>CM041634.1:51744255-51772197 GCA_023333625.1 Bothriochloa decipiens
TTATTGATATATAGTTTTGATTAGATTAAAATCTTTATCAACTTATTATCAAGATAATAATATTTTTAGGTAATTAAAGAACGTCGCCAAGCTCGATACGTAACAGAACACATGGATAATGTAAAATAATAAAGAATGTCTTCGTGATCATAATACAAATTACAGATTTTATAAATTTTAAAGAAATGATAAAGTATAAATGCATAATACGCAATATTTTCATCGTCGTTTTTTATAAATCTTTTATTATTCGTTCTCCCGTTGCAACACACGGATACTTTTGCTAGTTTTTTTAATTGGGTGATCAATTAAAAAAATCCCTTTTGGCTTCCCTTCCACGCGGAAAAGAATTCAGATGAAATGCGAAGGTCCGACGCTAGTTTTTTTTTTATTGAGAATGTGGGAGGCCCTTTTCTACTCCAAAGGCTCACCGAGCAAATTCCCGAAGAGAACCAACCGAACGAGCAACCGACGAGACAAGACAGCTGCGCCAATTTGCCAAGTTTCAGGCGAACGAACATGATGTTGAACAAACAGGAAAGCCGCGTGCCCGCGTCAGAAGTCGGAACTGAGAGGCGAGAGGGTGAACCTTGAAAGCCCCCATGCGTCGGTATCGCCCGACGGTGGGTGATCGTTGACATGTGGCGGTGGCTACGTGGCTGTTTTCGGGCCCAACGTACCCGAGTGACTCCGGTGCGCACAGATCACGGAGACACAAACAAAGGCAGATACGTGTTGGCATCATTGATTCATTGGTGATGCCGATGCGTTTCAGGGAAAAGAAAAAGGGGCGAGCTTGTGCTCCCGTCAGTCCGTCACTGCTTACGCACGTGACTTCGTGACTCGTGAGTCGTGAGATACCCACGAGTCGTGAGTCGTTGCATCATTGGCTTCCAATTCGCTCTGTCTTCCCTCTATGAATGCTGATGTCATTCGTCATGTTACAGTGCGGGTGATGTTACATGGTCAAATAGCTCTATGCGATTGCGGACAAAAAGGTTTTCTCCACTTCACCTCCTTCTCCAGATGCCAAAAGAAATACCCGGGACACGACGCAATCGAAGAAGAGTAGTAGGGAACCATATGCCCCAATTTTTTTTATACCTCTCGTCTGGATACAGCTATATTATCTGTTTATGTACATACACACATCTACACCTACACCACATACGCATACTAAACTCACACCACTAGTACACAACCAGATCTACAACTATACACAGATATAAAGACGCGTTTTTCGAGAGATTACTAGAGAACAGGCTCCGACGACGGGCATGTCGCAATCCCATTGTAGTTCCACGCGCGTTGAGAGGCTTCATAGAAATTAAAATGGGGACAGGCCCGACGAGAAAAGACGAGCGATCCAGGGATCGAACTCGCGCCCAGCCGTTCGCACAGCAGCGACCCGACCGCTCGAGCTAGCGCTGGGTCTCCCATATGCCCCAATTTGATATACTAGTAGCTACTCTTGTTAGTCGACCAATAAATTTGTATATAAATAAGTAGCTAGCTAACTATAAGTTATTCAAAAAATTTGTAGAGTAAAAACACCTTTAGTTTGACCAAAGTAATAGAGGAAACTAAAAAAGTTTATAACATCAAATAGGTATACTATAAATAATTTAATAGTACTTAGTTGACATCATAAATATTATTATCTTATCTTATATCATATAAATTTAGATGCTTTGACTCTCTATGATTTTTATAACTTGGATGGAGGAAGTACTCATATTAAATGTTATTTAGAATTATGGATTCACCAGCTAAAACTAGATGTATTTGTGGTTTTATCTATCTTCAATTTCTATTTGGTTTCGGAAGAGAATGTACATAAATAAACCTAAAAGGACAAAAGTGTCCTTTTGAAATATATTAGTTCGATTAAGACAGCAATCCCACTACAATAGTTGTTGTGGTAAATGTCTTCATCCACAATATTATTGGATGCATCTAGACACATGCAGAGAATCCTTGATAAAAGCACCTGGTAACGAGCTATACCGGCAATTATAGCTGGACAAAGGGAGTAGTCAGCCGGATGTCTAATTACTATTAGCTAGATCTTTCTGAGTTCATCCTAACTATTTCTTAGATAAATAGTGAGATGGCGATTAGCTAGATGTCCCACATATTTATTAGTAACTTCCTTCTTTGTCCTAATATATACTCCGTTTGTTGACATCAAGGAAGAACGTATTTCCGCATGCATAGGTTGGACGCTTGGTTTATGGTGTTTGGCTTCGCTGGCTCACACAGCCAATTATACCCGAGAACCTAATTACTTATACGTATATACACATTAATTCAAACCAAGAGAATATTTCCTCTATTATGAGACTAAAAAAAGGTTGCACGTTCTATACTAGGATGGATGGAGTAATTATTATTAGTTTGGCGGAGTCGAAATTTAGTTCTGGATGAATTTCAATGTGAGCAATACAATGCAAAGACAGTGATGTGTCTACTTGTAGTGGTCGGAAAGTCCACGAAAATGTTACCGATCTCGTCAATGAGCTTTGCGTCGTGTACAACGACTCAAATCACCATACCGAAAAGGAAATCGCAGCACTGGAATGCTCCGGAGAGGCGAAAAGCAGAACACTCTTTCAGATAGTCAAAGATCCCGATCCCATGCCCATGCTGACATGCACGCTGACAGTCGTCACTTTGGTCCGTGACCGGTCGTTTTCACGGCCGGGATGGAACCAGAAACCCCCCGGCAGGCCATCCGCCAGCACTTGGCGCACCCGCACCAGCCCTCGGCACGAAGCCCCCCGAACGAGCGAGGCCACCGGGTTCCCGACGCCCCGCGTGCCGCCGGCCTCGCCGACCGGGCCCGCTGCCGCCGCTCTATTACCTACATTACTGATTACCTATATAGGCACCACTGACCCCTCCCTCTCCCTCTCATCGCGACCACCGTGCTACCTCTACGTTCCCCATTCCTGCCGTGTGACAGAGAGTGCCCAGTGGCAGAGAGAGGCGGCGATGGCGCGGCACTTCGTGCTCAACACCGGCGCCAAGATCCCCTCTGTGGGGCTGGGCACCTGGCAGGCTGACCCCGGAGTCGTCGGCGCCGCCGTCTACGCTGCCGTCAAGGTCCGCATACACCCACGCCCGCTTCCTGTTTTCTCCCCACTCCCTTCACTGTTCCAGATTACATTTTTCTCTTTGTGCAATCCTGTTTCCTGGATTGTGGGAGATCCTTCTTCTCCGAGGAATTTCACATGATCTCTTTTGGATCGTGCAGGCGGGTTACCGACACATCGATTGTGCCAGAGTTTACGGCAACGAAAAGGAGGTAACAGTTAAACTAGTTCTGGACTTCCCCGTTCCAAACTGTAGGTCTTTTTAGGTACTGGTAAATACAGCTTTTGGTTGGTCAAAGGGTGTCGGCCAATAGATTCACTTCCTTATGGTTCTATTATTTTATTTTATTTTATTTTATTTTGTATGTATGACTTGTTATCTATTCTCCTGGACTCCTGCACATGCATCTACGGCCTTGTTTAGATATCAAAATTGGTATCCCAATTCTGCATAGTGAGTGTCCCGTCACACTGTAGCAATTTTGTTTTTATTTGGTAATAATTGTCCAAACATTGATTAATTAGGCTTAAAATGTTCGTCTCGTAAAGTACAACAAAACTGTGCAATTAGTTTTTTATTTCATCTATATTTAGTACTTCATACATGTGCCGGCATTTTGATGTGACGGATACCAATTTTGGTATCTAAACAAGGCCTACGTAGAAAAAAACAATGATACAAGTACTGCAACCTAGGAGTGCAAGCCATATAAGAAATTCCTCTATGTGAGAACCATATGTGTGCAGTATGGGCTTATAGTGAACCTGACTTAGGGTATAAATAAAGGCCTGATTTAGGACTATTTTGGAGCTCAGTGGTCAAATTGACATGGCTTTATGGCGTCCATAGCTTGCAAGCAGCATTTACCACTCTTAGGATGAGTGTCGCCTGCAATATTGTCTTGATTCATATCGCATAACAATTGGAGCAATGAAAGCCTCATTCCTGTTTGGATCATCCAGATTGGTTCGGCGCTGAAGAAGCTATTTGAAGAGGGTATAGTGAAGCGAGAAGATCTATTTGTCACCTCTAAGCTATGGTATGCTCAAATCTCTGGTGATATTCGGATATTTACGTCCCATGCATCTCTAATTGATCCCTATTTGAAGTTTTCAATCATTCATGTTGACCTGATTTGGGGATGGCTTATTTTTCCAGGAATGATCATCATGCTCCTGAAGATGTGCCTGAGGCACTAATTGAAAGTCTGAATGATTTGCAGCTTGACTACTTGGATCTTTATCTTGTACGCATCTCCTATTCACAATTATATTTCAATACCTGATTTCCTCTATTCTGGTCTCTATACCATTAACATCTCCCTTTTGTGTGTTGATATAGCTACTTCTGTATATTATCATTTTTTTATCAAGAATGTCTCCTTGGCAAGCTGAACCAATTTATGCTTAAATGCTAATCATAGTTACTGGCAAAATAATATATTGATGCCAGTCTATTGCGTGCTATTTCTATGTATATGGTTTGAAACTGGAAACATGGTTTTCTATGCCAATTAATATATGTGCTCCTGTTCCCTGAATTCTGTTTGTTCAGTTAGCCATATTACAATATTTCTTTCAGAAAAAAAGTTAGCCATATTACATCCATGGGCGTTCCTCCATCTTATTTGGTATCGATTGACATGTTTTGATTTCTGGTGTAAAATTGTTTATTGTTTCAAGGTCATTTCTGTTTTTTTTGGCATCTTGAATACATTGCAGAGAATATTATGTATGTTTGATGAATTTTGTCTTTTATGTTGTGCAACATTTTTTTTTGTGGTACCTTCAGATTATTGTTTGATGATTATGTTTGAAGGTTGAAACTGTTTAGTTAAGCATGCTGTTTACAAATGATTCAATTAATTTTTTCTGATCATCTGTGTATTTTGTAGATCCATTGGCCATTTAGAGTCAAGAAGGGAACAAACCACAACCCTGAAAATTTTGTTACACCTGACATCCCTGCTACTTGGGGGGCAATGGAAAAGTTATATGATGCTGGCAAAGCTCGTGCTATTGGTGTGAGTAACTTCTCCTCAAAGAAATTGGGTGACTTGCTTGCTGTAGCTCGTGTACCTCCAGCTGTGGATCAGGTGGAATGTCATCCTGTTTGGCAGCAAACTAAGCTCCATAGCTTTTGTCAGTCAACTGGTGTTCATCTTACTGTAAGTCTGATTACTGCAACATTTTTTTTTTATTGCTAAACAAGCTAGATTGCTTTTGCTGAGCAATTTTTTTTTCTATTGTTGCAGGCTTACTCACCACTAGGTTCACCTGGTACAACTTGGATGAATAGTAATGTCCTTAAAGAATCAGTAATCATCTCAATAGCTGAGAAACTTGGGAAAACTCCAGCGCAAGTGGCTCTGCGCTGGAACATTCAGATGGGTCACAGTGTACTTCCAAAGAGCACGAATGAAGAAAGGATAAAGCAAAACCTTGATGTTTTTGATTGGTCAATTCCAGATGACTTGCTTGCAAAGTTCTCTGAGATTAAGCAGGTATGTGTAGTGAGTACCCTTTACAATACTTTAACGAGGAAAATATTGCATTGATTTATGTTGATGCTAATTAAACATCTTTATAGGATGATGTACATTTCAAAACATTACCTTGTGTCCTTGTTATGCTCCTTCGAAGTTCATGTGATTTGGATTTATTCTGATAAACAAATCCTTGGAGGATTCTAAATTGCTAGGTTAAGTTTTCCTGTACTTTTTTTAGCTTTCTTGGAGCTCGAAGTGCCAGTGGTTCTGTGATAGGAATCTAGTAAGGGTGCCTACATATTTTTCCCTTTAGCGTGCACATGCAAAGAAATAACCACAGCTGCAATAATTACTATAAACATATCAATTATCATTATACATTTAAGTCGAATTATGTTTCAGTGAGATGCTGTCCCCTGCCCTTATACATTTAAGTCGAATTATGTTTCAGCGAGATACTGTCCCCTGCCCTTTATGTACCCCCACACGCGAGCTGAAAATTTGGCCTGGTGCTGTAGTCATAGTTCTCTGGCAGCCTAGGATGTTTTCAAATAATAAGATCATCACCTCCATGACCTGATTTTCCTTTATATTCTTGTCATAGCCATGCTCAACTTTGATATATGGTGCTATATGTACAAACTCCATGAGAACAATTGCATCACATCTTATACCTGTAGCCCCCCTTGTTTGTGGCTTGCTAATTCTTTCTTGAAATGCTGCCACTAGATTTACTTATCTTCACACCTTGATTATTATAAGGTAGGAACCTTTCCCTCTGAGATTCTAATAAAAAGGAAAAACACATAAGACGCGTGTGAGTTCAAGAATACTTGCTGTAAGATTAATAAACACATTTTTATAACTTTGGACTTTTGAATATTGTGATGCTTACCTGGCATGAAAATTCTTGTAGATGTCCAACTTTGTGCTATTAGGTGCTGACACATGACCAGTCTGGATAGTGTTGCTTTATGCCTTATTATTCACCTTGGGTAGAATAGAAGCCAATCCATGCCATCATTGCCCAATGATCATTTTTGCTTGTTGTATAGGGAAAAGCTGTATGTCCCATGTCTATATTGTTCAATGTAAACCACTTAATGTTTATATACACAAAAAAACTTATCTTGTCCTCTTGTCATCAATTGTTTTTCTAGAAGAATATCAGTAAAAATTCTGCACCTTTTTTCTTTAATTCAGTCATTAATCAATAATATCGAACTATTAATTTGCATCCATCTTTCTTCCTTTAAGACCCTTACATAATGCGACTGAATGCATCTGACAAGTTTATTTTGTGATCTTCAGACTAGGCTACTTAGAGGCAACTTCATTGTTAATCCAGCAAGCGTTTACAAGACCCATGAGGAGCTCTGGGATGGTGAACTTTAGGAAGGCTACCGCTGTTCATCCTGAGCAGGGAGCAGCGTTCCATTAGGTCCTGCCAGATCATTTTATCCCCAAATTTGCTCCTTTGAAATGAAGGCTCAGTAGTGCTCAGAAGCCCTGATGCCATCCTGTATCACGAACTGTTCGGGAATTTGTCGGCGGTTTACTATCACTTGATTTTCTGGCAGCTGTGACCAAAGCAGTTAATTCGCCAGGCATCATTTATCTGTATTGGAACTTCATTGCTTTATCTCCTCACACTATTTTTTATGCTCCATTATTGTCTGTGAATTTTAATTTGGTGAACATGCGTATCCTATAAACAAAATGTGCATTCAACGTATGAAATCGTCGTAGTTGGGAAGAAGAATTGTTATATCTCAGACGTTTAAATGCTTTTGCATAAATACACGTCGCCTGATTGCCGATCTAATTTTTGCTGGGCAAACAGTTCTGCTACCATGCAGATGCAGAGCACTAGATTCTGTGCACAATCGACAAAGCGTGTATGCAGGCAGCAGGTTAGGCGCAACTGAAATGGGGCCGCGGTTTCGGCATCTTTAGGTTGCTTTTATCTTGGCACGCGCGCTCGAACGGGGCCGCAGTTCCCGTCGCGTTGTGCCGTTGTCCAAACCGTATCCCTTGCTCGGTATCCAGCACGACTATCCCACCACCATACCGTCGCTCTCGACGAGACCGAGACAGCGACGGAAGAGGAGAGCGGCGGGCGGGCGATCGGGGCGGAGAGAAGTGGAGGAAGAAGATGGCCACCTTTTTCACGCTCAACACCGGGGCTCGCATCCCTTCGGTAGGGCTCGGCACCTACAAGGCCGGCCCCGGCGTCGTCGCCGACGCGATCAACGCCGCCGTCAAGGTCTTCGCCGTTCGCCCATCCCACGACCACTCCTTGTTCTGAACTTTACATCCGTATATGTTCTGTGCCCCTTGTACATGCGTGCTGCTTGAGGCCGGGTCTTACTAATCCTGCTTTCTTGCTTGCTTGTCATGGCAGGCCGGGTACCGGCACATTGACTGCGCGCCGCTATACAAGAACGAGAAGGAGGTATCCTATTAATCCACCCTGCAATTAGTATCTTCGATTCACGTTTGCGATGGCAGTTTGGTTACAGTTGCCCTTAACGCGTATCCTAGATTGGCGTTGCTCTGAACAAGCTCTTTGATGACGGCGTCGTCAAGCGAGAAGACCTTTTCGTCACTTCAAAGATATGGTACTACCTTGGATACTGCTAGTCTGCTACTACTTCAGCCATTTGCTCGTGTCCATCAATCTCGTAACAGCCGGAGGGTCAAGCTATGCAGGTGCAGCGATCTCGCACCTGAAGACGTTCCGTGGGCAATCGACAGCACTCTGAATGATCTGCAGCTGGATTATCTTGACCTGAATGTGTACACTTCAAGAGTGCACAGATAAAAGCTTGCCATTCCTTCGCTGCTACTATTATACTAACAACTGGTAACTGGGATATTCGTAGATTCATTGTCCGTTTCAGATCAAGAAAGGCAGCGAGCTCAGTCCAGAAAACTTTGTCCAGCTTGACATTCCCAAGACCTGGCAGGCAATGGAGAAGCTGTATGGTTCAGGCAAAGCTCGCGCAGTAGGCGTAAGCAATTTTTCGACCAAGAAGCTAGCCGATTTGCTCGCTATAGCCCGTGTTCCTCCAGCTGTTGATCAGGTGGAGTGCCACCCCGGCTGGCAACAGGCAAAGCTCAGAGCGTTCTGCCGCTCTAATGGAGTTCATTTCTCTGTAAGCCACCATGGTTTTAAGCTTGGCATGTACTATGATTCTTTCTGGGCAATTTGCTCATGCTCTTTCTGCAGGCGGATGCGCCGCTAGGCAGGATGAAAGCCGTTGCCAATAATCCGGTGGTTGCATCGGTAGCCGAGAGATTGGGGAAAACGCCGGCACAGATTGCTCTGCGTTGGGGTATCCAGCAGGGTCAGCGCATGCTTCCTAAAAGTGCCAATGAGTCAAGGTTGAAGGAGAACATTGACCTGTTTGGTTGGTCCATTCCTGAAGAGTTGTGTGCCAAGTTTTCTGAAATTGAACAGGTACAAATCTCCTTTTTTTTCAGTTAACCGTGAGTCAGTGAGTGCAGGAAATGATGTTTGACCCTTTTCTTTATACATACTGTACTCGTATTGATACATCAAGTTTGCATATATACAGAGATATAGTTTTTTTTTTGCACATGATACAGAGATATAGGCTGACTGTCATTTATCTTTGCAATAATGCCTCTAGCCCTCTAACCATATGCACTCATTTCTTATTTCTTATATATACTTGATGACTCATTGGCACTTTTGTGTTTTTTTCCTGGTGAACAGGTTAAGCAAATCAGAAATGATGCATTTGTGCACCCTCAGAGTATTTACAAAACAATTGACGAACTCTGGGATGGTGAGATCTAAATGAAGATCATTTTCGGTATGCAATCAATCTCTGACCAGAGTTGAAACTTACACCCAAAAGCAAGGACACTTTTGTCACTCAGAAGGTGGGCAAAAAAAAAAAAAAAAACAAGCATCCCCGAAGTAGCGGTTTGGATTCTCTACCTTACAGAAGCTAAGTCAGCCGTGACTTAACCAATGCCTGATGCCCTCCGTTTCAAATCCAATTGCTGATAGAAGAAAGTAACTTTTCCACCAAAAAAGAAAAAACCCAGCATCGCTGATCTGGCCCAATATGGTTGCGAGTGGCTGGCTGCCCTCGTTGCAGCCGAGGAAGCGTATAGACTTTTTTAGCGGAAATTTTCTTTATCAGTTTCGTTGAAAATGAGAAAAATCTAAAACTATATGCTACGCTTTGCTACATTTTATGTCTCATAAATTTCTAAACCCAATATCAAGCATTCAAGCTGCAAGCTCAACGGTACTTCATTGTAGTAATCAACTGAAGCACAACATCGGTGCATCTGCAAGCATTTTTATCTGATTCTTAAAATGTCTAGCCTAATGTTCAACAAGATGGAGACATGCTTAGTGCCGCACACAGAAAAAAAAACTTGGTGCATACATGATATTACATGGCCATTTTATGTGTTCAATCAATATATGACAGTTCTGTATTTTACTTGCCTTTACTAAAACAGTCTCGAGAACAAGAAAAAAGGTGCGGCAAGGAAGACGCTGCCTAAGCATTTGTGTCCCCGTGACTAGGGGTATTGTATCCCACGATTAGGAGGATTTGACAATATCTCTTTTTCTTTTCATAGATTAATTAAAAACCAAATAGATTAGATTTATCTGAGATATTTACCTCCTAGTAAGTAAAGACGGTACCATATCATTGCTCATTAAAATACTTAGTACAAATTTCATTTAATTCTGCTATGAAATTACTTAATAAAATTCCCTGTTGTGTTCTGGGCCAGAAACCACAGCTGGGCTTTACTATTTGGGGTAGAAAAATTACTTCTTTTATCAGCCGTTCGATGTAGAATGGAGGGCATCGGGCATGGGGCAAGTCACCTGTAATTTACCTTCAGTAAGGTAGAGAATCTAAACTTCGGTTCGGATTGTCTGACTTGCTGAAGCTAAGTCACAACTAACTTGCCCTATGTCGGATGCCCTCCGATTGTCATCCGTTGGCTGATAAGAAAAGCAACTTTTCCACTCCAATTAGGAAAGCCCAGGTGTGGTTGTGGCCCAAATAAAGCCCAGCTCGGGATTAAGACAAATAACAAAGCTTTACTAAGTGTTTTCATAGCAGTAATAAACAAGCATTTACTAAGTATTTTCAATAGCATGCTCCAGTTAACCAAAGTGAACTCCACCAAAAGGCATCCACTCCATCTATATTAGAATTAGCTATAGAATCGTTAGGGCTAAAAACAAAAATATTTAATGAAGGCGAAGGTAAAGCATTGTCCATGGATTCTTGAGTTTCTACACCACTATTCTCTTCATGCTGCATAAAGCATTCAATCGTGTTTGTTAGTGTTAAGATTAATTAGGATAATTAATTAGTGATCAATTATTGTAATCCCATAATTAGCACATGTTAATTAAGGTTAGGATAGACCCTCTCGGAGAGGCGCCCGTTTGACAAATCAAATGTTAGACTATTTCTAATGTGGAAAAACATTATATAAAGTACTATTCTAGTTTTGAATTTTTCATTTGAGATAGTTAAGATGCTCAAAATATTATATAAAATATACCACCAAAAATTTACCGTGCGTATTATTAGGATTAATTATTTTTGTGATTAAATTTTTAATCTTGACATTAGCAGCTGCTAATCTTGTCATTTGCCTCCAACACTTTTCGTTTTCAATACATATCTCGCGTGGCTGCGCAGCGATTTCTTCGAGCGGCATCTAGCATGGGGCCGGTATCTGGGCCAGACCCGTAGCTGGCCTTTGCTTCTGGGAATGAAGAAGTTGTTTCTTGTACCAACCGTTGGATGAAGAACGGAGGACATCAAGGATAGGGAAAGTCAGCGGTGACTTAGCTTCAGTAAGTTAGACAATACGAACCGCCGAAGTAGCAACGGGAATGTCTACCCCCCAAAAACAAAGTAGCAACGGGAATGTGTTGGCAGGGCTAAGTGACGTCAGCATATTGTTGTGTCGCAGAAGACTAGTGAAGAGGCCCCGGACGCACAACTTTCAGCTTGAAGTAAAAAAAAAAGTTAAATGCATCGTAGGTCTATTAATTTGTAGCCCTGTCTCAATTGGGTCTATCAACTTATAAACCGGTCATTTAGCCCCGAAAACTTTAAAACCGGTTCAATCCAAATCTAAAAGCTAAAAACAGCCTAGTTTTGCCGCGTCATTTAACAAAAACACCCCTCCCCCATCTCCCTTCTCACACCGGAGGAGCTCGTCAGGCGACATCACGCTCACGCCGTGCCCGCGGTGCCTCGGCCGGCGTTGCTCGCGCGCGCGGCCTCGCCCGCGCACTGGAGCTCACCCCCACGCGACGGCGCCCCGCGAGGAGGCGAGTGAAGCCGCGGCGGCCGTGCTTGGGCGCGGCGGCGTCGGCCACTCGGCCACTCGGAGCATGGTTGCGCGGAGTAGAGCATTCGCAGTGGCGCTATGGCAGAACCTCCTAAATCATATGGCCCACATGCATTATTATTGTCTAAACAGACTTCAAATAACAATGAATGTATTCCATACGACTTAAAAGGTCTGTCGGGTAAATCCCGAATCATCCACGATTCTCCGAGCAGGATCAATCATTACAAAGAGACATTGCAGTATTACAACAGTTTTATACAAATAAGATATATCGGAGTAAAACAGCAGAAGGATTACAATAACATAATTTTATAAACGTTTATTTTTAAACCTTACAAACTATAAGTTTAAATTATACAAACCATAATAGTAGTGGAGTAGCGATAGATAACTTTATTACAATAACAGGCGATAAGCTTTGCCCAAGAGCCAAACATCCTACTCGTCGTCACTCTCCGCAACGACTGTCATGCAACAGGGTGCAAAGCATTCCTGTCCATGAGACTCACCTGCAACAAGGGTTCAACAAACCCTGAGTACAAAAGTACTCAACAAGACTGACCCGATGAAAAAGAGGGGTGAAGACTCAGGAAATGCAGGCTAGAGGGACAAGGTAAGGCTCTTAGAAATTTTTGCAGAAAAGCTCGACAGAGAGTAAAGTTGTAAAGCTTTAGCTCAAGATTATCAACCAACTCCATTTACAAACCTTAACCATAATTCAAGTTGTTACTACGATGATGAACACTGATCGAGTCTTCTTCTCCGAGAAGCAATGACAATTCAAATCCATTTTATATACCCAACTGGGACCTAGGTTACTGATATGCAGGAGACTCTAACTCCTAAGCATAGCAGGTGAACCGATATACCGGGATAACAACCGCAGCCATATATCACCATATGATACACGTGAGCACTTCGACCCAGTGTACCGATATACATGGGAACTTAAACCCACAATATACCACACTATGACATGTGTGGGAACTCAGACCCACAAAATATCACTCCATGACATACCTGGGCTCCAACCCTCAGTATATCACTTCATGCATATGGATTTTCTAATTTCTCGATAAACATGAGTTCACCATCGACACGGGACCTAGGGCATCAACAGACGGAAACATTACAGAGGGACTTCTTTTCCAATGCAAGTTATCCGTTCGGACTCGATTTATTTACTATCATCATGATTCTAACTTGTGAAGCCAAACTCATCTTTTTTTTATTCTTTTACTTTTTAAAAACCTAGCTAATTAAGCAGGGCTAAGAAGTACTACATATTTTCCAAAAATAGGTAACAAGGAATAAAGTAGTAAGACAGGTAATGCAATTTGTGGGTTTTCACTCAACTCCTATTACTTAATGCAACATTTCATAACTGAAACGATAAAACTTTTATAAAATAAGGGTAAGGTTGGAATGCATCTGGGGCTTGTCTTGGTGGTCGGAGTAGACGGTCTCAAGCTCTGGATCAACTCCCGACTCCTGAATCTGCTCTTCCTTGGGATCTGGTTCAGCAAGGTTCAACTCTTCGTTAACGGAAACTACACGATAACATGATATGTTTCAACATGATAGAATAGTAAACATGATGCTCGATGAATGCATGACCACATTAAGGACTTGAGTATAACTTTTCTTCACGATAAAGTTGCAAGCCAACAAACTTACTAAATTTATTAGGGTTAACTATTTTTTTAACAAAATTCATTAAGCACATGAAATAACGTTAATTAAGCCCTAATGACATGATTAAGATAAGCGTAAACAATTAATTAAAGTGCCAAAGGTCATTAGGGTTAATGAACCAAGGTCATCAATCAATCCCAAAGTCAAACAAATCCTATAATGATTAAGTATAATTAAAGGGGTTAATTAATTAATTAAAAGCATAAAATAAAGACATAAAATTAAATTTGTCTAATTAAGCTTAAAATTTTATTTTAAAAAGATATTGGCCTAATTAGATAGCAAAACAATTTTTAGAAATAAAAGCTAATTATTTTATTTATTAAAAATCATTAAAGATGTATTTTTCAATTAAAAGGCCTAATTTTAACTTATGCAAAAAATACTCAAATTTGGAATTTCATATTTTTTCTAGATAAAGAATATTATAAAGAATATATACAAAAATTTTTAGAATTTTTAGTGCTATACATGAATTACTATGAATTATGAAAAAAATGGCATTTAAATCATTTTCTGAAAAAAAAGGAAAAGGGAGAATCTTTCCCGACGTTGACCGGCGGCGGCCGGATTTTGACCGGGGATTCCTCGCCAGCAGCGAGGTCTCCGACCACGGGCTTGGCACCTACGTGCTCTACGCAGCTAGGTGAACACGCTGAGGTAGCTAATGCGGTGGCGGCGACGGCGGACATGGCGGCGCGGCTGACCGTGGAGCGTCGGCTGTGGTGCGTTAAAGAAGAAAAGGAGAGTGCCATAAGCACCAGTGGCTCACCGCGGGGCTATTACGTGAGTTGATGAGGTCGGAGGCAGAGTGGAGTGACTAGGCCATCGGTACGGGCGGCTATGGCGGCGTGCTCCGCGGCAAGGTCGGCGTCTCGACGACGTAGGGGCTCGGCTGCAGAAATTAGTGAGCCGATCATGAGCACGGCATCAAGGCAAAGCGAAAGAGCGAAGAAAAACAACCCAAGGTTCACCATGGAGAGCAGGAGACGGCGGTGCGACTACGGCGGCGCTCCGGCCGGACTTGAAGAAGATGACCCCGCGCGGACGGCTCCGGTGACGAGGGGCAACGCAAGCGGGCTCAGGATGATCGCAAGGACAAGGCAGAGTGGGTGGAAGCAAAGATGGAGGTGGGAATCAGCTGATGGTGATGAATTTTGGCCGACGGCGATGAGCTCGACGACGGCGGTGCGAGAAAAAAGAAGTCGGCCACGACACTTCTACTTGTAGCTAGAGCTCGAGGAAAGGGAGGGCGACATGCGGCAAGGATGCTTCAAGCGCGAGGCATGAGCTCACGGCCGCCGGCAAGCCAGTATGGCGGCCATGGACACGGCGGCGACGGTGAGCAGTGAGGTGAAACGATGATGACGACGTCAGCATATACTGTAGCAGGTGATGTCATTTTGAAATTTTTCAAATTACTCCAGAAATTATATAAGAACTTGAAAATCTCCAAAAATAAAATTTACATAACTTTTCAAGAGCTACATTTTTAATTCAATAAATAGTTTCAAATTCTAAATAGTTTTTGAAATATGAATTCAAATTTAAAAGAGAAATAAAACCCTAGAAACAAATATTTAAAATTACTTTTAATTTTTCAATAAAACTTGAAAATATTCAAATCTATGAAATGTTAAACTTTTCAAACCAAACATTTTTCATATACAAAGTTTTCCCAAAATGTGCATAATTTTTGAATTATGCTTTTAAAATCAAAAGAGGATAAATGTTAGAAAACTGTATTTTCAATTTCATTTGAAATTATTTTTAGAAATCTAAAAACTTTGAATACCAACTTTGTAGATCTTGTCAAGATCTACAAACTATCTTTTTAGATCATCTTCAAATTCCATATATATTTTGAATTATCAAAAAGGGGATAAAACCAACTTTTGAAATAAAAGGTTTTTAAAACCGAATTCAAACTCGATTTGGTTTCTAAATTAATTGGTTGGTCATTAGTGATCACAAACATCATCCAAAGATATTTTTAGGTACATGACCCAATAGTACCCTTGGTTGACCAAGTTGACTTTAGAAAAATCATTTTATAGCTTTCTAATTTGAATTTGAATTTGAACTGCAAGACTTAGAAATAAGCTTTGAAATCCAAATTTAACTTCAAATATGGAAATCATTTTTAAGGGTTGGACTTAGATTTATACACTATGCTTGACACTAGTGTAAACATATTTTACACCTCAAGTACATAGAATATAAACTAAGTATTCTGGATGACATTCGAAATTAGGTTTTATGATTTCATGTGACACAACATTTCAGAAACACAAGCAACCTATGAAATATAAAATTGTTTTAGTTGATGCACATCAAGGTTGACCTAAACATGAATGCTTTGCAATGCATATGATGACATGACAGGTTTTAGTTAATATAACACCAGAGGTGTTACAGGCGCGGAACAGAGCAGAGCAAGAAGGGTGGAGGGCGCAGGTGCGAGGCGGAGGCAGAGCTCGCCTGCGCTCGCGGAGAGGCGGAGGTCGCCCACACCAGCTCGTGTGAGGAGGTGCTCGTGCGGCCGCTTCTGCTCCCACTGGTGCGCCATGCCCCAGCCCGTCGTCGGCGCGTGCGTGGAGGCGGGCTCGCGCGGCCGGCCCTGCTCCCGCCGGCGCGCCGCCGCCCTGCTCCCGCTGTCGCGCGCTCGACCCTGCTCCTCACTGGTGCGCGCGGAGGTGTTCGCGACGGAGGCCCGCGCGCGGAGGCGGGCTCGCGCGACCGCCCTTGCTCCCATCGGCGCGCCGCCGTCCCTGCTCCCGCCGTGGCGCGCCCGCCCCTGCTCCTCCTTGGCGCGCGCGGAGGCGCCCGCGGTGGAGGCACACTCGTCGTGGCGGACACGCGGCGGGGCTGCTGGAGGAGCATCGCAGACAGCTTGTGCCCATGGCTGGCGTCGCCGCGCCCATGGCCGTCGCAGAACCTCCCCCGGGTCAAATCGGTGGCGTCGTGGACCACAGCTCCCCGCACCGCACTAGGGCGGAGCTCGCTCGCCCACGCCCGTGCTCGCGGCGGCTGGGGCGGAGCTCCCCCTGTGCGCGCTCGCGGCTGCCAGGGCGAAGCTCCCCCGTGCCACGCCAGGGTGGTGCTCACTCGCCCGCGCCCGAGCTCGTCACAACTGGGGCGGAGCGCCCCCTGTGTCGCTCGCGGCGACACGGGCAAAGCTCCCCCTCGCCCGCCCACCGCGCCGCCGGCGTGGCCGTCTGCGCGTGCGTGGCTATGCCCCACGCGCGTCGCCCGCCCACCGGCAACCGCGCCTTGGCGTCCGCGGCCGTGCGTGTTGGCGGCCAGGAGGGGCTTCGGTGTGAGAAGGGAGATGGGGGAGGGGTGTTTTTGTTAAATGACGTGGCAAAACCAGACTGGTTTTAGCCTTTGGACCTAAAGTGAACCGGTTTCAAAGTTTTCGAGGCCAAATAACCAGTTTCTAAGTTGATGGACCCAATTAAGACAGGGCCGTAAGTTAATGGACCTACGGTGCATTTAACAATTAAAAATAAAGAAACATGGATCATGTTATCGAGTACGACAGGAGGCACAGGCCGCATTTGTCGCAGCACGGCCACACCTGGTTCGCATCCTTCTGCTTGGCGAGTGTCCCTCCGATTCCCCTCCTTCCTCCTTCCTTGGCCTGCTGCGGCGAAGAAAGGTGAGTCGTCGTCCCATCTAGTTGTTGGGCCAAACTGTGTGTTCAAACAAGTTTGGAAATAAACATTAACACAGCAGAAAGGATTCACCTTCCTATCTAATTGTTGGGCCAAACTATGTGTTCAAACAAGTTTGAAAATAAACATTAACAAAGCAGAAAAGGATTCACCTTCCCATCTAATTGTTGAACAAACTGTGTGTTCAAACAAGTTTGGAAATAAACATTAACAAAGCAGAAAAGGATTCACCTTTTGTCCTTTTCTGAGTGGCAGAGCAGCGAGGACGCCGAGAACAGCGAGTGTGACGAATAGCACCTGAGGTCTCATGTTTGTTTCTCTTCTCAAAAAACGGAGAGGCACGTCTACGTCTATCCGTTGCTTTTTAGATTTCCCCGCTAATGTCGAGCCTTCTTATGGAAGGACGGTTGCCCGTCACTGCTGTGTGTCGTGTCGTCCACGGTCCACGTGCTTGCGCACTGAACAGAGAGCAAAATTACAAGCACAAAAGGGAAATCTTAGATGAGGACGCACGACACGTGGACAGTAGACACGAGAAACAGCAAGCAATATGGAATGATACACTGCCTCGTCATTCCTTATCCACCCGGCCCTGTGTCTCTTTGGCCCGCGCCACACAAAATTATCACTAGACTTAAGGAGGTATCAAAATCAGTTCTTATGCATAAAATTCTGGTGCTTAAATTTGAGTACGTACTCTGCCATGAGGTATTTCTAGGGCAATGACATCAGAAATTCAGTTACCACAAAAAAAATTCAGAAATTCAGAATGTTGCCCGGTTCCCAACCGCTAACCGTCTCGGACGTAGTTTTTGAAGTTTGTAGCTGACACACTTGGAGCATAGGTTTTAGATATACTCAAGAGTTTATGGTTGGTTCTCGAACTTGTATCCTAGTTTCTGAACTTAGAAAATGTGTAAATCCGATCCTTAAATTGTGTTTAGGTCTCATATTCATCCAAATGAGTATCAGGGTGAAATGGTCATGTCTCGGTCTACGGCATCTAAAGATGCACATAACCAAAGCGATTATTACATTCTTTACTTCCCATGACTACAGAGCTCCGAGCATAACACATCCATGCTCTTTATTTCAGAGACAGCACAATTGAACAGGCGACGAGCAAGCATCGCTTTTTATTTAAACCCTGTCTGCATCTTGAGAAAGATGCAATGGGAACTCCAAAGCAAAGGCTTTTTACTACCACCACAGCCCACAGCTATGAGGATTACTACGGCCGGCAGGATCATGCAGGTTCCGAAATCAGCCACGACTACACGACCGGGCACAATTATTCAGCGTGCAGTGGTCACGGTGCTCACAATATGCACGTGGAGAATTGACACTGGAAATAGACAGAAACGTCACAACACACCTAGTACCATGGCCCACGTGCAAGAGAAAAAAAATATATCTAAAGAAGATTCAAAGAGACAAGAAATACGATGGCTTCGCTGTTAGTTTGGCTCTAAAATAGTACTCGAGTGTTTAAATCCCCGTAACTTCGTGATCAACACTAAACATAATCTCTGTATCTACTTTTGTTGATTGCTAGGGAAAAAATTAGCTACACAACTGAGTACTTATGTCATTGCAACATTCAGGCCACTGGACAATTGCATAAAGAAATTGCACATGGTGTCGCTAAGATGAAGCAAATAAACAATAATATGCTAGTAGTTGGTCAAATATGATGGCTCTTACAACCAAGCTTACATAACATCAGACAGACCAAGGACGCACAAAAGTTTGATAGCTCAAGAAATAAAACATGGTCTGCAATGCAACTAAAACTCGATCAGCAAAAGAAAGCTACTACCATGATCAGCTACTACACTAATGAGTTAGAAATAAATCTAGCATCCACATTTCATTTAGCCATATCTCCCAGGAACAACAGTCGTCGACGATACTTAAGTCTTGAGGAAGAACCCCAAAATCAAACATCTTCAACTCCTACCGAAATTAGGGATAGTTGTATAGTTAACATAGTTGGCATTACATTACATAAATCAAACATCTTCAACTCTTATCGCAACATCTTCAACTCCTATCCCAACATTACATAAATCAGAATTATTGGCATAAGAAACATGAGGCTACTGTACCTTTTTAGCATCTCACCTGGAAGAAACAAGATCATGCCCTTACCTTTTGTTCACGGTCATGCTCCAATATGATTAACCTAGGTAACCCAAACATTCTTGCCCACGTATTATGAGCCTCCAGGATGATTAATCGATTTGGATTCGCTAGCAGCTAATAATTAGTTGACTAATTGTTCATAGCTAGCTAAATGTTAGCTGATGTTGTCCTAATCCACCACATAATGACGTTTTTGTCTATCACGCCCTTTCTTTTTTTATATGTTACTCTTGATAAAGCACGTAGATGGAGATACTCTTGATAAAGCACGTAGATGGAGATAGGTAGGAGTTTTTAGCTAGCCCAACCAACAATTAGCTGGGTCCATTTGGATACACTAACTAATTTTTAGCGGCTAACAATAAGTTGAAACATACGCTTCTTAGAAATGCCATCAGTAAATTCTGCAAACATTTCATAATCTATAAAGCCAAGGGTAAACCAAACACCAGCACCATAGTCCTATATATGGTAGGGGTTTTCTTTTTTCCTTTGCTCAATGTATGCCAGAATTTGTCGTCCAAACTCTCTAGTGATGAAACGAGACAGGAGTTTCTGAGAGTCAAAAATGACAAAAACTCGAGAATAGTTGTACACAAGTGCAGTTTTCCCCGTTTTTAGAGAAGCTTATCTGGGGGTGGGCACTGAGATATATCACCAATTCAGAATTCACCATCTAATGATATATACAAACGCACACAATTCAATGGGAAACCAAAAACCTTGGCGAAATCTCCATCGAGGCCCACAAACAACAATCAAGTTTTGAGATTTGGCTGATCATTCTCTTGTGACGAAAACCTGCATGCCAAATGGAAAAACAAAATGAAAATAACAGCAAAAGCACTGTTAAATCATTATTCCTTTTGAAATACAAAAGCAGGGGAAACCTTCCTTCTAAAAAAAATAACAGCAACAAAGCTGATGCAGGTTGCATAACGTACCATTTACAAACCCAAGAATTCAGCATGCAGATTTGCAAGGATGCACTCAATTTACATGTTACTGCAGCGTACACCATGCAGCATTTTTAGGTCCAACTATCAGTAGCCAAGATTGTAGGAGAGTAAGAGGGCACTCACATGGGACAAACCAGACATTTACAGCTCACTGTAGTTCCGCCATACTGCTCGAAATTCCTCCCTGAATGTGTTCAGACGTGCCTTCAGATTAGGTGTTCTGAAGCTGGCATGTAGCAATGTTGCTGCAAGGCAGGAATTCAGTTATTAGGCATAGTGTTTGTAGATGCATAATTTAACCAAAAAGATTCATTCTCCTAGTTGGCCTTACCAAGTAGACCAATAAGTAGTGCCCACAAAACTGTGAGGAGGCTGCAGGAGGTCAACCAGAGCACACTACTAACTGAAACATAACAGCAGTCAATGTTTTTGGGCCATCATGACTGAATACATTCTAGAGTGCAAATGGTATGTCTGGAGGAAGGTGTTCTATCAACCTGCAGAAAACAACAGGACAAAGATCCAGCGAGGTCGACCATATATATGAATTGATCTTCTTTTACTTGGTCGCCCTCGGATGACAGGTCTGAAAAATGTCATATGTAAAGCATTCGTTTATCCTCTGTGGGTTCATGGAAAAAGAAGGATATCAGAGAGATATTAGAGGGGAGGGAGATCCTCACGTTATGGGTGGCCTCATCTTTGAGGCTAAGTGTGGTGAAAATTGTCTGACACTCCTTGTGATTTTCTCATTGAAAGTAACTGCAAAACTGCAATCTCAGACATGAGAAATGGCTGACAAGAATAATCCTGATGGTAATTGTCATTATTTCGAGGGTTTAAGTGCATTATATATAGAGGGAAAGTAAATAATTTATGATAGAAACACAGTTGGACAGAACTTGGAACCATTGGATAATAGCATGAAGACTTTATAGGAAGTAATACTTGCACTAAGATAACATTTATGCTCTTTTTAGTTGGAATGAAAGGGAATTAACAGAAAAAAAAAGAGAAGAATCCGGAATGTTACAGCAGCATATCAATCAGTAAACAATTCTGCTAACACGAAACATCAGAGGCTTTAACTACTAAAGCCAAACAATATGTATAGAAGTAGAAGAAAACACATGTTCAACACTTGAGATTGTCTTGAATTCTGCTTAGTGGATGAACAAGTCATGGCCATTGGCGACAACTATTGGATGTGTGGCACCCTAGTTATTCAACATGAAATTATACTGAAGTTCGTATCTGAACTAGGAATTCTGTACTGAAAGTAATAAGAAAATAACCATAATGTATCTAAAGTAAATTGTAGTAAGATCAGCCCAAAAAAGTTATCATGCTCTCTTTAACATCCGATTCAATCACAAAAACAGAGTTTCATCTGAGCATATTAAAAAAAAAAAAGAGGCAATGTGCAAGGCTACAAGCTATGTTTCACCAGGGCCGGGCCAAGGGGAGTGCGAGCAGTGTGAGGGAACAGGGGCCCCCAATTGACAGGGGCCCCATGTTCTGATGGATTTACCAGCCTTCATCATTAGTTAGTGCGTGTGATCGTACTGCTAGTGCCTACGTGCGCAAACTGCTAGTGACTACCAGCTAGGCCTAGCTAGGGACCAATTCAAGTCCACACCATTAACTTTCATGATGGATTAGCACTGAACGCAGGCAAGCATGAGTCAGGAGTGTAGGAGCAGGACCAGTAGGCCTGGAGCCAACGACAACTCCTAAGGTGATTTTAATCTTTCCCTTCAATTTGAATTCTACTCCGTATCATTATATGAACCATTTTTTTGCCAATTGTTATATGAACTATAGCTATCCTTCATATGACTACATTTGGTGTTCCAAGATTAACACATGTGTAAGATATGTACATAGAATTGATAATTACTACAATCCTATTTATCAAGTAACAGGACCTCATTTTATAGTTTGCTACAGGGCCCCAAATTTTGCCGGTTATGTCCTGTGTTTCGCAACTAAAAACATAGAAGCATGCTTCATGACTGGCCATATCCATAAACAATTTTGATTGAGAGAATACAGAGAGAGGGAGAGAGAAGGGATGAGGGAGAGAGAGAGACAAATATTAGTAGCTTACAGATTTGTACATTCAAATCAAAACATAAATAAAATTGATTGGTGAATGTGAATTTGATGTTTTCCTTTTTGACATAATATGAACACACAGAAGTAAAAGGCATCAAGTCACAAGAGCCTAAATATATGACTATTATGAACTGAGATTTGTAATACCAGCTCACTCTACTCAGTTCTGAATATGAATATGCTTTCAGACTTTCCAGGTCATGGTGAGAATATATGAATGCTCCGCAAACCATAATGTAAGCATAATATGAACATTTCAACTCAAGTTAAAATCACCTGTCATTCAGAAACGCAATGCTGAGGCCAGTTGCTAGAGCTGCAAGGATGGCAACTGGCTTTCTAAGAAAGCCCATCCCTGCATATACAAAAGGCAGGAGGTATAAAAAAAAAGAAGCAAAATCCAGCCTAAATAGAGAAGAACTGTTCTGGCACATATAGGCATTGTTACCTACCAAGAAGGAATATTACCAAGATGAAGTAGTTTGTCCGATAGCTGCAAACAGGCATGAGTGGAAAGAAGACTTGATAAGATACAAATGGAATGGTAGAAATATAATCTACAAATCAGTTCATACTTTACAGTAGACTGACAAATTCCCAAGCCTCCTCCAAGTATCTCATGGTATGGTTAAGAATGCTTTCTAATTGTCCATCAACATAGTTGAAGTATATCGCTCACACCTCTCGATTATAAGCTGTCACTGGAGTACATGCTTACTAATAAAACATTTTAGCATGCAGTAATAAAAATAAAAATATGAACATATCTGCATAAACTTCTCATGACAAGTAGTTGAAGTTCCACCAAATTGTAACTTTATAAGTATCAAATAAAATTCTCCAGCTGGCCAGAAGCCATACCACACTAATGGTGTATATATTCCACACGTTAAACTCCAAATAGTGCATCGCCTGAAAGCAGATCGACGTCAACCATAAATCGAGCATGAAACAGCACTCCACGGGGTAGAGCCTACAGAGTCATGCCTTCATTCTGATTTCCGTCTAAACTAACAAGGGTTTGAAGCTCGTCGTCGACCCTGACCTGATAACCTCATCGTGACTCCGCGACCCAAGTCTGATTCTGAATCACCCAAAATAACAGGAGAAAAACAGTCTACCTCGCCAATTCTTCAATTGGCGATTGGATAGGCATCAAAGCATACAAGAGGGCGAGATTAGAGTGGCGGATCGGATCGTACTAGTAGAGGCTGCACTTGAGGCGGCTGGTCCATTTGGAGTTGGACCGGGGAGCGGTGAAGCGGGAGAAGAATTCGGAGAAGGGGCGCGGCGGTGTTGACCAGTCCACCTCTCGCAGCGCGTCCACGAGGTCCTCCGCCGTCATAGAACTCCAGTCCATCGCCGCCGCCGGCGCCAGTGCCTACGAGCTCGCCGTCGAGAATAACGAACTCCGAAGTGCAAAAAACCCCAATGAAGCAGAAGACGGCGCGTCTAATGGGTCGATGGAAAAGAAAAAGGTCGGCGGTTCGGCTTCGGCCGGTCGGGAACTCCAAGCCAAGGGAGAGAACCGGAGAACCATGGGGCTTGCGTTTCTGGCCGTCAATCGGGTGTCAAGCGGTTCAGGCCACTCCAGCCGTCCCAAAACTTGTAGATATTCATTATCCATATTTAAATATCTCCTAATAAATATGTATATTATAATATATTCTTAATGTTAATATAATAATAATTATTACTATTATTATTAGACATATATATATCTCTTATAAAGATAGCTATTTCTCTCGCTATGTAAAGTGTCCAGGTCAACTTTCACTTAACATCTCACTAGCATATTCTATCTCGCCATGCAAAGTGTCCAAGTCATCATTCATTAATTATGTTTCATTCAAGAACCACATCTTTTATTTGACATATATTTTGTTATCCACATCAAAATGTTTAAAATCATCCACTCATATGTATTATGATATTTTTTCAATCATATTAGTAAATATAAGTAGTATAATTATACTGGCGATTCCCGTAGCAACGCGCGGGGTTTTATCCTAGTTATAAATTTTATTCTATACATTCAAAATTGTAAAACATCTTAATTTTCTAGATATAATTTGATTCTATCCATTCAAAATTGTAAAACGTCTTGATTTTTATTGATATATAAATATTAATTTTAGTATATATAAGTACATATTACTATACGTATTAAAAAATAAAATATCTTATAATTTGGAATGGCGTGTGACAGAACCGACCAATTTATTAGAGCACAAGCACGTAATTCGCCATTAGATAGCATACTTACATGATTGAGACCTAATAAACCCGGTAGTCACACCAAAATCTCGAAGGATTTCAAACTTTTCTGGCACGACCAAGATCGTAATGAGTTTAGCGTTCACCATTCACAACGTACTTAGTTTACACATAGTTTTACACAATCGGAGTACGAATAAAGTTATTACAAACCAAGTTTAAATTTTAAAATAACGGAAGCGATTAAGTTCAAATACACACACACCAGTTCAAATACTGTGCCAGGTCCTCGGTCAATATCTAACAAAAGCATAAGGTAGAGTAGAGTGACCATGCCCAAGGTCTAGTCATCTCCCAAGGCGAGATAG
Source organism: Bothriochloa decipiens (assembly GCA_023333625.1). Lineage (NCBI taxonomy): Eukaryota > Viridiplantae > Streptophyta > Magnoliopsida > Poales > Poaceae > Bothriochloa > Bothriochloa decipiens. Next base: position 51,769,400 of record CM041634.1, read on the forward strand.
AAGCAGTGTTGACAATAGCCATAAAACATCTCACCATCTGCAACAACATGTGAAATAAAACCCTGAGTACGAGAATGTACTCAGCTAGACTTACCCGTCATAAACTAAAAATAAATTGACTCCAAGGAGTATGCAAGGATGTATAAATAGGATAGCTGACTCATACATTGCGAAAAAGCTTGCGTTAAGGAAGAATTGATCATGACCTTCTAGCATTGTATTTTAATTTGATTAACCTTATCATGCTAAATTAGCACCTGTACTAAACAAGCATGGTAATAATTATTCAACAGGAAAAGTAACCAATTCCGGTTGAGTATCTTTCAATCTCAACAGCTCAACCATCTCATCTCTTGTTCAAGTTCTTACTACGATGCCGCTGCTCAAGTCAAGTGTTCATTGTCCAGGAACGATGGCGATTATAATCGATTACTAACCAGCTGGCGGGTATTGCTCACACAAACCACACTCACCCGCTAAGGTGAGCTACAGATCACCGAAAATTCAATTCGGGAAAAGCCGCGGGATCAACAGGTACCATCGTATCCAGGAACCGCTCGGCTGCCTTATTCAGGGCTACCCTGACCTCGGACTTACTCTCCGCGTAACCCGTGGTCTCCCATCTTCTCTAATATGATGCGTACAGCAGGTCGATTCCCGGCCCAAACCAAATCCAGGCTTCGCGGTCGGAACGACTTATCCTTCCAGCTAAATGTGAGGCATAAATTCAATATGACTTGAGGACGTACAACGGACGGGGTCCTAGTTCGACATAGACGGGATAACCACACCGAACCTCCAGTTCAGTCTCAACACCAATCCCGCTCAGTCTCGGTTTATAATCTCCACATGGTTATCCAAGATAACAATGTATTCAACCATTCCGAGTCACCACCTATAACTCGCGGATGACAGGAAATCACCCGACTTCTACCGATCTAGTTAAAGCAGGGTTAAGCAAATAATCGCACATGAACCTAACAGGGTTGAAGTATAAGCAGTGGCAAGGAATATAAGTAATGCAGCAACGGTATAAAACAACGCCTATAACTTAATTCATCAAACAAGTAAAGGACTCAAGTTAGATATTTTGCAAACCACAGAGAGAATGCTCCGGGGCTTGTCTTTCAGGAAAAAGCTTGGCTGATGGTCGGGACACTCAGGAAGATCAACTTCGGGATCCTTTTCTGCTTCTATCTCCCGCACCAGAGCTTCCTACTGGCCTTTCTCTTCTGGTGCTCCGGGAACTACCGTTTCGAGCTCTGACGATCCTGTATGATGCATAGTGCGTATGAATACCATGTATACATAGAAATACAATACTGATGCTGATGGTGAATGAATTCTCAGCTAATATAAATGATATGATTTTGAAACATGTAAGATAAGCACATGTCATCTGCATTCTCTTCTACCAACAAATCTTAAACAAGCCTCGCATTATAATTTACTCGCATGCTATAAGAAATTATAAACAACCATTGTTTTGCATATTACCCTCTACTAAACCAAAACCAATAACAGATCACACACATCACAAATATCATAAAAAGCATTTTACACACATGAAATGATAGCTTCAAAGCATTATTACTTATTAAAAGAAATCAGGGTAGAACTGCAACATGACTTTAGACTATCCAAAAAATTCTGTAAAAATTACAAAAGCTTAAGCATATCTAATATAGACTATCATAAAAATTTTAGGTCAAAACAGTAATTACTTTATCCTACACAAAAATGACAAGGCAGCACAATTCAATAGGCATAAAATACTTTGTACATAAAAAAATGTCAAACAACAGATCTCAGAATATTTTTAGCTCTAGATTGACCTAAAAACACTCTCTAAAATGTTTCATGCACAAATTCCTTATATATTATTTATTATGAATTATTTATCACCTAATAGAAATAGGCACCATAACTAGACAGAGCAAACTTTCTATAGGACATAGCCTCACAACATTTTTCACAAATAGAGAATGACATAAGAAGACTAACAAACTTGGTCTCACATTTTTCTGAGCAACAGAGAATTACTTATGCATTTTCTAAGATAAAAGCAATTAATAGAGATAAATAAATTTATACAGAAAAGTATCACAAATTTCACATTTCATATTTTTCATGCATATATCTTCTCATAAGAAAAATATTGCAAGTTGAACCAACTTATTTGGGTGAAAAATGAGCAAGATATGATTTTTCAAAGGTTTTATTCAAATCTGGAAACAGTTATTTAAAACGAAAAAGAAAAACACTTTTGCACCGGAGACCCTGAGGTTAACAGAAATTCACTAAGCCTGAAAAGAAATATCCTGTGTCTGGTAGATATGCACGAAGACCCTCGACTTTCCTTGAATTCAAGGACGACGTCCTTGCGAGAGGGGGAGAGAGAGGAGTGGCTCGGTTCACCGTTGCCGGCCGGGACGGCGGTTGTCCGGCGCGGCTGAGCGGCGAGGAAGCATGAGCGGGTCAAGGCGCATCGGTCTAGGGTTCTATTGAGGGCAGAGCACGGCCGTGGCGGCTTCGGCCGCGCGCACGCCGGAGCGGCGGCTCCCCGGCCGACGGCGAGGCCAAATTCGGCGAGAGGTGACCCGCATCGGCTCCATTAGCTAGGGCTACAGCTGCTACTCGATGAGGTGCACCTAATGCTGGAGGAAGGGAAAGGAAATGGCAGCTCAATATGCCGGGGCCACGGCGGACCACGAGCTCGCGGAGCCACGGTCATGGCGGCGGACGGCAACACTGTAACAGAACCGACCAATTTATTAGAGCACAAGCACATAATCCGC
>CM041634.1:51787197-51860739 GCA_023333625.1 Bothriochloa decipiens
ATTAACCAAAACCATGAACATAAACCTAGGTTCATTTGGTGTCCTAATCATGGCTATGTTACTTTAGAGGTCATCAAATACCAAACACTCATATACTTATCCAATTCATGTGAAATGCAACCATAATTTGAATAATTCAAGCATCCACATAAAATAACAATTGCTCTTTTCATCAATGCTATGCATAATGATGTTTATGCTTAAGAATGCAAGTGATTATGCATGCTTAACACCAGAGTGTTACATGGCGTGAGTAGTATACCTTTGTATGTACTTAGTCAGACTTTAAAAAGCTTGACTCTAAGAAAAATGAGATGTACATTTATTGTAAATTGAATTGGGTAACAATTTAATTTTAGGTCTATTTTTGGCAATGCTTATCTCCTTCCGTGCTTCATTTGTGGATCTCAAACATTTTATAAGAAAATGTTTGGTAAAATGACATTGGAAAGATCTTTTTGGAGGAGCCGATGAAACCTAAAAGTTTTGGTTCCGACTCCTAGTTCAAAAAGAGTTGTTACTCCTAGGACCTAAGTGGTTTCAAGGGCGAAGCTATTTATTGAACCATTTGTTAGGGTTTCTTGAGAAACTAAAGCTCTTAGTTTTGTAAAATATGTCGAAAGTGCTTAAGTCTAGGGATTGCTAAGGGTGGCTTTAGAGGCATAAATGTTAATACTATTTATATAAGTTTGATCAACATTGAGCTGGATTAACCGGCAGGATATGTTTGCTTTCTTTTCTTTAATTTATGGATTGAGGGATACCACATTTTAACAAAGCCTAAGTAGCAATGCTTTAGCTGCTTTTAGCTTAGATGGCACAAACACTATGATTTGCTGGAGACAAGCACCTTCATGTGTGTGGGATGACATCAATACCGATCAAACACCTTCATGTGTCTAGGATCTCAATAAATACCGGTCGTCTAAAACAATCATGTCTAGAGAGATGTGTATGCTATATGCAAATGCAATGTATCTCTCGAGAGACGTGTTGCTTTCTAAAACTGATGTTACTAGAACGTGACAGCGATAGGTTGGTGCTGTAGCGTCCAGAAGTACAACGGGCAGTGCTGGGACGGAACACAACAAATACAAATGCATTAAATCAGAAAATTTATTTAGTATTATCTCCCTCCTAGAAAGAATACAACTAACTTAAGAATAGTTTATGGGGGGCCTTACTCTAGGTGTAGTGTAATGTCCTAAAAGGATACAACTAACTTAAGAATATATTATTTTTTCTGTCTACTATAATTTGTCCTTCAAACCTGAGTTCTTTATGGGAGGAAAAAGAAATGAAAACTAATTCAGTTTCGTGGGAGGTAAAAGGAAATGTGGGGAAAAAATAAAATGAAAACTAATTCAGTTTCGGGGGAGGTAAAAGGAAATGTGGGGAAAAAATCACTTTATGTATATGTATACAATTATACACACTACACATTCAGTTTCAGGGAGATAAAAGGAAACAAAAAAACATAAATAATTCATGAAATGAAAAAAAAACTAATTCAGTTTCAGGGACATGGAAAAAACGTCACATATACATATTTAAAAAAAACAAAAGTGAAAAAGTGAATAAAACATGTTTGAGCCCAGGTTCAAAACAAAAACGAAAAGGTGAAAAAAAACATGTCTGAGCCCAGGTTCGAACTGGGGACCTTTAGTGTGTGAGACTAACGTGATAACCAACTACACTACCCAGACGTCGGTATTAATTGATTCCCTAATATTTTTAAATTTAAGTAGTATCAAACTAATCCCCACCACAAGGTGATTCTCTTGTTCCTGGTTCAAGTAGGGAGTACTACCATCAAAATATCAAAGCGCAGATCACGGGTGAATGCGTCGGTCAGTGTGAAAAGGTCACCGCTACCTCCCAAAAATCCACTTGTCACCAGGTACGCGAGGAACCTATCCCTGTTTCCCGGGTGAACGCGGCGCGCGAGGCAACGTGGTGCGGGCAGCGGGCATGTGCACAACGGCTCTGGATCTCTGACGTCCTGGATTCCACGGTAGAAGACAACAGAAGATGACCTGAGCCGAGGCACCAGATATTTTCAGGCTGATCGCCCCCATGTTAGTTTAGGCGAGGCCCGCCTTATTTATCTTGGTTGGTGACAATGTTCTCTGCATGATTAGTAGTGGACCGCAAAGTAGCTTATCCTGGTACTAAAAAATAAGCGATGCATTCAAAGTTTACGTGAACTCCAAAAACCTAGTTTTGGCTGCCTTTTGTTACAGAATATTTATAATGCAAAGGTACAAAATGAAATACTTTTATAAGAACAAATATATAATACTTATGCTATTTTCTAATATCGAAGCTCAACATATAAAAAAATACACACTATGTTCCAAATTATCTTACGTTTCAGCTTTTGTTGTGCACTTCTATAGTACACTATGTCTAGGTACATAGTAAACAAAATGTATCTAATAAAAAATTTATCTAAAAAATCTAAAGATAAAACATACCTAACAAGAGTGCCACTCCAGCTATGAATCTGCACGTCCTAAAAGAAATGTCATTCTAGCTATGAATTAATCTGGACAATTGTTTGTCCAGATGCTCGTCGACCACTCCAATAGGACAATAAATGCCTTGCATACCAACTATGTGCATGCATGTAAGGATGCAACAATTAATCTTGCCGATTACCTACTCCAACCATGCCAAAATAGTTACTACATACCTTCATTCTCCAGGAGTCAAAGTTTAACTAACTTTATAGAAAAATAATATCAATGTTTATATCCACAGAAAACTTAATATAAAAATATATGTCATGATTAATCTATAAATATTTATTATATATTTTGAATTTTTGTTATGTATTTTATTATAAACTTAAAATTCCCTTGAGTGTTCTAGCAAAATGAGATATGGAATTATTTTTGGACAAAAGGATTAGGAAACAAGGTCCTTAGAAATGGCCACTTATTTGTCATTGGAGCTAGAGAGTAGTTTGGCGAGTGTTGCTATGCTTACATAGGTTAGCTTGTCTTTCTTTTGTTTCTTTTTCTCCTTATATATCTGCATAGGGTGTTACTATAAAATCTCTAATCCTTGGCAAATACTCCCGTCCCTAAATAAATAGAATTTCTATCAAATTTATGACATATTAGTATGATAGAGAAAATATCATACTACCCTTCATTAACTGGAGTGGTTGCATGCTGATTAGTGATTGTTCCAATAGCACACTAGTATTATAGCACTTACTACACATGCCCAACTGCAAAAAACTCAACACTGAACTGGGAAATGGGAGGAGGTGCAGTAAATGCGAGGAGACTTTGAGGAATAAATGACCATTCAGCCTTTTAGAGATTGATTTGTTTGTAGACAAATTGTTGAGCTAAGAATCTATTTATTTAGAGACAACTCTCTAGTTCGCCATATGTTTGTCTGTTGATAAGGATATCAAGATTGAAGTGTAGTTGATGCAATGGTTCTCTAAAAAACTCACGTTTCCTTGATACACACAACCACAAACGAAGAAGTGGTAGGAGTAACAAACATTGATGAAACTCATGCATAGGGAAGTACGAACCTGGACTCATGGTCTCATCTATACTAAATTCATATGACGTGTTTTTGGTGGGACTCGTCTCAACACCCAATCATTAACCATACGATGACGCGCTTGCCGTGTAGTAATTGAACTTCTCTTTCGGTACATCATGACACGTCGTACAAAGGCCTTGTAGGCTTGTACTATTATGTTATTTATATATGATTTTTCAGACGTCGCGTACTAATATTGCAAGTAGGACAGTATTGTTCGCGGGAACCGAATATATATATTTTGTATGTACTCTATCATAAAATAGCGCTTTTTTATGGATGTAGTATATATTTGTTTCTCTTGTGAGTTACGATTTCCCATGAATGATTCCGCCGACTTACCTAGTGACAGCTCAACCCCAGAAAAGTGCAACAAAAGAAGCTGCATACTGTACATGTTAGGAGTGACAGCACATAGCATGCTGCAATTCAAACAACTGTGTCCGACTGTCCGCTGAATTTTCCTAGCTAGTGCTCCACATCTATGTAGTCATTGAATTTTCCTAGCTAGTGCTCCACATCTAGATAGTCATTAAAAAGAGTGCGCATCTTGAAGTTGCTCGAATAAGTTGGTGACATATATCCAGCATGCATATGTTTCATGTTTGCGAAAAATGAACGGATCGGAAATGCTTATTCCTAGTCGTGCAGTAGTGGGGCGGCGTGCACGCTCGTCATGCGGCTTAGCAGCCGGGGTACAGGAACGTAGGCACGTTCCCCGTTCCGGGAACTTCGTTCCGATTCGCAGAACGAGGACTTCGCGGGACGCTGTTCCCATCAACGATGGAACATGACTCGGATTCGGGGACACACGAAGCGCGTGTAGGGAAGAAAACACACCTCAAGTCGACGTCATCACGTCTTGTGCGGCAGTGGCATGGCACTACCCCGGCCAACCTTTTCCGTGACGGCCTGTTTTGTCAGGAAAAGTGGCTAAACCGTCAGGAAAGACTTTCCGCGATGGTAACCGTTAGGGATGAGCCGTCAGTAGAAAAATGACAGGAAAAATATGCCTTTCCCGATGGAAACCCGTCAGGGATTATTCTGTGATGGCTACAGCCGCCAGCAAAGGGTTTCCCTGACATTTTTTAGCGTTAGCGAAGCTTCAAACTTTACTTGTTAGCCATCTCCCGTCAGGGAAGGATGAAACCTTCTCTTAGCCAACCACCGTTAGGGAAACCACGACTTTAATATCGATAAAAGCTCACTGAAGCGCTCAAATCATTGATTAGTAGCTCATTTTCATTCATCTCCGTATCCGACCTCCACAACTGGCATCTCATGTGTCGCCGCGTCGCCATAGCCTTGAGTAGGAAGGTAAGGGAGAAGCTGTGAGATAGAGAGGTTCTAAAAGTTGAGGGGATGCACGACAGCGGCGTCCTCGCTGCGTCGGGCCATGCTCCGCCGGCCGCCGCCATCTCTTGCGATAAGAGAGAAGGGGGAAGAAATTCGGGATTGGGGGAGAAAACTTATACCTCCTCCATTGGTATGACTCTCTGTGGTATGACTCTGTTAATAAGAATGAGTCGAAGCTCTATACCTTCTCCATTCCATAGTTTCTTGACGTGTCATACCACGTACCGCGTTCCCATACCATGTTCCATACGTTCCGGGAACTTGGCTCCTAAGGTCATGCGGTCATCCGATTTGCACTTGGCCATCCACGCGCTAGCGCTCGACCATGGTGGAGAAGAAGTCCACCACCGGAAGAAGACGACGCCTGACTGTGTCGAAGAAAAAGGCCACCACTGGAGAAGAAGACGACGTCTAACTCTCCCACTCACCCGTGCCCACGCTGACGAAGAAGGTTGTTGCTAGAGAAGAAGACAACGCTAGGGTTCTAGCGCTCACCACCCCCTTCTTCCCTAAATCCGATGGCTTTAGAAGGAAGGAACTCGGGGGAGGAAGGCCAGCCAGGCAGTGGGGATGTCAGTAGGCGGTTTAGGGGCCCTAACGACAGTGGAGGCTGTTGGGCCCTATTGGCAGTGGCGAAGCCAGGATTTCACAGCAGGGTATTCCATGTACAAGAAATTTTGAATGAAAATATGCAATAGTAATAAGCAAAGACAAAATAAAATAAGAAAATATGCAACAGTAATAAAAAGAAAATATGCAATAGCTCTAAGCAAAGTGCAAATATGCTAGCACTCTTCTTCTTCATTTAAGATACAAATACAATGCAAGTCGAATAGAGCTTGAATAGCCGCTGCTGCTCTGCCTGCAGCCCGCCGTCAATGGTGGTTCCTTTGCCGGCGGTCTTCTACACCAATCACTGGGCACAACTATGCATGCATGGCACTAGTTTCAATGTAGGGCCTAATGGACGCACTTGCACGGAGCTAGGAAGACCAAGGGAGAGAGGCGAAGAGGTGTTGTCGTGCTGCTAGTCTGCGCCGCCTCTCACTGCTACTGCTTCTAGTCAATGGCTCGATGCATGCTACCAACAGACAGGATCATAGGAGCATGGAGTACCGTGAGATGTCCATGGGTATTTGTACCTTTTCTAGAGTCGGTGACTTTTGGGGCAACTACTACTAGTTATTCTATTGGGCCCATGGATTATAGGCCATATTTGTAACACCCAATATACCAACATGTGATACCATTATACATATGTATATATGTTTTTCTCCCAAAACATGGGAATTTCATAGCATACATGGGCATACCCTTGCCGTCGCCCATGTATGTCTAGGCGGGGCACAATGGTCATAGTTTGCCATGGCCACATGCAGGGGGGAGGGAGTCGGGGGCCGCCAACGATAAGGTGATGGGCAACAGGGCGGTAGGAGGTGGAGGAAGCGGGGGTGGTTCCATCGGATATGGAGGGAGTTGAGGGTAGTGTTGCCGGAGCCAAGCGGGGTGAGGTGTGACAGGCGAAGCATACGAGAGGAAGAAGATGGGACAAGGGCAAAAGACATGCGACATGACTTGTCACATGAACAAACTCCTATATCAAAGAAGAAATAATTACATTAGTACTATTACTATTTGTATTTCATATGTCAATCTTAAAGCTCCTATATGTGTGAGGTAATCAATTGAATAATATACGTCTCTCCATGGTAAAACATGACATAATTATGAATTAAGGCAAATCAAAATGACATAAACTATACCTGAGGAGCCTATGGAGAAGGTAGAAAAGAGGTTGGAAATTGGAAGTGCAATCAACTTTCCCATGGATGAGGATCATCTATTTAATTAATTCCAACTAATAAACATTCCACTTCCAACTAATAAACATTCCACTGCATATTATTTGGGGGTTTCCCTGGATACATGAAGGTATACAGAGAAAGTTAGGCTAAAATGAACAAAGATTCTTCTAGGAAGGAGTTTGTAACAAGAAAAGGTATCATATATATGGATGGTCAAGTGGGAGGATTTGGCGACACAAGGAAGTTTGGGGGAAGGGGGAGGCTTAGGGTTCACTGATACCACAACCATGAGTTTAGTTTTGTTGGCCCACTGGGATAAAACATGGCTTTAAATATGCTATGGAATAAACGGACATCAAGATTGGCTAGTGGTTGATATGCATACAAAAGACTAAAACATGGAGTTTAGGAGAATCCTTGGAGAAGAGGATGTGAAGGATTGGGATAGACTGATGACATCTTTGGAGAATGTGTAGGTGAATGGTAAGGAGGATAAGGTTATTATCTAGAAGCTAGAATGCTTTGGCATTTTTCCCACGAGATCTTTATATACAAACTTATGACTTTTGGATGGGTGATACATTAAAGAGTGGAGAATATTTGGTACACTAAGTTAACAATGAAAATTAGACGTTTTCTATGGACATTTTAGCACAACAGAGTGCAAACTCGCGAGTAGATTAAGAGGATGAAGTGGAAAGGCTAGAAAAGTGTAACTATTGTGACAATTATAAGGATCCATATTTTATTTACTTGCCATGTTGCTCAAGTGATTTGGGCATGGTTAGGGATGGCCGAGGGTGGAACGGAGAACTAAATTTTTAAAAATCTATTCTACTTTAACATTTGGATTTTGTGACATGCATTATGCCAAAATTTCATAAAGGAGACACCCATTCAGTGAGATGGATTTGAGATGCGTCTCTAATGTATAAGTAGAGATAAGTCATGTTGAAACACTTCTGTAATAGTTAGCTCCAACAATACAGATCAATTGGGTGCATAAATCAAAGACGGGGTTAAACACACGTCTCTGATATATGGTTGCGTTACATTTGTGTATACATAGGGATGTCAATGATGAGGTAAAGAAAAACATGTCTCAAATCTAGGTCCCTCATACCTAAAAAGATTATTAACTTCCTTATATAGACATACATCTTAAGTCCGGATTGCAAATCTCTCTCCCTCATCACATTTGTTGCCTCCCTGTCTCTCTTTACTCATGACTCATTACCCCTCGTCACTGGCAGCACCACCCTATCCTCCTTCGCCACCATCTTCCTCTTCCACCTCCTTCAACACTATTGTCCTCTGTTACCCCCACCCATACCCTCGGTTTCCTCTCTCATGCAATGAATGTTGTGCCTGTGTCCACCCCCTCCCCATCAACGACGATCATCACACATGTAGGCTCCTCCCCCATCTTTGACATCCTGACCCCATCCGTAGAGTTCTCCCCTGTTTGCGATTACCCCCAAGCTTCGACCCCCGCTTTGGTTGGGGCAAGTTGTTGTAGCTCTTCTTCATATCTCCTCCCCTAGCTTGACAATGTGTCAGATCCTTGTGTGCTGAAACCGGAGGCAATCAGGCAAAAATCTTTGTTACGTGTCTCGCTCTGATAAAGGTTGAGCCATGTCTCTATAAGCGAATGAAACTATGCTGTAGACTGAGCTAGCATATGGTAACAATTCAACCTTGCCAGGCAATTTTAGTCACCACAAAAACCTAGGCCTTGTTTAGATCGCCGATTCCGGCTCCTCAATCAGCAAAATGAACAATGTCGTACATTGTAGTTTTTTTATTTTTATTTGCTAATAATTGTCCAAACATTGATTAATTAGGTTTAAAATGTTCGTCTCGTAAAGTACAACAAAACTGTGTAATTAGTTTTTGATTTCATCTATATTTAGTACTCCATGTATTTGTCGGTATTTTGATGTGATGAGGAATAAAAATTCTGCATAGTAGAATTTATGGGTGAATTTGGGAAACTAAACAAGGCCCTATCTTAAATAACGTCATGACATCTGTCTATCAAGAGTCCATGTCCACTGTGACTCGTCGTTTTGGCACACACTTACCACCACATGGATGTTTGGATCGTCACGTGGACCTAATATTGAAACCACATACTACCACATATCCACAGAATGCGGCATGTAGTTTGGTTGTAAACGTGAAACCACAGGTGTGTGAACACCAAATCGACATAGATGCAAGCTTCCAAATGCTTAGTTTCGTAAACAAGGTAATAGAAAAAAAAAAGAGACAATTCATACCAGCAGCACAGCAGCTTCCATCTTTATCTCTTCCCATTGTAACTTGTGGTCGTGTGGCTCGCTGGAGCAGCACTCATTCATTCACTCTTGTACGTTTGTGCGATCCATGGCTAGGTGTTTTGAGACGCGACCTCCGATCGAATGGGCTTGCAACAGGTCACCACAGAGGACGTCTGGCACTTTGGCTGGTGGGATCAAGAACCATCAAAGCCTGCTACGATGCGAGGCCGTAATACAACCACCTACCCTATATTCCCGCTCGGAACCGATGATATTTTAGGCAATGCGCTGCCTAATTCCACAGGCCACGCCACACGTGCCCCTCCCTGACCTAGCGGGGCCGCGCTTAGAGGACGCTGACGGGCCGTCACGGGCCCTGCTCGCCGCAGACGATCCCGGGGCCAGGCGGCGCGCGGCGGATCTCGCCACGCCACCATCTCAATTGTGTGTGGCCCGTGAGGGGAGGCGGAAGAGGGGAAGGGGCGACGCGACGCGGCTCTATAAAACGGAGCCGGCACCAGTATTCCTATTACCCCCGGCACCGTAGCGATTCTCTGTGTTCGCACCAGCGCCGGCACAGGCAAACGCAGCACCGCGCCACCGAGCCGAGCCACTTACCGAGGAGCAGCAGCCTCCGCCTCCACGGCGAGGAGAGAATGGGGAGAGGAGGGATCGGAGGCGCGGCGGCCATGGGCATGGAGAACGCCGATTCCAACCGCGCATTCGTCAGGGACGTCAAGCGAATCATCATCAAGGTGGCTGCTCTATCCGTCTCTGTTGTTTGTTCGATAGGTTTTTATTATTGTCTCGTCCTGCGAGAATGTTTTGTCAGTCCGGTTGCTCTTGTCGTGCGGCCCGTATGTTTGCAGTGAGATCTCTGTGAGGTGGGTTGCGAGGGTAGAGAATTCGATTTCGATCTGATTTTTGCATTGTTTTGCGGCGTGCTTGCAACTATACTTTTTTAGAAATATTTTTTTTCGGTGCTGAATATCTTCTCGTCCCGACTCAGAGCGTTGTTCGCTTGGGGATCTGCGACCTGAAAGTGTTTTTGTTGGAAAGGGAGAACCTTTTTGGTGTTTCTTACGGAGTAGGTGCTATTGTTTCAGTACAGTGTTTCGCATATTCCCCCATATGTTAGGTGGCGCTGATTGGCATCTGATCGTTGAAACTCGGGATGGGGAAAACAATTCCAGATGTTCCGGATTATTTTTATGAGTGGCAGGACCCTCCTTGGGATGTGTATTCAGTTTCAGCTGAATATTGGCATATACTGTATTTTTTATGATTCCTCACTAAACAAGAGGAAGGGACAAGCAAGTTTTGTTCAAAAAAAAAATTAGCGGATTTTGTCGTTATGTTTGCTGGTTTCACATTTACTATGTCCTGTTACAGGTGGGCACAGCTGTTGTCACTGGGCAGAATGGCCGATTGGCTATGGGCAGGCTCGGTTCTCTCTGTGAACAGGTAATAAATAAATACATAATGGAGGAAAATTTTAAAAACCTAAAACTATCGTGAGTATATGTATACATAAACATCTTTGTGACCACATAACAATGTGGCCCACATGTCAGCCTCATGGCATGCAACATGGTTCCATGAGGCTAACATGTGGGGCCCCATCGTCATGTTGTTACAAGGGCCTCAGATTTTTGAAACCATGTGTATCAAAGTAGCTGTAGCCTATTTTAATACAAAAATGCCAAAACAGTGGTAGGTTTTAAAATTTAATCTTAATAGCATGCTTTCACCCATGTAGTTTTTGGTTTCAGCATCATTAAATAGTTAACTTGCTTCCATATGCAGGTGAAGCAACTGAATTTTCAAGGGTATGAAGTGATTCTGGTAACCTCTGGAGCTGTTGGTGTTGGGAGGCAGAGGCTCCAATACCGTAAGCTTATCCATAGCAGGTACACAGAGTTTGGCTTACATTCTCATGACAGTTTGTAAGTGTTTTCTGTATATCTTTCTGACCATTCTCCTTGCTTGCAGCTTCGCGGATCTGCAAAATCCTCAGATGAGCTTTGATGGAAAGGCCTGTGCTGCTGTTGGTCAAAGTGGCCTGATGGCTATCTATGACACATTATTTAGCCAAGTGAGTCAAGCCCGACAAATTTGTATCCTAGAGGTAAAAAGAGTTTGGCGTTACCTGTTTCTAACAGGATGCTTATATGATTGCAGCTTGATGTAACGTCATCTCAACTTCTTGTAACGGATCGTGATTTCAAGGATCCAAGTTTTGGGGACCAGCTCCGCGAGACTGTTTTTTCACTATTAGATCTTAAAGTAATACCAGTATTTAATGAGAATGATGCCATCAGTACCCGGAGACGAACAGATGAGGTCTTTTTTATTAATTGTTTCTGCACAGTTGTACATCAACCTTCCAATCTAATAACCGTGGGCCCTTAGTCATGTTCCTACTTACTACTGACTGTAATACTGAATTTAATCTACAGGATTCATCTGGTATATTCTGGGACAATGACAGTCTAGCAGCTCTGTTGGCAGCAGAACTTAATGCTGATCTTCTTATCATGCTTAGTGATGTGGAGGGACTCTATAGTGGCCCACCAAGTGATCCTCAGTCAAAGATTATCCACACATATGTCAATGAAAAGCATGGGAAGCTAATTAGTTTTGGACAGAAGTCTAATGTTGGAAGAGGTGGCATGCAAGCTAAAGTGTCTGCAGCTGCTAATGCTGCATCAAAAGGTGTACCTGTTGTCATTGCAAGGTGAGAAAGAACATTTTTTTATGTTATTTTAGAATAAAATGCATCAATATTCATAGCAACTAAATATGCCGCACTACTTCCTATAGACCCATTGTAGTAAGAATCCTATTCTGTACCTGATTGTAATTATGGCCTGCCAACTGCAGATACTGTGTTCCTGTCTTTATAATCTGATATAAGCTCACTAATCATTTAATTAATAGCTTATTTAAACGTACTATATTGCAAAAGTTGGTAACTATCATGGTGTAGCCTACAGATTTGCATTACATAATCCAATGGCTCCCCAACTTTGGTGGTATTGTATTGCTCGCAACATGATGATTGCTTTGTTGAAGTGATGATCTACCAAATCCTTATTCGTTATATAGGATAACTTGTGTTTTCTTATCCTTAATTGGTGCTCAACTCTTTACGGAGCCTCCTGATTTATACTACTGTGATACCACAAAATAGTAGTAATGTTTACTTCTACATAGAACTCTTATTACCACTTGTAACTTTGTTACTCTCTTTGAAGTGGATTTGCAACGGATAGCATCATTAGAGTTCTGAAAGGAGAAAAGATCGGTACACTTTTCCACAATGAAGCAAATTTGTGGGAATGTTCCAAGGAAGCTACAGCCCGAGAGATGGCAGTTGCGGCAAGAGATTGTTCGAGACGTCTACAGGTTTTCTTTTCCTTCAAACATGCAACTATTTAAAATAACCAATCACCATAACTAATTTATTGTTTTGCATGTTGCACCTAAACAGAAATTGTCGTCAGAGGAACGCAAAAAAATTTTGCTAGATATTGCTGATGCTCTGGAAGCAAATGAGGATGCAATTAGGTCTGAAAATGAAGCTGATGTTGAGGCAGCACAAGGTGCTGGTTATGAGAAGTCATTAGTTGCTAGGATGACCCTAAAGCCAGGAAAGGTAGTTCTCTGTTTCTCACACCCTAAGTTTTTTTCAGTTCATTGTCTTGTTAATTTTACTAATGTTTGATTGATATATTTCTGTAGATAACAAACCTTGCAAGATCCATTCGTGCAATTGCTGACATGGAGGACCCTATTTCCCATACATTGAAAAGAACAGAGGTGCCCCTTCTTTATCTCTTGGAAAACTTCCTTTTACAACGAAGCCAAACTTCAAGCTTTTAGACTATGTGATGAAGAAAAACAACACACTTTTGTCCTCTGTTTAGATTCCCTCTCCTAGTTCTTTCTGCTTCTGTGGAGTGCAGTTTCTCCTGCCCTCTTGTTGGCTGTGTGTTTTAGTCCTTTTGGCCTCTCTTTTGTACAGTTTTTCCTTATTAAATAATAAAAGCTCTTACAGCGGGGGTCTCCCCTGCTATATTTTCGGGTCAAAAAGAAGAGAGGTGATTGCTATGGATCACATTTTGATATCTCGTAGGGGAAAGATATACATGCTGTGATATGTGGTTTACTAAACTTATAGATAGTAAGTTCCTGAATTTCCTAGTTTTTAACCAATCAAGGATTCCTTTTGCAGGTTGCTAAAGATCTGGTTTTTGAAAAAGCATATTGCCCATTGGGTGTTCTGCTCATTATTTTTGAGTCTCGTCCTGATGCATTGGTCCAGGTAACCTTTGATTCAGAAGCGAAGTACACATACTGATATACAATATCTGCAAGATCAATAATTATTTGTGGTTGATATATTGACAGATTGCATCTCTAGCAATCCGAAGTGGTAATGGTCTTCTTTTGAAAGGAGGCAAAGAAGCTATGAGATCAAATGCAATATTACACAAGGTATTATGGAACTAGCTTTCTTTGATCTAATACTGATCTGACAGTATGTAACAATATGTTTGTTTGCTTACATGAGCTGTGTTTTTTTCCCTTTAGATCATAACTGGGGTTATTCCAGATAATGTTGGTAAAAAGCTCATAGGTCATGTGACTAGCAAAGATGAGATTGCTGATTTGCTAGCAGTAAGTATTTAATGTAATTCCTTCAATGTATTAAGTGCATAAATATGTCTAAACTCTGAAAATGTGCAGCTTGATGATGTGATTGATCTTGTCATTCCGAGAGGCAGTAAGAATCTAGTCTCCCAAATCAAAGACACAACTAAGATTCCAGTTCTAGGTCATGCTGGTAAGCTGTTTTTTAACAGTTTCAGTAAAAATATGTTTATGTTAATTCTTAAGTTAGTACTTGTAATTCTCTCTGATTTTAGCAGTACTAAATTATGTTTTCCAATTCTGTTCAGATGGTATATGCCATGTTTACATTGACAAATCAGCTGACATGGATATGGCAAAACGGATAGTATTGGACGCTAAGGTTGATTATCCAGCAGCATGTAATGCAATGGTATATCTCTAATTTAGTAGCTAATGATGTCACAATACATGTCTCATTTAGTACACTTTGGTGAGCAAAAAATCTTCAAAGTCCATATTCCTTCACTAGACTAGTTTAATTTATAATTTCCTAATAGTCACTTTCCTGAGAAAGTAGTTCACAGCCTCACTAATATAGTCTTTCTTGTTGAGCTGTAACCTTGCATTTGCTACTACATTTTTCTCTACTTTTTACATAGTTGAATTTTTTATGGCCTTTTCTTATAACATATCCACTAAATAACATTTTGTTATTATTTTTTAAAACATTTTTTTGTAGTTACTTTATATCTTCAAATGCAACAAACTATGTAGCCACCTAAATGGACTCTTCTTAAAGTTATGTATGGTGTAGTTGAATTACCTACCTCATAACAATTAAGTTAAAGAGTTTTTTATCATTTTATTTAGGAGAACTGGTTTTATTGAACCTATTAGTTTATTTTATTTCTTTGTTGAGAATGGGGCCTTGGCTGTGTTTTGTTTGCCCAGGAGGGCTATTTCCCTTGTACATATAAACTCCCTTTTATCCTGCCGTTAAGTTCAAAAAATAGTTTATTTTGGATTTAATACAGGTTATGTAATTTCTTTGTGCAGGAAACACTACTTGTTCATAAAGATCTCAACAAGAGTGAGGGCCTTGATGATCTACTAGTGGAACTTGAAAAAGAAGGTTAGAACTCAAAATCTCTTAGTCTTTCATTTGTTTAGTAACTGGTGTACAAAAAATGACTTCTACACACTAGTGAATACTTAGTAGTTACAATCACTGCATCTTTACATTGAGTTTCATGTTGCAGGGGTAGTTATTTATGGTGGACCTGTTGCACATGACAAATTGAAAGTACCAAAGGTAGATTCATTTCGCCATGAGTATAGCTCAATGGCATGCACTCTTGAATTTGTAGATGATGTGCAGTCAGCTATCGATCACATAAATCGTTATGGAAGGTAAGGAAATTTTCTTTAAGCGTATTATATGACTACAATAGGCTACTTTTGACCAAAATTTGTTTTCTTTTCAGTGCACACACAGACTGCATCATCACAACTGATGAAAGTGCTGCGGAGGCTTTTCTGCAGCAAGTAGATAGGTATTGAAACCTTCTTTCCGCCATTCTTGTGGTTGAACTTTGTTACTGATTTGGTTGATTATACTACTGGTCTATGATGGTTTTGGATCTAATGACATGACATTTCTGTTGAACTGCAACAGTGCCGCTGTGTTTCATAATGCAAGCACAAGGTTTTGTGATGGAACACGCTTTGGGTTTGGTGCAGAGGTACTTCCTTAGGCCATCTGTTTTCTGTACATTTTTTTCCTGTTACTTTATATCATGAACAGTTTGGTTTAGATGTGAAGATCATTTATTTGAATTCCTCGTGCTAGCCACCATTGATTTGCTTGAAGCTTTGATGGATGATGACACGAATCATTTATTATGTTAATATGTTTTGTGCTTAATGCCTTAGCAATCAAACCAATGAATTGTTAATTCTCTAGTTTGTATGTCTATTGAATGTTCAAAATGTACATAGTGAGGTATAAATGAAACTGCTGAGAGAACAATACTGAGGTCAAATTGAACCATGGATTAGTGGTACTTGGACTGGAAACTACAACATGTAATTTACTTAGGTATACATTGTTCTACAGGCAACAATGCCTTCGTAGTCATTTTATATTATAATAGATAGATGTAATAAAACGATTTCAGTTATGGTATTGACACTTAACTTAAAATACCTTCTTATCAAATCTATTTGAATGCTTTGTGAAGGTTGGCATAAGTACAGGGCGCATACATGCCCGCGGACCTGTTGGAGTTGATGGACTTCTAACTACTCGCTGGTATATTTTTCGTCACTTGAAAATGTTTCCATGTTTGGTATTTTTCATTTCCTCTTCGTCATCTCATGACATATTCCCTTTGCTCTGGTTCTTTATTTGTCCATGAGGAAGATCCTACTTTTGCTCACACAATTATTATTAAGTTCATATCAGACTTATGATCTTTTTCACCACATGTAGCATTTTACGCGGTAGTGGACAAGTGGTCAATGGTGACAAGGGAGTGGTTTACACCCACAAGGATCTTCCTTTGCAATGAGGCAAGGCAAGTAACACTTCACACTGTTTGAAAAGAATGCTCTACCATGGCTACTGACTTCTCACGTTTTTATTGCAGGCAAAGAATCTCTGTTGTAGAACAATTGCTCGTACGAATGGCTGAACTCTCCTTCAAGTACCCTTTTCTTTCCATGCAACAAAGATAGGTGTCGTAACAGGCAGAAGGAACTGATACTTTCTCGGCGGTGCCTATTTATTAGACAATGGTGTCTTCAGACCATTATGGTACGAAGCTTGTAAGCTGTGTTTGTCGTTGTGTTCTTGTCGTATAAGCTCTAGAACTTCCGAGACATCTGTATTAGAGGCGTAGTAGCTGGTTGATATGTGATGGTTTTGGATGAAACTTGAATCTGTTCCCATGCAATGATAATGCATGTGTGATGAGATCCTAAAACCCTGTATTGGTCTGTAATTTTATCTGCTGCTTGGTAGTAGGAGGTGTTGGTTCATGTGGGAATTGGGATTGGCTCAAGGAATCAGTCTTGCAAGACGAGGTTGCTGTCCTGGGTGATCGACGCAAAAACAGAAATATATATATATATATATATATATATATATATATATATATATAACATCATTTGCATTAACAATTTATCAGTCAGTCCACAACAGAGAACCACCCCTTACTCTGATTTCCGTGATCCACAATGTTCAAAACCGTGATCCACAATGTCAAAACGCAGGGATCAGTGGTTACACAATGGACGGTAAAAAAAAACTGTGTAATGATCTGCACCTTTCAAATCGCAGGGATAAGTGGTTACGCAATGTACAGTAAAAAAGAACTGTCTAAATAATCTGCACCTTTATATCACGGGCACAGCAGATTAGATGGCACATACAAAAATCAGCAATGTCCATGCACTGTTGCAGATTTACTATTGCAAAGCGTGACATGGACGGTGAATGCCGGGGGCTCTGCCGTTGCCACCACCATAGTTACAACCATCACATGAACAGACACGACCATTCAATAGGGGTGCCTCCAAATTGTCATCGCTTATAATCACGTAAATTCCATGCATTAAATATGTAAATATCAAACAAAATCAATAAAGCAATTAGTCATTTGTTCTCATTCTTGTCTCGAGTTCGATCTCTTTACATTTAAACATGGGGCATCTTCACAAGCGTGTCAAAATTGTTTGTCAGGTACGAGTTCCACTTTTCTCCAGACTCGTAATCAATCTGAGGCCCCTCCTGAAAAGCTATCACCATGCCTAGTCTAATGAAATATGTTAGGCTGTACATAATGGTTTGAAGGAACAGCAGATCCTACTTCAGTTATCATCAAGTATAATCAGTAAAGGTAACTAAAACGAGGAGTTTGCAGCATCTTCACCAATAATCCCTGCATGAGCAAACTCCATCCTTGAAGTGGTGAAACCGATTCACGTCCCTCACAACAATCTCCCGATTTGTGAATTTGGAGATGAACTTGGTGACTGAATGACAGTCCTCACAAAGCCTGAGGTTCTTTGTGATCCTGATAACCTCCCCACTGCCAGTGTTGATAAGCCCCAAAGCAACAGCCAACTTCTCACTGTGGCCAAGCAAAATCCTCTCCTTCTCCTCTTCTTCAATATCATACAAAACTGATCCTGTGTCAGGCACATAGCCCTCATTTTTCATCTGTGTCACAAACTCACCAATCAATGCTTGCAGCTCCTCCAACTGTGGGATCTTGTTGTCAACTGAAACAAATGAGTACAGCTTCTTCTTCACCTCTATCCAGCTACAGCCTGGCACCTTCTCCAGTGCATGCTCCTCAAGTAACTCCTTCAGTACATCAACTTGATCCTGCAACTTAGCTCGGGCATAAATATCTGCCAGGAGAACATAGTTTCCAGCATTCCAGGGCTCAAGATCAAAGAGATGAGAGCACGCCATCTCAGCATACTCAACGTGATCATGAATTCTGCAAGCTCCAAGAAGTGAGCCCCAAACTTGAGGGCTTGGTTGAATGTGCATGCTCTGTATCAGCTCCACAGCTTCATCCAGGCGCCCAGCCCGACCAAGAAGGTCAACCATGCAAGCATAGTGCTCAGCGCGAGGTGTGACATTGTACTCCACCATTGATTCAAATAGCTTCTTTCCCTGCTCCACAAGTCCAGCATGGCTACAGGCCCCAAGGACGCTGATAAATGTGATGATACTTGGCGAAATGCCTTCCTGAATCATCTGCTCAAACACCTGGACTGACTCAGAACCAAAGCCATGCATTCCATATCCAGATATAAGTGAATTCCATGACACGACATTCCTTCTGCGTCCTATCCAATTGAAGATGTAGCGCCCAATCTCAAGGCACCCACATTTCATGTACATTGCCATCAGCGCATTCAGCACTGAAACAAGTGAGTCAAAACCCCTCCGAAGGATATATGCATGCAGTACTTTGCCCTGACCGAGTGCATTGACCCCAGCACAGGCATGCAAGACGCTAACAATTGTGATCGAGTTTGGTACCAGGTCTGCATCTGAAGCCATCATCTCCTGAAAGATCTGAATCGCATCACTAGGACGCTCATTCTTGGCATAGCACCCAATCATGGCACTCCATGACACAAGATTCCTATCAGGCATTGAAGCGAACACACGCTCAGCATAGCTGACCATCCCAAGCTTCGCGTAGCAGTCAATAAGAGTGGTGGCAACATGCGTGTGTAATCCATAGCCACGACGGATGGCATGAGCGTGCATCTCCCGTACACGGGCAGAGGCCGGCCCGTGCGACGCTGACGCCGCAATGCAGGCCTTAAGACCGTGCGCGTAGCTGTAGCTGTCGACGGGGACACCGAGCCGGCCCATGTCAGCAAGGCACGCGAGAGCGTCCTCTCCATGGTCGGCGAGCGCGAGCGCCTTGAGCATCGCGTTCCACACGAAGATGTTCTTCGCGGGTGCCTCGTCGAACACCTGGCGCGCGGCCGGGAGCGCGCGGAGCGCAGCATAGGCCTCGATGAGGCGGGTCGACAGGAAGGGGTCCGAGCGGAACACCGGGTCCGCCTCGAGCCTGCGGTGCACGGCCGCGGCGAGCGCAGTGTCCCCCGCCTGCGCGGCGGCGAGCAGAAGCGACTCGTAGGTGCGCTGCGTCGGCGCGGGGAGCCCCTGCAGGAGCGCCGCGGCCCGGGCGAGGCGCCCGTGGGCGCAGAGCGTTTGTATGAGGTGGTCCTCGTTCGCCGGCGAAGCGCCCGATGATGCCTCCGGCGCGAGCGACGCGAGGCACCTGAGGCGCGTCACCCTCGGTCGCCTGGGCCCGAACGGGCGGTGGGGGAGGTGGAGGAGGGAGGTGTGCAGGGAGGCAGTGGCGGACATGGGGATGGGGGCGGGGCGGAGGCGGAGGCGGAGGCGGCGGAAGGCGAGGAGGGGCGTCACCGTGAGGCGGCGGGGGAGGGGGATATTTCGGGTGGGTTGGGTTGGGTCGGGTCGGTCGGACGTCGGAGCTCGGACGGCGCTGGAAGCCTGGAAAAGTGGAAAGCAGCGGCGAGGCGGGACTGAGTGGGCAGCGCCGCGCGGAGACGGAGAAGATTGTGTGGATTCTTTTTGCGGGATTTTGGTGGTTTGGCAGAGTCGTGGGCCCGTTTTCTGGAGCGGCCTGGCGGGTTGGGCTTGTGAGTGGGCCAACATAGGTTGCCCATTTTGCAGTTGTACATGGATAAATATGCACAGCCCAAAACGACACTACTAATATGCACAGCCCAAAACGACACTACTTTGCTCTAAATTGAAACTGCCAATGTCTTCGGCATCACAACCAGCAGAAAGGAAGAGACAAACAACCACCCTTCGAGAGAGAGAGAGAGAGAGAGGAGAGAGAAACAACCGGTATAATGAAGGTGGTCATATGCTTATAAGGATTAAGAAGAGAGAATGTTGTCATGTCACTGAACATCAGTATAGAAATTAGTCTCTACAATGGCAAGACGTGCTTAAATCGGCTCAACGACCTTGCTACATAGATTAAGTATTGGTATACAAACTTCAACATCTTATCCACCTAAGTATCAGGTGCTAAATATTAAGGTAAAAAATTGCTAAGAATTTTCGCTAACCAATCCCATTGCCCATTAGTCTGCAAATTGCGTCCATGGCCCATGAGGTGAAATATGTCTCCTGAGTGTGGCTTCTCAAG
The DNA here is from genome assembly GCA_023333625.1 of Bothriochloa decipiens. Lineage (NCBI taxonomy): Eukaryota > Viridiplantae > Streptophyta > Magnoliopsida > Poales > Poaceae > Bothriochloa > Bothriochloa decipiens. The sequence continues at coordinate 51,807,571 of CM041634.1, forward strand.
TTCTGTTAACCTTGGAAAATCCAAATTTCTGCACCTTCTGTTGATGAGAATCGCTCGCTCCCTACCATTTTGAAAACCTCATTCTGGCCGTCAATTCCCCCTTCGGACATTCCAATCAAGCGACTACTCCTAGAAAGCAGAGTGCAGGCAGCAGGCTAGTACTCCGTACTCCTACGAGGCTACCCGGCGATGTGCCGATGACACAGCCGGATTAGCTCATCATTGGTGGACACCTGAAAAGAGCACGAGGTCACAACAAAGCCCCCCCAGCGGCAGTCCGCACTAGCAACAGCACTCCCAGGGGCGTGCGTGATGGGAAAGCGATGGTGCGGCATCCCATGACCAATCCCGCTCGATGCTCAGGCCTTCTTTAGATCTTTAAGTTGGGTCGGCAAAGTTGATATTTTATCGTAAATACGGACTATAGCATTTTATTTATATTTAATAAAAATTATTTAAATTTTAATTAATTAAATTTAAAATATTTATCTCGTAAAGTATAATAAAACTATATAATTAGTTTTTAATTTTATCTATATTTAAAACTTCATATGTATATTTCAACGTGACGAAGCCAAATGCCAGCTCAATTCGGACATCTACTTACAGTGCTCTCCGTGTCATTTCCAAGGAGCAGCCAATTATTCTATGCTGCAAAACAGTATGAGCCTGTCATTTCCGAGACAAAAGCAGGTGATGTGCCAGTGCCAGTAGTGGTAGGAGCTGCGGCCGCGGCAGAGCGAGCATCGGCAGCTGCATCGGACCGGATTGGCCGATGGCAGAGACCGGGGACGGATGCCATTTTTAAAGCCACTCCAAATCCAAACAGCAACACCATGCAATCGGACCGGATCAGCCATATCTTAGCATGAAAACAGCACAGCATATTATGCTTAACGAGAATCAGCCAGGCCATTGGATTACGGAGAGCCCACTCCACTTGGGCGAGCTCTCGCTTTTCATCATGTGCTTGTGGGCCGTGCCCACGTTGCCTATGCTGTCTAGCTGGAGGCTCCCCGGTCCTAGATACTAGTACACTGCTACGTGCAAAGAAAAAAAAAATTAATTATGGTTATGGGGGACAGAACAAAGCCTTGCTTTAGAGAGGCATGTACCAGGTAACTAATCGGCCAATTATGGGGGATTAGGAAGCATGTACCCTATCACTAATCGGCCAATTAACTCGTGGCGTAACCCCAGTTTCATGCTAATCTAACTGATGCAGAGAGCCTTTCTTTTTCTGGGGTATCTTTGTACGGGAAGGGGTGTGAACTAATGTCACTGTTACTGCAATAACCGTTTATAAATTCTGTGCATCTTTTAACTTCTCCGTTTCTAACTTTATATCCCTGTTTGGATTAGTCTCTCAGATTCTGAGCCAAAATTGGTGGGGGTGCTTGAATCCCTGTTTTTTTTAAGAATCTGACTTCATTTATTGCTATATATTTTACTCCATAGGTGACAAAAACTAGCAAAGCTTGATATTAACAACTTTCTAAAGCTTGATATTAACAACTTTCTAAAGCTTGATATTAACAACTTTCTAGTTTTCAAGAATCAAAGAAAATCAGGAAGCGAAAATTAGAGTTATTTGGATCTCACCCAATATTTAAAAGATTCTTAAAAACTGGTCAAAGCTAGAGAGGTCCAAACATACCCTAACAAATGCTACCACATCTCACAAACAAAGTGGTCATTTTTGAAAGGATTCTTTGTACACCTACTTTCTCTGTCTCATAAAAAATTTATTTCTACTTTATAAGAAATGAAATATTTTTAAACTTTATCAAATATATATAATGTATAATTAGTATCATAGTTAAAATTATTTTCATAATAAACTTATTAGAGATATAAATATTACTATTTTTATAATAATCAAAGTTGATAAAATATGAATAGTACGGTTTTATAGTCACTTAAAATAGCACGGAGGAAATGCCGAACAGTACACCGTAGCTCGCTGTACATCAGTACTCTTTTAAATATGACTAGTACCCCGATCCCCAACCTGACGCGTTCAAAAGGACCGAACAGTATACTCTTTTAAATATGAACAGTACACCGTAGCTTGCTACAGCAGCTCCTTCGATTTCTTTGAGAGGAGTCGTGTGCTCCTGGCAGCCGTCCATGACGTGCATGGATTCCTTCCAAGCAAGAAAGCATCGTGTGCATGGAGCCAGCAACACAAAGCATAGCTCCAAGTACAAATCTATATTGGCCAAAATAACAAGTGTCTCGTGGATCTTGTGGGGAACTGATAAACCAAAGATAGAAGCTATAGGTATCAAATAGGCCAACACCAAGGTTTCACCCAAGACATTTTTTTTGAGACACAAGGAGATTCATTCATTAAGGGGGAGCATGATTACAATCTACGGCCAACAGGTCCATCACATAAGCTGGTGCATAAGTCCACCATCCAGCTCGCGTGTCACCTGTGACCTTTTTAGCCAAAGCATGTGCTATCTCATTACAATTCCTAGGAATGTAGGAAAACTTAAAATCATGAAAGAATAAAGTTTGCTCCCGAATGTCCTGTAGTATCGTCTCAATGCTTGATCTCTGGTTAGACCCCGCCTGCCATAACTGAAATATTTGTTGGCAATCGGTTTCTAACCAGACCTTCCTGGCACCTGACTGAATCGCTAAAGTCAAGCCATCCCGGCAGCCTGTAGCTTCCATGGTGAGGGTGTCGAGACAATGATCATACCATTTGGCCAAATACCAAGGTCTCATCGAAGACTCGGAGAGAATCAGGCTAGAAAGTCTTATTATACTAAATTGTTGTACACGACAAGAATCAGTAGGTTCCAATGGATCTAATATGGTTGTAATAGAGCAACACTTTTGTCATCTAGTGTTTTTTAATAAAACTCATCATAATACGGTGCAAGCTTGTGTCATACTCACAATATTCTTTCAAAGATCTGTAAGTTGTTGCGCATAACTAGAGTATCATTACAAAACCAAGAACCAAAATTAGGTCCTGTTGCAACATAGAATTTTCTCGTGTTCAATAGACTTTTTATAAAAATAAATTGATTCATATAAAATTTTAACATTTTTTTTATAAAATGGTCACATTCTAAATAAAACTTTACGATTAAAATAATTGTTTTACATTTTGTTCGGTACTTCCCAATACATATTTTTCTTCTCTCAATACATCTTTTTCTTCTCATAGTATATCTCTATTTTAATTTCTCTATATCTCTCCTTGTTTTCTATGCATCATAATTTTTCACTTCTAAATTCTCGTGTCCAAAAAAATCAAATATTACGGGATTGGACGAGCAAATTTTATCGGATTTAGGGATTTTAAAGGAATCTTGCTATGAGCCTATGACACATGACAGGCAGCATGGTTTCTTTGTCGAAGACCAAGACAAAGCAGGATCCATCAGATCTTTGTCATCTGAGGCGCTGTAAGTTGCAATAATTTAACCCATAGACCAGGAGGCAAGCCAATCATCAGCTGACAGACCCAACATAGTTTGTTAACGTCACAAACCGGCCTACTAAACGTTAACAAATGGGCAAATCATACTTTTGTCCAAGCTTTAGGAGTCTACCCCATACAAGGATACACGATGCACCCAAATGTCTGCATGCTTACTAGTTTAATATACACAAAAGGCTACCAAATCAAAGCAGAAACAGCAAAGGCCAGTTGGGCCATGTTCTACGGCTAAGCGGACAAGTAAAAGCTTCAGCATATACAGTGGTACTACAGTACCAGCATTCCCACTATTTTTCACAAAAAACAGGAACTACATGATTTTTATCCTAACACTTAACTGTGCTTAAGGAGACAATGCATTCATCTTAGTTAAATCTCAATTCAGACCAAACAAGTGTGAACTCGGCAAGGTATCTCCTGATCTCTTTTAGCCTAGGAAGCTAAGTCAAATAGGAGTAGAATTTTACATCACATCTGGGCCAACAAGGACTCGCCAATTCAGCAATGTTTTTTCTCCATTCTCAAAAGAAATTGATTCAAACTGATCAAGCCAAAGCCACCAAGTGATACACTTATATACCATTCTAACATACTAGTAGTGGTACAAATACATGCTTGTGCACCATCAACAAGCCGAGCTCAGCCCAGCTGACCATAAGCAACAATGGTGGCAGCAGCAGCAGCCATGTCAGCCAACAAAATCATGCACCAAATGGCCACCGATCTCCTTGCCGAAATGCCGGTCCTGGTTTCCAAAAGAACCCATCATGTAGGGGTCGCTGACCTCCTCTAGCCCAAAACGGTGAGCGAGGTTGGGAGGGAGGGATGCCGGGAGTGGCTCGGCGATGCAAACTCTGTTGTTCTGGTGGAGACCAAGGGTGAGGGAGACACCACCGTTCCCCGAACCACCAATGCTGCTCATTGGCCCTGCCTGCTGGTGGTGCTGCGATGAAGTGAGGCTGTGGTGTGGTGTCGACAGCGCATTGTAAGCAAAGGTTACCTGTCCCTGCTGAATAGAGTGGGACATCTCGGAAAGCTCATCTGCAAAGCCCTGGGACGCAGGGATGTTGTGGTTCCTAGTGATGCTGCTGCTTTGGCCGAGCTGAGAGTCAGAAGGATCAGAAGGTTTTCCACCGCTCTCAGACGAATGCTGGGTTTGGTGATGCAACGTGTGCTGGCCCTTGTCGAGAACAGGGTGTTTGTGGACCTGCCTCATCTCGAGGTTGTGGATTTCTTCAACCATTGGCTTCCAAAGACGAACCCTTGCATTAATAAACCAGTTCGATACCTGGAACAGTGTTGCCATAGGCCATCGGAAAGTTTCAAAGACAAAAATACAAGAAGTCCACAAACCTAGTTGGAACTAGTACAACAATCACTGCTACAAACAAAACATTCGCACCTTGCATATAGCAAAATACAAGCACCAGTTTCCTAAAGAAAAGGGTACATGGCTATTTACCTGGTTCCGTGTTAAACCCGTCTGTTTAGCAAGCATTTGCTTGTCTCCATCAGTAGGATATCTGGATAATTGAGGACAATCAAAATGTGACTGATACAGTATTATTGGAGCTCGATAAAGGAAAATATATTAGTAATCAGTAGTCAACAAAGGTGTACAAAAACAACATGCAATTTGACGATGTATGTAGTACAATAAACTGAAAAGAAACCACACGAAGATTAGATCAGTACGTCAAAGACAATTGTTGTGGTCAAGTGCTTCTCATTGCTACATTATTTCCACGATTGGGCAATGTGACATGTCAAAGCTGACAAAAGCTAGTACTGATTGATATGGGATCAAACAAAGGACAAAATTAACTAAACCTTTTTCAACCATAGGCCAAGAAAGACTGGTAGCAATAATTAAACAACTGACTGAACTCCAGATGCTGGCTCTAAAGTGACAAGTTATCAGCAATTCAACATCTAGAGGTTGTACCAATCAATTTGATGTAACGGTTGATACATAATTTCAACTTTTAGATCATACATCATGTGAAACGAATGTACTATGAAGACTAGACTTAATATGCCGATCAAACTAATAAATCATAGTCTTTTGGCGTAGGTTGGTACTCTATTAATTTGGTTGCAAGTAACCCTCACTCTCAAGTTATGGATGATTGTGCTACCATAACCATCAGATGTAGGGTCTGTTACCAAACTAAAGAACAAGACGCCTTATGATGCTTCGAAGTCATGAGTACTATCTAACAAAGATTGCAGCAGCGGCCTTAGATCCACTAAATTGGTCATTCCAGCATATTTATGATGTGTTGTCGGGTGCCTAGGAAAGGGGTACCCTTAACCCTCGACTAAGTGGATTAACCTCGGACATCAACAAACCAAAAACCATCGCGACGATTATCCTTCACCTAGCACAAGAAGCCCAATAGCCAAATCATACTGGGTCGACCCACGAACGGGCCTCGGCGGTCCAGGCCGCTACCTACCCGATGGGTCCCCGCTCGAGGCAGAGCAGAACACTCGGGGGTGCCACTCGGGCTACCCCTCGGTGACGGAGATTTACCCAAGCGAACGGACGCCCCTCGAGTGCAGCACACCCCTCGATTACCTACTCCCGTTACGGTTTTCAGGGCATTTAGTGCGTTCTACCTGCTCCCGTCTAAGTTCGTGGCTATAGTCACGGTAACAGTCGCGTGTACGAAGGTCAAATCCATCTTTTACCTCCCATACCCGGGAATCTGGCGGGTCGTACCGCACTGTAGCTCCATGCCGCGCACTGTGCCCAGTATCAGGCGACCCCTCGAGGCATATTTACCGGCATCCGTACCGCATTTCCCGGGGCTCGTCCTTATCCATTCGGGCCTTGACCCCCCTCGACCACCTCTCTAGCTGGACTTCGTCATCGTCGGTCAACACTCCAACGACTCTTGACGCGACGGCTACAGGGATCCGTACGACCGGCTCACGTCTCTACAGCGACACTGACATGATCGGCATCTCCTCCCCGACGTCAGCAGCAACGTCCGCCCTAGATTCATGTACCCCTGAGCCCCCCCCTTCGCCTATAAAAGGAGGCGCAAGACACTAGTTCAGACAGGTCAAGAGGGAGCTATCAGAGCCCGTAACGCTCAAGTCCCAGCTCGCTTAGTCACTCGCACGCTTGTATTCATCCCTGTACAAGCACTTCGGTGCAAGATAATACAAACTCTCCCTCCCCCTCCCGCTGGTCGTAGGGCCTTCTTTTGCCTGAACCAGGATAAACCTTGTGTTTTTCTTGCATCACCATCCGGATTAAGGAACACGCAGCACATATTCACTCGTTGGTGCTAGACCCTGGGGTCGAAACACCGACACGTGTGCAGCTAAAAACGCAGCTCAGGTACAGGTATAAAGTCTGACAGTCCATGTTCCAAACTCCATCGTAATGATTTGGAAGCCATGCATTCTATCACGCAAGTTCAACACAATGATTCGAACAAACAGGAACGCCTGCTGTGGTGTCACCAAAACATCTAATCCCATACTCTCCATGCATGTATCAAATCACATATCATCTTTGGAGAATGAATCATGGCACCATGTTCAACAAACAGCAACTCATCATGAATGGTCAAGCTGACAGATCTCCAATACCCCATAAGCAATCTAAAAAAAATACTGAGCTCTAATCCCAACCATAAATGAAACTAGTAATTGGCGAGCAATCGTAACACTAATCGTCCTTTAAGCCATCGTCGTCAGAAAACAAGTACAGGATACAGTATGTAATCATGTCCTAATGGCATTTGGATTAAACAAACAGTTGATACAGGCAAGGCGACTTACGGGTGCAGGAAGTGTTCGAAGAGCCAGGCACGGAGGACAGACACGGCGCGCTCCGGCAGCCCTCTCTGTGGCCGCCAGATGTTGTGCGGCTGACCAAAGGCAGCCACGCTGCTAGCTCTCTGGAGGGCGGCCGTGCTGCCGCCAGCAAGGCCGAACAGGACGATGTCCTTGCTGGGGCCCTCCTTGCCGGCAGCCGCCTTGGTGGTGTGGCGTAGCTGGCTTAGTATCATGCTCTTCAGGCACTTGAAGTGCTTCGCCATGGCTCTCAGCGCCATCGCCGCGAACGGGGCAGCGTTGCTGAACCCGGCGACGGTCTCGAACGAGTTGATCACCGTCTGAACCTGCTGGTAGTATAGCCGGTACCTCTTGCAAACCTAGAAAAAAGCGGGTATTCTTAATCATTGAAATCACAACTTAGTGCAGAGGGGTATTCTTAAACATTAGACAGCTTTTAAGCAAAGAAGAAACTCCAAGTTAGGAAAAGGGAGAAGGGCGATTTTGTTTGCATGAAGACATGACATCAACAAAGCAGGCTTGCTTCCCAATTATGGAAGCGAGATGTCATTAAAGAACTCGGCAAAAAACCAATCGCTTATTCAGGGTTCCAAAAATGGAAGCTAGACACATTTGTACGTGGAAGCTTGCTGCCCTGCTTTGGTCGCAGGGGCTACGACGAGCCAGGCCACGACGAATCATCACAAGACATTAGAGGTGACGCCCATTTTATCGTTTCGTGTCATTAGAAAGATGGTTTTAAGTTTAAACCAGTGAACCTCTTTTTACTCCTATAATTTCATGTAGATTACCAGTTTTCCTCGGAAGCAATTCGTACTGCTAGACAGCCGATGAAAATAATCACTACTTGTAGAACAAACACGACTGTTCGATGAACAGTACGAACTGTAAAAGCTCACGACCACGTAGTAGGGAGGATAGAGAAAAAAAAAACTTGGAAAAGATGTACCGCGAGTATCAACAGCAGAGGAAATCATCATCAAATCAAAAGCACATGCAACTACAGTGAAGAAAAGCAGGCCACAACTGCAGTGGCGATGTGACCTGTATAAGCAAGATTCTTCTCCACCCAGAGCTAGCGATAATTGCAATTCCGAAACAAGCGAAGAAAAGATGGACACACCATGGAGGATGGATAGATAGCACGAGAAACCTGTAAGGAGCCAGCCAGAGCGAGCTCACCTCTTCCATCATGGAGAAGAGCCTCGTCTTCTTCCACTGCTGCTCGGCGCCGGAGATTGGCCCAGCGTCGGAGGCGACGCGGTCTGCGGTGTCCATGTCGTGATCGATGGCTTCCATCGGATCAGCGTCGAGCAGGCCCTCGTCGGAGGCGCTGCGGTCGACGTGCGACGCGGCGGCCCCGACGTCGCAGATCTCCTCGAGCAGCTTCTCCGCGGGGCCGAGGAACCGGGAGCGCCCGAGCACGGCCGCGTAGCCCGTGAAGGGCCCGAAGGGCGCGGCGTGCGCCCTCCTCGGCTGCGGGGGCGCTGGCGCGGGCGGCGGGTTCGAGGACGAGGACGAGAGCGAGAGCGCGAAGTGCTGCGTCGGGATCTGCGACGACAGCGGCGGCGGGGCGAGGCCGTGCCCGTGCGCCACGCCCACGAGCTGCGCCTGGGCCAGCGTGGGGCTGTGCGGTGAGTAGGACGACGTGGAGGAGGACGCGTAGGAGTAGAACCCCGGTGGCGGCGGCGGCCAGGCCACCCCGACGGCGTGCTGCTGCTGATGCTGGTGGTGCGTGGCGTCAGAAGCGGAGGCTTGGTGCGGTGGCGAGTCGTCCGGCGGGAACCGCAGCTTCTCGCGGCGGCTGTGCTGCGGCACGTGGTAGAGCTGCTGCGCCGCGACGTGCTGTGCATGGTGGTGCAGCATGAAGTCGCCGTGGCCGTGGCAGTGGGGCTCCGCGCCGCTCCCCGCACCGCCGCCGCCGTACCCGCCCGCGGCGGACGACATGGCGAGCGAGCGAGCGCGATCAAGCACTCGCGCGCGGCCTCGGCGATCGCGCGCGCTAGCCTAGCAGCGAGTGACGCGATCGGGAGGGAGCACCTGGCCCCCTGGAGAGAGCGCGAGGAGGCGTGGACGTGGGCAGGCAAGTAGAGCTGCTACTTTCCGAGCGGCGGTCCTCTGCGCTGCGCTCTGCCCTGCTGCCCTTCCCTGGCCTGCCGCCGCTGTAGCCTCCTCGCCTTCCCTCCCCCGCCTTTTTATTCCGCCCCCCTTTTCATCCTCCCATCCTTCCCAGCTTTGCCCCGGCCCGTCCCTCCCGGACTCGACCGCTGCCGCTGTCGTTGGGTTCCGGGTGCCTTTCTTTCGGAAAAGCCGAGACCGGGGAACTGAACGTGAAGAGGCAGCAGCCGCGGGCGGAGGAGGTGAAAACTGAAAAGAAGAGGCTAGCTATAGCCGCTGCCTGTGCCCGCTGGAGGGGTAGGCAATGGTGAGCAGCCGCCGTGAAAGCGAAAAGGAGAAAGGGCAGAGCGACCACCAGACCAGGTGAAGAGTGTGAGGTGCGAGCGCGACGGCAGCAAGCGGGACGGGTAAAAATAGACAGCGCGCGCGCCCGCCTGCCTCTCGGTGTCGCGTCCGGGAAGTGGGCGCCTGTGCCAGCGCCAGTACGTGTCCTTGTGACCTCTGGCTGGTTAATCCGTCCGTGCCTTGGCGCGGGAGACGGTTTTTACCGCGGCCTGCCAGCTTGGTGTTGTGGAGGCGGACGGTAGTGCGCGGTGCTGGTACTCGGTTTGACCATTCCGGCCGGGGAGCAGGAGTAGAAGACATTCCATGTGCAGCGCGATTAAGTCGCTTAATAAATGTACTAGCAACATGTACTAGAACTAACACAGTGCAGTGCCATTCCCAGCCCCAGCTACTGCAGCTGCACGACCGCCTCTACTGCGTGCTCCTAAATGCTCACATCAATGCGCCCGTGCGCCGGCCACACACACATCGCTGCGTACTACGAGTACTAAACAGGACAGTAATTTCTCAAAAATAGAAGGCTTTGCAGGAGTAGAGCATCAGTTTTCACCCAAACCAAGCGGGATCGATCATCAACCAAACTGTTCCCTTTGGCAGCTTGCGTTGCGTTGCGTTGCGTGGGGGAGTCCGGCCTGCTACGACGAGGGGTGGTGCGCTTTCCCCAGCCTGGCTGAGCTCTGGCCAGCTTTTCTCGCTCTTTGGTTCTTGCCTTGACGCGAGCCACAGCGGGAACGGGCACTGCACTGTAGCTGCGGTAGGAGAGGGAGAGGAGAGGGAAGCAGCAAATCATACGCGCCCTCGATTTCAATGCGCTGCCAGCCCTCCCACCCAACACGGCCATTGGGCAGAGGCGCCCGGGCCCACGGGTCACTCATAGTTGGGCCCGCGAACAAGCAATCACCCCATCCTGGGCCCCGCCGGCGACAAGACCGAACATAGCACTGCCCCTGGGCCCGCGGTCCAGTCGCGCCTCCGCCTCCGCGTCCCCCTATTCTACCAGGCCGAGAGGCCGACCGGCGGGGCCGCGCCCACCACCGGTCCCGGGATACGGGGGGCTGGACCTCTCTGCCGTTCCAGGCCTCGATCCGCCCCACAGCCAGCCACCGTAGGCAACGTCAGCTGGCAGCGACGCGTCGCGCCCGGATAGGAATATCCGGCGCGATTAGGGCTGCCGCTGCGTAATGGCGCAGGGTTTGGAGTGACGAGGGCGTGATGCGTTGCTGTGCCTGTGCAGGGCCTGGGCAGGGCTATGCTAAGCCTGGGAATATCTGATGACGTGGCTGTTCCTCTTGCCCATTAACTTCACATCCACTGAACCACTCCGTCCGTATGATTTCAGAGACGGAGATGGGAGAGCTGCACTGTTTCTTGCTGTGACGGGAGTGCAAGACCACGGTATTGACTGACTGAAGGAACCACTCCTCCGGGCCGGGCCGGGGTTATGCCTTTGTTGTTACTGTAGTCCTGGCCTCGTAGAGCCCAGGGACCCCTAGACTGGATAGCTATAGCATCTGCGTGATCAACAGGTGAAAGTGGGAACACCGGGCGCACAGTAGAAGCACAGTAAGCCCTTTGGCGCGGGACCCCGCCCGGCAGTGTCGTTTTAGAGCACTGTGCAATCTTGCGTGTGTGAGCACATGCACAGGTAAAAGTAAAGTTGTACTGCCGCAACAGTACGTACTGCTAGACTCGCACGTTTTCACTTGCCTGCGCTGCTGTCACGTGGGGAGCGAGAAGCAAGCGAGGTGAAAGTTCAGATGCCGAGGTGAAAATTTGAGCTCATTTGGTTTTTTCTTTTTCAGATCTTTTCGTTTTGGCACATTCCCCCGCCTATCAAATCAGCTGTGAAACCACGTCGTAATCTTTTCTCTCTCTCCATTTAATATGCAATAGGGGCAGTTTTATCATCCTCAGGCCTCGTTTACATCCCGAAATTTCTACCGTAAAGAGTATCACAGCCTTTCGTTTATATTTGATAAATATATTTAATTATAACCTAACTAGAATTAAAAGATTCGTCTCATGATTTACAATTAATCTATATAATTAATTATTTATTTTATTAATATTTAATGCTTTATGCATTCGACATAATATTTAAGGTGATGGAGAAAAAGTGAAATTTTTAACCTTTTTAGGCATCTAAGCAAGGCCTTACTCATATTTGCAAGTTTCTATTAAATAATGTTCATATTTATTGTTAAAGTATTTCTTAATGCATCTAATCATATTTATTTAGTATCATAAATAGTAATTTGTTTTTATCTATAATTTCTTAAACTTAATAAGATTCTAAAAACATGTAAAACAAGGTAAAATCTATACTCCACACGTGGTTGTAAAACATGCGAGACAACTGTAGTAAAATTAATAAAATATTTTTTATTTGCTTAGATCATTTTGTTAATCCATGGTTGATTTCACTAAAATGCATCGTAAGACAAATTTATGAGGCACCACGCCGTGAAACACACCATGCGGGTGCGCACTCCACATCAAGATTCTCCGTTATATTAAAATACCGATATATGTATGTAGTATTAAATGTAGATAAAATTAAAATTTAGACCTTGTTTAGATGCATGCAACATTCTAAATTTTTTACTCTTTCTTCGTCGCATCAATCTTTACCTATTTGCATGAAACATTAAATATAGACAAAAAAATAACCAATTAAACAGTTTGATTGTAAATCATGAGACGAATCTTTTAAACCTAGTTAGACCATGATTGGACAATAATTATCAAATAAAAACGAAAGTGCTACGGTGTCAGAGTTACAAAAATTTGCAATATTAAAAAAGGCTCTAATTATATAGTTTAGTTGTTCTTCGCGAAACGAATATTTTAAACATAATTAATTAAAGTTTAGATAATTTTTATCAAATACATACGAACGAAAAGTCAGCGTATGCGTATAGGGTGACGAGCTCTACTGCTAGCTGTAGCCTGTAGGCATCCGTATGCGTATGTACGCACCCGTCATGGCTGTCTTTCAGGTGCTGATGCGGTAGAAATATCCGGACCACGAGCCTGCAGCCAGGTGTTGCCACCATCATATCATTGTTGTATTTTTGCTTGCCGTCACGGCGTGGTGCAGTGCATCGGAAACCGCTCACGGGCGAGCGAGACACGCCGAGGGCAAAGCAAAGCATGCACGAAGTCACTGCTGCGCTTCTGCAGCGCCCCGCTGTTGCGCGCACCGATCGATATCACTCACGGCAGCTGACCGAATGCGCCAGTGGCGCGGGCCTCCCCCTTTGTTCTCTTGCCAAGCACAGAAGCCCGAGAGAGGAGGGATAGCCAACGCCCACACAGGCCTGTTCCACCTGACACTCGCTGGGCAAAGGCTCGCACGGACACATGCGTGTCTTACGCCTGCCGCTGAGCATGTATCTCCATGGACACTAGCGACCTGCGCGGCCTGCGACGTGATCTTTTGCTTCGTGAGCCCGAGCCGCAGGCCGAGATCACGGAGAGAGAATGCGAAAAAGGGCCGCCACGCCACGGCCAGCCAGGCAGCCAGCGCGCAGACCAGCAGTGCGTCGTGCATTGCATGGCCGCGGCGTTCGCGTTCCATGGCGCGCCAAAGCCGTCGCGAGCTTCGAGGAAAGCAAGCATGCATTGCTGCCTGCGGCCGGAGTCTTATCCGGACGCCATCGATCAGGTGCTCCCCGTCTCCGCTATGGCCGACGCTGTGGTGTGTGGTCGCGTCTGCTTCGCCGGATGCCGCCATGCCCGCCGGCGGTCCCGTCGCCACGCCCGGCTGCCCGTGTCCGTGCGTGCGAGGCACTGTGCAAAACCGGGTGGCTCGCCGCACGTGCTAGCCGGCCTACAGCTTCCGTACGCAAAAGCAAGGTCGCAAGCTGCCGCCCGGGCGCGAACATGGACTTCCGCGCCCGCCACCCGCGCCGGGCGATAGACATGAGAGCGCGCTGGGCTGCGGGGGCTTGAGCGGCATTGCAATCATGCAGGCGCACGGCACGGCGAGGTCGCACATGCGTACGATGGACCGTGGACAGCCATGCTACAGGGCTATGCGAACAAGGGACCCTACCTCTGCTACTGTATGGAGCGTGCATGCACAGAGATGACTGCATGCATGCATGTCAAGGCTGAAAGGCAGCTTCATTGCGCGGTATGGGCGCGCCTAGCTACTCCATGTTGCCACAGGGCGTCGTCATGGTCGTAGGCCCGCACGCTCCAATGATTTGTTTGAACATTGAAGATACTACTCCGTAGTCCGTAGATGGGTATTAGTACCGGCTGACTGCTTTTTGTATATTATTGTCGACAAGGCCGGCTTGAAATCTTTCTTGGCAACGCGATATGGGAGGAAACTGCAAGGATTGCAACACACATTACCAAGTATGAGGTCTGGTTGGAACACATGAACTCAAAATAGAGGAACAGAAAAAAAAACAAAGGAATAAGATAGAGTGAATATTGAAAACTATACAATTTCAAAACACAGGATGAATACTCTGAACCGTGGGGAATAAAGGAAACAAAACTACAAGAACATGAGCAAACATAGCGAGAGAAGAAGAGCAAAGGTTCTTTCCATTAGGTTAGAGCGGGTGCTTTATTTTCCTCGGTTTTGCACTACTATGAAAAATAATTCAATATTCCTTCAATCCAAACACCATGAGTCGATTCCTTTTCTTTAGCATTTAATCCTCCAAAATTCCATTGAAAATACTTTGATCCAAACATGCCCTGAATAGGTGAAGAACCCAACATTTTAACATCAAAGATAGATATTTAGGCTTATATCCTATACATCAACCCACTCATCGCTTTTAACTCTCTGTTGATATCAAATAGTAACAAGAAACCTATTCTGTATTCTCTACATCATTAGTTACGGAGAGATTTTTCCTTGGCTCGGGAAAAGTTTGCCCTACTTTGACAATTTATTTTTGAACTTACCAATTTTGTCCTACTGCGTGGTCCCTCTGTGATCCTAAGAAACATCGTTTTAGGTTTGTCTTAAGTCAAATATTTTCAAATTGGACTACAAATGAATTCTTTTAGATTAAGTTTGTAAATATGAAAGTGATGTTAGTAAATGTATCTTGAAATGTAGTAAAAGGTACTAAATAAAGTTGTTAGATACCGTATCAAATATCAAAATCGCTTACTTTAGTGGCCTGGAGGGAGTAGTTCTTAAATGGCTCTTTCGCTATTTTAGGTCATAATGGTGTCAACTCAAACGTGAAATGACGACTTGGCACTAAGTGAAAATGATTCAGTCTACCGATCAGTTTTTTTGTGCTTAAATTTGAGGAGTGTTTGAAAAATAGTATATTTCTTCATTTATGCAATTATGACACATACTTCCTATCCTTAAACGTGAAATGATGGAAGTTTTATCCCATTAAAGTCATTTTATTTCATGGAATTTTTATCATTGCTCTTCGTTTATACTCATAAAACTTCCATGAACCTCAAATGATAGCAACTTCATGAATTTGAAATAGTTTACTTTCGAAACTAATACATCTATCAGGTTAAATGTAGAAATGACAACCTCGTTTCTTTCCTTCTACCACATTGTTCTATAATAGCTTTTAAATTATTTTGAACTGACAACCGCAAACTATTTCTAGCGAATTACATATTTGTTAATAGTTTCTTTGTCTCTTTGTCATCTAGAATTCTTTATTTTCTTAGTTTACTCATGTGTCCAATATATACTCTCATCTTCGCAGAAAAGTTTGGATTGGAAGCGGATACAAAATTTTCTCAACCACGTAAATTTTTAGGTTGGAAACAATATTTGACAACTTTTTTTATTTTTTTAAAAAAGCTTTCTATCAAACACTTTTGTGGGACATATAAACATCAGAATAAAGAGATATTTAAAACTCTATCAACCAAAGCAAATTACTCCCTGCGTTTCATGTTATAGCATATTTTAACTTTTCTAGATATATATTTTTTTCTATGTATATAGACATTGTATATCTAAATGCATGATAAAAAAACAAAAGGTCTTAAAATTTTGAACCAAGCGAGGAGCGAGTAACTTATTATGTGAGTCCATCTTGCGCTTAATCTCATCCGTCGTCGCCACTCGCCATGGCCCTCGCAAGGACCAAGTTCGATTTTGGCGAGGCGCGAGGCGCTGCGGCGGCTGCACCCAGATGTTGGCGCGGCGACGGGCGAAGCTACACCCGCACGACTGGGGGGCAGTGGCAGCCATCGTAAGCCATGCACACGTACTGGGTGGGAGCATAGCATGCAATGCATGCGGGACCAAGACGTCGAGGTGGTAGTGCTTTGGTTCGGACTTCGGAGACCGCGGCCCTGCGCCTGCGGAGTGGGCAGCTGGCGGGGACTGGAGCGAGACGTCAAATGCAGTGGATGTGGATGTGGATCCTGCCGGCGTTGCCGAAGTCGGCGAGGCACACGACGCACTCGTTACCGGTTCTACGGTGCTACGACGCACTCGTTACCGGTTCTACGGTGCTACGACGCACTCGCTAGTCGCTACCGGTTCTACGGTGCCGGCTTGCTTGGCCTCTCCCACTCGCATCTCTCTATACGATCATGCACACTAGAGTCAGTTCACGGAAGCCTGCGGTTTCCCGCCACTTTTCCTTTCAGCCAATGACGGTCCCGTCCATGTACTCCGTACGTAGTAGTAGTACAGTAGTACTATTTCAAAGCAGGGCCTTGTTTAGTTGATGCCGAATTGAAACAGCGTAAAATCAGCGTATCATAGCATTTTATTTATATTTGATAAAAATTATTCAAACTTTGACCAATTAAATTTAAAATATTTATCTTGTAAAGTATAATAAAACTGTATAATTTATTTTTAATTTTATTTATATTTATTACTTTATGTATGTATCGATATTTTAATACGATGAAAAATAAAAATTCTATATAGCGAATTTAGCGGCGGGATAACAAGGCCCGGATGGAGTCCAGAGCTGCCTCTCTAGGAGGTGGTGAAACGTGTGATGGCTTGGCTGCAGTATTTGATTGACAACGACCAAAATGCAGGTGGCAGCAGCGTACAGTCTGGCATGCCACCATGCCTACGTAGGTGACGTGCAGTACAAGTCCCCCGTGATGAGATCATGAGCTGCCGCTTTTGCTTGCTGCCTTGCTCCAGCGCCAGCGGCCATGCCCGTGATTTCATACCGGTGGCCGCGGCTGTGCTCATCGCGCTTGCACGGAGCACCGGAGCGAACGCATGCAGGTAACAGCTACAGCATGTGTGTTATGCCACCGTACCTGGTAGTCAGTCACTCCATCGATCGTTGACCTGATGTTCTCATGTTGGCCGGATTAGTACGTGCTGCTGTCCGCGACCGGAAGCAGGTCGCCACTAGTGCTTTCACTGCTAGGCCTTTCTGTTCATCTTCACCAAGCACTGCACTACTGCAGGTCTGCAATGAACACGGATGCATGGGTGGAGACGTGGAGTCGCCGGTCATCCAAAACATGAACACGCCGCCCGAGAACTCAAGTCTATTGAATGCACACCAAACAAGAACGGGCTGGCGCTCTGCGTGCATGGCACGGCTACGTACACAAACATTTTGCGTCGACCGCGTGACCGGCCTCGCAAGTCGCAAAATGCTGTTACGTACTGTACGAGTACTAGCGGGCGGACGTGCTAGGTGCGAACTCACGCACTTGGACACACACCACAAACGCAGCCACTCATATTTTAGGTGCGCAAGCTAGATCTACGTACTATATTTAAGTTATAATTATGGTATATTCATATAAGAAAATTATGATTATTCAGGGAACTCCTGTTTCCGGTGTAAAAAACCTGCTCCGAGCAAGTCTCAAACACAGGCCGGTGACTTTCACTACCGGAACGCACACCAACTGAGCTACGGGTGCTTTGCATTTGTTGCAGCATGCATGGGCACGAAACTTTCAGCTATCATGGTGCATGGCTTGTCCCGGCAGCGGCCGCCGTCCGGCATGGGCACACACACGCAAGCAACGCCCCCATCGAGTTTAAAAATTTGGATATCACCGATCATAATCCCACGGCTACTAACGCGAGCAGCGAGGCACATCGCTCTCGAGGTGGGTTTTAGCGATCATACTACTACTTCCACCTGCTGTACGTCTAAAAATGATGCAATTTTAGATTTTAAATTATATCAAAATTTAAAGTTTGACTAAGTTTATTAAAAAATATTGTTAACACATTTTATGGTCAATCTAATGAAGGTATCATAAATATTAGTTTTTTAATAAATCTAGCAAAAATCTAAATTGATTTTTTTGACTCGTCAAGAACAAGAATTATGGGTTTTAAACTTATAAAAAATAAAAAAAACTTATGTCCAGAGGAGTCGAACAATCTTAGAATTTACTAAATATATAAACGTAATGATACATACTCCCTCCGTTTCTAAATGATTACCTGAGAAACAATTTTGACAAAATATATATTAAAAATGGACGTTGCTAATGCCTACGCGTGCCGACGAAAGCTGCTCGGCCTGTACACCCTGCCTACACGCAAGAAGGCGTTCTTGCCCCTCGTCTTCTCCTTTGCCCCCACATCCGACCGCCCTGCCGGCGGCGACCATCTTCTTCCCCTTCCCCCGATGTGACCATGGTGAGCTCCGGCAAAGTCCGGCTATGGCGCCCCCGCAATAGACCTGGCCCAACCGTTGGCCCCGCCGCTAGGAGGGATCCCTAAGCCGCCCAACGTCCACCCCCACCGTCTGACTTTCCTTTTTGCCCCCAACCGCCCAACAATCTATACCCGCCGGAGTTGAGGAAGGGGGTGAGCTCGCTGGAACCCTAGAAAAGTATATCATGCCATGGTCATTGTCGTCTCCATGAACTTCGGTCACCGGAGGGGAGAGAAGGAGAGGACGTCGACACGGGTGGGGCGAGTGAGGATGCAGAAGGTCATGGGCTAGAGTTCGCCAATCGTCGGTCGCTGATGAGAGAGAGAGAGAGAGGGAGGGAGCGGTTCAGTGCAAGAGATAGAGCGCGAGCACGAGATGGAGAGAGCGCAGGATGGGAGGGATAAGGTTTCGGGTATGCAAGCGTTCACTTCTGTGGATGCACGCACATAAAGTAGCAATTATGTTAAAAAATATTAGTATTTATGATACATAATTAGTAGCATTAGATATATATTTGAATCTAGTTTTTTTAAAAAAATATTTAGAGATATAAACGTAGCATATATTTTCTATAAATTGAGTCAAAGTTATCAGCACGCAAATCCTAGCGATGAACATTTTGGCACAGAGATAGTAGATTAATTGCTGATTTTAAAAATGAACGTATTAAATATATAAATATTAATATGTTTTATAAATATTTTCTTTTTGCAAATTAGTAACTCACTAGCAAAACATGCCCGTGCGTTGCACCGGGTCGCATAACTTTGCTGAGTTGTTACATAGATAGCGATTTGAAGATTTATATAAGTACAATGGTCGAGTTATCTGTTCTAACACGTATTGAAATCGATATAATGTGTAACTATAGGAGTAATTAGAGCGATGTAGCATTATCGTAAATTGTTAACAGACTATTTCGTAGTATAAACCGTATATATGGATTGAATATTATATAATCCGTTTTAAACATATATGATAAACCAAGTAAAATATTTTATGACCATCACTATCATCGTCGTCAAGCAGTTCTTGACTCTGGTCTCAAAAATTTACGGGCTCCTAACTTTTGTCAAAAGAGCCTCTTATCTTCGCACACGAGGAGCCACTGCTATTGTAGGCCGAGATGCTAATGCTGCTCGTCTTCGACCTACTTATTGTCATAGAACCGTCCAATTTATACAAGATTAAGTACGGTTGTCCCCACTAATACATTGACACGCACATACTCTAACTTATATAAACCCGGTAGTCCAATGAAATCACGATGGATTTCAAACCAACTTGCAACAAACCAAGATCGTAGTGATTCAGCATAACCACATCACCTGTTATAATATTTCACAGATAATCTACATAGATTACATAACATCGGAGTACACTTTAGTTATTACAAACTAAAATATAAAGTAGCGGAAGCAATATAGGTTTAAAACCAAATCCATAGTTTAAGGATTACATTGCCAGTTCAGATTCACATCCTACAAAAGCATTATGAGATAAGGAGACTAGTAGAGACCATGCCCGATGGTCTAGTCTTCATTCCCGACTGGGAGAAGGCAGTATTTGCATCAACCATTATAGAAGATGTCATCTGCAACAAGAGGGAATAAAACCCTGAGTACTTAATTGTACTCAACAAGACTTACCCGTCGTAAACCAGAAATAAAGACTCCAAGGATTATGTAAGGCTATTATAGGTGGAGTTGACTTACTCATTTTGCATAAAAAGCCTTAAGTGAGGAGAGTAACTATATTATTATTAGTGTAACACCTCTGGTGTTATATTAATTAAAACATGCCATGTCATCATATGCATTGCAAAGCATTCATGTTTAGGTCAACCTTGATGTGCATCAACTAAAACAAGTTTACATTTCATAGGTTGATTGTGCTTCTGAAATGTTTTGTCACATGAAATCACAAAACTCTACTTTCGAATGTCATCTCAAATACTTAGTTTATATTCTATATACTTGAGATGTAAACTGTGTTTACACTAGTGTCAAGCATAGTATATAAATCTAAGTCCAACCCTAAAAATAATTTCCATATTTGAAGTTAAATTTGGATTTCAAAGCTTATTTCTAAGTCTTGCAATTCAAATTTAAATTTAAATTGGAAAGCTATAAAATGTTTTTTAAAAGTCAACTTGGTCAACCAAGGGTACTATTGGGTTATGGACCTAAAAATATCCTTGAATGATGTTTGTGATCACTAATGACCAACCAATTAATTTAGAAACCAAATCGAGTTTGAATTCGGTTTTGAAAACCCTATATTTCAAAAAAGCTGGTTTTACCCCCTTTTTGATAATTCAAAATATATAAGAAATTTTGATATACTCTCAAAATATGGTTTGTAGATCTTGACAAGAGATACAATAATGGTATTTAAAGTTTTTCAAGTTTCATTTCAAATAAATTTAAAAATACAGTTTTCCAGCATTTGTCCTCTTTTGATTTTAAAAGCATAATTCAAAAATTATGCATAATTTGAGAAAAGTTTACATATGAAAAATGTTTGGTTTGAAAATTTAAATATTTTATAATTTTGAATATTTTCAAGTTTTATTGAAAAATAAAAAGTAATTTCAAATATTTATTTCTAGGGTTTTATTCCTCTTTTGAATTTGAATTCATAATTCAAAAAGTAAGTAGAAATTAAAAATTCTTGTTAAATGAAAAATGTATCTCTTAAAAAGTTATGCAAATGATATTTTTCTATATTTTCAAGTTCTTATGTAATTTCAGGAGTAATTAGCAAATTTTCAAAATGACCTAATCTGCTACAGTACCGGGACCTATGGGCAGCCGCCATCGCCGGCTTCTCAAGCCGCTCCGCCGTCCACCGCCGCACATGCCGTAGTACCATGGCCACCAGCTCGCCTCACGCGCGAAGCATCCTCGCCGCGTGTCGCCCTCCCTATTCTCGAGCTCTAGCTATAAGTAGAAGCGTCGTGGCCGACTTCTTCTTTTTCCTGCACCGCCGCCGTCGAGCTCGTCCCCGTCGGCCAAATTCGCCACCGTCGCTCCAGCTCTACCTGCTTGCTCTTGCCTACAGCTCTGCCTCATACCTGCGCTCCGCTTGAGCCTACTAGTGCCAGCTTTCGCTGCCCGAATCACCCGAACTGTCATCTTCTTCTTCGCGGCCGGCGGCAAAGCCGCCTTGAAATCGCCGCGTCCACCGCCGCCAAGGTTGAAAACATATCTCCATTAAATCTCCTATCATGTTCTCCATCTTCTCCTGCCCCTCATGCGCATCTTGGTCGGCTTGATGGTGCACAGGAACCGCCGGAACGCTCACCTTGCCACCGTCGCCGCCATCACCGCCGCCGACTGCAACTCGCCTCCGACCGCCTTCCATCCAACCAACGTGCACACCGTGCCCGTGGTGAGCTCATGCATCTGTCTGTGCCCTCGATACCTTCTCTACCGCGTTGTGGCCGCCGATCACCGTAGCTCGCCGCCGGTATGGCCATGCCGCTCCGCCGCGCGCATGGCCATATTGGCTAGGGGTCAGGAACGACCCCATTTTGTTTCCTAACGCGTTCACCTGAGTACGTAGAAGCTCATGCTCGCCTCACCATCGTCGGAGATGCTCCGGTGAGCCTTTGTCGCCGCGTCCGAGCTCCGCCGTGCCGCCACGGCCGCCGGCGATCCTGCTACCCCTGCTCCATTGTTTCATTAGCTAGCTCATCTTGTTCGCCGTATCGAGCTGAGCACGTAGGACCAAGCCTCGACGCCGGAGACCTCGCCGCCGGCGAGAAATCGCCGGTCAAAGGTGGCGGGTCTTGGGTCAGCGCCGGGAGCACTGTTCCCTTTTTCCTTTTTCTTTTTTAGAAAATCATTTAAATGCTATTTTATTTAGAAATTCATAATAATTCATGTATAGCTCCAAAAAATCTGAAAAGTTTTGTGTATGCTCTTTATGATGTCTTATACCTAGAAAAAATATGAAATGCCAAATTGGAGTATTTTTGTATAAGTTAAAATTAGATCTTTTAATTAAAAAATGCATCTTCTATGATTTTTAATAAATAAAATAATTGGCTCTTATTTCTGAAATTTATTTTGCCATCTAATTAGGCCAAGAGCTTTTCAAAATAAAATTTTGAGCTCAATTAGACAACTTTAATTTTATGCCCTTAATTTATGCTTTTAAATAATTAATTAATCCCTTTAATTAAGTTTAATCATTATAGGATTTGTTTGACTTTGGGATTGATTGATGACCTTGGGTTATTAACCTTAATGACCCTTGGTATATTAATTAATTATTTGCGCTTACCTGGATCATGCCATTAGGGTTTAATCAATGTTATTTTATGTGTTTAATGAACTCTTTTATTAAATAGTTAACCCTAACGAACTTAGTAAGTAAGTTTTGTTGGCTTGCAACTTTATCTTGAAGGAAAGTTGTACTCAAACCCTTAATCTGATCATGCATCCATCGAGCATCATGTTTACTATTACATCATGTTGATGCATATCATTCTATCGTATAGTTTCCGTAAACGGAGAGTTTAACGTTGTCGCACCAGATTCCAAGGAAGAGCAGACTCCGGAGTTGGGAGTTTATCTAGAGCTCGAGACCGTCTACCCCGAATACCAAGGCAAGCCCCGGATGCATTCAAACCCTACTCTTATTTTATAAAAGTTTTATCGCTTCAGTTATGAATTGTTGCATTAGTAATAGGAGTTGAGTGAAAACCTACCAATTGCATTACCTGTCTTACTTCCATATTCCTTGTTACCTGTTTTTAGAAAATGCGTAGTTATGCTTATCCCTGCTTAATTAGTAGGTTTTCAAAAAGAAAAAGAATGGAAAAGATGAGTTTGGCTTTACTTGTTGGAATCATGATAATAGTTAATAAATCAAGTCCGGACGGGTAACTTGCATTGGGAATGGAGTCCCTCTGTAGTGTTTCCGTCTGTTGATGCCCTAGGTTCCGTCCGATGGTGAACTGGTGATATCGACAAACTAGAAAATCCACATGCATGAAGTAATATATAGTGGGCCAGAGTCCCCACGTATGTCATGGAGTGATATATAGTGGGCCAGAGTCCCCACATATGTCATAGTGTGGTATGTTGTGGGTTTAAGTTCTCACGTATATCGGTACACTGGGTCATAGTGCCCACGTGTATCATGTGGTGATATATGGCTGCGGTTATTATCCCGGTATATCTGTGATCTGGTATGCATCGGAGTTAAAGTCTCCGGTATCCCAGTGATCTAGGTCCCAGCTGGGTATGAAAATGGATTCGAATCGCCATTGCTTCTCGGAGAAGAAAACTCGATTGGTGTTCATCATCGTAGTAACAACTTAAATGATGTTTAAGGTTTAAGAATAAAGTTGGTTGGTAATCTTGATCTAGAGCAAGACAACTTTACTTTCTGCCGAGCTTTTCTGCAAAAATTTCTTATCTCCTGCAAGCCTTACCTTGTCCCTCTATCCTGCATTTCCTAAATCTTCACCCCTCTTTTTCGTCGGGTCAGTCTTGTTGAGTACCTTTGTACTCAGGGTTTGTTGAACCCTTGTTGCAGGTGAGTCCCATGGGCAGGAGTGCTTCGCATCCTGCTGCATGACAGTCGTTACGGAGAGTGACGACGAATAGGATGTCTCGCTCTTGGGCAGAGCATATAATCAAGGTTTTTGTAATAAGTTATATTGTTACTCCACTTCTACTATGGTTTGTAATAATCCAACTTATGGTTTGTAAGTTTTGAACTAAATGGTTTGTAAACTTATATTATTGTAATCCTTTCGCTATTTTACTCCGATATATCTTATTTATATAAAACTGTTGTAATACTGCAATGTCTCTTTGTAATGATTGATCTTGCTTGGAGAATCGTGGATGATTCGGGATTTACCCGACAGACCTTTTAAGTCTTATGGAACACATTCATGGTTATTTGGAGTCTGTTTAGACAATAATAATGCATGTGGGCCATATGATTTAGGAGGTTCTGCCACAATTAGCATCAAGTTAATATTCATTAACCTGTCATTTATGTTTGCCCTTGTGCTAAACCAGCAAAAGAGAAGAGAAATACATAACCATATCAGGTTCATCAACAGCTATTTTATGAAGTATCATTAACCATCCAAGCAATTTAATATTTTCAAGTATGGAGATACTCCCGTCAAGCTTCTCACTATCCAGAAGATGATGGCGATTCGAATCGATTACTACCCAGCTAGGGAAATATTCCTAACACTCTCTCGGCAAGCCCCACTAAGGGTAGCCGTAGAACACCGTTGGTACAACTCAGGAATCGTGGATCCAAGCAGCACCTCACTACCAGGGTTGCCACCATGCCAGGAGGGCTAGGAATTATAACGCCTCCCGTTGGACTTACAGACATGACTTTCCACCCATACTTACTACCTCCATAGTGAGCACTTGATACTCCTCGATTTCCGGCCTTAGTTGAGCTACTAGGCTACGCGACGGATAACCTCGGATCCAACCAGCTAAGTGCTAGGCACTGTTCAACATGACCAAGAAAGGCTCCATTCCTTGTAGGTGATTAATCGGCATGACAGTTCGCTTGATTAACAAAGCCCGTCGACATTGTAACTTCCACGTTCGGCCTTACCGTTGATTTACATCCATATGGCTATTTGCACGATAGCAAATATAGCCAACCGTGAACTATTATCCTAATACTCACAAGTGATTAGCAATCACTCGACTTCTACCGTTTAAGCGTTGCTAAGCAGATACTACGCTATCATATCATTAGGATTTCAAGGATAATAACTGGACAAGAAAGGATGTATATGCAGCAAGGGTTTCAATTCAATTCCTAGAACTTAATGCAACAAGCATAGCATATTTAATATATTATGAAAATTTAGGAAGTTAAAATGCTCCGGGGCTTGCCTTTCATGAATGTTGCGGGTTCGTACAGCGGGCACTCAAGAACGACCTCCTCTCCGACGTCGGGTTCGACCACCTGAACCTTCTGCTCCAGAGGATTCTCCGGCTCCTGCGGGCACGTTCCCTCGAACTCCAACAGGGTCACTCCCGTGGGCACACCAAACCTACATAGCTCAACATATAACAATTCATCCTCAGTTAAAAACCTAACACCTGCATCTAGATCTTACTTTAATTAAATTAGACACATAAAATATCATGTATGACAAATCACTAGATATGAAGAAATACAATTAAAACATAACATTTCATGTACTAAAAAGAATACTAGATAAAGAAAATGGTCAAACATCATAGTCAACCTTCCTATTAGCTAGAGAATACCAAGACAAAATTAATAAACTTGGTTTCACAATTTTTTGGATAAATACAACTCTAGTTATTAATTTT
The DNA here is from genome assembly GCA_023333625.1 of Bothriochloa decipiens. Classification (NCBI taxonomy): domain Eukaryota; kingdom Viridiplantae; phylum Streptophyta; class Magnoliopsida; order Poales; family Poaceae; genus Bothriochloa; species Bothriochloa decipiens. The sequence goes on from CM041634.1 coordinate 51,833,277, forward strand.
GCAGGGGCTTTTCTTTTAAAAAAATAAAAGCTATATATAAAAGTTTATCAAACTAAAATTTTTATGACTTGATCATGTAGATCACAACGATACAAAACTAACAAAACTAGTTTCACTATTTTTGAACCTTTCTAGCTCAAGTTATAAATTCACAAAGTTTGAATTCAAAAACTAAATTAAAAAAATCCATTTTCTAAAAGGAAATAGGCTTCACAGGCCGATTTGGCTGGCTCGGCCCAGCTCGGCCCGCGGCCCAACGGCGAGGTAGGCCGGCCCAACGCGGCGGCAGCAGCGCGCGAGCAGGCCAGCGGGGCGCGGCCTGGCATATATGAAAAGCCCTCGAGCTTTACTACTTTCACAAACATGCCCAAACCACTAATAGATACTATTCAAATGAGTCATGCACTTTTCAACTAGGCCCCTAGATTTGTTCATGTTTACAAAATGAAGTCCCTAGGTGGCGCCCGAACAGAGCACGACGCAGGGGGGCTCGGCCGGCCGCGGAACTTGCCGACAGCGAGGTTTCCGGCGACGAGACCGGCCCTAATCGACTCCCCACGATGACGCGCATTCAACGATGCAAGAAAGGCAGGCTACGGTGAACTAATTAGACGGCGGCGACGCACGACGGCGACGGCGCACGGAGCATGCGGTGGTGACTGCGTTCTGGCGAGGTCAAGGCACTGAAGCCAACAAGGTCTTCGGGCTTAGTTTCTACATGGCAGGGCGACTCCAAAACACTAAAGAGAAGAATGAAAGGGAGATAGGAGAGAGCTGGCCACGCGAGACCATGCTCGTGACCATGGCGGCGGCGTGGCTAGGAGGCTCACCTTGCAACAGCTTGGAGCATGGGTGGGTCAGGAAGGAAGAGCAGCTTGTGGCGAAGGTGTGGATGAGGTGAATTGAAAAATGGATGAGCAGTGTGGGTGAATTGAGGGACGACGTGGTGGCGGGCGGCTCACAGGGGAGAGAAAAGGAAGAGAAAGAAAAGATGGAGTGGCCGGCTTCAACTTGATCGGCACGTTGCGGTGGCAGTGGCTTCGCGACGTTGCCCACGCGGTCGACCACACGACCGAGCGCTGGAAGGACCACGACGGCCACGGCATCGGCGATGAACATCGGAGGAAGAGAAGAGAAGGGTCGGGGGTACTGTAGCAGTAGGTTAAATTTTCCGCTTTTTCAAAAGCTCAAAATTTTATATTGGAACTTGAAAAATTCCCAATACAAAAGTTGTTCAAAATAATTGGAACTACACTTTTGCTTTTGAGCCCATAGCCAAATTCTCAATATTTTTAAAATTAGGGTTTTCAATATTTGAATTTAAATTTGAAATTTAAACTTTACCACAATTATTATGCCATGGAAAAAATAAATAAATGGTACTTATGCACATGTTATGCAATGCAATTAGGCAATAACACTAGAGGTGTTACACATATGTTATGGTGGTGCATCTCTTTGAACCTTTTCGCTATCATCGTCGGGTGTTTGGTCGCCAGGTGTTAACTCTGGACGAGGAACGAGAGCGGCGGTGGATCTGTATGGAGTATGGACTCCTCGTTCACTTCCCTCCCTCGACAAGGACGAGTCTAGAGATCGATACAACCTCTTAGGTGATGACGAAGGTCTCGATCGGCGATGCAGGTCGGCGCATGTCCAACTTCTCGGAATGTGACCGCCACAGGATAAAATAAGTGGAGCATGATCTCGTCGCAGTCGCAACCGGCTGTCGAGTCCTGAGAGATTCGACATGCCTACACACATGGAGTATTGATAGCCCCACGCTGGTGTCTTGTGCCAGCTGCGTCTTCAACATACGGATAGCTAGGCACGGACAATGGCACATGTGTGTCCACGACCTGCCCGAATTCCTTCTAGAGGACACAATGACAACTGGCTCCCCGAGTCGGTGTAGGACGCTCCACAAACACGACCCTTGCTGCTAACCATCAATGTATAAGGCACGGTAGGAAAAAGATAAAAGTGACACCTTATATTTTTCCTTCCATAATTATTCAGTTATAAATATATCTTAGCCTATAGATAAAACATAATCTAACAACATTCATAACATCTGTGGATTCATCATATTTTTATGGAACTAATACAACTGGTCTAATATTTTTATGATTTTTCTATGTTTTTAATGATTTTTGCAAGATAACTGTTCATATATAAATATCGAATTTAAACATTTTGTATCAATTTCAGATATAATTAAGATCCTTCCATATTTTCTTTCTTTCTTACATCTTTATATCTGGAATCTGTATTACGTTTTAATATCTTCCCCACGCCTTCGAACACTTTTAACGTGAACCAGGATATTCTCTTTTTTTTACTTAATGTGAATCAGGACTTTGTGACCACCAACGCACAACACAAGCACAAAACGAGCAGAAGAGAATCAGGACTTTGTGACCCACACGGACACCAACGCAGGCACGAACGAGCGGAAAAAACCATCGTCCGACTGAAATTTTCACATTTAATTATTACTAGCAAATTTGCCCATACATGTCGTAACGAAAGTATAAAATATTTATAAAAAACAAAAATAAATTATACATATATACTTATGCTTTTTTAAAAAAGATATTAAATCTATAAATTATTCTACAAGATCAATATCCATAATATGTTTGTCTTGGCAATAATATGAACATGTTCAATTAAGCTTGTGTTAAATTAAAATAGTTTTGAACCTTCACGACTTTTTCATACGTGTCGCTGAAAATCCGGAGTCATTAGACAGTAAATAGTGCACCTAAAACCATTATGTAACACTTCAGCCGATAAATATTTCAGCTCATTATAATCTAATAATAAAGAAGGAAATTCATTTTTCTAAATGGATGAGGCAATTTACTGGCCTTGCACACTGACTATCGACCCACAAGCCACTTGGGTTTCACGTGCACTTTAACATGAGTCGCCATGTTCAGCAGGCCCATCTAATGGCCTGATCGATCTGAGCCCTCAGTTCTTGATGAACGGCTGCAATCGATCAAACTTGGAACAAAACTCAGCAATTGAGAAATCCTAGCCTCATTCTTGTCTTTCACCTCTTTGCTTTTCTCCTGCGTAGCAGCTGCCAGGAACCAACGACGGTGCCGCCGGTGAGCGCGTGGTTGCGGGAGAGAGTGGCACCGGCTCAGGTCCCTCTTGCCGGCGCTCGCACGCGGCCAAGCCTGCGTGCGGTTCCGTCGAGGGGCTCCCGGTTGGTGCCTGTGACGACGGCGCGCGTAAGGACTCCATGACCGCGGTGGTTCCATCTTGATTATAGCAGCTGCGAGCGCAGCACCTACTGATCTGCTGATTCTCTCAATTCGAGATTTGGGGTTTTGGATTTTGAGAAAAAAATTTATCGCTTGGATTAGGGTTTCAGGGATTTGGATTGAGATTTGTAAATTCCCCTCCTTCTAATTGCTGATACGAGGTGGCGTACGTCCTTGGCTGCAGCATGGCACGTGATATGGAGGTGGCTGTCCCCAGTGCTATGGAGGTTCATGACTTGATTTGAACGTCATGTACGTTATCTTGTGCATAGCTCGGAAAGATCTAAATCATGTCGTGCCTCTCTGTACTGTCGTATATGTGTCTGCTCCATATATTTTTTTATTCCTTTCTTCATCGAGAAGCTGCGATTTCGTGAGCAAGAAGAGATCTGATGCCCCTGATTTAACTTATTTGCTTCGAAAAGGCAATCTTGAATTTGTTCAGGCTTCGAGTTCCATCCACGTGCGTCAGAAGAGGCAACAAATCGATCTCATAATGTAAATTGTCTTTCTAAAGATAGCATTGTTTGGATTTGGATCAGTGTGATGGATTTGAATCTCTGTCAGTTTGGTTTCTTGGTTTGGAGTATTTGATTTCGATCGTTGTGATGCTAATTTTATTTGAGTTAGAGATCTGAATGCCACGGTAATTTGGCAAGAGGATGAGATAATTCGGACAACAAGAGAATGGAATCAATATTCATTTTTTATGGAGCCTTCTTTGTTTCTATTTTCCTTCCTATGTTAACTTTGACATCCGTGTACCGTATTAGGTAGAGATTATGGTTAGCCAGACAGGCTGAGGGTGGCGGACAAAACTTTTTAGGTTTTTGCGGATAGATTTACCTGTCGAAGTGAAATTTTCGTAATTATAGAGGAGAGGCATAGGCGAACAGAAATTTAGAGGTGAACTAAAATTTTTATGAGAAATTATGGTTTCAATTATGGTTTTCTAACCATAAACATATAGGATACGGAGAGGTGAAAGAAAAAAGAGGTGGAAAAATTTTGCCTCTTTATAGATAGGTATAGATTAGGGAAAGATAACACTTAAGTAATGAATTCTTTAAAAAAAAAGTGTGACAACCCATCATGAAAAACAATAAAAAAACGCTTGACACTCCTTAGATCTAACCCCAAAATGCGCCAAAATATTCTGGACTATACTAATCTAAACAAAATTTATTCTACTCAGCTGACCCCCAACCTCTCGGGCCTCCTCGATCAGGTGCCAGATCGCCGACCGATCATTGGTATTCTTTTTTTTTAAGGCTCTCATCTAGGTATAACTGTAACATCTGTTCATGAACAGACACATGTCAATACTACACACCACACTCATATCTATATACACAAACAGACCATATAACTACATATAGATTCAAAGATCGCGTCCTTGAAGAGATCACCGAAAAGCTCTGTAGACGACGGGTACGTCGCTATTCTTTTGTTGCTCCAAGCAAGAGAGGCTGCACCTAAAATATAGGAAAAAAAACTCCGGTGAAAATCATAGGTCGAGCAGCGCTGGAACCCACGATCGGCTGCTCCACCACCCGAAGCACCTGCCGCACGAGCTAGGGCTCGGTTCCCGATCATTGGTATTCTGTTTGAGCTTGGTGACTACGGAATGTCAATCCGATTCCAAAATCATCGGGGTCTCAGGTCATCTATGCGCCTAGTGGACACCTTCTAGGCAAGCACACGTTTCAACTTACATACCTGCAACGGAGTATAACACGCTAGGACGTTAGCTTCAAAGCACCCGCCCAGTCTCTAATAACCACTCCAATCACCACATCGCCGGTTAGTTGATTGAAGGCAGCATCAACATTGATTTGAATGTACCGTGGGGTGGAGGACTCCATCTCTTCTTAACCTGACTCGTCTCTTACACATACTTTGTAACAGGCTACTTTTATCTTTGTTATTGATGGGTCACCTTGTGGCCGGATAGTGAATAGTGAGTGCATGTAACAGTTCAGAAAGATGACAGAGCTACCAATGAAGACCGAAACACCCTCTAGTTGAATTTAGGAATGTTTTGACTCATAGACAGCGAGATATTTTGTATTTTTTTAGATGACCAAGGGCAAGGGAGGGGAAGGAGACCGAAGTTTTTTTATTTTTTTTATCGGAGGGAGCAGATGAGGCACCGGTGCCCACACTGTGGGGATCAATTTTTGCCAGGCATCCATGCATGTGTCAGGGTTAAACTTTTCCATGCATCGGTAACACCGTGGACAGTCTAACATGCTATCACCTGACGCTAAGGATTTCTTTTGTGTCGCTTGACACTTTAATTTGTAGTGCAGGATCTACTAGCGACTGATGCGGTATGTGGATAGAAAGCGGGCTAATAATAGAAGAACGTACATGCCACCACTTTGGTTGAAGTGGCCTAATGTGACGTGACGTGAGTACATGCTATATCAATGACATGTACACAAAAGTTGGTCCCATACAACCAAAATCCTCCCGGCCCCTTAAAGAATCAAATAAAGCGTGCGATCCTATAGCAGGAAAGAAAGAATAAGCAGTCGGTAGGTACTATATTGCGCCTAAAATATTGAAGAACATGCACGAAAAGGTACTCGATGAGCCAAGTGTGTTCAAGGATAGGGATTAGCACAGGTTTTCTGCTGTGTTAGGGCCCCGGCCAAGAACACATTCCGATCAGAAAAGGGCAAGTTAATTATTCGTACGCTATGTGTCTCTAAGACTTGTATAGGTTTAATAAAAGAGATACTAGAAAGGGGGGAAGCCTGTGTTCAAACCATCCGTTGCGTAGTGTAGCATTAGCAAGCCCGGCCCACCCCTTTCTGTGTCGCTGTGGGACACACGGCAACTTCAGCAGTATCAGGTCTATTAGCGATCCAACGAGCGATCGACAAGCAATCACAAGGCCTCACCTATAAAATGAGGCATGGACATAATTCGGGCTGAAGTACGACAGACTTCAATAGAAAAATAGGCATCGCCTTGGCCTCAAGTGGCTCAAAATCGTCAAATAAATAAACTATATGCTGCCAGTGCTCTGATATCCCATCTCTTTCGGTGGGCTACTTTTGTTAGTACTATAAAACTGGGATGAACCAAACAGAACGCCAAGAGCTGCAGTGTGGAGGATGGATCCAACCATGGAGGTCGGCAGGGTGGTAGGCCATGCAGCTGTTACTCATGGTCACGTCCGCACATCCAATCCAAGAGGAGGCGTGAACCACCGTGCAAGCGATCGATGGAATTTTGAGGCGGCGGTAAGTGGTTGCGGGGAGGCTATCGCACAACAGGCGATGCCCAAGTCCACCGTGACACGGCTGGAGCACGGGCACGCCATGGGCATGGGTCATGGAACAGAGGTCGCGATGGCAATGGCAAGTACGGAACGGACCCGTAGCTGTTGCGGGTGTCGTCGTTGCGGTTTCATAGACCACAGCGATCAAAAGCACTGGTGCAACAGGTCAGTACCACAGCGTAACACACAGGGCTGTCTACAGTAGTTTGTGGAGTCCCACCTTTGGCAAGTTTTTTTTTAAAACTTGCAGCCTGCCACTTCTCGAGGGTAACAGGCAACATTTTATTAAAAAGACTGATCCTAAAGGACAGAGCATAGAAACTCGGGGGCTACATGAAACCAGCACGACTGAAAGAGCTGGTGGGCAGACCTAGCAAGAACATGAGCTAACTTATTACACAATCTGCTTGCATGAATAAAAGAGAAAACAACAGAAGAAATACAAGTCGCTTTCTTGATATCTTCAACAATGATTCCAATATGGGAGCGATCCTTGTTTCTCAAACGGAGCTTCTGAACCAAAGAAAGACAATCAGATGCAATTATAACATGGCTATAAGGAAGCCCCGAAACAAAGAGCAAAGCCTGCCTGAAAGCAACAGCCTCCGCTAATTCAGGGTTTGTGATTTTGTCCATACCTTGTCTGCTAGCAGCCAAGAAATCTCCTCTGTGGTTCCTGATCACAATGCCCAATCCCATACGATTAACTTTGTGGAACATCGCTGCATCAACATTTACCATAACCCATCCTTACGGCGGTGGATTCCATTGCTTCGGCTTAAAGGAGACACCTGTTGGAAATGATAGGTTCATACATGTGCAGCAGCACCATATCCACATATGCTAGCGTTTTTTCAACTATACAGTGAGGATGCACTTCATTTTCACCATTTTGAACTGCATTTCTAGCTTCTCAGATATGCCAAAAGGAAATCACCAGTATGATGGCCTCTCTCTCTGTACAGATAGCCAAGGTTTCAAAAATCCATTGGCGAGGAGACATAAAGTGTCTTATCAACCTCCTGAAACCACTTCTTTTCTTCACCTCTTTCCATATCTGGACAACATATTGACAATTAAGAAATGCATGTTCAACAGTTTCAATTCGCCCACAATGACAACACAGATCATCAGCTGAGATGTTTCTTAGTTTGAGTTGTTGTCCAGTTGAGAGGCAATTATGTGCAAATCGCCACAATACAATTTTCATCTTGGGTGGAACTTTGATACTCCATAGACTCTTCCATTCTTTTGCAGTACCTACTTGATTTGATGATTCTCCCTTACCCTTACTGCTACCTTTTAGGTGTACTGCTTCACTTTTAGCCATGATGTATGCTGATTTCACCGTGTATATGCCCGACTTAGTGAATGGCCAGGATACATAATCTGGGACCTGATTATGGCTCAGAGTGATATTTAGAATGCTCTCAGCATCTGCAGGATTAAAGCATATGCGTACCAACTCCTCATTCCATAGACTGGATGATGCATCCATTAGAGCGTTCACTTTAAGACCATCAGGTATTTGGACAATGGGGTGAACAGGGTAACAGGAGGCATTAGGAATCCATTTATCCTTGGTGATTCTAATTTCTTGTCCATTACCCACTCGCCAGAGGATGCCACGATGTAGGAGGTTTTTTCCAAACATCAAACTATGCCATGTATAAGAACATGACCTTGTGGGAGCATAATCCAAGAAGGAACATTTTGGATAGTATCTCCCTTTGAGAACCTTTGCACACAAAGAATCAGGTTCTGTTATCAACCTCTAACATTGACGACCAAGCATTGCTTGATTAAAGATCTTCATATCTCTAAAGCCCATTCCTCCCATAAATTTTGGAGTTGTCGACCAATCCCATGAAAGCCAATGCATTTTCTTTTTGCCTCCTTCAAAACCCCACCAATAGTTTGAAATTGTTGCTCTCATTGTATCACAAATACAATCAGGCAGATGAAAACAGCTCATGACATATGTGGGGATAGCTTGTGCCACATATTTAAGCATAATTTCCTTTCCTTCTCTAGACAGAGGCCTATCACTCCATCCCTGGACACGTTTCCACACTTTCTCTGGAATAAAGTTGAAAGCACTTCTTTTTGAAGGACCAACATAGGTTGGCATACCAAGATAAGTAGTCTGGAGGGCTTCATTATGCACATTCAGAGAATACATTACCTTTTTCTTAATATCAGCAGGACAGTGTTGGCCAAAGTATAGGGATGATTTGTGCAAGATGATCTTTTGGCCCATCCCTCTGCTATATGTCCCTTTGAGATGACCTGCTTGTTCCTCCTTCTTCAATAAACAAGATAGTCCCCCATTTACTTTCACAGAATAACGGACTGAGGAGACACAACGCATTACGCTGTTAATCCAACCCTGTGCAAAGCCAAGCTTTTGAAGGACACCATGCAGGTAGGTCCACTCAACACGGTCATATGCTTTCATCATATCAATTTGCAAAGAACGGGGTTTTAGCCTGCTGACGTCTAATTGTATGCATGCATTCATAAGCTATAAGCACATTATCAGTGATCAGCCTTCTAAGTACAAAAGCACTTTGCTCTTCTGCAATTATACTCGACAGTAACCCCTTTAGCCTGTTTGCTAAAACTTTTGATGCCATTTTATACAACACATTGCATAGACTGATTGGACGATAATTTGTTAGATGCTCCAGCTTTGACTTCTTAGGGATAAGGACAATTGTTATATCACACAGACCCACTGGTATGTCATCCCCTTGTAGAAAATTCTTGACAACTTCACATATATCATCCTGTAGCATGTCCCAGTGCATTTGATAAAATAAGGCCAGAAAGCCGTCAGGACCAGGGGCTTTTGTTGGTCCCATCTGAAAGAGCGCCTTCTTAATCTCCTCATTAGAATAAGGCTTGCATAAAGCTTCATTAGTTGCTTGATAGATTCGCAAAGGAATAGCCTCCAGAACTTTTCTATTTCAGCCTGTGGTTCAGTTGTAAACAACTCCATATAAAATGACCGAGCCATCTCTTTAATCTCTGATTGGTCCTCACATTTAGTTCCATCTTGCCTCATAAGATATTTAATTTTATTAATCCTCCTCCGAGATGTGGCCCTTGCATGGGAAAAGGATGTATTTCAATCCCCCGCCTAAAGCCAATCCACTCTGGAACGCTGTCGGGCCATTATTTCTTCTCTCTCGAACAACTCACATAATCTGTGTTCAATATCACTTTCTTCTTGGGAATACGTCCTTGTGGCACCATTGATTCTCAGCCCCAACAGACGTTTTTCAAGTTTATATATCTCCTTGCGGGGGGATCCAAATGAGTTTTTGCTCCATTCAGATAGTGATTTTGCCATCTCGGACAGTTTAGTCGATGTTGTTTTTAAATTTCTTGGTCCAGCTGACGCATCTGTCCAACTTTTCTCCACCCTTTCTAAGTAATCTGGTGCCCTACACCATACAGCTTCATATCTGAAATGATGGGTTATTGTTTCCCTTTGCCTTCTGTCCTCATGCTTTGAAATAGCTAAATGTACAACGAAGTGATCTGAGGAAGTGGTGATAATATTTTCAACTTGAACATCATCATAGAGTTGTGTAAATTGACCATTAGCAGCAGCTCTATCCAGCCTGACTCGGATATTGCCGGCTCCCTGCTGTCTATTGTTCCATGTAAATTTTGGCCCACAAAAACCCAAATCAACGAGTTGGCAATCTTCCAAACATTTACGAAAAAGCCTCATCAGATTTTCATCTCTATCGGTTGGCCCCAAGTGCTCATCATTACTTAAAGCTTCATTAAAATCCCCAATGCATACCCATGGACCCTGCCATTGGGCTTTGAGAAAACATAGACGATCCCAGAAAACATGTTGTTGAGCAGTTTTTGGTTCCCCATAAACAAAAGTTGCACGCCAGGTCACACCCGACTCTTCTGTAACATGCACATCAATAAAATTTGGGCACAAGGATTGCAATCTTACGCAATATTCTATGGACCAGAAAAGAACAAGGCCTCCACTTCTACCTTGACAATTAACAGCTAAGCATCCATTATAACCCAGTGACCACATAAAAGGCTTAACCCTTTCTTCCCTCATTTTAGTTTTCGATAAGAATAGGAGGGAGGGACGGTATTGCTTCACTAGCCAACGAAGCTCACCAACTACTGAGTCCCGTCCCAAGCCTCGGCAGTTCCAGCTTAAGAGATTCATGGCTCCCGGCGGGGCTGCCAAGCAGCCACCGCCGATCCATCTGTATATGAGTTGCAGGCCATCCTCATCTTCTTATTCATCTCGTCATTTCCATCATCAGTATAGTCCTCTAGGTCGCCTTCCCTTGATGGAATGAGTGACATAGATGGGTTTGCAACAATAAGTGCCATAGCATCATGACTGGATTCCATACTCGAGCTTTGTTTTGGAGGAAACCCCTTGTTGACACCGTTTTTTGGCACGTGTTAGTAAGAATCAAAAACTGAGCTAATCGGCAAAGGATTGGTTATTATTTTGTCTTCGGCATTGTTTTTGATGTTGCCGATGAATGGTTGCCAATAAAGGGTGGATTGGTCTGAGTTGTTACCGATAAGGCTGAAGAGCTGTTACCGATGAGACTGGCGGGAAACTAGAGGATTGCTGCCGATGAAGCTAAAGAGCTGTTGCCGATGAGACAGGCCAGAGATTAGAAGATTGTTGCCGATACCAGAGAGTATGCCGATGGGAAGATAACTTCATCACGACAGAAACGGACAGAGGATCGGCATCATGTAAGCTTGTGATTTTCGTAGTGTAGTCTGAGTCCAGTTCCTATATGAGTTTTATGTCTTTTCTTTAGAGATAGAGTTCGTATAAGGAGTAAGTTTATTTTTCTATATTCAAGTTTTTCGTATTCAGTTAGGATTCTTTGAATAGTAGAGTATAAATATGTGCCGAAGGGCATTGTAATGAGTATCCAAGCATCAATAAACAAATCTACTTTTTATCGCAATTTACTTTTACTAGCACTTTACTTTTCGACAACTTCATCAAGTATTTTCTTTTTCAACGAGTTCTTTCAAGAATCGACGGGCTGCATCAACTTGATCTCCGATGACCTTGCAAGTTCCGCGTCTACCGAGCACGATTCAGGCTTTGACTTTCGGGCGTATCGATGTCGTCTCGTCTGATCTGTTCAAGAGTTATCGAATATATTCTAAGCTTTGACGTCCGGGCGTATCGCTGTCGTCTCGTTCAGTTTTTTATTCAAGTTATCATCCTTGTCGGTTAACAGGTCAAATCGACTGGCACGCTTCGGATATCGAATTTGGGTATTAGCCCGGTGTGTTTGCAGATAGAATTTTGCATCAACACTCCTGTTTACGTTTGGTACCCTGACCAATTACAGTGCTCAGATTCGGTTGTTTTACGTCTCCTAATCTTCTTAATGGTGAAAGGGCTTCATCGCCGTCCATAGCCAGACCACCTGTATACACCCTGCTATCAGTACCTTGACGCACTCGATGACCTTCACTGGAATTGCGCTGCTCCCCTGATTTTGGATTACGGCCAGCAGAATTGGACTGCCTATCCTCTCCATCCTTCTTATGTTTTCTATCATCAGATGTGCGGAGATTCTTCCCATATGGCAACATTCCATTATCATCACGTTCAGCTGGAGTTGGGCATTCGACAGAGGAGTGCCCAATGATACCACAAGAGTAGTAGTAATTGGGTAGCTTCTCATATTTGACATCATATAGTTCAGTGTTTTTCTCTTTTCAGAGAAGATCCTGATACATCGGAGCAAGGGTTTTGAAATATCAACCTGCACCTTGGCTCTCAGATATGACCCCCATGCTCTTCCTTGCGCATCAACCTCTACATTGATGACCTTGCCTACTTTGTCGGCTAGCATCCAACCCCATCTGTTATTTATGAGTCCAAACGGGAGATCACATATCCTAATCCATATTGACATCTTGTCAAAGGGAACCTCAGATGGTCTTAGGTTCGGATCTAACTTCTGAACCACTTTGGCAAGTTGTGTGTTCACGGCTTCTGTCTAACATCACGTCAGTACCCAACAGCTTTCAAAGGTTTTGCACAACAGGAGCATTCTGCATTACTCCCACCTGACGTGCCAAACTGTTGGATCACATCAGCCGGGTCGTCAAAATGGTACCGGAGATTATTATTTCCATCATCAGGAGAAGAATGTGTTACAGAGTACGGAGTAGTACACACAGAATGTCCTTCGATCCGCCCAAGTATACTGGTATAAATTAAACAACAAATGCAACAGGAATATGCTTCGATCTGACAGATTACAAGTAGTATATGATGCTGAAGTTCCCTGTGATAAAGAATCGACCACCAGGAAGTTCCTTGTGATAAAGAATCGAATCACCAGTCAATCAATCGGTGGCTTTGGAAGGCAGGCAGATAATGCATGGCGATGTACAACCTACACGCAGCTGATGTGCAGCTAGCCGGCAAAAACGAGTCCTTCCGAAACCTGTCTTTCTGCCGTCAGAAGCAGCTCTTCAGCTAGAACAGCACGAGCCTTTTGTGGCGGTGGATGAGTCAGCGACGTTAATGGTGGTTCCGTGCATCGGGCGCCCGTTGCTGGATGCAGACTCCTGCGAAGCGAGCGCCTTCTTGCTTACGGTCTGATGAATCTCGCTTAAGATGGTGTGGAACGCCCTCTCGACGTTTATCGCCTCCAGAGCAGAGGTCTCGAGGAAGGACAGGCCTTCCTTCTCTGAAAATGCTTGCCCGTCTTCCTCCGGGACCGACCTTAGGTGGTTCAGATCCGACTTGTTACCAACCAACATAACAACAATGTTGGCGTCAGCATGATTCCGGAGCTCTTGGAGCCACCTCTGAACATTGTCGAAGGTTTGCTTCTTTGTGATATCGTAGGCGAGAAGCGCTCCAACTGCGCCTCTGTAGTAAGCGCTAGTGATAGCGCGGTACCTCTCCTGCCCAGCCGTGTCCCATATCTGTGCCTTGACAGTCTTCCCCTCTATCTGCCTCAAATAAAAGAGAAAAGGAACTTGTGATCTGCCTCAAATAAAAAGAGAAAAGGAACTTGTGCTGAGATGATGCAGAACACGAACAGATTCAGAAGGCAACACTATGAGATAACACGACCAGCTTCAGAAGGCAACACCATCAGTAAGGACGGAAGGAATTCCAACTCAAGATGCACAATGGAGGAACAATCATATTTTTGTATGTCCTGAACATCAGGAGATCTACTGAAAATGGGCAAAATGGAGTGCCGAGTGTATTGCTTATTATGTGAGAGGGCAAACTCATAGCTTATCCTATGAAGTAAGCAAGGCAAACTCAAACTCTGACCTACCTGAGCTTAAGTTAGCCATATAATCAGTAAAGAGAACCAATCTCATGACACCAGTTTTCAATCAAGTACGAAACACATTGAAAATCCAAATTAAACTAAATAAAAAATATAATTCCAAACTTTTAGAGGATATCTTCATCATATATTAAAAAGAATAGCTGCAGATCTCATCTCACTCTCTAACTACACTGTTACCTTCATCATTTGTTTATCAATTTTCTATATATGAACTAGATAAAGTATTTGTGACAGAGAAAACTTCTGGTGCACGTAGAAATGAAGTACAAATAATTGTACTTTAGTGTCCCATTGTACAACTCGCTATTCAATAAAACCAAGATTGGAAATGACTAGAAAGAGACAATTAAGGCCATCTCTATCAATAAGACTACCAATTAGTACCAAAATCATATGGCTGGCAATTCAGAGGATTGTACATGACTGTACTATATGACTATACTTGATTATCTATGTCGTGTTGGCACCAAACACTACTACATGATCTATGGCAGCAGGTGGATACGAATATTTATGATGCTTAATAAGTATTACTTATACTTAGATAAATTGTAAAATATACTTTCATAACAAAAATACTCAGGGATAAAATATTGTTATTTTCTATAAATGTTGTCAAATTTGAGGATGATTAGCTCCTAAAAGGCAATATTTCCATTTTGTTGGGACTTTAGGAGTAGGTGTCTTTTACTTTCAAATTTAATTTTACTATGTTGCCATGACAACACACTACGAGTATGTTTGCTTTTTTTTTTGGGTCCAAGACCGTGTAAAGCTAGAAATTGGAGTGGGAAATGGGCAGGGTGTTGGATATATAGGTAACTAGTCTTGATTTCCATGCAGACAAAATTTTCCATGCTAGCTTAGGTGAGCCGAATTGGTTCTCCTGGCCTAGCAAGGATCTCATGCATGTGCTAGCTGAGGTGAGGGCAAAAGCTTGCCGACAACCAAGCAAACCTTACAGCATTTCTGACCTTCCCTCGTGGCGTCAATCGTCAATCGTCATGCCAATAAGCCGAAGTGAGGGCAAGCTTGCCTACAACCAAGCACACTTTACAGCATTTCTAACATTCTCTCGTTTCTATTAATCAAAAACATATTACAAACCAAGCACTGAAGCACACCTTACAGCTTACAGCATTTCGCGCATTGCATTGTGCCATTGTCCTCAAAACCATAATAATACGAACAACCACATCGGTCTCCAGAGTCAAAACATAAAACAGGGATCATTCATCTATGGTCAATCTCGTTTCTTAACAATTAAGACTGAGAAATCGAGCGCGACGTACTTGCATCACGAGGCACGGCCAAAATGTAGCAGCCTAAACAACAACTGACACAATAAGATCTCAAAATCAAAAGACGGACGCGCCATGCATGGCGGCAAATGGCGCTCGAGCAGGCCGGACGGACGCCACCACACAAAATTCTACCCCACATTGCCACATTGGGGCTCGATCAGAACGGGGTCGAGGTATATGCGGGTAGTAAGTACCTGCAGGGTGCGGGTGGCGAACTCGACGCCGATGGTGGACTTGGACTCGAGGCAGAACTCGTTGCGCGTGAACCGCGAGAGGATGTTGGACTTGCCGACGCCGGAGTCGCCGATGAGCACGATCTTGAAGAGGCAGTCGTACTCGTTGTCCATCCGGTGCGCCATGCCTGGTCGACTGGTCGTCGATCGAGCGAGCACGAAGCCCCGAACCAAAGCTTAGCCGAACGGGACGGGATTGGATTCGCCCGGCCGCTCGGTTTCCGCTCGCGTGGGGATTTGAAACGGTGGAGGGCAGCAGATCCGAGGCGGGGATGGGGTGGGAGGAGGAAGGAGGAAACAGGAATGGGCGGCGACCGTGGAGGCGGAGGCGAAGGGGGCTGAGCTGGACGTGCTTGGAGGTTGATTTGGCCGTATCTCGCGACGGCCAGCCCCAGTGGAGGGCTGGCGCGTAGCTGGCGGTTGTTGGCTTTGCCCCGCCCTCGGCGGCTCGGCTCGGCGCGTGGCGGAGAGGATCTGGCAGATCAGATCTGGGACGGAGGGGAATGCCGCGTGCACATGGACACATGGTTAATGTGCCGTGCCCGTGGTTGAATTTGAATCGCTACGAATGCTGTTTGGTAGTGGGCCTGGGCCCAATAACTTTGGGCCTAAATGGGCCTACAATGGCGTATATTCTCATGTGTTTCTCTATGGGCCAAGCAAGAGTGGAAGACTAACAGTACTCCGTATTTGGAACAGAAATTTCACAAAATTTATTTTATTTTTTATATGTTTCTATAGTTGAGCCATAGCCATACGGAGTCAAGCCATATGTTTTTGCTATAGTTCGCTTCGCAATGTTGAGTCAAGCCATATAGCCATGTGATCTCTTTTGCACATATTGTGACCGCTCTTAAGAGAAACTCAAAATCGATTATACTTTAGGACGGCCCGAGTATAATGCATTGCAGCATGGATACAGAAGGTCAATCGAATTATGTTTCAGCTTTCAACACGTTTCAATTCTTTCCTATGGAAAACCAAAAACTGTCTCAAAACATTTGTGCAAGTCATTTTTTTACATCGTGAATCTTTGTTTTAATAAAGAAGAAGCAAACAACTATACAAAACGTCATACATTGGGATGCGGTTCAGATCTGCCATCTGCCACGAGAGTATCAAAGTAACGCTTAGGATGGTCCCGGACTCCCAGACTTTACTAATACTAAATGGCTAAATCAGTCCCAACTACCAAACAGCCAAACAGGCTAGAGGCTGAGGTTCCATTTCCAGTCTTCGATCAATCTACCCAAAAAAATTGAAGCAGGGAAAACGAAGTCTTCTCCTCAATACTCAACAATAGTGTGCCACAGACCTACTACAAGTACAGTGCTATGCTCCAAGTAGACACCACAAGTCATTGGGAAAAAGAAACTTGAAGACCCCAGACAACATTCGAATCTACACAGATGGCCAGAATGACACGAACACTGCACAAACTCTCACCTCCACACCGTACATTCATGATTCAACTAGTTTGAGTAGACGGTAGCTCTATGTTTGGCTGAGAGGTGCCGCCTCTCCTGACGAAGCACGACAGCACGACATGGATCACAAAATAGGCTAGCACGGCGATGACGAGCGCGGAGACATATCCAGAGGTCTTCCACGACCGGCTGGAGCCGGCCGCGTAGGCGACGAGGAGGCCGAGGAGGTCCAGCACGATCGTCGTGTTCATCACGCCGAGCCACCAGTCGTCATTCCACCACTTCTTGGGCACTGGTGCCGGGGTGTGCGGCGACCCCTCCTCGGACGCCGGTGCTGGGGTCTGAAGCGACCCCTTCTTCGCCGCTGGCGGCAGCAGAAGGAAGACGACCACGACGGACGCGACGAAAGAGGCGGAGTTGCTGTAGAAGAAGGCAAGGTACCGGTGCCTCCTGTTGTCATGCATCACCGGATCGCCTGCCTCGTACCCGCCGTCGTTGCTCTGCCAGACCCCGCCGGGTGGTGCCAGGCCGGCCTGGTAGGTGATGCCCGCCACCAGGATTCCCAGAAGCATCAGATACTTGCGCTTGGCATGTTGATTCTTTTCTTCCTTGTCATCCTCCGTCTCGGATCTGCTCCCGGCTTTCATGTCATTGGAGGCATCGGGTTCTTGTGCTTCGGGATCGGCTTCAATGCGATTTCCGGTGTCAGCAGCAATATCTTCATGGGTTGCCACATCTGCACTCTTTGAGATGCAGGCACTGATTGAGATACAGTGGCACTGACACCTGCCTCCCGGGGTTGCCTCATCTGCCGAACTGCCTTCCTGGGTTGGCTCATCTACCGTATTGCTCTTCTTGTTACTTTTGTCCGGGATCACGAAGAACAGCACAACGAGTAAGATGACTACAGAGAGGACGAACCCCACCAACGCGAAGATGTAGATGGATGTCTTCCGATGCTGCGTGCTGCCAGCGGCATAGGCACCCATAATCCCAATCATGCCCACCGCCGTGCAAACGGAGAGCGCGTTGCTCTGGATGGCCGGGCGGTACAGGTTTGGGTTCACGAGCAGGATTATGAGCGCAATGGACAGCATGAAGCTCACCGAGTTGCAGTAGAAGAATGCGGTGTAACGGCGTGGGAAGTTGTTGAGCAGGACAGGGTTGCCAGCGTGCTGCCCGGTTACCAGGAAGCCGCTCGGCGGCGTCAGCCCGGCTTGGTAAGTGATGGTCGCCGCCAAGATCGCGAACAGGAGCAGCCGCTTGCGCCGCTTCTTCACCGGGTCGGCATCCTTTTTCCCCTTCTCTGCGGATGCTTCGTCATTCTGCCTAGTGCTGCCGCCGTCATTGTGGTCCAGCGTGAATAAGACGACATGGATCACAACGTAGACGAGAACAGCGCCGGCTAAGGCCACGGCGTAGATGGAAGTGCTCACATCCCGGCAGCTCCCGGCGGCGTATGCGCCGATGAGGCCAAACAGGTCCAATATCATGGCGGTCTCCAGCGCGTTGTGGTGGTGCAAGGTCTTCACCCTGACCAGAACAATGGCCACCAGGGAGGCCACGAAGGCAACCGAATTGCAGTAGTAGAAGGCCTTATATCGCCTGGGGCTCATGGTTAACAGGATCGGGTCGCCGGCCTTGTAGCCGACGCCGTCGGCCTGCCAGAGCCCGCCCGGCGGGTTCAGCCCTGCTTGGTAGGTGATGGCCGCTGCGAGAGTGGCCAGCAGCAGAACAAGAGAGCCGGCATTCTCCAGCGCTTGAGTTTGTTGCTGCTTTACTCTGAAAATTACACATGAAAACAGAAATTAATCCTAATACTAATACTAATAATTGATAATTGATAATGGAGGAATAGGAAGGACAAATATGCTCTCTGCTCTGTTATTAGTACCTGGCAATGGCACTGTCACTATCGGTGCTTGGATTTGCAGTGGTCTGCCCCAAACAACATTGCTTAGTTCCAATTCCAAGCAACCATCCTGACACTTTACCATGGATGCTTCCTCCTCGATTACACAAGCAGCTACAAAGATCTTGTATGACTCCTTTGAAGAACCTAATAGCAGCCGCTTGAAGAAGAATGCAGGCAATAACGGCACCAATCAGAGAGTTGACATAGATGGTAGTATCAACCTGCCGGCAGCTGCCGGCGGAGTATGCCCCAACAAGGCCGACGAGCGTGACGGCGATGAACACGTAGAGCTCAACCGACCACACTTTTTTGCTGAATGTCAGCTTCTTGTCCAGGAGAATGATGATGATGAGCAGGGACGCGACGAAGGCGGTGGTGTTGAAGACGAAGAACGCCTTGAGGCGCGCATCGTGTCGGCTGCCCTTGAGGACGGCGTCGCCCGGGCGGTGGTCGCCCTCGGCGCGGTCCCGGAAGCCGCCCGGCGCGCTGAGCCCAGCCACGTACGTGACGCTGATCGCGAACGTGGCGAGCACCATGAGCACCTTGCGGAGCCTCTCGGGCGCGCTGTCCTTCTTCAAGGCCATCACTGCGCTATCCTTCTTCCTGTCCTTCTTCAAGGCCATCACCATGTTCACCATGTGGACCGCCTTGCGGAGCCTCGCGTTGTTCTTCTTCTTGTCGTTGTCCTTCTTCATGTCGTCGTACCAAGCAAGCGCCATCTGGAACGCGAGGTAGAGGACGACTCCGGTCAGCAGGACCAGGGAATAGATGGCCGTGAGCTTGTCCCGGAACGCGCCGGCGGCGTAGGCCCCCATGAGGCTGAACAGGTCCAGCACCATGACGACGCGGAGGACGCGGAGCGGCGCCAGGCTGGCGCGGTGCCTCTCGTGCAGCACGGCGAGGATGAGGACGAGGACGATGACCACGAGCGAGAGGGCAAACGCGGTGGCGTTGGTGTAGAAGAAAGCCAGGTACCGGCGGTAGTCGATGTCGCGGATGATGGGGTCGCCGGCGATGCGGTCCAGCAGGGGGTCAGCGTCCTGCCAGACGCCGCCCGGCGGGTTGAACGCCGCGCCGTACGTCACCGTGGCCACCAGCATGGCCAGCAGCAGAAGGTACTTGCGGAGTCTGTACTCCCACGAGTTCCCCCCGCTGTCGTCGGACCCGGCGGCCATCGCCGGACAGCACGACCCGCATTCCATGCCGGCCACCACGAGCACGCTCACTGCCTCACTCCCACAGGGAGGCTTTAGCTTACTTTAATACGGCGGCCTGCAGGCGACGCGCAACGAGCGTTCAGACGCAGTTTTTTATGACCTTCACAAAGACTTGCCCGGTTGACCTCGCACTCTCGCTGCCGCTGGTGATGAAGCTGCCTGGTTGACTGCCTCTCCATCGGGTCCCCGGGCGTGGACTTGACCCCGAATTGGCACCTCGTCAAGTCGTCGTGTGCCTCATTCACCTGTCCAGCTCGGACCACCTCTGTCCAGAGTTAAATGTGTAGTACCGGGGCGGCCTTAAACTCCGGGTCCCCCATCTGTATGAACGCACGCCTGTTGTGCACCGGTGTTGTGGGGTACACTAGTTTAGGCGTGAAAACAACCTGTGCGACAACGGCGTAGTAGAGATTAGAGAGTAGCTACCGTCAAAATACGAAGGCACTCGTCGATTTGAGCTCGACAGCTAGATCAACAGAGACAACACGTGTCGAGAACTCAACTGAACCCCGACGTTGACGGGCATTCTCCCTTCTATCTCAAGAATCCAACCACCACGATGTCCGTGAGGTCGATGCTCGTCTCGTGTGGGAAACGGCCAGACCTCAAGAGATGATACGGGCATGATCCATCAACAACACCGGCCAGAGATGGTGGCCTCGATTCATCGAACGAGTGCTGCAAATGCAAGCTCAAAGTTTGCTGAAAAACTGTGTAAATATGTGAAGACGAGGATATGTATCCCAAGTAACCACAGTCATGTTGGCAATGTACTGTACATCTAACGTAATTAGCTGCACGAGATGGGCCTGTTAGCGCCAAAAAGAGATCCTGCAAATATCACCATCGATAACATTTGAGTAGTACTTGCATTTGATTTGTACTCTAGCTAACTGGCTATTGATATCTGGTTTCTTACAGAATGGCAAGAAAGCGAATATGTTAATGAAAACTAGGAAAGCCATTGCGTGGCAACGCCACGCCTTTGCAGGCCTTTTCCCTGACGTACCTACTACCAATAGATTTCACATATGGTTTATTGCCCTTGCAAAATTGCAATAGATTTCACCTTTAGTTTATTGCCCCTACATTCTGCTGTCGCCGATATCATTGATGATTGAGGAAGCTGTCTTTTCTACCTTTGAATGGAGAAATGGTCAAAGTTCCTTGTTGAGGAAACCGATCTTTGTTGGTTTGCAAAGATGCCATGGGCCATTGGTGTTATCGACGCATTATGATATCTCATTAGATCGTGCTGCCAAGCACTGAGGAGATGGATTCTAATGGATTGAACCAAGCCACCAAGAGAAACAGGGAAATGAGTATGTTGTACTAAAGTCACCATTGGCCTTTAATACAGATATAGCAATGACAGCATGAGTCATGTTACGTAAAGAACAGAGAAAATAGATAATACAGTAATATAATATTGTGACCAGTTGTGGTTGCGACATGTCTTATGCTTTCAGTGGTCAATTATACCCGTCTATATCCTAGTGCCGAGCAGCACTGGTTAGTAAGAACAAATAACATTAATATTTCCGCTATCTTTCCTTCTTATCCCTTCTGTCTTTTCTACTGTTGGCTTTTAGAAATGTTTTACCTGTTGAATATCAGTCCCATGGTTGTCCTTGTCATTTTCTGTTTTTACTCACAATATGCTTATACATGTAACACGTCAAACAATCCAAGAACTAATATGATTTGTTTTCATATTAGTTCTGAGTTGTTTTCAATTAAATGACTTTTTTAGGGGAATCAATAAAATGGCTAAGTAACTATGGACCTGTCTTGCACTTACTGGATAAGGTGGGTGGAGTTACCTTGATAATGCTTGCTATAATGAAGGTCACTACAGTGCCAAAAAGAAATAAACAATATTACATAAACATCAGCAAAAGCTGGTAATTGGACACAGAGAAAAAAAACATAGGACTGCACTAGGTACAGAAATCATTAAAGTCAGTTTTAGGGATTTAGTAGTGCTTCATCCTCAGGGGAAAAACTCATTAGTAACTGGATCTTCCTGGAAGAACATAATATGCTTTGGTACATACAACTCATTGCTAAATCAGGATCACCCTAGGCAGCTAATTTTGAGATTTGAGCTGTTAGATTGAGCAAAACATCAGCGGCAATTGTGATCCATTTAAATTTGTGGCAGCAGGTGTGTATACAGTTATCTGTAAGTTTACAGGGTCCTTCAAGTAGAAACAATAGTCCTTTTTTACGTCTTCATGGCCAAATATTTCAGGTGGCACAACCCTGATTCCTAATCTCAAAGTTCTTTTTGTTTTCAGTCTACTGGATTATTTTTTTAGGCTGATGCAAATATCATTGTTTAGCTGCAGCTTTTACTCCATGCATTGGAAATGGCAGTAGAGATATTATGACGAGTTTTTGTTTTCCATCAGCTGAGCCCTCAAACTGGTTGATGAGGGAACTTGGCATTTGAAACTAAAATAAGCACTCTAGCTACAAGTAAATCTTTAGCAAACATACACAAAGTTAAATTACATTTCCAGTTAACAAAGGCATGGTCAATTTGGTAAACACAAAATTGGGAGTATTTAACTGATTAACTAACTACAACCAATAAATTTAAAGATATATTATTAAGTGGATCAACCTACGTTCCCTTCCATTTATTGCTTTCTCAATTTCAAGAAACTAATAGCATTCCTAAAACATGATTTGATATAAATCTAACTTACATTTTTTTTATTTATCATAGTATTACTTGAATAGTCATTTATTGTAAATTCAATCCATTTCTTTGATATGCAGTATTGTCTGTTTCTCCGAAATTAACTGAACAAGATACCCAGCTTATATTGTTGTGCGATTTTGCACGCAGCAGTTATATATCTAACTGAGATTACCCAACAAATGGATAATCTAAGCTTAAGCTCAGTAGGAACATTGAAAGTTTATGGTGCCTGAATTCTACAATACTAGTTTCCATATATTCCCATAAAAAGAAATCAGGTTCCATTTTCTAAAAGATTGATGTTAAGATGCATGCAATACTGTCTAGACCAAGAAATTTGGCATTGTGTCTTGTACGCATTCTAATCATTCTAATCATAAACAAAATCGGAGGAAGTTGAGGATGATGTACCTTAATCTTGCTGTACGTCAATGAAGATGCTCGGCTGCCCAGAGCGCAACGACAAGGATGGCGAGGGAAACCCCAGCATGCGTGGAGACGATGCATGTCTCCCCACAGCGCAGCACAATATGGCTTAAAACATTTTGAAATGCATGATTAATTAAGCTTAAATCATATTAGACACGCATTGGAGACAGTTGACAATCCACATTGTATAAATATGGTAACATAGAATCAACTAAATAATAATCTTACTAGCTGCTGTTAAAAGAAAAAAACGGTACCTGAGGGCTGTTATGTCCATGGGGGAGTGACCTGATTGGGTAGCTGTGAGAGGTCACCGGCTGTTTGGCTGCCGGTTTCCTGCCCGTAATGGCTGGTTCGATGTAGCAGCAGGGAGTAATTGCTTGTTTATTCCTTGATCACAACTGACTATAAAGAGGTTTACACGCATAATTCTCTCCTAGGATCTTGCGGTCCTGATTGATCCCTCAAAACTCTCCTGCCTAATTAGCCCCTCTGACAGCATCTATAGCTGTTGCCAACCATAACAGGGACTAAAGCATTAAATAATTTGTAAGCCAGACTGATTTGTGGAAATAATGAATTGACTATGAGAGCACACGATACATGTATATATTGGGAGGATGACCAAGGATTAGGGTTCATAGAAGTAGAATCAATCCTGGTCATCCAGGCCCATCTTAACACAATAAAAGGCCTGGATTATTGGCCACTACCAACCCTCTGTGCCTTGGCCTAAGCCCATCCACAATACAAAGCCTGTCTAATATAATTGACATGGGACATGCAAAAATTACAAATAGAAATAAGATATTTTTGAAAGATTCAGGATGCACCAAATCAAGTATAAGTCCATTGCAAAACAATCACGTAAAAAAGCAATGCAACAATACTATCTTCTGTCATCAATTATTATTACTTGTTAGAATGTTATCCACTAACCACTCATGTTGAGCACATTGAATGGCATAGGGAGCTTCCGAATGCACTTCACCAATGTAATAGTAGCCCAAAATTTCTATGGTTTATTGTTACACATAGATAATGCAAAGCTTTGCTACAAGATTAACATACTTCACCTACACTTGGTGAAGTTTAGAAGTACTTTCAGATTGAGAAGCCAGTAGTAGAGACAGCACATCAAACGCTTGAATGCCATAAGGGAGTAAGATGAAGATATCACTTTTGATGACATGCAAATGGCAAGAACTTATATCTTTTATGTAATGCTCCAATTATGAACTACCTAATGATTTTCAGTTAATAATATTGGTGAGAAAATGAAGAACCAAAAAATGTTGAAGCTAGATACCCCATGAAGTTGCCATGTCACTCATATGAGGCTGCATTATCAGCACCATCGCAAGGGAGTCAGGGAGAAAACTATGTCGTCAAGGTGATTGCCCCATGAAGTTGCCAACATATGAGGCTGCATTACCAGCACCATCGCAAGGGAATCAGGGAAAAAGCTATGTTGTCAAGGTGATTGTCATTTAGTTCAGATTTGCAGTTAGTTCAGCTTGTGTTTGGTTAGTCTGAGGATTCCTGGAGGATTTGACTGTTAGAAGAATTAGGTTTAAAGGAGATTAGTTGATTACTTGCATATGGGGCACGTGTAATCTGGCTATCTATATCTAGGAAATTAAGCAAAATTAATATTCCTCCACCTCTATCTCTTCTGTCAAGCATTGGAGTCACACAAGGCAAAGACTTCACCATCTGTTTCGACCAGGTTACATTGGTCACCACACGCCATTAATATAGCTGCAGAACCAGCATGTCCAGTGGGTAGAGAACCCTAAGAATCACCATACTAAGAGTCTAAGATGAATAATCATAGCCTATCAAAAAAAAGAATAATCATAGATTATCTAGTACAAAATGTGAGCGTGGATTGTTGAGATAACCCAAACGCTGACGTTCCTATGTACAGCAAAGCAAAATATGGAAAAAGTACCACAGAATATTTACTTGTGCAAAACAACAAACAGGTGCAGGGCATGGTCTGTGTGATCTCACCTTGGACCCAAGCGAATACAAAATGTTGACTGCGGCCTGCGGGTGCTGCGAGAAGAGTCGACGAGCCGTTTGCGGCTTGCTCTCGGCCGCCTCATGGCTTACTCCGGCCGGCGCGTCACCTGATCCGCCGCCAGATGCCGTGCCTGTGGCTTTCTGCCCGTGTGGTGGCGCATTCCGGCAGGGAGGCGTGCTTCACGAGTTCGCTAGACGCGTGCAGCTTAGCGAATTGGCGGAGCGGCCGCCGTGCGTCGGACCATGCGGCCTTGTCGCCGAGATCGACATAGATGTCAGGCACCTGTCCCCGTCGATGAACTCTGTTGGTGTTGAGCCGTTGGGGGCCTGCCGCCTGCCGGCCTGGGGGTATGCTCTGCCAATAGGGACGAAAATAGACCGGCCGGCCGAGAGCAGAGCAGGGCCGGTTTCAAAATGGAAAATGGGTCGACGGAGCAATATATTTTTTTGGTGCCATAGGTAAGATAAATCAATCTAATCATTATGTAACAATATATTTTCTTACCCCTCAAAAAAACAATATATTTTCTTATTTCTTTTTTTTCTCAACCCAACATTGTTTGGTTGATATAACAACATGTCCCTGCTTGAAGGTGAGAAACATATTTTATATAGGTGAAAATGAAAATGTATAAATTTGGAGTTATGATCCAATTGTTACCTTATTTTATTTGATGCATAGAATAATATAATATTACTTATTCTGATGGTATTTAAATCTTTCATATTATTTTGTAAGTGTTGATAGTATTTATGATCTATACTAGTAAGAAAATATTTATATCGGTTCATGCTTTCCATTAGGCCAACTAAACCAAAACTTTCAGGGTCAAATTGAAACGAAGGAATTTCATAGGAATTGTACATTACCAAAATTAGTTCATTTTCACATGAAAAAATAGGAAACAGTATATTTTCCTCCATTCCAAATGGTTGGACCTATGTCCCTTGAGATTGGCCTGGAGGCCATGTGGGAGGCGACTTATTCCTATCCCTACTACAGAGTGATGACAATGATGGAGCGAGGATGGAGATGGCAACCCGCATGGTTGTGGCATCACCAAGAATGGAATGTAAGCATAAGTGAGCTTCATGTGAGAAGCACAATTGGTGGAAATGGCGTGCCCATCACATCTATCTGTGTGCTAGTGTAGTCGTTACCGAGCGCAACAGTATCTATGGACTAGTTGCTCTTCACGATTGCAACTCCATGCATAGTGCACAATGAACACAATGGACCCTTCTTGACGATTCTAGCTCGTGGAAGGTCTTTAACCTTGAGTCTTAACTTGCATTACTTGAATCATCCATGATCCAATTGATCTTGGGTCCTTTATTGCTTTGCTTGACTCTTGATAAATGCTTTATATATTCAAATCTTCAGTTCTTTGATCATCTTGTCATCAACCCCTATGTATGCCTCGATTTTCATTCTCTATACATCGTGGCCTAATGTTAACTCTTGGTTCTCCAAACTATATGCTAACCATATATATGCTAAGTTGTCCTTTTCATCGACACGTGAAGACACTTGTTTATCTACGTGCTTTGTGACATAACGCAAAGCATGTTTCTCCAAAACATACATGTTGATCACCAAAGCAAAGTCGTCATTAACCACTGAATCCACTTATTGAGGGACATGTCATTGTAACCTAAAGTATCTACATGAGTACCATGTTGCTAAGATATAAATGAGTACCATGTTAGAATAGAATATGGTGTAAAACAAGCAATTTTTATTAGAGGTGGACCCTAAATTTGTCTATAAATTCCTCACATTTGCTCCATACCTCTTAAAATTTTAGCCCAATTAGGAGAGTTCATGGATTCCCTTGTTAATTTGAAAAATTCTACTATATGATAATGAAATAACATCTAGCTATATACTTGAGTCAAAGAGATGCCTTCAAACCCCGCAAATTATTGATGCTTAAGAATATGTATTAGATACTAGATTACAAGGAACATTGTATTCTGGCCTTAGAAGCTCCCATATCGGCTCGATATGGTGGATTGGTGGTAGTGGCGAAGAACAACCTCGCATGTCAATTCCATCAAACCACACCACCCTTCTCCCAACAACACTCCAATGGTCTAGAAGCCTTGCTCCGACAAATCTATGCGGAGCCTGCCTTTCTCGCTAGCCCGAACTGAGCGAACAACATCTTGCCCATATTCCTGGATCAGCCCGAACCTCACTCAGCTCTGGCGCCTCGACGATCGAGTCGAGTCCATTGGTTATCCAGCTTTGTCCCCATCGATCCGT
>CM041634.1:51868939-51895108 GCA_023333625.1 Bothriochloa decipiens
GAGATTTTATTGTACTTCCGCCTTTCGCAGCTGTTCCAGACGCTGCAGCTACTCTGATGATCCCGCCAGTGTGGCGATGAACTATTTATGTAATCCCTTCTAATTGTATTCTTTTGTTCGATGTATGGATCTTGTATCGACTATTGCGAGATATTGAGATGGTTTGATGCTTCAAACTATTATATTATCCGCCATTCTGTGTATTTTCCCTTCGTGGAAAATTGAGGATGTTTCAGTTGGTATCAGAGCCATGCTTGACCCTAGGACGAGACCCATAGGATTGGACGATAGAATTAGGAAAATCTTGAAATCTCTCGGTTATACACCGACCATTGCATACGCTTTTATGCATGGCTTACCTCTCTCTGCAACTTTTCTAATTTCTTTCTCGTGTCACCTGCAGATGGATCCCAACTTGCTGCTTGGTCCGCTGCCACCAATGGTTGTCATTGAGTTTAGACTCGACGGAACAGAGCATGGAGGCTATGCTCACGTGCTTCGCGAGGTTCTCACCGAGCTAGGTGTTCCCGTGGAGAACGTCGAGTATCTTTGCCGGGGCAAGCCCACCCTTGAAGGAGGCATCGAGGACTACAAGGCAGTCCACATCAACGTGCCTGCAAGCATAAACCTGCCCGAAGTTACCGCCTTCACTGACTTCGCCTTCGACAACGACACCGACATGTGTGTTCAGACCGTTTCGCGCCAGGCACTCCGTACTGTGCTACGCAACGGAGCTGACTATCTGAAGGAAAGTCGCTTTCGTCTGCTTCCTCGTGCCCTCAATGATTAGCAGGGTACTTGGGGAGAGGTCATCTACATCGAGCAGAATACCAGAGTCGACCGCAACCCCTGCCACCGCGCCTCTATGATGTACATGCAGTGCCAGGAAATGTACATTGCTGAGTTGGAGCGGAAGGGACGCCGTGATCGTCGCTACCTGATGGAGGTTGATGAGAGGATCCGTAAGTCAGAGGATAAGGAAGTGGCATGGAAGCAAAAGATTGCAGATCTAGAGCATGAGATAGCACGCAAAGAGCATACTCACCAAGATCAGATTACTAGTTTGATGAGCGAGTTGGATAAGCTTCAAATGCACAACAGTCGTCTCAACAAGAATATCTGGGAGCTTGAGGCCACTATGGCTGAGAAGAACGAGGACATTGCAAAGAGATTCCAGGAAAAGAGTCAAGATGCTGCCTACAGGGACAAGCTCCGTGAGCAGTGCAAGGCTCAACATGAGAAGCTGCTACAGGAATACACCCTTGCTAGTTACAACCAAGGACACCTGATCAACTATGTCCATAAGACGGCATACCTCATGGATAAGCTCAAACGTACTATGGAAGCTTGGAAGAGGTCAGATCGCAAAAGGGTCAGAGAGTACGAGGAGTTGCAGGACGAGCTTCCCGTACGTGCCCGTAAGAGGGTCAGGGTTGAGACATTTGAGCTGGGGCAATCTCGCCTCAACTTGAGTGGATGTCCCACCACTGGACTCAGTGGACAGGCAGTGTCCACCCCTCAGCTCGAGGAGGCCCGTCGCTACATCTCTCGCCTTCAGATGACTGACGAGCAGATCCAGGCTTCTGGCATTGGTATACCTCCCACAGCTTACAGTTTGGACCAGCCTCTAGAGATGGTCTAGAGTGATATCAGGTCAGGAGATGATGGGCCCTGAATGGCCAAGTGACCAGACTCACCATGATGTTGAATAGTTGTCCACCCTTTTTGCTAGACTACCTGCGTGTAGTACGTTTCTCGCGAGTCTCCAAGCGTAGCCGCTAAAGACATCGCCATGTAACCCCCTGATGTAATGAATGATTTGGTTTTTATCACATCTTATTGGATCTTCATGCTTCTTCGTCTGAATGTTAGATAAATTAACAATGTTTTAAAATTATTTTTTTTAAAATAAGTATGTCTTTAATATCAAAGTTATATTAAGCACGTATGCCCTAATCTGAGGTTTATGTTGAGCAGGATGTCCACTCGTCGTGCCAGCCGCCTGAGAAACCGCTCTCCTTCACCCGTGCCCGCCAGGGGCCACGGACGCAGAAGTGGTCGTGCACGCGTTGGTCGCATACCCCTTGACCTTGAGGAGCCACCCCACACTGCCACCCCACGACCTGCATACCCATCGCCACCACCGGTAGTTGAGCCGGAACCAGCTGCCGGAGGCGCGGCTGGAAGACAGCCACAGCTGCTGCTGAGCCCGAGCCTGCCGCAGGAGGAGATGCAGCTCCACCACCACCTCCCGTACCACTCTTGGCGGATGTGATGGCCCAGCAGACCGAGCTTCTTCGGGTCTTAGCTGAGAGCATGCTGCACCCCCAGCACCGGGAGCCCCGCGATGATTTCTACAAGAAGCTGGAGTTCTTTCTCAAACTGAGGCCCCGACGTTCGACGGCACCAGCATCGACCCAATCGCTGCTGATGATTGGCTTAAGGAGATTGAGAAGAAGCTGGACTTGACCACTTGCACCGACGAGGAGTGCGTTGGCTTGGCAGCTCACCAGCTTGTGGGTGCTGGACGATCTTGGTGGGACAGCCTCTGCGAAACTCACCGAGACCCCGCTAACATCTCCTGGGATGAGTTTGTGGACGAGTTCCGCGCATTCTTCATCCGTGAAGGTGCACTGGAGAAGAAGGAGAACGAGTTCCGCAGCATCTCCATGGGAGCTGACAAGGTGCATGAGTACACCACCTGCTTCACTAACCTGCTGCGCTATGCACCCGTCTCAGTGGTGAACTCTGAGAAGGAGAAGATATACTACTACCGCAAGGGCTTGTCTAGCCGTATCAGGCTTTCTCTCTCAGGCACCAAAAGCCACACCCTTCGTGACCTGATTGACAGGTGTATGGAGATTGAGAAGGACCGCGACGAGGTTTTCGCGGAGAGGGAAGCGCTTGGCAAAAACAAGAAGCGCCGTACTGAGGGCACTTCCCACGCACCTGCGCCACGGAGGTCGCGTGGTGAGACCTCTCAGCCTCCCTGCTCTCGCTTCGCCCAAGGAGCGGCTCACGGTTCGAGCCGAGGCGGTGGTACCCACACCAGCAACTACCCTCGCCCTGCTCAGGACCGCCAAGCATACGCTCGTGCCGCACCTGGAGGTAGCATGTGGAGGTCCGCCGCGCCAACCCCCACAGGCGGCATGACCTACACTTGCTTCGCTTGTGGCCAGCCAGGTCACAAGGCAGCCGAATGCCCAAACAAGGCTGCACCTGCTACACCAGCGCCCGCCAGGCAGAACCAGGGCACCCCGCACAAGCAGATGCCATCCGGAGCGCCCCGTGGCTGCCTCACCCACATCTCAGCAGAGGCCGCCCAGAGTGCCCCCGACATGGTGTACGGTATGTTTTTAGTGCAGGGAGTCAAAGCATCCGTGCTGTTGGATTCAGGTGCTACATGTTCATATATATCCTCCAAGTTTGCACGAGGGCACCATATATCTGTCACTCCACGAAAAGAGGCCTTATACACCAGTTCACCCTTGGGCAACATTTGTTGTACCAAGATATGTAAGGGAGTAAGTATCACCATCGAGGGTCTTACCTTTCTTGCTGACCTTACCTTGCTACCCTTCGAAGGCCTAGACGTCATTCTAGGGATGGATTGGTTAACCCAGAACAAAGGGGTGATATCTTGCTCACCCAGATTTGTGGATATAACCCATCCAAGTGGCCGTCAGATTAGATGTGAGCCAAATAAAGGGACAAATATATCCATGTTGTGTGCCTTGGAAGAGAAGTCACTTGAGGAAGTGCCTGTAGTTTGTGAGTACCCGGATGTCTTTTCGAAAGAGCTACCAGGAATGCCATCGGACAGAGATGTTGAGTTCGTGATCAACCTAATGCCTGGTACGAGTCCGATTTCCAAGCGACCCTACCGTATGGCAGTTGACGAGCTTAAGGAGCTTAAGAAACAACTTGAGGAACTATCCGAGAAAGGGTTCATTAGGCCCAGTGCCTCGCCCTGGGGATCTCCTGTGCTGTTTGTTAAGAAGAAGGATGGAACGCAGAGGATGTGCGTTGATTACCAGAACCTGAATGCCGTAACTATAAAGAACAAGTACCCTTTGCCGAGGATAGATGACCTGCTTGATCAGCTTCGCAATGCCAAGTACTTCTCCAAGATTGACCTCAGATCAGGCTACCATCAGATGAAGATCAGAGAGGAAGACATTCCTAAGACAGCATTTGTCACCAGATATGGACAGTATGAGTACACCGTCGTGTCCTTCGGTCTTACGAACGCGCCAGCTTATTTTATGAACATGATGAATAAAGTGTTCATGTAGGAGCTGGATAAGTTCGTGGTGGTCTTCATTGACGACATTCTTGTCTATTCTGCCACCGCCGAAGCGCATGAGCAACATCTGAAGATGGTGTTAGAGAAACTGAGAAAACATCAGCTCTATGCCAAGTTCAACAAGTGTGAGTTCTGGCTGGAGGAGGTCGCTTTCCTAGGTCATGTGCTCAATGCTGACGGAGTAGCTGTCGATCCGTCCAAGATTGAGACAGTGAAGGAATGGGAGCAGCCACGGAATGTGACTGAAGTGAGAAGTTTCTTGGGATTGGCTGGTTACTATCGCCGATTCATCGAGAACTTTTCCAAGATAGCTCGTCCCATGACCAACCTCCTGAAGAAGACCAAAGAGTTTGAATGGACGCCCCAATGCGAACAAAGTTTCCAGACCCTGAAGGAGAAGCTCACCACAACGCCTGTTCTAGCCTTGCCCGATATCCACCAGGACTTTGTGGTCTATTGCGATGCATCTCGCCACGGGCTTGGTTGTGTTCTAATGCAGAATGGGAAAGTCATTGCCTATGCTTCCCGCCAGCTTAAGGAGCATGAACAGCGTTACCCCACCCATGATCTCGAGCTTGCAGCCGTGGTCCATGCCTTGAAGATTTGGAGGCACTACCTGATAGGGAATAAATGCGAGATCTACACCCATCACAAGAGCTTGAAGTACTTTTTCACCCAGGAAAATCTGAACATGAGACAGCGTCGTTGGCTCGAGCTGCTTAACGACTACGACGTGGAGATTCTCTATCACCCTGGGAAGGCCAATGTGGTCGCTGACGCTCTTAGCCGCAAAAGTCATTGTCATGCCTTGTTCACCACCGCCTTGCCCAAAGAGTTGCAAGAGGGCATTGATGAGTTACAGATGGAGGTGATACCTCATGGCCTGTTGAATGAGCTTCGTGTACACTACACCCTCATAGATAGGATCCGTGAAGCCCAACGCCATTGCCCAGAAATTTGGGAGATACACGAGCTCCTGACACAAGGCAAGTGCCCAGAGTTCAGTGAGGATGAACTAGGCACTTACTGGTACAAGGACAGAATTTGTGTGCGTGCCGACCCAGCTATCCGCAGCGAAATCCTATCAGAAGTTCATGATTCTAAGTATTGTATCCACCCAGGCAGTACTAAAATGTATGCTGATTTGAAGAAGAAATTCTGGTGGAAGAACATGAAATCAGATATTGCAGAGCATGTTGCTAGATGTGACATTTGCAAACGCATCAAGGCTGAGCATAAGAGACCTGCAGGGCTGCTAAAGCCGCTGGATATACCTGAATGGAAGTGGGATAGCATTTCTATGGACTTCATTGTGGGATTGCCTTGAACCCCGAAAGGCCATGATGCCATATGGGTGATAGTCGATCGCTTGACTAAGGTAGCTCACTTCCTAGCCATCAGGACTGATGCCCGAGTCGGCCAGCTAGCAGATTTGTATGTTGGGAACATTCTCAAGCTGCATGGAGCCCCTAAGAGCATAATATCTGATCGTGGACCGCAGTATACGTCCAAGTTCTGGAAAGCCCTGAACAAGTCCATCGGCAGCAAGCTAGATTACAGTACCGCATACCACCCTCAGACAGATGGGCAGACAGAAAGAGTGAACCAGATACTTGAGGATATGCTTCGAGCTTGTGTTCTGAAATATGGGACTGATTGAGAGAAGAGCTTGCCCTTTGCAGAGTTCTCCTACAACAACAGTTACCAGGCTAGCCTCAAGATGTCACCTTTCGAAGCTATGTACGGAAGACCATGCAGAACACCCTTGATGTGGTCTGAAATGGGTGAAAGATCGTTCTTTGGCCCGGCCACCATTAAGGAGGCCGAGGAAGGAGTCGCCCAGGTACGAGAAAATCTAAAAATTGCCCAGAGCCGTCAGAAGAGTTATGCCGACAAGAGGCGCAGAGACCTCGAGTTTGAGGTAGGAGACTATGTCTATCTCAAGGTCTCCCCGCTTCGAGGGACCGTCAGGTTCCATGTAAAGGGAAAGCTAGCACCGAGGTATGTGGGACCGTATAGAATCAGTGAAAGGATTGGCAAGCTTGCCTACAGAATAGAGTTGCCCCCTCAACTGGCAGGAGTACACCCAGTGTTCCATGTGTCGCAACTGCGCAAGTGTTTGCAGCTGCCAGAGCATCCGATACCCGCAGAGGCACTCGATATTCAGGACACTTTGGAGTACAGAGAGCACCCCGTCCGCATTATGGACAGAACCACCAAGGAAACGAGAAACTCTAGCACGCCGTATCTGAAGATTCAGTGGAGCAATCACACAGAACGGGAAGCAACTTGGGAGAAGGAGTCAGAAATGAGGAAGCTCTACCCCTACCTTTTTGAAGAGTAAGTTACACTCTTGAATCTCGAGGACGAGATTCTCATAAGGGGGTAGGACTGTAACAACCCTAGAAATCCGGTCACCAAAAATACGGGCTTTCAAAAATTTTTCTAAAGTTTACCAGTGTATGGTGGATGTCATGTAGGAAACCCGCCAATAGATGCACAAATAGCACCCGACGTTAGCCCGAGCATTGCATTTAAATAACCAGAGTTTGATTCGCCTCTTATTCGATTTTATGTGATGCTAATAAAATCGAATAACCTTTAATGTATGTATATATATATGCCTGCTATCGACCCCCCGCGCTGGCCCAGCCTAGCCGCGCGCTCGACCCCCGACGCACGCGCTCGCTCACACGCGCACGCGCATGCACGCCGGCCTGCCTCGAGCGTCGGCCCAGTCACGCTCGCGCGTTGCTCCACGCGATGCCGCGTCCCGACGCCCGCTCGCGCGCGCACTCGCTCGCGCGCTGCCGCGGCCCAGTTAACCAGGATGGCCCAACAAGGGCCTGTCTCCGTCGCTCGCCGCCCCGTCTCGCTGACACACGAGCCCCACCTGTCAGCTTCCACCTTTCACCACTTCTGGTCGACCGCGCGTCGCGTCCGTCGCACCATTTTTGTGCACCGCGCGCCTCCGCCGTCCGCCCGAGTACGGCCGCGTCCCGCGCCGTCCATCTAACCGCCTGCTTGCACCGCGCTTCACCAAACCCTAACCCTAATCGTGGCCACGCACAACCGCCCGATGGGCATCTTCTGCCTCCGCCGTCCATGGCCGTCCGCCATGCCTATTTAAAGAGGAGCACCCTGGCCTCTAGGGTTTCCCCATCGCCCCGCCGTCTTTGTGGAGACCCGCCGCCAGAACAGTCGAGCGAGAGAGAGATAGAGAAGGAGGGAGGAGCAGGAAGGGGGCGGAGCTAGAGTGCTGCTGCCACCTTCGCCGTCCGCATCCGCGCGCCGGAGAAGCCCGACGGACCCGCTCGGCCTCGACTTACCCCTCCGACGCTACGGCACTGCTACTTCCCCACCAGGCCGTTGCGTCGACCTTAGCCGCGAGCCACCGGGACAGCCCCGCGCAGGTAAGCTGCCATACCCCATCCTTGGCCGCCACCAGTACATCGTCGACGTTCTCGCTCCCCTTGACCCTGTTTCTTTCCTTACCGCGACCAATAGCTTCGCCGTAGTCTAGAGCACGTTTTGGCAACCTCTAGGAGCCGGCACGGGCCACAGTGGAGCCACGCACTTTTGCAGCTCCGGCCTCCCCGGACTCTGGCCGCCGGAGCGTCCGCCGTGGCCGCCGAGCCGCGCACGCCCCGCCGTGCCTCGACTAGCCCCGGTAGCTAGCTCATGGAGATCCCAGCTTCTCCAATCGAAGGGCAAGAAGGAAGATGGAGACCAACGCCCGGCTTCGCCGGCAAATTTGGCCTCGCCGTCGCCAGACGCCGCTGCCGCGCCCTGCTGACCGCCACCGGCTTGAGGGTCGATTTCCCCAAGTTGGAGCACCTGGCCGGCCAGTCACATAGCTCAGCTAATGAACCGACATTCGTCGAGGGTTCACCCGACGAGTCGAGGGTCCGACCGACGAAGTCGAGGGTCCGCCCGACGAGTCGAGGGTCCGCCCGACGATTCGAGGGTCGGCCCGACCAATCGAGGGCCAGCTCGAGTTGAGGATCCGGCTTGAGGCCAGAGGGTCGAGTCTCACCGGATAACTATTCTCGAGGGCTGCCCATTCGTGCGAACAAAGTTCCGTCTTCGAGGGTATGTCCGTTCGTCGGGCGAGGCTTCGTTCTCGAGGCCAGTCCGCTCGCCCAAGCGAGCTCCGTTCTCGAGGGGTCGTCCGGACCGCCCCCTCGAGTGTACAGTGCCGACCCAACCTGACCCAGAACCAGCCCTGTCCAGACCTCCGAGGCCCGGTCGAGACCTGTCAACGTTGACCGTTGACCTGGCCCCACCTGTAGTGACCAGAACCGTGGTCCCCACCTGTCAGTCACTAGCTGGACCGTCGACACTGACGTCAGCATAACATCAGCATGACGTCATCTAGCCCAGACCCGCGTCAGTGCTGACGTCATCTCAGCACCGGCTGCACTGTTCCTGCGCGCCACGTGGCCCAATCAGGAGTTGCCACGTGTCAGCACCAGGTTAATCTGCCCTTTTTCTTTTTCCGAAAATAGAATAAACTTCAGAAATTCATAACTTCTTCATACGAACTCCGAAAAATATGAACCAAATGTCCAAATTTTCATAAAAATAAGCTCTACGTCATAGGCTTGTGTATGAGTGCACTTGGAGTTATTGAATTTTTTTGCTTCTTTGTGTTGACTCTATAGGAGCCGCTGACGCAGCTGTTATGTCTCGTTTCAGAGGAGGATCAGCTTGAGGAGGACGACTACGAGTACGAGGAGGAGCTCGGTGATGACTTCGTAGGTGCCACACCCCACCCAACCTCGTAGATCCTATTACGCATGGCATAATATCTAGTTGCTAGTGCTTTAATTATGAATATCACCTGATGATAGGTTGCATGGTAGAACTGCCTAATGAGCCTTTACCTTGTCGCAACCTTACTCCTGCACACCTGCTGATAGGCTAGACGCTTGCTTATTTCACTTATGATGCTTTACTTCTACTACGCTTATATCTGTGTGATGATGATGCGTGGTGGAGAGCATGGTTATATGGTTAAGGCACGTGGTGCCACTTTACTCGGGGAGAGTGCTGCGTGCGTCTTGGGTGTGTGGTGAGGGTTGAGTCGATCGGACAGGATTCTACGACGAGCCATGTGGGCGAGTCTTGCCGGAGAATGTGTTCTGGGCATTCCCGTGTGAGGTGCTTGTGGCGGGCACATTGTGATGCATAAGGAGATCCCGAGGGTGAGAACCTTCGTGGAGCGAAGCCCCGGGAAGGAGGTGCTGTTGTAGCACGGACTGTTGTAGTCCCAAAAGAGAAGATAATCCTGTCTGATCCCCCCTAGGACCTGATATCTCTTGAGGACCGGAACCTTGGGACTTACGTGCTCACCACTCGCTCTTGAATGGGCGGGAGACGGATGTCTGACTAGCTAGGACGATGCCACTACTACTAGGTTGTTAGCAGAAAGTGTCGGAAGGTACGGGCGTGGAGACCCACACCCTCCTTAGACAGCATAGTGACCACGGGGGCCCGGTACTATGTCTCACAGTCTCAGTGTGCCGGTGGTACCTATCCGGGATGTCCCAGTACTGAGTGATAGGGTGGCATCGCACCGGTTAGAAAGCAGCCGGAATCAGCTTAGGCGGGGCACCGCCGATGATAGTGATCTTGTGGTTACGGGAGTACACGCTCTGCAGAGTTTATGAATCTATATATAGTCCGTGGGCCACTGGTATGGCTCTTTCCTAAGACCCACGCTTCTCGGGAGTAGTGAGAGGAGTCCTTCTATTTCTCCCCCTGGTGTTACCCTTCCGGCTGTGAGCCGCTGAGACAGGCTCCGAGAGGGAGTTGGACCTGTCGACTGAGAGCGAGAGGGTGAGATGTGTGTGATGGAGTTGGAATGGGTTTGGATGTGTGGATGAGATGGATTAAAATTTGATGAACTATGTTATATAATATTGGTCACTGTTTGCATAGGAAACTACAGCCACATATTAGGTCGATTTGATTATATCCTTGCATCCCACCAAATACTACATAGCAAAAGCAAAGCATAGGGTGGGAGATGTGGCCAGTACAAACCGTACTGAAAATTATTTGGCAGGTGAGCCCGACTACGACTATGACGACGAAGAGGAGTAGATGTCTCGTTCCTACGCTCAGGCTTCTTTTTGGAGATTTTATTGTACTTCCGCCTTTCGCAGCTGTTCCAGACGCTGCAGCTACTCTGATGATCCCGTCAGTGTGGCGATGAACTATTTATGTAATCCCTTCTAATTGTATTCTTTTGTTCGATGTATGGATCTTGTATCGACTATTGCGAGATATTGAGATGGTTTGATGCTTCAAACTATTATATTATCCGCCATTCTGTGTATTTTCCCTTCGTGGAAAATTGAGGATGTTTCATTTCTAGCCTCCGACGAGTAGCAGACCAGCAGGAGCTCATCCTTACCTCTCGAATCCAGGCGTGCCTTCCCCGTCCACGACTCAAAAGCACGAGGTGAGCTCATCCTTACCTCTCGAATCCGGAGACACATGGTTGATCTGCAGAGCTAATATTTAGAACTGCAATCCCAAACAGGTAGATGGGAACGAGAACATGCTTGTTTAAGCAAGGCTTAAATTGCTTCAATCTAGATCTTTGAGTGCAGCTTAGTAAGGGGCAAGAAATTGCAACTTAGGTTGTTGGCTTAGTATCCCTAGGGACTTCTCTTTTCTGAGGACTGGAGTTACTGTGCATATTCACGTTTACAGTCTCTTGAATTAGTTAACCTGGGAGATGTGATGATAATGAATTGGCATCAAGGATCCAATAACTTTATGCATCAATAGCTTTGTTATGAGATTGTAAAGTAGTCTGATTTACTAAAATATTTGTCAAATGCTTGCTTTTATTTTTTCTTTGAATTTTGTAATTTTGGAACAATTTTGAGACATGCAGACCTAGTTCTAGTTTTTTTTTTGCATGCATGATTCGGTTGACTATTGTTGTATTTGCGTTTGAAAAGTAAATAATTTGCCACAGGTGTCAGTTGTTTACCACAAAAACACATTGACCAGTGGCAACAGCAGAACACAGCAAACTAGGGGCGCTAGCAGAGTGAGAGCATCCATCCTCGCCCGAAGCACAAACTCCCAGTTTTTCAAATCATTGATTGTCTAGTTGTGAATTTGTGCGGACGATGGATTTCATGTGCACTGCTAGGTACTTATAAATTATAACTTTATAAGTGGTCTATTCGTGTAGAATGCTACTCAGTTTTAAGCTAATATTTTTGTCTTTGTATTACATGCAGAGAGGGATCGGTAGTGGAAGCAAAGCATGATCTAAGAAAAGCGATGGCTCAACATTATGTGCTTGAGGCCTCTGGTTTAAAGTTGCTATATCAGAGGCAGAAAGAGAATTGACAGTCAATAGTGGTCCTATTTTTTCATTATTATCTGGTATTTTGATAGAGATGATCGTACGAAGGCCATATATTAGCTTTGTTCGAAAAGATGATATACTTGAGTAGAACGTCTGAATGAATTTGATTCCAGTGCCATAATTTATTCAGATTCAATATATGTTGTCTGCTATTTTGTGTTTATATCTTTGTTTTGTTTGAAAAGTGTGGTATGGTGATAATCTGTAGGTCTGTACACGTTTTTTAATTGCTCTATATGCATTTTGCTTATGTGACAGCGAATAGAGCTGCTCTGCATGCATTTAGCTTACGTGACAACAGTGAATAGACAGCAGGGAACCCTGCCCTTCTTGCTTCCAAACGACGTCAGGGAAACTCTCCATGCGGTGGATATCTCCCCTGTGCATGCATGGGGTTTCAGCGGTCCAAAAAAATCCCTCCCCTCCTATTACTTCCCAGGGTTAATTACCCTTCGGCTGCCAAAGTAGCCCTTAATATCAAGGAACAACCTGGATATGGAAACTAGAAACTTGCTCGTGTCAAAAGTCGACCAAAAAAACACCCTAAAATTTCGACGATCTCTACCTCGACTTTTTTCTTTAGACAGACGGAGAGAAGCGTGACAAAGAAGAAATTAATTGAGACACGAGTCTCTAGCTATTGACATGCTCAATCAAAACGATTGGCTAAAAGCAAATTTTATTTGAAATCATCTTATCTCATTATTGCTGGTCAAAAACTCAAGGGACCGTTTCGATCTTTTTATTTTGGAAGAACTGAAATCTACTCACTTGATTAGGCTGTTTAATTTGGATTTTAACATTTCATAACTTTACCAAGCTCACATATAAGGGTGGGAGATAGAAATTGATTCTATAGCACAATGCTATGTTTTTACTCTCCAACTTATAGCACACTCTTCAACTTTCCCTATATATATAGTAGAAATGTAACATATAAGTATCTCTCTTCTGTGGCTAACAATAATATACAAATATATTCTAAATAAAACCATATTAGCTTAATTAATTCATGTCTAAATTATAATTATTTTAATATTAATTATCTTTGTTCTAAATTATAAGTCATTCTGACTTTTGATACACATGCTTTATTGTGTCTAGATATATCGTATATCAAGATCATAGCAAAAGTTTTTTTTTGACAAGAACATTAAAGCAGCCAAATTACATAGAGGTCTTTTGGAAAAGACCTGATTACATAAAGGTCCTGAGACCAGAAAAGTAGACAGCAGCGTCGACTAAGGCGCTGTGGAGGATGATCGTGCCGGTGGGGGGTATACGCAGGGGCGTCAAAGACGCGTGCACCTGGATGGACTGACCGCGCAAAGCGCCGGTTAAAAGTGGGTCAGAGAAGCTGTCGCAGAAGAAACATGCCGACGACCGAAGGATCTTATTGATGTCATCGTCGGAGATAGAGGAAGCTCGAACCTAGAACCCAGGTGATGGCAGATTCATCGAAACAACGTCCAAGAAGTAGCTGTCTGACTGTAGTATGCAACCATAGGACCCAGGCCTGCAAGAAACTACTAAACAAAAACACATGATAATAAAAAACAAGCAAAAGTTGTTTACTCAGAAAAGCTACAATGACTTACAGGGAATACTTTGTTAATCATAAAAAATCTCTTACGGAACCATGTGCCACTGTCATTGATATTCACCTTAAATTATATTAATAATGCTCCTTGAAATAAATTTATAAGTTGTTACTGTAGATTAGTTTCTACATATTAATTGAATCATTAGAATGTATTTATACTTGTTATTGAAGCACTACATGTTCATAAAACAATGCCGCCACACATATAATTATTTGATGTAGCTAATAAATTCTAACATCTTGAGTGACATGGTATAGACTAAAATGATTGTTTATGACATTTTATTAACTAATAATGTTGTTTATAATCTAGAATATATTGTTCTAATAAAAAAGAAAAAAAAGGCTTGAATAGAGATATAATAGGTATGCTACACTTTGAAACTAACACCTTTGCAACAACTAATAACATCAAAAGTTGAAAACCACAATATAGATTCATGATGTTATGGAACAAGAGCTAATATAACTTAAACTTAGATTTCAACCCAAAAGATACCAAAAACCACAAAGGGTGCAATCAAAAAGATGACAGTATATACTAGTAAAGTAATTGGTACATTTATCATAGCTGGATAGGGATTATAGACTATCTAAATGGTTATTGTGTTAAAAAATAAATAACAAGGTGGAGTAGGATAATCAAATTTGGTTACTTGTACATCCAAATATAAGAAGCATGTAAGTCATACACCCAAGAGGAGGGATGAATTAGGTCCATAAAAACTTACCCTATAGAGATATTCTTGATCTAGACTAGAAAGGCCATAAACTAACCAGTATGACATGCACCTTATTAGGTTTTATATTTGTAGTATACCATATCCGACCCACAAAGAGTTTTGATGGCTACCAAAATGCAAATGCTGGTCCATGTTGGAGAGCTACAAAGGATATGTTATGGTCACAAAGCCTTACCCCAATCACAATGTTGGGCAAACTAGAAAGGCCACTAACGACCAAGAGAGGTGTCCTAAGCCTCTAAGGCTGTAGTTGTCACTGTACTCTCTCTTAGTCACCACTCACCAAGGCATCGCCCACGATGAAGCTTCTCCGCAAAGGATGGGGGTCTTATTGATACTAGGTGTGGCAGAACCTTCTAAATTATATGGCCCACACGCATGATTATTGTCTAAACAGACTCCAAATAACCATGACTGTGTTCCATACGACTTAAAAAGTCTGTCGGGTAAATCCCGAATCATCCATAATTCTCTGAGTAGGATCAATCGTTATAAAGAGACATTGCAGTATTACAACAGTTTGATATAAATAATATATATCAGAGTAAAATAGCGAAAGACTTACAATAACATAAGTTTACAAACCTTTGAGTTTCAGATATTTACAACTATAAGTTTAGATTGTACAAACCATAATAGTAGTGGAGTAGCAGAAGATAACTTTATTACAATACCAAACGAAAAGCTCTGCCCAAGAGCTAAACATCTTACTCGTCGTCACTTTCCTCGACGACTGTCATGCAGCAGGATGCAAAGCACTCCTGCCCATGAGGCTCACCTGCAACAAGGGTTCAACAAACCTTGAGTACAAAAGTACTCAACAAGACTGACCCGACAAAAAAGAGGGGTGAAGACTCAAGAAATGTAGGCTAGAGGGACAAGGTAAGGCTTATAAGAGATAAGAAATTTTGCGAAAAAGCTTAACAGAAAGAAAAGTTTGATTGGATCTAGCTCCAATTACCAACCAACTTTATTATTAAACCTTAATCATTGTTCAAGTTGTTACTACGATGATGAACACTGATCGAGTCTTCTTCTCCGAGAAGAAATGGCAATTCGAATCCATTTTCATACCCAGCTGGGACCTAGGTCACTGGAATACCGGAGACTTTAACTCTGATGCACCCCAGATGAACCGATATACCGGGATAACAACCGCAGCCATATATCACCACATGATACATGTGAGCTCTTCGGCCCAGCGTATCGAGATACGTGGGAATTTAAACCCCACAGTAAAACATACTATGACATATGTGGGGACTCTGGCCCACTATATGTCACTCCATGATAAACGTGGGGACTCTGGCCCACTGAATACCACTTCATGCATATGAATTTCTAAATTCTCGATATCACCAGTTCACCAACGGACGGGACCTAGGGCATCAACAGACGGAAACACTACAGAGGGACTCCATTCCCGGTGCAAATTAGCCGTCCGGACTCGATTTATTACTATTATCAAGATTCCAACAAAGAAAACCAATCTCATCTTTTTCATTCTTTTACCTTTGAACACTTAACTAATTAAGCAGGGCTAAGCGTTACTACTTATCTTCCAAAGCAGGTAACAAGGGATAAGGAAATAAGACAGGTAATGCAATTGGTGGGTTTTCACTCAACTCCTATTACTTAATGCAACATATCATAGCTGAAGCGGTAAAACTTTTATAAATAGAATAGGGTTTGAATGCATCCGGGGCTTGCCTTGGTATTCGAGGTAGACGGTCTCGAACTCTGGATCAACTCTCGATTCCTGAATTTGCTCGTCCTTGGGATTTGGGGTGACAATGTTAACTCTCCGTTAACGAAAACTATTCGATAATTAATATGCTTTAACATGATGGAATAGTAAACATGATGCTCGATGGATGCATGATCAGATTAAGGGCTTGAGTATAACTTTTCTTCATGATAAAGTTGCAGGCCAACAAACCTTCGCTTATCGAGCTCATTAGGGTTAACTACGCCATTTAGGAAATTAATTAAACACATAAAATAACGTTGATTAAGCCCTAATGACATGATTAAGATAAGCGCAAATAATTAATTAAAGTGCCAAAGGTCATTAAGGTTAATGACCCAAGGTCATCAATCAATCCCAAAATCAAACAAATCCTATGATGATTAAACTTAACTAAAGAGGTTAATTAATTATTTAAAAGCATAAAATAAAGGCATAAAATTAAAGTTATCAAATTAAGCCTAAAATTTTATTTTGGAAAGCTCTTAGCCTAATTAGATGGCAGAATAATTTTTAGAATTAAAAGCCAATTATTTTATTTATTAAAAATCATTGAAGATCCATTTTTTAATTAAAAGGGCTAATTTTAACATATGCAAAAAGCACTCAAATTTGGCATTTCATATTTTTCCTAGGTAGATGACATCATAAAGAACACTCATCAAAATTTTCAGAATTTTTGGAGCTATATATGAATTACTATGATTTTTCAAAGAAAATAGCATTTAAATCATTTTCTGAAAATAGAAAAAGAAAATCGGCACAGTACTCCCGCGCTAACCGACGGCCCGCCGGCGGTTGACCGGCGATTACTCGCCGTCGGCGAGGTCTCCGGCGACCGGACTTGTACCATCGGACTCAGCTTGGCACGGGAAGTCGACCAGGGTAGCTAACGTTACGGCGGAGCGACGGCGGCACCCACGCCGGCGGCCATGGCGGCGCGACGAAGCTCGGGCGCGGCGGCGACGCTCACCGGAGCGGTTTCCG
The DNA here is from genome assembly GCA_023333625.1 of Bothriochloa decipiens. Classification (NCBI taxonomy): domain Eukaryota; kingdom Viridiplantae; phylum Streptophyta; class Magnoliopsida; order Poales; family Poaceae; genus Bothriochloa; species Bothriochloa decipiens. The sequence goes on from CM041634.1 coordinate 51,885,722, forward strand.
GTGACGACAAGGTCACGAGCACATGCAGGGCACTCAGGCGAGCGTGTTTGGCAACTATATGAAGCCAGACTGGAACGCCAGCATCGGCGGCTACGCGTGCGGCGGCGCTGGCAACGTTGCGCCGGCGGCGAGCTATGATGACCGGCGGCCACGACACGGGAATGATGAAATTAATAACACAAATAGCTGTAGGAGCTCACCCCGGTGCTGATGCGCACGTTAATGAAGGCCCGGAGTGCTTGAATCGAGCTGCGGGCGACGACGGTGATGGCGGCGGCGGCGCTCCGATGGCAAGGTCGGCGTCACCGGAGTTCCTGTAGACCATCAAGTCGGCCAAGGTGCGCATAAGAGGCAGGATAGCATGGAGAACACGACAGGAGGGTTAAAGAGAATATATTTTCACCCTGTGCGGCGGTCGACGGCGAAAAAGCTTGCGGCGGCTCGGCGACCGGCCATGGAGAAGACGACGGCGCGCGGGCAGCTCGGGCGAGGAGAGCAAGCACGAACTAGCTCAAATTGACCGTGAGGATGTTGCAGAGCTATTGGCAAGAGCAATTGGACAGTGATGAATCGACGACGGTGAAATCGAGCGGCGGAGCGAGGTCGTCGGCGACGGCGGCGGGGAGAAGAAGGAGAAGAAGTCGGCCACGGCTGGCCTATTTATAGGACGGAGGCGATGTCTGGACGGGCGACACGACGAAGATGAAGTTTCACGCATCTAGGAGCGCGTTGGCGGCCAAGCAGGTGCGGCAGTGGACGACGGCGCGCGTTGAAAAGCCGGCGATGGCAGCCGACGATAGGTTTCGGTACTGTTCGAGAAAATTACAGAATTACCATTTGTTTAAAAATATAAATTACTCCAAAATTTATATAAGAACTTGAAAATCTCTAAAAATATCATTTGTATAGCTTTTTAAGAGCTACACTTTTCCTTTAACTGGCATCCTCAAATTCTATTTAGATTTTGAAATTTGAATTCAAATTCAAAAAGGGAATAAAACCCTAAAAACAAACATTTGAAATTACTTTTGATTTTTCAAATAAACTTGAAAATCTTCAAAACTATGAAATGTTTAACTTTCCAAACCAAACCTTTTTCATATACAAAGTTTCCAAGATTATGCATAATTTTTGAATTATGGTTTTAAAATCAAAAGGGGACAAATGCTAAAAAACTGTATTTTCAAATTAATTTGAAATTTATTTTGGAAACTTGAAAAACTTTATATACCAACTTTGCAGCTCTTGTCAAGATCTACAAACTATCTTTTTAGAGTATCTCGAAATTATTTATAGATTTTGAATTAGAGAAAAGGAGGTAAAAATAGGTTTTAGAATAAAGGGTTTTTGAAATAGAATTCAAACTCGATTTGGTTTCTAACTTAATTGGTTGGTCATTAGTGATCACAAACATCATCCAAGGACATTTTTAGGTCATTGACCCAATGACACCCTTGGTTGACCAAATTGACTTTCGAAAAGCAATTTATAGCTTTCCAATTTGAATTTAAATTTGAATTGCAAGGCTTGGGAATAAGCTTTGAAACCCAAATTCAACTTCAAATATGAAAACAAACTTTTAAGGGTTGAACTTAGGTTTATACACTATGCTTGACACTAGTGTAGACACGGTTTACACCTCAAGTACATAAAATATAACCCAAGTATTTGCGATGACATTCAAAAGTAGGGTTTTATTATTTCATGTGATAAAACATTCCAGAAACATAATCAACCTATGAAAGGTAAACTTGTTTTAGTTAATGCACATTAAGGTTGACTTAAACATGAATGCTTTGCAGTGCATATGATGACATGGCATGTTTTAGTTAATATAACACCAGAGGTGTTACACTAGGTGTCAGATCTTACCATGCTCTGCGCTTACACTTACAGATATACAAATATTGCTATAGTTGGTCCACTCCTTTGCATCATCTCCCAGTCTTTATTGTGATGTCTACGTAGTCCACCGCTTAAACTATCATCAAAGACTTTTCATCCCCACATGACACCTAGCAATCCCACCGCTTGACCCTATGTCCTTGCTATCAATATCAATTTGTCCTTTTCCCCTACCCACCTATGCTTACTATATGTACTTGCCTTGCATGTAGTTGATTGATATGCTACCGGCCTTTTTCTAAACAACAAATACTACCGATGAACCTTTTTACACTCATGGTTGATGTGCTACTTCCTCATTTCTTGGTTTGCTTACATCTCTAGTCTCTTCCACCTTAGGATGTGCCATCACTTTTTTAACATATCTTTGCCTTTGTGGAAAAAAAATGTTTTACCCTTTGCTCGCTTTGGCTTACAATGCTCATAAGCTATAGTTTATCTCTGTTGTGCCATTACTATTGCTCTCTTTGTGTCCATTTTTACACCCATGTTGTATTGTGCACCTTGACATTATCCAATGGATGTGTGCTTCAATAACACCAACGCACAGTTGAGACACATCAATAGCTTGCATCCTAACATGACACCTTGTCACCATTCCATCCAACCATTGTAGCTATGTCAAGTTTCCATTGCCATTTTCCTTGTTTACATCAACCTGCTTTATTTGATCTAAGCTCTTTGCTCGCGATTAACATAACACACCGCTTCTTTTCCTTTGTTTGCTTCTGCCACCAAGTAGTTGTCGTGGCACTAGTCTTCCTCCGTCTTATGTTGCATCTACCACCGATCAACCGTTTTTGTTTCTATGCTTGGTCGACGTGCCACCACATCATCTCCTAGTTTTCTTATGTTGCTAGACCACACACCTACCTAATCGATGTGCCACCATGTCTAACTTCTTGTCCGCATTTGTTGTCATCGCTCGCCGCTCAAGTATAACCGAACAACACCTTTAGACCCTTGAGGCCGATGGACCGCTTTGTATCAAACACTTGTTTTTCTCACTAACAAGACATATACATTTATGCATATCTTGATTGTTGACATATCTACATGCCACCGCTTCTTTCTATCCCCTTGCCTTTACGCCACCTTACATCACACACTAGTCCGCATCTATTGTCTTTGCTCACCGCAGAAGTGTAACCGCCCCTTTCGATTCTTGTGCCTATGCATCACCTTGTACCACATACTAGTTTTACTTACCAAATAATATAAAATTCTATATTACATCGATGCATATCTTGACTCCTGCCATATCTATGTACCACCGTCTCTCTCTATCCCCGTGACTTTACGCCACCTTGCATCACACACTAGTCCGCGTGTTGTCTCTGCTCACCGCTGAAGTGTAACCGCCCCTTCAGCCCTTGTGCCTATGCATCACTTTGTAACACACACTAGTTTTACTTGCCAACAAGATATAATATTACAAAATACTTTATTACATCTACGCATATGTTGACTCCTGCCATATTTGCGTGCCACCGCCTCTTACTATCCCCTTGTCTTTACGCCACCTTGCATCACACGCTAGTCCACGTGTTGTTTTTGCTTGGCGCTGAAGTATAACTGTCATACGCCTTGACCCTTGTGCCTATGCATCACCATGTAACAAGCCATAGTTTTATTTACCAATAAAAAATATTTTATTTACATATCTACTTGGCACCGCCCCTTTTTATCCCCTGCCTTTACCCTACCTTGCACCACACACTATTCTTACTTTAAGAACAAGAGATATATTGTTAGGGAAATTCATTATTACATATATATATATGCATCAATTGATTGTCACCATATCGTTGCGTCGCTAAAGTAATTTTGCATTTGTTTTTTACGCTTCTCTCGCGCATATCCTGCTATGTATTCAAACACTTCTAAATATAAAATTCTTGCTTCCCTGCCGCATACTATGAAACTTGAGAAACATCACTACGTTTACTGCCCCCAACTACCCGATGGTTGTTGGAAGATAGGATACCCTTTTTTTTTTGAACTTGGAAGATAGGATACCTTCATACATGCTGATGCAGGAGACATAGATATGGCTGGCTGCCTGTGCATTAAATAAAGATTTTCCTATGGGCACACAGTAATGGGCATATCTACGTTTTTGCATACAGGTCCTTGTAGATCAACGAAACTGCATACCGAAGTCCTCGGCCTGGGCCTTTAAATGCGGGGTCACGCATGGAGGCCGGAGCACAGAGCGCCACGAGGTGAGCAGTCGAGTGTTCCCTAGAGTCCCCGTCTCTCCGCCGCCGTCTGCAAGCGCTTCACGTGCCCTAATCCCTCGCAGGTCCCCTTTCCGACCCCCAAATGGAGCCGAAGAAGTCCTCTGCTCAGTACCAGCCCCACGCCATGGAGCCCAAGAAGTCCTCTCCTCGCGGCGCCGGAGCCGCCGCCGCCACCGAAGCCGAGCCCCCTTTGAGCAGCTTGTTCTACCCGCCGGCACCCGCTGTACGTTTCTAGACGCCCCTCTCCTGTTCGATGCTATGCCTCGTTATGAGGTTCGAGCTCGACGTGGAATTTTTTTCTTCAACTTCATTATATGATGATGCAGATGGGTTTCTTCGCGTACAGGCGCGTTCCTAGAATCCTAGTTATATACGATAGTTTTCCCTTTTCCATTTTTGTTAAGTTTAGCGTGTTTCGAATGTGGATACGCCCCTTTTTAATAAGGATGTGCTATTATCGTAGAGTATCGTCGTTTTCTAAACACAATTTTTGAGGATTATAATTTCCTTAAAAAAAGGTTTATGTATATTTTTTTTGCGAGCATATATATTTTTCAAAACATTTCTTTGCTGTATATATTAGTAAAAAAATTTTCTTCGTCTTTTACCCTTTCGTTTCAAGGCAAATGCGAAAGATCAGGACTTGTACAGCATTATCTACAAAGGGCAGAGCGGGAGCGCACAAGCTGGCGTGACAGGTAGTTGTGGAATTACCCGGTTTGTCGTATTTCTGTTATCCTATCCTATTAGGAGGAATTGTTGTGCCAATAAAACCCAAGAGCCTTTGTATCATGAAAATAATTAAATTCCCAAAGTTTTTTTCTAAAAAAAACTTACATTCCGATGAAACTTGGGAATCATCTAGAATATAGACATATAGTTACCATTTGCTTGATGATAGATACAGTGTGTTAGTGCGTATATTGTTTTGATGACTCATAAATACTTTTGGCCTCCAACTCTGATCTCCATGACTTTGTGTCAGTGTGTGTATTGTTTTATCGACTCAAACTTTTAGCCTCAAACTCTGGTCTCCATGATATTGGACTGTTGATCATTTTACTTAGTTATAGTTGGGAAGCATTGTGGTTATGGCACGGCTGAAAATTAAACTGAACAATGTTTAGTTTTTATATTTTGATCTCTTCTGAACAAAGATTGATTTGATGTCCAGATGGTAAACCACAATGGTCTCCTTCCAAAAGCCGTATGGCGTATGGAAAGGATGGTAAACATTCGCCGCCTTATGATTCAGTTGATACGTCGTGTTTTGGATCATCTGTGCATTATGGTGGTCGAGAATATTTCCATGGCAGCTCTACAACCAAGAAAGCAACAGAATCATTCACTGATGTAAGAATTACTGAACCTAGAAATAGAACTATTTCTTGTGTTTTGTAGTTCACAGTTTTTTGGTTCAACATGAATTACTCTGCAATCCTACAAGGCTTTGAATTTATCGTGTGTGTTTTCAGTACAAAGGGGACAAGAAAGATCCAGCCGCAGATTCTCATGGAGACTGGTGGCAAGGTATATCATTATTTTAATATTGAAACAAATATCATAACTATCTGTTCAAGCTTCTGATCGTTAACTCTGTTTTTTTTTTCTGTTTGTGGGGCTCACAGGCTCATTTTATTACTAAGAGAACCTGGTGGCCTCTCCTTGGAGAACAAGGTAAACAGGAGGATCCTATTACTGTTAAAGCTACCAAGTTTGTTGCTATATACTCTGCCAATGCATATTCTATCCATCTCACATTTTTTGTATCAGAGAATCCTTTTGAAATTCCATATTAATATTTGCAGCTGATATTTCGTAGATACTGATGTTGGCTCACTTGGCCTATGATACGTCACGTGTAATCTTAGTTCTTCATATAGAAGGGAGCATATGCTCTCTCCTTTTCCAAAAGTCAGAATATATAGTTCTAGCATGACGTGAATTTCTCAAAGGTATTCTCTGAGAGGAAAACGAGTTTATGTTGATATCTCAAGTGATAAAGTGTCCAAACAACTTTTTCCTAAAGAGGATGCCAACCAATTCCACTCCTATGATGAAATTCTGTTAGTGCATAGTTCAACGCTTAGTCTATCTTCCATCTCCCCCTTTCATGTTTGTGGTATTAACCTATAAAAAGGAATCTTATTTATTTGTTTCATTGTTTGTGTGTCTCGAGCTGTCTATCATTGTTTGGTAGACAATTAATTTTTCTCCAGAACTAGCTGCCAGATTGATGTATAACGATGTGCCTGTGGAGAAAGGTCAGTGGGTGGGGTTGGATTAACTGTCTTGGAGTGAAAACTTTGATTGACATCTACCTTTACATCATTTTCATATGGCATAGGCAAATAATTTATTACTGCTGTTTCAGTATTATTTTGGCTGATAATTAGTTACATCGTTTTCAGTATGGTTATATGGGCTAGTGTTGTTGTCACGCAAACCCACTTAGAGTAAGAAGGCAATCAAGGAAAGCACGCCTGACTATTGAGTGGACTGATGTGATGTCTCATTATATTGGGGCGTAAAGGAAACCTTAGATAATAGTGTAAATTGGATATGTCCACAACTTAGTTCCATGTCAAGAAGCTAAGAAGAATTTAATTCTAACTCTATTGATCTACTACATTACTTGGCTACTGTTCCATCTTCCAGCCCATTGTTTTGTTCTTTAGATTAGATTATATAATATTTTAGCTATAAGAACTTGAAGTTTGTTTAGGGAACGAGTATGTTGCAAACTTCTGCTGTTCTGATAATGTTCAGATCATGAAAATCAATTTATTAACAGTTCTTCTGTAAAGCATAGAAAATTAATGACAAAGATCTGGATTTTTTATGAAATTGAAAAGGGAGATAGGAGCCAAGCATTTATATCTAACTGATGCTCTGCCTGTTGTTATGTAGCCTTTGGTGACTACTATCTATTTATATCGTGTTGTTAGTTTTTTCAGTTTTCCTCACAATTCTATTGGGTTCTGTATGGCATGAACTGAAGGGGGAGGCAGTGAAGCTCGATTTCCTTGATCGCCAGTGGTATTATCTGTGTCATAGTGACCCGCTTTCGTCCAATGGTGGTGCCAGTATTTAGAAGCATCACCTTACCTGGGCTGATGTAGTGTGTCTTTCATAGTCTCTGCTTTAGATGTGCAATATAATGAAGCTATAGAACAGTATGAGTTAGATTGCACAAAAGAGTCCCTGTCCATTCCGCCAGTAATATGAGCGGTTTGGTACCTGACTCCTTAAGAGTCAAATGTATGTACACGTGGATCGTCGCTCCAAAGCAAAAAAAAAAAAAAAAAAAAAATGCTGGAGAAGCGGCGATGACTTCACATTGTACACCTTTACCAGCTTGAATTTGACAGAAGTTTGGAAACTGTTCTTGTCTATTACATTTTACAGTATTATATCGACTTCAGGATAAAGAAATACTTTTATTCCAAGTTCAGGCATTATTACAGCCACATTATTCTGGGGATCTGTGAAAAGTAAGATAAGACAGAGGTCACGGCATATTGCTACTTGCTAGTCAGAGTTTGGAGTCCTTCAGGTGCCACTGCCACTCTGCCATAGCCAGCCATCACTTTGCTCCTCATGATCACTTCATGGCAGGGTATATGCTGCACAGTGAAAAAACAGACAGTGAGAGAGAGGCAGAATAAAGCAAATGATGTTGATGCCGTGTTGATCTTTCAAACAAAAACGACGAGGATCGCAGGCAGGGGGTGCTTACGGCCGCATTTGTAGCCGACGGGGCGGTTGGCGATGGCGCAGCGCTTGGGGATGGTCATGGCCACGGCAGGCTTGACGCCGGCCTTCCGCGCGGTGTCGGACAGCATGACGGCGCACAGGCACTTGGGGTTGCGCCCGATGGCTCGCACCTGCGCGCAGCAGCTCGGCGGCACCGCGGCGCGCGGGTTCTGCGTGGCCGCCGCGCACGGGGCAAGCTTGAGCGCCACCTGGTCCACCGGGGAGCGGCCGCACTCCCCCGCAGCGTGTGCTGTATCAAGCCCCGCGAGGCCGGCCACCAGGAGCATCGCGGCGACGCAGAGGCACCTTGCCTGGAGCTCCATTTCTTGATGCCTGGCAGTGCACTGCCCCTCACGCTCTGGCGCTCTGTTGGCTTCTCTGCACTACACTGAACTCTGAAGTCACTGATGAAGTGATGGTCTCCTCGGCATCACGGAGGTGGCTATATATACAGTCCCGGGGCCTCAAGCGTGAACGGAAGCCATCATGATTTGTTTGAGGTTTTGCGCGGCTCATGGTGTGAAACGGCCGGAGTGGACGCTGCACTAGCGTCGTCTTTGTGCTGCATGCGCCGAGCTCTCCGTTTAAGTAGCGTTACCTACTGCGCTCCACTATGGTGAGGCAGGGCTTAACGACCATACAGCTCTCTTTACAATATCTGGACAGCTGCCACTTAAATGGACTGTGATCAAAGATTCGACAACTTTGTCGGTTCACAATCATCACGGGCTTGTCGGCGGCTGGAGTTCTTGAAAACGCGAGAACCGAGTCACACGGTCTTTCTGCAGGGTCCTCAGAAACCTGAACTACAGAGCTCTAAAACCTTGTAGCAGCAACAAGCTGGCGTTTCACCAGTGAGATCAGACCCTTTTCTATTGAAGCCAGTGAATTTCACTCCCAGGCTTGAACTTTGCTTGACGAACTTTGCTTGAAACGCAGCCCAGCCATCAGTTTGGAATGTTAGATGAGCGTTGGGTTGCAATAAGAAATCGCTATGTTTCGGGCCAAGGCCCACTGAGACGTACTAATTCTGAGAATTTTTTTTATTAATAAACTTATTTTTTAAAAAAATTATAAAATTAGTCTCCGTTTTCAGAAAATTGCAGGAATAGGCCACTAGTCGCCCGTTGAAAGGGCGACGTGAGAGAATCGCCCGTTCAAAGGGCGACCAGGCCCACGTCGCCTGTTCAAAGGGCCACCAGGCCCACGTCGCCCGGCCAAAGGGCGACCAGGCTAGTCGCCCAGCCAAAGGGCGACCGGATGTTCGCCCCGCCGACGGGCGACCTGGTTTTTGGGATTTTTTTTAAAATAATATTTATTTATTTAGAAATTTCAGAAAAATTTTGGATTTTTTTTAAAATAATATTTATTTATTCGGAAATTTCAGAAAAAATATCGAAGTCGGAGAAATAGCAAAAATAATATGCAGTCATGCCGCGTGCGAAAACGCCGTTGTCGTGTGCTCGCCCAAGCTTAATAGATG
>CM041634.1:51900108-51938340 GCA_023333625.1 Bothriochloa decipiens
CCCGTGTACACCTTGAATAATTTCTCCTTCTCCATAATAAATTTAAAGTCCTAACTTCTCCGACATCTGTGTAATCTAAAAATTTTAACTAAAATATCTTTTCAGTAATATATTACTAATATTATTTCAACTATAACTATTTAATTTAATAATATATATAAAATAAGAATATAAGTAATACTACCGAAATATAATATTAATCGCTCAACTGCTTATTACATTATCTAACAATTAATATAACACACATTAAATAATTATATATAAAATTATTTTTTTACTTACCGAAAATTTTCCTCTTCCTCTCTTCTCCTTCTTCCTCTCTTCTTCTTCTCTTCTCTTCTCCTTCCCTCTCCTTCTCTTCTTTCCCTCTCCTTCTCTTCTCTTCTCCCCTTCAACTCTCCGCGCCAGCCGCGAGGCGCCTTATATAAAGCAGCCACGTCACCCCCTGGTCGGGCGACGTGGGGCCACGTCGCCCATTTCGCGGGCGAGCAGGGCCAAGTCGCCCCCTGGTCGGGCGACATGGGGCCCGCCGCGACACGTGGGGGACACGTCGCCCATCGGCCGGGCGACGAGCTCCACGTCGCCTGTTGATCGGGCGACATGGCCCAGGTAGCCCGCCAGTCGGGCGACAAGGCCCATCTTCGCCCTTCCAACGGGCGACTAGTGGCCTATTCCTGCAAATTTTTGAAAACGGAGACTAATTTTGTAATTTTTTTTAAAAATACGTTTATTAATAAAAAAATTTCCTAATTCTGAGAACTGGACAAAGAGTTGGCTTTCACATCAAATGTCCCAAATCTTTGTTAATTTCAACCGTAGAAATTCAACAAATTCAGATCAGACTGAAACTCCTCATACAGAGTATGTAACAACTAACAACACCCATCTATGCTAATAGTACTGTAGATCAGGTAATCACTCATCCGGGCATCAGGCTGTCAGCAAACAGCAGTGCAGTATGCCAGTAAAATCGTAGGCACACAAATCAGAAATGCAACATGCCAGTAAAAATTTGGACACTCACACACAGTGACAGACAGACACAGACACGTATACACAAAGACTAGTCATCTTGGTGATCTGATGAGCTATCAGCTTACAATTACAGCTCTGTAGTAGTAGAGACATCGATCATCATACCGCTGCTGATTATCATCCCCTTGATTTCTGCGCCGACATGATCCAGCAAGCCTTTCTTTGTGCCAGCACCCCTACTATGCTGAGACCGTCTGCCTGGAGTCAGCGACGTCCTCTCTTTCTTTGATGGGCTTGCCAATTGCGCCGGCGAGAAGCTAGGTGTGGCATATGCCGTCATGAATGGTGTGCCAGAGGCTGGCACAGGGAAGGATGGAACAGCAGTCTGGCTGCAAGCAATCTTGCAGTCTGCATCACCTGTTGCTGTGAAATGTTCAGTGTGTCTGTTCAGCTCATCAATGTTCAGCAGATCGTCGATGCGAGTGACGATGTTTGATGCCAGACTTTCTAACACCCTCGAATAGCTCTCCAGGATTGATTTGCCCACATCCTGAAAATTGCTCACCAGCAAGAGTGGCATCAGTTATTAACCTGTAATTTGATAATGGCTAGAATATGGGGAGAAACAGCTAAAGATTGAAACCTTGTTGTACTGAATTTTGCTCATGTCCAGGCTTGTCTGTGTCAACCCAGGAAACCTTTGCTTCAAGCATATTAGCAGGCCCTCTGCTCGTTCAGCTAGGAGCTCTCTTTTTTCTGAGTCTACCATCATGTCCTTTACCATGCCCCATGATGATCTAGCACTGCTGCTTCTGCCCAAGCCATTTACTGGTTTGGCAGCAACTCTCCGGCGCCACACATACACTGACGCCTCGACACGGTTTGCAATTTCCAGGGCCTGGTACTCCGTGGATAGGTCCAGGCAATCAAGAAGGCACTCAGGGGAGAATTGATCAGACGTTATGTAGCGGTATATGATATCACCTAAGGTTGCCCTTCCATTCTGAAATCAAGTTTAGTGCAACTTGTTCAGAGCTGACAATAAGAAATGCTGTGGACATTGCACATTCATGAGTTCTGATTACAGAAGAAGGCATAGTATACCTTTGGTAGGGAGTCAAGATAAGATTCAGGGACCTCCATCTCTGCTAAAGCATTGCTGTTGATGGCCATGGCAGCCTTCAGGATTTGGTTTGCGCAATCACGTTTTTGCTGGAGCTGCTTCTTTGTTTTGTTGTCAAGGCCACCAGGAGGTACGCGAGGCACTGGGAGCCACCATTTCTCATCACAGCGGTGAAAAGCCGTCCTAAAGGACACAGAGCCGTCACAATCTGGTGCAGCAATACCTTGCTCAACATACCAAAACTCTGGGTCTCTGAAGCTTTCCAGGATTTCCTGTCAGAATATGGTGCTATGAGAGAACTGGATTTTTCGATCAACTGCAATGAATTTATGGTTCAGAAAAAACTCACAAGGAGCATATGATCCAGCTTCCGAAGTGCTGGGAGATTAATGTACAAATCAGACCGTGGTCTAGTTGTCATGATCTGAAATACAACACCAAGACATTTGTGCAATCAGTTATTGAGTGGTAATGGCATGCATCACATTTCAGTGTGTAACATAATCCTTAAGCAGTAAGTACAAATCGAATGTGGTCCACTTTACATGATCTGAAATATATGCAATGTCATGATTTATATGATGCATCATACGTACAAACATTTAATGTATGTTAGGTGTCTAATGCATCGTACTGCATATAAAAATCTCATGATTTTATTCAGTGTCTAATGCACACCCAACGAGTACAGACATTACTGCCCCTTAGTGACAGTCACTCATTGATAGCTTTCAGTTAAAATATTACTCACTGCAGAAACAGATAATCATTATTGCTCACTTCTGTTTCCTTGTTCTGTTTACAAAATTAGAGAAATTGCCTGTGTATGTTCACAAATTTAGGCATAGTGTTTTGCCATTTCACTGATAAACATATCTTATTTTACTAGTACAACATTTTCAGCTAAACCTTTCTCCCATTTTTGCTTTTGGCCATGAACAAAATCAAGTTACTTGTACCAAATCCAGGTTAGCTAAGCACACGTTTAATATATCATTTTCTAGTGGACCATGTGCATATAAAGGCACATAATAAACTGTTGTGGTACACTCGACACTTGTATCAAAAACCAGCTGTTGTACTTGCTATTGACCAACCATGACAATAGTACATTTTCCAGAAAATATGAATTCCAGTTTGATGAGAACCTCATACCGTCAGTGTGGCGGTACTCAATTATCAACTGTGAAATTATGGGCTTTCGCCGTACGAGCAAGAAATTCGAACGCCGTTTCAGTTTCATGGATTGAGCTTGCACATTCCGTACGCTTAGATGGGAAATTTTTTTTCTCAAAAACGCGTGATAGCAGCTGGAAATTTCATCTCTCGTTGCTAGTCCAGAATGTTATGGGATGAATGAAATGGTGGATGCAGAGGATGATGGCGTGTTTGATAGGCGCACCTCAAGCCTGGTTCCGTCGGGGAATGACTGCCACGTGGGGACCAGCTCGACGATGTGGTCGCTGACGCAGAGCAGCCAGTCCATCTCCCGCCGCCACATGGCCTTCTTCTCCGGCGGGAGCGGCTCCAGCCTCCAGAGCTGCCCGAAGACGGTGGCTGCGAGAGAACACAACACGCTTTGCGTTAATATTTGGGAATTAATTTACTAAACCCCCACTAGAAGCAATGGCGTTGGAGGTGGTCAGGACTCAGGACGACGAGTTCTGACCGCAGAGGTTGGTGATTGCGTTGGAGATGGCGAGCGCCGTGCAGACGCCCTTGCCGCTCCCGGACATGTCCTCGCCGAGCAGCAGCTTGGCGAACCGCTCCTTCATCATCTCCATCTCTGGCAGTTCAGTCGTTGAGAGAGACACAAGGCGCGCGCACATTAGAGAATACTAACAGATATACAAGACGGCGGCGGTGGTCACCTGATGGTGCTTTGCGCTTGTGCTTGTGCTGCTGCCTGGCGACGTCGGCGTCGGAGGCGCCGCCGCCCGGCGGCTTCCTGGCCGCCATCGCGGGCGGCCACTCGTCGGTGGACGCGGCGTCGGAGCTGGAGCTGCTCCCGTCGGCGGAGGCGGAGTCCGTGAACGCCGCCTCGCTCCGGGCCTCCCTCTCCTCCACCTCCCCCTCGCTGCCCATCGCACGAACGCGCCTGCCTGGTGCCTGCTCTATCGAGCTCCAATCCAAGTTGTCGCGGAGCAGGTACCAAGTACCACCACGTGCCCGTACGCACGCGCGCGCGCGCCGGTGGCGGCGTCGTGCACCGTGCTGCTGCTGCAGTGCGGTGCAGCGGCGCGCTGCTGCTCCGTACCTCGGCCGGCCCGCGCGCGCGACGAGGCGAGGAGGGGCTGTACTGTGCGGTGTGTGGGCTTGCGCGCGCGGTGTGCGTTTCGAGCTTGTCCGGGCTCGTCTTGGCGTTTCGGTCTCGGGGAGAGGGGCGGCGAGTGCGGGGGGCGGGGTTTGGCTGGTCGATTGGGAAGAGTGACCGTTGGCCTTGGTTTACTTTCCAGCGAGAGAAGCCGAGATGGAATGGAACTGGCGGGCGGGCGGGCAACAGTTACTGGTTACGGAGTGGGAGCGCGGCGTGGGAATAATGAAACGGCCGGATCGGCGTGAACCGTGAGGCGTGACCGTGTGACGGTCTCCGCTCTCATCCGCTGCCCTCTGCATGCTGGAGGTGTGATGTGAAGCAGTGCTGCCTCCAGAGGCACCCAAGGAAGGCCTGTACTCGTATAATCCGTCCCTAACCATCTTAAATTCTCAGTGCTAAAGTTTGGTGTTAGTGTTACTCGTTCTCTTCAACCGGAAGCGAAGGAACACTCGGAGTGCTGGGTCGCTGAGGCACCAAGATCCGATCGGGGTCGGGGCCACTCTGGGTCGTATCCTAGAGCAGTCATGGTTCAGTCAGTACAGCAGGTCGGCAGCTTAACTCTACTCCATCGATCGGATCAGGGGATTTGACCTTTTCCATCTGCCGTTAGCCCCCACTCATGACTCATCATTGTGCACTGTCATTTGCCACTTTGCCGGTCGCGGTCTGGTAAACGTGAAAACTTAACAAAGTACTACTACTACAGAAAGGGTCATCATAAACAAAAACACTCGAGCACCATGTGAGAGCTCCAACGTCTATGGGCTCCAAAATGTCAATGGGTACACTTTGTCTAAAAATGTAAAAAAGTACCCGATCCAGGCCTCTGCAACAGAGAACGTTCCGAGGTCCCAGCAGTCCAATACTGTACTCCCAATAGCCGTTGGCGCGATGCGTGCAACTGCCGCACCCGGCAGGCAAAAAAAGGAAAAGAATAGAGAAACTCCGCGCTGGGGGCCGCCGGGCCAAACTCCAATGGAAGCTACGCTGGTCGGCTTGTCGCTGCGTCCCTGTCCGGCTGTCCCCGGTACGGTACGGGCTGGGCTCAGGCTCGGATCATCTGCCTCTGCCGCCGTGCCGTGGCGCACTGCCGCAGCAAAACCATGATGCTTCCCTCGTCAGGGCCGCCACACGACGAGCACCTCAGGTTTGGCCAGTCGGCTGTCGTCCTCGCTCAGCGGCGAAGGGAACGGACAGGGCAGATTTCTGGATTGTAGCAACCGCCGAGTGCGCGCGTGCTCGAGACAAAATTTTGGCTCGCTCGTTGTTCCATCTGGGGCGTGTTTCGAACGCTGCACCCGGGGAGCCAGGCCCAGCGGCCACGCACCTGGGGAGCCAGGCCACCTAGAGCCAAGCCGACTGAGTGCAAGGCACCATGTTTGGTCCGACAGCAGCGTGGCCAAAACAGAGATCGTGTTTGTTTCGGGGTCTAAATAGGTACAGCTACCTTGCACCATAGTATGGTGATGTTACCACCACTTCTCTCCCTTACGGGTATTTTATCGAGCGCTTGGTGGACGGCAGCCATGGACGACGATGTTGGTGACGCGACCTTGACGGAGCTCGACGCGACGACGGCAGCAGCGGCCGTGGTGCTCGACGCACGTTACCCTGCCGGCCACGGGCGCGAGCGAGGCCACGCGCGGGGCGCTGCCGGCCGCGGATGCGCCGCGAGGCCACGCGTGGGGGCGCCGCCGTCCACGGGCGCGGGCGAGGCCACGCGAGGGCGCACCGCAAGGCCACGGGCGCGGGCGAAGCCACGCGCGGGGGCGCCGTGGGGCCATGCGTGGGGGCGCCGGCGGCCACGGTCGCGCGACGGGGCAGAGGGAGGCGAGCTCCGGCCCACGGCCACCCCTGCGCGTGCGCGACGGCCACCGCCTCCGCCACCTGCACTCCGCCGCCTGCACCGCCCAGCCCGGCGGTCCAGCCCCTCCCGCAGGCTAACCTCGTCCCTGTCTTCCGCTCGTCTCGCAGAGTGGAAGGTGACCGGCCGATGGCCAAGCTGCGGCGTTTCGGGCTCGGGGTCCTCGCTCGTCTTGGCGGCGACGGCTTCCGGCTGCATGGGCAGTGGCGTGCAAGCGACCTCCGAAGCATGGGCATGGCGCGGAGAGGAACGGGGTGAGCTTCACCCATGGCGTTCGGGCAGCACATCGTCGGGTGAGAAGGGAGGTCGCGGCCATGGCAGGGAGCGTGCGAACCGGAGGCGGAGCGGCCATGGAGCGGAGCTCGCGGCCATGTTGAGGAGCGCGCACCGGAGGCAGAGCTCGCGGCGAGCTGAGTACGCGCATCGAGGCGAAGCACGGCGCGGCGGCGGTGGGTGAGAGTCGGGGAAAGGTTACTTGTGGGCGTGGGCGGTCACTCCATCCATCCCAGCGAGCCCACCTGCGCCGGACGCAGCCTGGCCCTAGAAAAACGGTCCTCCCACCGTTTCCTGGGAGCCAGGCCCATAGTGCTTTGAGTACCGTACGAGCCAGGCCCAAGAACAGTAACTGTGCTATCAAACATGAGAGGTTGCAGCCCAGGGGCTCGGGCCACCCTCCTGAGCCGTTTCCAAACACGCCCTTGAATCTTTGGGGTGCTGGTTTTTGGTGCTCGGGTTCTGCTGGAGTACGTGCCAGCCACTGTTACTGCTTTCGCTGATCAGCTGCAACCATACCTTGGCAGTTGGCTCCCGCAGGGTACATCTTCATCTCTTTGTTTAGCAGGGAACAGCCGTAGCCGTAGGCACGTAGTACTTGTGATCAGGAATTAAACTGTTGATCTAATCAAGGGACTGCGATCTGTGACTGCGACTCCGAGGGCCCAGCAGCACAAGGTAACAAAAGCCGGATTTAGGAAACTGCAGTCTTCAGTCTTCACTTGGAAGCCTGGGAGATGCGCATGTTTAGGTTTAGCATCTGGTCCTTGTCAGCACTTGCCTAAGTGCCCAGCTTAGTAGCCCGCTGTACAAGTGACAAGTAGGGGCATGAATATGTATCCGCCAGGTCCCCCGTGGCCAGTCACCAACCTCTGCTTGTTGGAGGTCTGAACTGAAGACCCAGGTAAGCAGGGGCTCCAGACGATAGTAATCGTCCACGCCTAATCACAAGAAGTACTAGTAGTATTTACATCGGTGCAACAAAATTGAGATTCCGTGTTCCGTCGTAACTCGTGTTTGGTAACGATGAGAGCGTGAGGACATTCATGAGCTATTGGGAGCTGGGATAGGCATGCCGTCATTCAAATCAGATCCAAAACAGCAGTCAGCAGCCCTTATGGACGTCACAAGACAAGGCACGCGTATGGGCTGGGCACCGGCCACCGGCCGTGGCGCAGGAACAGCAATCCTGAAGCAACACCTCACATGCCGCGCGCAGCCGCTGCAATGGCTCGACGTGTCGACGAACGCGTCCGGGCCCGTGCACGCCGGCCTCTGCGACAGCGGCAACCTGACCAAGCTGATCCTGCTCGTCTTCATGGGTCCGATCCCATCGCTGCAAATCGCGGCGGATGCTGGGGTACGTGAGCAGCGATGGTGCTGTACGAGTACATGCGCTGCACGGGCAGGGCAAGGGCAACCGCGACGTCAAAGTCGAGCAATGTGCTTCTTGACACCGACATGATGGACGCCAAGACCGTGGATGCCGGCGTCGCCCATGTTATGGCGCGAGCTCACATGACCATCTCCATGGTCGCCGGTTCCTACGGCTACAGTAGCCAGATCAGTATCAATTGTTGTATTTAGTGGTTACTGCGTGAACTGGAATTTGCATCCTAACTAACCTCGATGCATACGTACACGTACTGATGTTAATCTCGCTTACTGAAACAGAGTACGGTACACGCTGAAGGTGGACCAGAAGAGCGACATCTACAGTTCATTGTCGGGAGCGAATGCGCAGCAACACTGGTGTGGAGGCAAGCTGCGGCGGCAGAGTAGCGGCGCCACGGTGGTCGTCACCGTCATGGACAAGGACAAGCCGATGTTCAGGCGACATGGTGCCCGAAGATGACTCTGGCATACCGACAGCCATCCTGCCAACACCAATTTGAGCTTCAATTTCTAGGAGCCTCTGATGTGCACGTTTTTTTCTCTTTGCAAACATCCGATAGAATTTTCAAGGACCACAGGATTTCTTGTTTGTCACAATTAGCAATATCTTTTCCAGCATCTTTAGGCAGATCCATTAGCTTTGATCTCAGACCACCAGCAATCTATACAAGACAAAACACATTTATTTATCAGCTGCTCCAGATCCATTTATTATTAATGCATCGACCATATTAACAACTTTGTCAGATGTTAACCTTAGGGGCCCAATTTCTTCCTCAAACTCAGGAACCAGAACCTTTGTGATCATGCTTGCATTAGTCACCATCTTCACTGACTATGATATCAGAAACATAACAATTACATTTGGCACGTAAAGACTTGGAAGTTTCCTTGAGAACTATGTCAAGAACTTTCATATAATCAAACACCTCTATGATATCTATAGTAATCTAAAATGGATAATAAGAAAGAAAAGAAAACCTAATCACTTAAAATTCAAGAAGGCACATCAATCAATACACAAATAAACCATCAAGAAGATAAGTTCTTGAAAACACAATACAACATGTACGAACTACGGACTGCTTGTAAGTTAGCGTGAACACAGGACAATACCAACAAATTAGAAATAAAAACAAATTCCACATGGTTGCAGACAAAACTATGAACAATAACAGGATCTAACTTCATTGATGCATGATATTGCATTATTGATATTTGAATCATATAACAATATTTTTGCATATTTTAGGGAAGGATTCCAAAATTCAATAGTCATCAATGGTACCAAAATGTAAGTAGTACCCCTATCAATTTACTAAGACGATTTAAAAGGACTGAAATGGAATAGCAAGAAGCGCAGGGTTCAAAGTACACATATATGAAATTATTCATCTATAGACCTCAAGAACAAGGCCTAGAGGAGGAGGAAACCTCACAGACGGAAAATAAAAATGCTTAAGAGGTAGGGCTGGTCGGATCAACCATGCCATTATTTATAGGGTTATTAGACATGACATGATCAACTTGTTTTTAGATATTTTGAGACAAACCATTTAACCCGAGAAAGTGTTATGGTCCAACTTGAGATATGATAGAAGCATCGAATGGTCACATGCCCTTCATGACCTAGCTTCGCCTCAACGCAAGCCTCATGATGATGCCATGTGTCGCCTCTGATTCCCGTTGGAACTGCACCTAGGTTTTGGGGCTCAAACCCGAAAACCGTTCACTCGGTGGTCGTGAGGCTCAACCCATGAAACCGCACATGAGTAGCCTACTTCATATTCGTCCCCCCGCACCTCGACATGTGTTATTATCATCCTCGATTGCCCGACCACCAAGTCTTTTTGAGCCTCCGCTCGTCTTGGTGGACCGCCATCTTGACTTTGTCAACATGGTCACTCCTCCATATACACTTGTGCTTGTCGATGACCCTGCTTCTCTCTCAATCCAAGTCTATGTTCTTCACTGCTCCCGGTCCCTCGGCACATACCCGCTTGACCTTCACCTTCACCGCTAACCACCGTCGTCCAGCTCCGCACGTGCGCACCTCCACACTAAAGGCACCGTTCGGGTTAATGTCATAGGATTCAACGTTGTCAATGGCGATGCAGGGCTCCTCAAATTTGGCAATGTTGAGGCCAATGGCCATGTCGTTGTCTAGGACTGACCTTCTTCATATATGTCAAAGCCAAAGGTCACCGAAAGGATTGGGCTTGTAAGTGCCTGATGACTTGGTCATCCAGGATTGAGCTGGCTGCTGACTTGCTCAAGCAAATATTTGTAGAGCTGACTGCTGACTTGCTCAAGCAGGATTGAGTATGACGTACTGGGCTTTGCGGCTTTGAGCGCCAATGGACACGGCCTAGGCTGGCCGATTGTTCGCTCGGACGACGCACCAGCCACCAGGGAAGACATTCGATGACCTTGAGTTGGACTACACAAATAACTTGAGATTTGACCGAAGCACTTGCACGCACAGTCTGTCCAAGTCTAATCGTGGAGACAGACTCACAACTGAACAAGTCTAGCGTAAACCCATTCTCCAAGCTTAGATGGATTTAATGCAAATGGGAATGAGGGAAACTATCCTAATCGACATCACCGATCGACACCCATGCCTTAACTGCTGATACGCCTAATAGCAGCAACTAACACATGTTCATATATCAAATCATTCACATCTGATCCAAAACAGTAGCTGGTCAGCACTTCACACGACAAGGCACAGGGCACGCGTATGGGCTGGGCACCGGCCACGGCCCACCGGCCGTGGCGCAAGAACATCAATCCTGAAGTAACACCTCACACTCGGGGGGGCAAGGAGTTTTTGCTGCTGAAAGCAAAATGATGGGAACAGGAGGATTTTTGTGTGTTGCTCTGAGTTTGAGCCTGTAAAATGAAATCTGATTCGAGCAGGTGAATAGCTGCAGAAAAAAACTTCAATTTCAGTTAATTAACTGCATCCAAGAGAGATGTTTGGTGAGCATATCTTATTTCTTCTGGTAGTAATAAGCCTAAATTCCGATCGCGCCGTCCACAAGTTCTTCTGGCTGATTAGTTCGATTCTTCAGCAAAAGTCACACTCACACCCATGCCGCCAATCAATCTCATTGTACCAGCAGTAGACGCAGTAGTACAGTGAACACTTATCCGCCGACGGCCGTGCTATCCTTGCCGAGACACGATAGCCCCAACTAATCCCACCGCAAAAGGCCCGTTTTCATGCTCAAAAGCTCCAATTCGGCGTTATGATGATGCATCCTCATCAATCAATCAGCCGTCCAGTGATTCCCTCGTCGACAGCCGTAGTGTGCTCGGTGCTAGATGCCATGCTTTTCCCTCCATCTTTCTATCTAAATCTTCCGTGCCTGGCCTATTGACCTGCCGTCCACTGGTTCACTTCTCCAGTTCTCCCTCCCCTGCTCTTCTTCCTGCTTGGCTGCTCTGCTTGCCAGTTGAACAGAGGGCCGTGCCTGCACTGCGCAGCAGCCATGAATGACTGGGCGCCGTCGATCATCGCGACGGCGCTGTTCGCGCTCCTGTGCCCGGGCGGCATCCTGCAGATGCCGGGCCGGCACCGGCCCGTCGACCTCATGAACATGAGGACCAGCTTCCCGTCCATGCTCGTCCACGCCGTCATCTACTTCCTGCTGCTCATGCTCTTCCTCGTCATCCTGCAGCTTCATCTCTACATCTGATGTGAGCGTACGTGTTTCCCCTTTGCAGAAGCTCCCTAGTATGTTTTATTTCTTGGGGATGTAGTTTGAGCCTTAGCTTTGTAACTTTATTATGGATCAGAGGATTACATAGTATGTAATATGCCTCCTGAAAACTTTTAATTTGGTTCAGAGTTTCAGATTTCAGAGTGTCAATTTATAGTTGGAGGACCAAAGTTTCGCGTCAATTTTTCGTCTCTGCAGCATGACGTGCATGGTTTTCGAGAAATCACTGACAGAACATATGGCAACAGCCTAGAATTTCAGTTTCTCGTTCTAATTTTTGACAGGCGAAATTTGAGGTTCATAGAGTGACTAGTGCAAACCTGTGCACCTGTCACCTGTTGGTGTTCTGATATACCTGTCCCGTATCTAATCTCATATAGCACTACGGAGTACCTGTTACTCTGAAATCCGTATTAGTTTGGAGCAGGAAAATTTGGACCACAAGCAGAATCATCCTTTGTTAAATGGTTTAATCATGTCCAGTGACTTTCTCCTGTATTGATACAAAGAAAAAACATAACATGTCCAGTTACAGCAACTAGAGACAAAACAAATTATGGAGCGCTAACCGCTGAAAGTAAGATGCAATATATCGGATCTGTTGTTTGGGTTTGCCTAGCAGGTGGCCAGGTTAATTGACGATTCGTATTGCTGGGAAGGCCAGCCACTACTTTGACTTGACGACGGTCACAGGGCATGATGCGTTCGACAGCACATAGTTCGTCACACTTCCCAGCAGAATCCTGTAGGTTCAAGGAGCAGAAAAACCATGAAACGGTCAGAGTAAGCCAGATATGCAGGTGATACGCATGTTGTATCTATCATGTCGTCGGCACATTCGAATTTCGAACAACCCTATATGGTTGCGTTTTGTGTCCGATGAATCATGAACGACGCTTTGCCTGTGATTGATGGTTCTCAAAACGTAGAGTAGACCGTGAACCTGAACGGTTGTTCATGTTCAGGAAAGCTGCTAACGCCATTGCTGCAGCGTGTGGTGCGTACCTTTGGATCTGGCCGAGGCCACGGCTGCCCATGACGAGCGACTCGAGATGGAGCTCCTCCACCGCGTCGCACACCTTCTCCCTCGGGTCACCCCAGTACATCTTGATCACCACGCACAGCTGCTCGTTCGTTCATGCACAAACGGTATCAGTAACACCATGTAGATGAACGGCAAAAGAACAGGACGCACGCCACCTCTTTCTGCCGGGCCACGGCGTTGAGCGTGTCGAACACCTCGGGGTCCTCCGGCATGTCGTAGCGCTGCCTCACAGGCGGGTCCATGAGCTCCTCGAGCGGGATCAGCGCTGCCATTGCGATTCAAATTCAAAATTCAAATTGAAATCGAGCGCGGCTATGAGATGCTACGGCAATGGATAAACAGTGCAAGGCAAAGGTAATCGAGTCGCAGGTTGCGTCGTCGTGCGCCGGCAGGGCAGCTTACGCGATCCGGTGCGGGACCATAGGGCGTTCTTGGCCTCATCCTTGCCGTGGTGGCGGATGAGGAGGAGCACGAGCGTGTCGCCCTTGCGGGCGAGGTTGTCGGTCGCCCAACGCAGCGCCTTCTTGCTGCTCGCCGAGAAGTCCATCGCCACGCCGATCCGCCGCTCCGCCATGATCTCGTCGTCCGCTAGATTTTCCTTGCGCTTTCACTCCGGCTACCTATTGCTGCTTTGGCATCGATCTCTCCCGTGACAAGCTTGTGGTTTCGTGGCGTGCGTGCGCCCGACCGCGGCTCGCCACTTGCCCAGCGAGGCGAGAGACGCGCGCCGCGGTGCGCGGGCTGCCTGTCACGGGAGGCGCGCGCATGCGAACGCGACGTGGCCGCTGGCCTGCCCTGCAGTGCAGGCTGCAGCGCCGCGCTGCAGGGGCGCCACGGGTGGGTGGAAATACGCATGGGTTGGGCCTAGCCCATAGGCGGCGATGCCTAGTGGCCCAAGAGCAACTGCGGCATGTAAGGACTAAGGAGGAGCGCTTATTTCCTCTCAAAAAAAGAAAAAAAAAAAGGAGGAGCGCTTATCCTTTCCGTGGCAAGCGCGATCGCGCTCGCGCGTGATCACGGGTTGTTGGAAATTTTTTTTTTAAACTTTCGGGTTGTTGGAATTGATCAACTCTGATTTGTGCCCCCCTTTTTTATAACACCCTAATTTATGCCTTTGCTCGCCGACTCCGTCGCCGCCGCTGCTCCCGGCAGGTACATTGCCCGATTGTTTTTTCCTTCCGATCTCATGGTTTGTTTGCTAGTGTTATCTTATATCATAAAGATTAATGTTGATGTAGGTACGTACACAATGGGGGGCTTCTTTTTCAACCTTCGAAGGGGAACGTTCAAGGTTCGTCCTCCAAAAAAGAGAAGAAAGGCCACGGTATGGACGTATGGTAGCCTTTTATGCATCCAATTTTGAAGTTGAGCCAAATGGAAGAAGCGTGCTTGTTTACATGTTAGTGACTAATACTGCATAGAATCCATATTATACCCATACATATTGTGTTCTCTCTCTCAAAACAAGTGGTTTAAATTACTTGTATTTAGCATAGGAGTCCATCGGAGCAAAAAGGGGGATAGAAATGAGATACCATGCATCCACGCACATTTAGAATTTGAAACCAAAGCAAACTTGCTCTGTAATGCACAATTATGTTCACTTTTTTTTAATAAAGGAAGCTTTTATTGAAACCTTAGTAGCAACTTCCGCCCTCTGCCTATAATGATCCACACAGCCAAAAAAAGAGAAAAGAAACCTGGCACATTCTAGTGATTATCAGTTTATAAATTAAACCGTCACTCATGTGCCTAGAGAAAATATCCTTGGCCACCTACGTCAACTGTTGTGATACCGCTATAACTGTATCCTACAAATCCTGCTTCTGCAAGATAGCCTAAGCATGAAGCCAGTGGGTGATCAAATAGATAACCTGCACAGAAGAAATAATTTTGTTCTTTTCAAAAACGATATCGTTCCTGCTAAGCCAAATAGACCAACAAGTCACTGCTCCTCCTAGTAGGAGTAAAAGTTTGACATCTTTATCGACACCTCTTAGCCAGCCATTAAACATATGACCTATATTGTAGGGTTTTAAAAGACCTGTTGCAACCTGTATAAAAGATCAAATTGAACAAGAAAAATGACAGTCAAAGAACATGTGCCAAAAGCAGTAAGTTTTACTGCCTTTCCAATTACGCCTTGCTATTGCTAGGTCATCCTTTGTCAAAATAACTCCTCGTTGTAGGTACCATAGGAAAATTCTTATTTTCAATGGGGCTTTGACTTTCCAAATGAGTTTGTTAAAGTTTGGTATATCAGTATGTAACAAAGCTTGATAGTGTAACTTCACCGAGAATTTTCCATTTGGGTGTAAATTCTAGTGAAACTCATCTTATTTCTCGGCCAACTCTATATTAGCAATACGAGACAATAAATTGTTCCACGCTACTAATTTAGGACCGATGAGATCTCCTTGCCAGGATAGGTTTGGTGAAGGACTAGAAAGAACCTCCGCAATGGTAACATGTTTAGGTATGGCAATGTTGTAAAGACTCGGATACTACTCCTGTAAAGAAGAATTCCCAAGCCATTTATCTTCCAAAAACCTTACTTGTGTTCCATCCTTTACAATGAAGGATCCAAAGCGGAAAAAATCTCGCTTCACCTTCGTAAGACTAGACAAAAATGTGAGTCCCCATTTTTCCATTCCACTTGTACTAGTGGTTTCGATCCTAAATGTTTATTGCGGAGTAATTGTTGCCAAGTTCCCTCTGTGGTAAGTAGTTTGAACAACCATTTGCTAAGTAGAGCAATATTTTTAATATGCATATCATGAATTCCAAGACCATGTTCACTTCCCTCCTTATATAAGCAAAATCAAAATGTATGCGTCTCCAACAAAGCTTTTGGATTTGATTTAGAACGGAAAGAATAGTACACATAGTATGAGTTCTATATTTAAGTACAATTGTCATCTCATATCTTAGTACCTTTTTCTGTTTGTTTGACCTTATCAACCCAGCTCATGATTCGATTGATTCTCTCTTACAAAGCACAATTGAGTCAACCCAAAAAACTATTAGAACAACACCAAGAGGTGGCTCCAATACCATGGATGGTCCTGGCCTCAGTACGTTGGCCTTGCAGCGAGTGAGGCTAAGACGAGGATCGAACGAGAATGCCCGGGAGTCTACTGTGAGGTTCTCTTCGTGAACCAATTGAGAACCCTGGCTTACTGCTCAGGACGCGTTCGGCTCTTGGTGGATAGAAACAGCACGGTTGCTAAAACTCCTCACGTTGGTTAGGTCACACACATCTGGGCTTTTGTTTTTTTTTATCATGATATCATCAGACGAGTTGCCACTACTGTTCTTCCATTCGGTTTAACTATGCGCTTTCATAGACTTTAATGCAGGTTCAGGTGGGTTACCGTTCCTACTTGGACCATAGTTCCAATCCATAAAGTTTTCCCTGATTTTGATTGGGTGTCCAATCTCGATTGAAAATCATTGGGAGATGATGTCTTTGCAAATATTCAAGATTACTTTATTACTACTGTAGTACATCGGATACACATATCGTCGATATCGAGATGGTGGTCTGTTATGTGGCTCAAAATTTTATGGATTGCTTGAGATGATACCCATTCAATTCAATGGCACTCAAAAAAAGCTCACTGGACAGAACCAGCAGTGCTACAGTAGTGCACAACATGTGCCCGTGCAGGGCTGCTGTATGCTTTCAGCCCAGCCCATAACGCGGAGGCTGATAGCCTGATACTATACGCTGATCGCGGCCCGGCGTAAATGAGTGGAGTGGTGCCTAACAAGACCCAACAACAACATTATCGGGCTGCAAAGTTGCTAATCTTCATGCACACCTTTGCGCAACGAACCTGAACTCCTGACAAAAGCCAGGAAGCAGGTATCAGTGGGGTCAAACTGCCTGAAGGCAGGGCCATCTTCCCTGGTGACGGTCCCGGCATATGGCAATTGACAAGAGATAAACGCGTCACAATCAGGCTAGACAGCAGAGACACTCGTGCACCTGCCTCAGCTGTTCAACAAGCAAAGCATCTAGTAGGCACTGATGTAAGTGTAATAGGAGAGCCGTCCCACTCGTGTTTGTTTGCGGTCAGCTCCAACGGTCGCTCGCCGCCGCTACTTCGCCATCTTCTAGCGGTTTCGGTGGCTCAAGTCTCCGGCCATCGTCAGTCGTCACGCAGGGCAAAGTCTTTGGATGGAGAGACCGTACCTGTTCCATCTGCTAGCTGCTGGTGGTATGTTAAAGCGCTTTGTGTGCACTAGGCACGGCTAGCCTGTTACTCGGACGTCCTTGTCCGGCGAATTAACCGCCCCCAAATCATTCCGGCTCCTCGTCGCCGGGTGGTCACCGGTTCGGTCGCCGGAAGAAAATACGCCGCACCAAACGCATTGCCTTAACGCCTTCTCTCGCTTTCGCCTCGCAGCGACTGAACCATTAACCGGCGCTAACCGGAGAGCCCGAGCCAGACCCGCCGAAGATTATTCGTCGCGACAGTTCAGAATGACTGCAGGACACGCAACGCCTCGTCGTGTCTTGTCGACGTGCCGTTCTAGTGCTTCCATGGTGTACACTAGTACGTCAGATGCAACATTAAGGGGTACCGTGCGCTCTTCCTTGCATTCTGATTGATCTGGTGGGATTAGGGGCTGACCAGCTGATTGCGGGGCAAGTCGGAGGCGTTAGTGGTTTCCGTGAGCTGCTCTGCTCGGCCGGGCAAAACTTCCCGTCGTCGAATGCCCAACTGCAGGTACAGTGCGTGCGCAGAAGGTGCAAGCAACAACAGCAGGGACGACGGCCCCTACTCCCTGGCCGCCCTTGCCGGATTACATTGCATAGACTCTGTCAGTCTATGATGGAGGTTTAAACTTGAGATTAAGACTTGGATTGCACTTCACATAACCTTCGAGAAAAAGGGCGTCTTTTTCAGAACAGCTCCGTTGAATGTACCACGACGTCCTGATGAAAAACCAGCAAAGCAACTTGGCGCGTTTATTGGTGCGCTTCATTCAGTTCCTGGTATTTTCTCACGACAAGCAATTCCGGACAGTTACTGCCGTGGAATTAAGCGGGCAGACCTGGATACCGACTATCCTACCAATCGTATCGGCCTATCAGATAAGATAAGAGGCCACCGTCGCTGAGTTTTGGAACCGAGTCCAGCAGGTTAGAGTGAAGATAAAATGAGTAATCCAGACGATTTCTCTCTCTGTATTAAATATGAACGTTACAATATGGGTCCGATAGTAAGTAATGCCACAACTATCGGGGGTTCTCTCTTTATTACACAGGGGGCGTGGCCTTATATAGTGGCCCCCCAGCTCGAGGCTGAAAGTACATGTGTGCCCCCAAAGGGAGTTTTCAAACCCTGGACACTGACTCTATTACACGTGGGTCCCTTAGGGGCACACTGGGCCACCATTTCCTGGCCACGGCCACGGGCCGTGGCCCATCACCACTCGCAAGAGGCCCATCAAGCCCATCATCTATCCTCGTGTTTTCCAACCGGCTTTGGCGCACTGCCCAGATAGCAACAGCCTCAGGTCGTCGTCTCCTCTACGCAGAGCCTCCGGGCCCAGCGAGGCTGTGTCGGCTAGCCTCCGCTTGGCAACGGTGATCCTCGCTGAGCCTCCTCCGTCGGTCGGTTCGAAACCTCCGCTGGAGGCTCCCCAGCGGAGGTCTGACCTCCGCCTGAGTGACGGTCGTCGCCGCCGGGACTCCGCTGTCGACGGGCTCTACGCCTCTCCCGGAAACCTCCGCCCGGAGATCCAGCCTCCGGCGGCGACTCCAATACCTGCAAGCATGGGTCAGGTTGAACACAGTCGGAACTGTTAGTCAGATACAGATCGGAGGTAATAAGCTTCTTCGGTCCTGAGATGCATCCCCAACATTCTCCCCTTGAGGGTTAGGTCCAGCGGAGGCGGGTCTAGCCATCAACTCGCCCCTGGCCGTGGAGGCTGTGATTACCTCCGATCCCCCATGGCTCGTTGAACGCTGGACCAGAGACTACTTTTTTACCGTTGCCTGGTTTTTAATCTTGTACGTTGGTTTGAGTCTGTTCAACTTCTACGGTTCGATTCATGAATTGTCATGACCGTTGGACTGAGAATTCTAGGTGCCGCATCGCTGCCTATAAAAGGGGGTGAGCGGTGAAAACGACCCTTACTCCTCCTTACTTGTCTCCGCGTAGCTTTGCTCTTGTTGCTTGTTGCTTCCGCTTCCATTGCATAGGTTTCCTTCTTTGCTTGCTGCCTCCACATTTGGTTGTGCCCCGGCATCCTGTCGCCGTGGCACCCAGGCGCCCCTGCTGCGCACGTCGTCGCCCATTCTCCGGCCCCTATTCCTGGCTCCAGGGCATCAGAGTCAGAGGTTTCATAGAACTCTTTGAGGAGTGCATGCTGGCTGCCGCGGAAGCTAAGGATCTTGAAGAGTCACTGTCGGACGTTGAAGCCTCTCCGAGTGAGCTGATGGCTCCTAAGGTTGATGTGAGTGATGCGGAGGTGACGTATTCTTTTGGCCAGAGCCGGATGACCCAGGATATGATTTCAGAGCTTGAGGTTAAAGGATTTGCTCCTGCTGGTCGCGGACGTCCTCCTCGTGGGGAGACTATTTCAAACCCGAGAAGGATGAAGCTGTTGTCTTTCGGGATTTCTTCACCTGCGGCCTCCACATTCCAAGCTGCAACTTCCTCTGGTATGTCCTTGAATGGTTTGATGTGCAGCTTCACCACATGACCCCCCATGCCTTCCTGAATCTGAGCAAGTTCTTGTGGGCTGTTGAGTCTTATGGTGGAGAATTGAGTGTGAACACTTTTGCTGAGTATTACGAGCTTCAGAAACAACCACGGTACATTGGTGGTAAGCTAGCTTAGTTCGCTTCTTGCAGTTTTATGTCCAAGAGGAACCTGGGTAAGGGTAAGAAGAAAGTTGCAATTTCTTGGTGTCAGAGGGGGAAGTATGAGCCTGCTGACTGGCTGGAATTTTGGTTTTATGTGAAGAATGGAAGCGTTACTCGGCCTAAAGATGATGGGAGGCAGGTCACCCGGTCTCCTTATGCCTCCATGATGACGCGGATGAATCCGTTAACCAGTGTCAAACCTGATTCTGTCGAATCCGACAAGCGGAGGTCATGCACAGAGGCTTTCAGGGCAGCCTGTCGCTACTCAGGTGGTAGGGACCTTGTGGAGGAAATGATTGCCTCCAACTTCTGGCCCCTCCTTGGGGGCAAGGACAGGAAGAAATTTATTCTTTAGAAATTGGATCTTCCTATTTTTGGTGTCGCCGGCGGAATCCTATGTCCGCATTTTAGGCTACAACTCCCTGAGGGTCAGAGAAAAGAAGGCTTTGTCCTCGCCACCGAGCAGAAGGCCATCGAGATACTTGGGGAGGTTTCTAAGAAGGAGTATCTTACCCGGAGGTCTGAGGCTGGCACTATGCCTCACCTCAACAAGGTCTTCAAGGAGCTCGGCATCCACTACACTGAGCGCGAGCTCCCTGAGAAGCAAAAGAAGAAAAATGAGAAAAAAGGACTCACTGCTCCCGGCGCTGCTACGAAAGTCGCCAAAGGAAAGAAAAGGAAGGCAGGCGCCTTAGCGCGCGTTGGCTCGAAAAGACAGAAGGAGACCTCCGCTAAACTTGCAGAGATGGAGGACGTCTTTGAAGATTTTTATGATGAAGGGGTCCTTGCCAACCAGGAGGTGACAATTGAGACTCTGCCTGAGGCTGACATTTTGGCACTGCTTGGTTTCGAAGGTCCAGCTCGGTGTTCTCTGTCGCCTGTTGCTTCTCCGGAGGCGTCTCGTGCCCTAGTGGCTGAGGCCTCTGGTTCGCCGTTGGTCAGGCCTGTTTCGTCGGCCGACGAGGTTGTATCTACGCATGTCGAAACAAGGCCCACTAAGCTTCCTGCAAAGCCTTTTTCTAGTGTTTATCTGGAGGCCATCTCTGATGAAGATGAGTTAGATGAAGCTGATGTTACGGCTCATCGCGCCGAGAGGCCTGCGGAGGCTGTCCCGCTCGGAGCGAAGGATGCTGAGGTCACCAAGGATGCGTACGCTTTGAGTCAAGGTAACATTCTTTGTTGAAGGATGACCTATGTGGATTTCCTGACTTTGAAGATTTCTTGTGGTTATGCTTCTAATGGGGAAGTTTCCTTGCTCGGTGAGCATGTGTATAATGCATATTTTTCCCTTTGATTTGTTGTTTTCTTGTTCTCATTGTTTGACTTGTATTTTCTGCATCCGCTTTTAGATATCCTTACTGATGAGGCCGCTCAGCCTACCCCTCCGCCGTCTCTGGCGTCAGGTGGCCCTTTTCCTGGAGGAGCTGCTGCCGAGGCAGTGCCTACCGCTTCGCGCCCTCGGTGGGCATGGTTGGCACTGGGTCTCTCCCGTCCAGCGGTTGCCCTGATGAGGGCATAAGGGCTCTTCTTGGCTAGGCTCAAGGTATTGGCCAGCTGACTGATTCGATGGGCGGAGACCTGTATCGGCATTTGGCTCGGCTTCCCTTTCAGACTTTGATGGACGCCAACATTAATCAACATGTTATTGTAAGTTTGGCTTCATTCTCTCCTTTTAGCTATCCTTTTTTTCAAGTATTTGATTTCTACATTGCTTTATTGCTATCTATGGCTTTTGAGACCAGCAGTTGTGCTAAACTGGTCAAAAAGGACGACGCCATCAAGGTTCTGAAGGAGGAGATCGAGTCTCAGGCCCATGAAAGAGAGCGTATGGCTCAGTAGGCCTCCGGCCTAGAGAAACAGGTGCTAGCTCTTGGAATTGAATCTGGTGAATTAAGGAGGTCTGCTGCTGCTGCCAAGAGAGTGGAGGATGCTGCCAGGGAAGCGGAGGCCACTGCTAAAGTGGTGGAGGCTACTGCTAAAGAAGCGGAGGCCACCGCCATCCAGTGGGCGGACAAAGTCGCTGACATTTCCAACCCCTACGGCAAGAAGTGGACGCCGAATGGCGGCTGGCGGCGGCTCTTAAGGATAGGGTTGAAGGGCTTGAGAAAGAGCTGACCGCCACGAGGTTGATCAGGCTAGAAGTGGCTGAAACCTATGTCTCCACCGTCCGGGCATTTGGTGGCGCGGTGACTCCGATCAATCAGGAGGCCTCTACTTTCGGTATCTTTTCCTGGATTAAGGGAAACCTCGCCAATCTTAGTGATTTTGTGACCGGGGTTTCTGATTTCAGTGCAAAGACCTCCGCCACCTATCTGTGCAAGCTCTTTGTGTCGAAGGGCATTACCCAAATTAGAAATTTTGATTGCCCAGAGCTAGGAGATCTCGCTGAACTTGGCAGAACAGATCGTTTTGTTAAGACCACCGTGCGCAGCTTTATGGAGAAGTTCTGGTCCAAGTTCGGTCGGTTGGAGACCGTTGCCATGGCCAATGTTACTCGTGAAACGGTATGTATGGTTGGCTTTTAGTGCTTTATTTTGCTTGTCAAAGATGTATAGGTGATTCCCCTCTTATTCTCCGTCTTTTTCAGCAACTGAAGTATGGCAAGCGCAGCGGTCACGGCCCGACGACTTCTAGCGGGACGTCTGCACGCACCCGGGGGTCCGCTGATGCTGGTGCCTCCACTACTCAAGTTCCTCCTACGAGTGCTGAGGCTGATGCCGTGGTGGAGCGAGTGGTGGCCTCTCTGGGAGCTCGAATGGAGCCTCAGGACTTGACCGGGGCGGAGGAGGTGTAGAAATTATTCTTGATTTTTGTAACTTTTGTCTTTTGCTAACTTGGTGCCTGTGCGCACATGTAAAGAACTACTTGAAATGCTCTTGGCGAATTATTAATGGCCGAATCGTCCTATGCAGGTCTGTAGTTTGGGGCCTATGCAGGAGGACAAGCCTATCACCTTTATGCGCAATGATGTTTATGTTAGCGGTGAGTTGTGGACTTATTGGAAGTCGGTGTTTCCTAGGCTTTCGGTGGACGACATGTTCGATCTTGTTCTTAGCGATTTGGATGACGCACGCCCTAGTTTTATTCGTTCTTTTGCATGGCGTGGTCCGTCTAGACCTTTATAATCATATTTGTTTGCGCGGAGGTTTGATATTGTGATGGACATGTCATTTGCGTGGCTGCTCATTTCGGCCTCCGCTGTGCTGCGGAGGCCTACTTTAATTAGTCGGAGGCCTTCGTACCTTATTGTAGGTGTTACCTCCGGAGGTGATTTCTGATTTCCTCCTCGGAGGTTGTATCCACTTTGAGACACATTTGTGTATTAATAACTTTATTGTTAACATACGGCAGATGTTACAATCGTTGTTTCTCTTCGACCAGTGCTGGTGTTGGTCTTGCTGTGTTTGACTTTGCAGTCTTCAGCAATTCATCGGTGCGTCCCGACTCTTATTCTGCGGAGGTAAGCTGTGGTTGATTTCAGCGGAGACGGGAGGGCGTTATGAGTTCTTACACGGTATCCCCCTGTCTCCGTTCAAACGATGATCCTGATTGGCTTGCTCTACTGGCTTCCCTCTTTGGCATTGTCCCGGAGGCACAGCTGCCTCCGAGACATTTCTTTTGCCAACACTATTGCGAATTCTTGCACGGTATCTCGTTATTTTTGGTCGTTCGTATGCGGACGTCTGCCTCCATCTCCCCTAAGCGGGGTTTGGTTATGTGGAGCTGGTTGTGGTTGGCCTTTTCTTACTGCTCATGCATGCAGGCGTTGAGCTCTACTTTTATAGTACCCCTTGTGTACTTTGCGTATCCTTGGTATTTATTTGTTTAGCGTCCTCGCTTGCAGAGGCTAGTTAACACAGGTACTGGTTTGGTACTTGTTTCCTTTAATGATAGGTAGTTGTAGCTGGTTTAATGGTGCTTTGGAGGTCCTTATAAAAGGATCTATTCCCCCCTTGATCATTTGGGCTGCTTTGTTGTGTACATTATACTGATGGTGCTTACTAAAAACTTTTTTGTGTTGGTACTGTGTAAGGACTCGTAATGGAATAGCCTCGAAAATGGCGGCCGGCTGCGTTCTTATTTAGCATTGCTGATGTAAGGATTTTGGATGCGGTGGTTGCTTGCGACTGGAAGGTGCAAAGCGGTGTGCTGACAGATGATCTTGGAATTTGTCATGCACACCGTGGCGTTGGAGGTTTGCCTCCTTCTCTTCGTACCGAGCGTGCGTTGGACTTGATTGAAGTGATCTAGTTTTCGGAGGCACAGGGTGGTATGTAGCCAGGAGGTGATAGAGGATATTCTGCAGTTTCTCAGGGTTTGCCTCCATCATTGCTAGTGCCGGAGGTTTAAGTGCCGGCAACCTCTGGTCCACTTCCATGTCTTGTGGTAGTAGGTGAGCTGGGTGGAGTGGCTGGATATTTTGACCCGGAGGTTGTGTATTTTGGTCTAGCAGCTAGATATGTGCATTTTGCACATTGTTTCTGTTATGAGCAAGGCGCAATGTGCCCTGACTATTGTAAGCATAAAATCGAATGAGTAGACTTGTTTTGCGTATTGTCTCTGTTTCGGAGTGCGGAATATCTGTTTCTTGTGATTGTATTGCTTTTGGAAAGTGTATGACGCGGAGGTTGCTTGGTTCCGCGAACTTGTACCTGCATGAGTGTTACCTCCGCTTGTTTTAATATTGCGTTCTGAAGGTTGCTTTTGGTGATTGTAATGTTACCCGTTTTTTGAGTTGCCGGTGCCTGAACTAGTTGACAGGACTTTTTTGAGGTCTTTTGATATTTAGCGGAGGCTAGTTCATGCCTTTTTTGTTCATTCGCGATCTATGGTTGCTGTTGCCTGCCTCGATGCCTGATAGGACAGGGATTTTTCGAGGGCTTTTGGCATTCAGCGGAGGCTATTTCATGCCTTCTTTGTTCGCAACCTATGGTTGCTATCGCCTGCCTCGATGCCTAATGGGATAGGGCTTTTTCGAGGGCTTTTGGCATCTTACGGAGGTTGTTTCGTGCCTTCTCATTTTTTAGCAACCCATGGTTGCTATTGCTTGCCTCGATGCCTGATAGGACAGGTCTTTTTTTAAGGGCTTTTGGCATTTTAGCAGAGGCTATTTCAGAGGTTGCTTCATGCTTTCTTATTTTTCTTAATGGTGGCATGAAGTAACCTTGTGAGATCATGAATAGTTGTCGAATATTGCAGCCGTGGTGCTAGCTGCTTTCGACTATCCTAGGTACTGCCTTTTCAGGGTCCTCTTTATACATTCAGAGGTTAATTACATACGGTCTTGCCTCATTAAAATCCTCACCTCCGATTTGAAGCCCCTTTTGTGAGGAAAAGAGTGCAAGCCGTTTTTGCAGGAAAAATAAATTGCAGGAATTTAAATCTAGGGACTTCCGTTTATAATTCTATGGAGTCCTTACATTCTATGTGTAGTATTTCCGGAGGCTATCAATGTTCCAGGAGCAGGTTGATGTTCTTCCTTCTGTGTCTTGCAGATAGAATGATCCTTTCCTCCCTCCTTGCCTGGCTATGAATGGTCCTTCCCATTTTGGCTGTAGCTTTCCAATGTTCTGAGCGTTTGGCCTCCGCCTCATTACCCAGTCGCCATCCTTAATGTTTTCAGTGACCACTTTTTCATCGCTCCATTTCCTGGTTTGGTCTTTGTATTTCTCGATGTTGTCGATTGCCTCTAGCCTGTATGCTTCGGTCATCTCCTTGGTGTACTCTTCATCCTTTGCGAGGTTTTGTTTTAATGTGCAGAGGCTCTGGTATTTGATCTCTTCTGGCATCATTGCTTTCTCTCTGTACAGTAGCTTGAATGGAGTGAACCCGATGGTCCTCGATACGTTTGTGTTGTGAGACCACACAACCTTCGGCAGCTCTTCTACCCATTTGCCCTTTTTGTGATCTAGCAATGTCTTGGAGATTGCTGAAAATATGATCCTATTTGACCTTTCCACTGCTCTGTTACTCTCTGGGTGGTAGACTGAGGCGAAGGCTACTTGTGTGCCGATGTTATTGCAGAATTCTTTGAACTTGTCTAAATCAAATTGCTTTTGATTGTCGATTGTGAGTGTCCTTGGAACCCCGAATCTGCAAATTATATTCTGCCAGAAGAATTTCTTGACTATTTCGGAGGTGATTGTTGCAAGCGGTTTGGCTTCTATCCATCTTGTGAAGTATTCTACTGCTACCACTGTATATTTGCTTCCACCCTGGGCCAGAGGTAATGGGCCTATGAGATCCATCCCCATCGCTGAAGAGGCCAGACCAGAGGTATTAGCTGTGTTTGTGCTCCTGGAGATTCCTGGTGTGGAGCGAAACTCTGGCATGCTTTGTAAATTCTTACTATGTGCAATGCGTCCTTGATATGCATTGGCCAGTAGAACCCTTGCCTAATTGCCTTCGCTGAAAGTGCTCTGGGGCCAATGTGTGATCCACATATTCCTGAGTGAATGTCTTATAAGAGGTCTCTGCCTTCTGATTCTGT
Organism: Bothriochloa decipiens; assembly: GCA_023333625.1. Lineage (NCBI taxonomy): Eukaryota > Viridiplantae > Streptophyta > Magnoliopsida > Poales > Poaceae > Bothriochloa > Bothriochloa decipiens. Next base: position 51,926,202 of record CM041634.1, read on the forward strand.
GATGCACTTGAGCAGTGGTTGGACTATTCCTTTCTTGTATAGAACCCCGTCTATTATCGTGTAGTTCCTCGCCCGTATTGCCAGCCTTGATGCAACTATTTCATCTGATGTCACATGGACTCCATTGATAAAATCAATTATAGGTTTCCTCCAGTCCTCTGTGTCTACTAGGAGTACCTGCGCAAATAATTTTGTTGTTTTTGCGGTAGCCGGTAATGTCAATTCTTGGTAGAAGGTTCCTTCGGGTACCTCCTCTTGATTTGCTGCTGCTTTGGTTAACTCATCTGCCTCCGAGTTGTCCCCCCTTGGGATGTGCTTTAAGGTAAAGCCTTGGAACCTCTTTTCCATACCCCTGATGACTTCTAGGTATGCAGCCAATTCTGGGTTCCTTGCAACATAGTCCTTCTCAACTTGTCCTGTTACTATCTTGGAATTAGTTCTGCCCATGATGTATTTCGCGCCAAGTGCCTTGGCCTTGCCGAGCCCCAGGATCACTGCTTCGTATTCGGCTACGTTGTTGGTTGCTTTGAAGCACAGTCTTGTTGTGTATTTTGTTTTGATGCCCGATGGTGATATTAATACCGTGGACGCTCGTGCACCTTGGATGCCCCACGCGTCATCTGTGTACGGTGTCCATATTGAAGCCTCCGCTTTGTCTTCTGTGTGCTGCAGAGATGTCCATTCTGCCAAAAAATCTGCTAGCACTTGCGACTTGACTGATGTTCTTGAGATGAACTTGGTGCCAAACTGGGATATTTCCGTTGCCCATTTACCGATTCTGTCTGATGCTTCCTTGTTGCCTAGGATATCGGCTAGCGGTTGTGCTATTGGTACCAGGATTTCATGCTCTTGAAAATAGTGTTTGAGCTTCCTTGATGCTGTTACTACTACATATGCTATTTTTTCGACCTCTGAATAATTCAGTTTTGCTCCTTGTAGCACTTCTGATATATAGTACATTGGGTGTTGTATGCTTTTGTTGTCAATTTCCTTTTCTTGAACTAGCACTGCGCCAATTGCTCCTGCGGAGGCCGCAACATATAGTAGCAAGGTTGCCTCCGCATCTGGTGCTATAACCATGAGGTCTTTTGTGATGTAGTTTTTGAGTTGCCGGAATGCCTCCGACTGCTCTGTGCCCCATTCAAATTTTTCCGAGGCCTTGAGTGCTTTGAAGAATGGTAGACTTTGTTCTATTGACTTTGAGATGAATCTGCTGAGCGCTGCTATTCTGCCTGTCAGTCACTGTACTTCTTTCTTGTTTTTCGGTTATCTCATTGTTAACACTGCTTTTTGTTTTATCTGAGTTTGCTCTTAGCCCTTCTGGACCAACAATGTAACCGAGCATCATTCCTTTGCTTACTCCGAAGATACACATTTCTGGGTTCAGTTTTAACCCTGCTTCTCTGAGACTAGCGAAAGTTTCCCGGAGGTCGTCCAAATGATCTCTGGTCTGCTTGCTGACTACTGCTAGATCATCAACATAGGCTATGATGTTTCTACGGAGCTGAGCTTGCAATACTATTGGAATCATTCTTGAGAACGTTGATCCTGCGTTTTTAAGCCCTTCCAGCATTCTAACAAAATAGTAGGTGCCGAAGGGGGTTGTGAAGCTTGTTTTCTCTTCATCTTCCTTTCTTAGCCATATCTGGTGGTATCCTGAGAAGCAATCCAACAGAGAGAAGCGCTTGCATCCTGCTGCCTTATCAACTGATGCATCTATTCTGGGTAATGGGAAAGGATCTTTTTTGTAGGCCTTGTTGAGATCTGTGAAGTCTATGCACATTCTCATTTTTCCATTCTTTTTTGGCACCAAGACAACATTTGCTAGCCAGTCTGAGTACTTGACTTCTCTAATGACCTTGGAATCTAATAACCTTTGCACCTCCACTTTCGCTGTAGTTATGCGCTCGTCGGACATCTTTCTCTGTTTTTGCTTCTTGGGTTCGACATTTGGATTGAGGTCGAGGGTGTGTTCAATCACATCTCGACTGATTCCTTGCAGATCTGATGTTGACCATGCGAACACGTCCTTGTTTTTTGCTAGCAATTTTAACAAGTCTTGTCTTTCTACCTCTGATAGATTGGCACCTATGGTAACTTCCCTGTTCGGGACTGCTTCTTCCAATGGTAGTGTTGTTGTGTTCTCTTGGTTTGCCATGTTGGTTTTTCCCGCGGGCATGTCCGGAGGTTCTTCTGCTTCTACGGTGTTGATGTTCCTGTGTGCTTTGTAGATTGCTTTCTCTATGTTCCTTGCTTCTTTTGCACTTCCCCGCACTATGATGATTCCATGTAATGCTGGCATATTCATGCAGAGGTAGCCCATGTGTATTGCCACATTTAACTTATTTGCGAATTCTCTTCCCAGTATCGCATTGTACTGGTAGTAGATGTCGACCACATCAAAGGTGATGTATTCTGTCCTGGCACAGTCCCCGTCTTTGAATGATACTGGTAGTGATATCTTGCCTAGGGCGTTGATCTTCTTTCCACCGAATCCAATCAGTGGGGTGTCCGGTGGCTGTAGCTGGCTTCTGCTTAGCTTCATTTGGTCAAACACATTGGCAAAGATGATATCTGCTGAACTCTCGGAGTCAACAAGTATTCTGCTTACCTCCCAGGCAGCTATATTTGCCTTTATAACCATGGCATCTGCACGTGGATAGCTTTCAACTTGGAGGTCTTGTTGTAAATTCTATTGGCATCTTGGACCATTCTGTTGATCTGTAGGCGCCCTGAACTGCCACATTGTTTACCAACCGGAGGTGATCCTTTTTTTGGTTTCAAATTCTAATGCTGAGCCTCCGGCTATAGGTAGTATCATGCCAATGGTTGGTAGCGCGGAATGCGGGTTTAGGTGGTTTTCTACCGGAGGCTCTGCCTTCGCAGTTGCTGTTGTGGTTAAAGCATGCTGCGGAGGTGCTGGTAATGCCTCATACTATCTCTGCTGTGCTGCCGGAGGCGTCTGCATATGTGTTGGTTCAATGAGTGCTATGTGCACAGGTCTTTGGTTGATGTAAGTTAGACCATTTTTTGCTCTGTTTTGGGTGTAGCCCTGATATTGTGATGTTTACCGTTAGACTGGTCTCCAGGCCGATAGTGCCGCCGGATAGTATTGTTGAGCCAAGTTGTGCTGCGATAATGGCTCTGGAGCGTATCCTGGGAAACTTGGGTTGTACTGCTGATAGACCTGCGCATTGTGAGCGTGATTAACCTCCTGCTACCTTGCTGTTGGGGCTGTAGCTGTGACTGTTTGGTTTTCATCCTGTCAAGTGTCTCTTGGGCCTCTGGACAGTCCTGTGTGATGTGCCCTTTGTCCTTTCCGTGGAAGAGGCAGTATCCTTGGTTTCTGATTTTTGCTCCAGCTCCTGGACTTGTTGCTTTTGCTGTAGCCTTGTCCCCTTTGATTTCTCTGGTCATAACTTTCTTTTTTGTCCCGAGAATCCGAAGGCTGGCTAGCCTGTAAATTGAAAACTTGTTTCTGCTGGTTCTGGCATTGTTGTCTTTGCTGATTCCGGTTTTCCCTTCTGTTGCTATTGCTTGAAGACTGTTTACTTTGACCGTCTGCTTCCTCCAATCTCTTGCGGAGGTCATTGTCAGACCTGCAGTATTTTTCGAACTCCTCGTGCAGTTGAGCCATTGTGGCTGGCTTTTTTATTGCTAAGTGAATAGCGAATGGGCCGATTCTGAGTCCTTTGATTGCTGCTTCTATGGCCACCCCGTCAGGGACATCTGGTGCTTTAGCCCGGAGGTGTAGGAATCTCTGATAATAGTCTCTGAGGGGTTTGCTCTCGAGGTGCTTGTTGTTGAACAGGTCTGACGATATTAGCGACTCGCTTGTGTAAGCTTTAAATTTTGCCAATATCTGGTCTCGTAGGTTCTCCCATGAATATACCGTGCTCGGTTTCAACATTGAGTACCATGCTAGTGCATCTTCTTCTGCTGCAATCACGAATGACTTGGCCATTACGTGATCGTTGCCTCCGGCGGAGGCTACTGCGGTTTCAAAACTCATTATAAATTGCCTCAGATCTGAATTGCCATTGAATCTTGGCAGAGATACAGGTTTGTAGCTCGGAGGCCATGGTGAGCTTTGTAGGCCTTCGGACAGTGGTGATTTTGGGTCAAAGACTCTTGACGGTGTAGGTAGGCTAGGAACTATGGTGTGCGTAGGATGCGTGTTCACAGTTGGGGGTCGACCTACCATGACTGGTTGAGCGACCTCCGCTGGACTTACTGCCAAAGGTTGCATGCTCTGTATTTCTGCTTGCAGAATGGCCATTTGCTGCCTTATCTCGTCTGCTTGACGCGGTGATTGTATCATTCTTTGTGTGGCAGCTTGCTGCGCCCTTAACCTGTCTCTTTTAGCTTTCATGCGGTGCATCTCATCTCTCAGCCTGGTCAACTCGTCGTCTAGGTTCTAGGCTGTCGGATGCTGCTCAGACGGGTCCCCCCTTTGCGCAGCGTTGTTGTTCTCTTCATCACCTCCGTCCTCTGGTGTGGAGGCATAAGTGCTCCGAATATTTCTCCTTGTCCTCCCACGAGGAGAGGGTTGCGGTACCTCCGCCTCAGCGGCGGTATGTCTTCTCGTGGTGGTTTTTTTTCTGGGTGGCATTTGTGGTGTTATCTCCGGCCAAACACAAGCGGTGGGCGCCAACTGTTGGAACCGAGTCCCAGCAGGTTAGAGTGAAGATGGAATGAGTAACCCAGACGGTTCCTCTCTCTCTGTATTAAATATGAACATTACAATGTGGGCCCGATAGTAAGTAATACCACAACTACCAGGGGTCCTCCCCTTATTACACAGGAGGCGTGGCCTTATATAGTGGCTCCCCAGCTCGAGGCTGAAAGTACATGTGTGCCCCCAAAGGAAGTTTTTAAACCCTAGACACTGACTCTATTACACGTGGATCCCTTAGGGGCACGCTGGGCCACCATTTTCTGGCCACGGCCACGGGCCGTGGTCCATCACCACTCGCAAGAGGCCCATCAAGCCCATCATCTATCCTCGTGCTTTCCAACAGGCTTTGGCACACTGTCCAGATAGCAACAGCCTCAGGTCGTCGTCTCCTCTACGCAGAGCCTCCGGGCCTAGCGAGGCTGTGTCGGCTAGCCTCCGCTTGGCAACGGTGATCCTCGCTGAGCCTCCTCCGTCGGTCGGTTCGAAACCTCCGCTGGAGGCTCCCCGGCGGAGGTCTGACCTCCGCCTGAGTGATGGTCGTCGCCGCCGGGACTCCGCTGTCGACCGGCTCTGCGCCTCTCCCGAAAACCTCCGTCCGGAGATCTAGCCTCCGGCGGCGACTACAATACCTACAAACATGGGTCAGGTTGAACACAGTCAGAACTATTAGTCAGATACAGATCGGAGGTAATAAGCTTCTCCGATCCTGGGGCGCATCCCCAACAGAGAGAAAGCTCACGTTTGGCTCCATTTGGGGATTGATTTGGTCTACGGGACCATGGCAGATGTGACCGTGATCGCCCCTGCCATTGAGCAACGGCTTTGCCTAATTCTATCTTACCGAGTATTATAAAAGCAAGCTATCCTAGTAGATAGTGAGCACGGACTTGCATGATTCTATCTTAGCTTATTATTGCTTGTAGCGACAGCTGTATAGTCTAGTCTGGTTTAATCCTACTGCATACATTAATAGTGGTATTCAGGAAATGGTACGTAGCAAATCGCTCATAATCTTGTTATATTCGAAAGAATGCTATGTTTTTCCTTGACAACGAAAGGAATGCTATGTTAACATAGTGTTAGAGGATCTGGTGCTGCTGTGAGGCAGAGACAATTTTTTGACTCTGGCATCGCATAGGAGTGGCCGAGTGGGTATGAGGAGTATTCTGGTTGCTACTGAAACTGGTTCGTTTCAACGATGCTGACACTGTTCCATTGAGCCAGTCTAGAAGATCCCGCTATATATATTGTTATGTGTGGCTATGCTCCTCAGTTGGCCTGATTTTGGTCACAGCTGCACGTAACTGAGACAGTGATTCGAATTACCGGTCCACCTTGATCCGTTCTAATTCAGCACATGTTTCCATCTCGACTACAATACTGAAGTCTTAAAAAAAACTTTGAGATGCATTGGTTTAGATTAGTCTGCAGTTCTGCTTCTGCTTCCGAACCAGTGGCTGGAGAGGCTGGAGCATGGAGCAGTCTAACATTGAGCAGCGCTGTGCCTGTGCGTGCAAGTGTGCAACTGTGCATGTTGCCGAGATGCTCGTCGTGTAAAGTTAAGCAGCCGACGATACTTTTCCTCCTTTTCTTACGAACACGAAAAAAGAGAGGCGGAACGTCCGATCCGACTCCTTTTCGCCGAGGTCTTTTGTCCCGGTGACGCAACGGAAGCCACCGAAAGCGCGCGTGCGCGCGGGCGGGCGGTGTCCGTCGCCGCGGCCTCGCGCACGGTAAGGACTCGGCCGACGCGAAGAACCGGCGGCCGCAACATCGGCGCATCATCTTATCGCGGTTTTGCGGGCCGGGGCCAGGGGGGCCTAGCTTCAAACATTCTGGTGTGCCTTCTCTCCGTGCTGGAGCGGGGTGCTAACTGCGGTGCACTGCGGTGTTCTTTTCGCCGTGATCAGGATCTGGTTTTTGGAAGGCTGTGGTGTCCCACTATCAGACTTATTGGTGCATGTATGTGTTGCAAACTTGCACGTACGTACCTACAAAATCTCTAATCTCTGATATAGTGATATAGATATTTTTCGAGTCGGCTGGGAAGAGCACTAGCAGAATTTAGTGGATCCTCCGACAGATATGCGGAGTGTTTTGTTGGCGCAAATGATTCAGGTCAACTGGGATAAACCAAATGTCAGTATGGACGGGACGAGCTTTGTCCGGCAAGTTATCGTGATCAGATCAGTTAGAAGCTTGTTACGACTATGATCGATGCGTCCTATGGCAGCACCGCGGATGAAACTCCAGTGATTGTACAGTGCACCACTAGGAAGACACTCCAGTGATTGCACAGTATCCGTACAAGTAGTTCATGCAGCACGCAATTTCACTGTACACTGTCATCCTCAGGCCGCCGTAACGTTGTCCCATCCCCTTCCTAGGAGCAGTGCTACTACAGAAATCTTTTACGCAGGGGGCGATTTTGATTTTACAAAGCGGGCAAGTGCATCCGACACCAATGAAACGTCACGGTAAATGACAATTATCCGAAGCGGACCACCAAAGCCCGCTGCGGTAAATCAGAATAAAATAATAAAAAAACGAGCCGAACGTCAGCCCATACGGGCCTGACGTCGAGCCCGGGATCGCCGCCGCCGCCGCCGCCCGTGATCCGCCACCACCGGAACCACACCTGTCCGGAGCCAACGACGGAGCCGCGCCGTGGAATGGAAGGGAGCTTCTGCCGTCGTGGAGCTTCTGCTCGCCGGATCGATGTAACACCTCTGGTGTTATATTAACTAAAACCTGTCATGTCATCATATGCACTGTAAAGCATTCATGAATAGGTCAACCTTGATGTGCATTAACTAAAACAAGTTTACATTTCATAGGTTGATTATGTTTCTGGAATGTGTTGGCACATGAAATAATAAAACCCTAATTTCGAATGTCATCTCAAATGCTTGATTTATATTCTATGTACTTCAGGTGTAAACCGTGTTTACACTAGTGTCAAGCATAGTGTATAAATCTAAGTCCAACCCTAAAAATAATTTTCATATTTGAAGTTGAATTTGGATTTCAAAGCTTATTCCCAAGTCTTGTAATTCAAATTTAAATTCAAATTAGAATGCTATAAAATGTTTTTCACAAGTCAACTTGGTCAACCAAGGGTGTCATTGGGTCATTGACCTAAAAATATCCTTGGATGATGTATGTGATCACTAATAACCAACCAATTAAACTAGAAACCAAATCAAATTTGAATTCGGTTTCAAAAACCCTTTATTTCAAAACCTAGTTTTATCCCCTTTTCTGTATTTCAAAATCTATAAGGAATTTGGGAATATTCTAAAAAGATAGTTTGTAGATCTTGACAAGAGCTACAAAGTTGGTATTCAAAGTTTTCAAGTTTCCAAAAAGAATTTTAAATAAATTTGAAAATACAGTTTTCTAGCATTTGTCCCCTTTGATTTTAAAACAATAATTCAAAAATTATGCATAACTTGGGAAAACTTTGTATATGAAAAAGATTTAGTTTGAAAAGTTAAACATTTTATAGTTTTGAAGATTTTCAAATTTTATTGAAAAATCAAAAGTAATTTCAAATGTTTATTTCTAGGGTTTTATTCCCCTTTTGAATTTGAATTCATATTTCAAAATTCAAATAGAATTTGAGGATGACAGTTAAATAAAAAGTGTATCTTCTAAAAAGTTATGCAAATGATATTTTTGGAGATTTTCAAGTTCTTATATAAATTTTGGAGTAATTTGTTATTTCAAACGAGTGGTAATTCTGTAATTTTCTTGAATAGCACCGAGACCTATCGTCGGCCGCCATCGCCGGCTTCTCAAGCCGCGCCGCCGTCCACCGCCGCACATGCCTCGGCTGCCAGCGTGCTCCTGGACGCGCGAAGCTTCATCGTCGTCGTGTCGCCCGTCCATACCTCGCCCCTGCCCTATAAATAGGTCAGCCGCCGCCTCTTTTCTTCTTCTTTCTCCCTGCCGCCGCCGTCGATGACCTTGCTCCGCCGCTCCAATTCACCGCCGTCGCTCCACCGTTGCTCAATTGCTCTTGCCATAAGCTCCGCCTTCACCTTGCGCTTCCTCTGAGCCAGTTCGTGCCCGCTCTTGCCGTCTGAGTTGCCCGCACGATGTCGTCTTCCTCGCGACCGGTCGCCGAGCCGCCGCGAGCTTCCTCGCCGTCCACCGCCGCCAAGGTAGAAAACATTTTTCCTTTAACACTCGTATCATGTTCTCCGTGCTTCGCTGCCCTTCATGCGCACCTTTTCCCATTCGTTCGTGCACAGAACTCGCCGTGACGCGGACCTTGCTGTCGGAGCACCGCCGCCGCCATTAGCGCCGCCGACTACAGCTCGCCTCAGCCACTCCGAGCTTTCATTAGCGTGCGCACTAGACCCGTGGTGAGCTCCTGCGTCCCTCCATGCCCTCAATTTCACCTCTCTTGCACCATAGGGTCCGGCCGTCATGGCTCGCCGCCGGCATGGCTTTGCCAGCGCCGCCGCGCGCGTAGCCGTTTGAGCTAGGGGCCAGGAATAGCTTCATCTTCTGGCCCAACACGTTCGAGTTGATTTCCTACACCTGCCCATGCGCTCGCCGTCGTTGAAAATCGCTCCGGTGAGCTTTGCCGCCGCGTCCGAGCTCCGCCGTGCCGCCATGGCCGCCGGCGTGGGTGTTGCCGTCGCTCCGCCGCCACATTAGCTAACTCAGTTTGCTCGCCGTGTCAAGGTGATCGTGTAGGACCAAACCTCGTCGTCGGAGACCTCGCCGTCGGCGAGAAAAATCGCCGGTCAAAACTCGGCCGCCGCCGGTCAACGTCGGGAGGAATTTGCTTTTTCCTTTTTCTTTTTCTAGAAAATGTTTTAAATGCTATTTTCTTTAGAAAATCATAGTAATTCATGTATAGCTCCAAAAATTCTAAAATTTTTTGTGTAAGCCCTTTATGATGTCATCTACCAAGAAAAAATATGAAATGTCAAATTTGAGTAATTTTTGAATAAGTTAAAATTAGCTCTTTTAATTAAAAATGGACCTTCAATGATTTTTAATAAATAAAATAATTAGCTTTTAATTTTGAAATTTGTTTTGCCACCTAATTAGACCAAGGGCTTTTCAAAATAAAATTTTGAGCTTAATTAGACAAATTTAATTTTTATGCCTTTATTTTATGCTTTTAAATAATTAATTAATCCCGTTTAATTAAGTTAATCATTATAGGAATTGTTTGACTTTGGGATTGATTGATGACCTTGGGTCATTAACCCTAATGACCTTTGGCACTTTAATTAATTATTTGCGATTAACTTAACCATGTCATTAGGGCTTAATTAACGTTATTTCATGTGTTTAATAACTTTCTTAAATAATGTAGTTAACCCTAATGAACTTAGTAAGTATGTTTTGGGTGGCTTGCAACCTTACCGTGAAGGAAAGTTGCACTCAAGCCTTTAATCTGGTTGTGCATCCATCGAGCATCATGTTTACTATTCCCTCATGTTGAAGCATATGCTTTTATCGTATAGTTTTCGTTAACGGAGAGTTTAACGTTAACGCATCAGATCCCAAGGAAGAGCAGACTCAGGAGTTGAGAGTTGATCCAGAGCTCGAGACCGTCTACCCCGACCACTAAGGCAAGCCCCGGATGCATTCAAACCCTATTCTATTTTATAAAAGTTTTACCGCTTCAGTTATGATATGTTGCATTAAGTAATAGGAGTTGAGTGAAAACCCACCAACTGTATTACCTATCTTACTTCCATAATTCCTTGTTACCTGTTCTAGAAGATGCGTAGTAATGCTTAGCCCTGCTTAATTAATTAAGTGTTCAAAGTAAAAGAATGAAAAAGATGAGTTTGGCTTTATCTGTTGAAATCATGATGATAGTTAATAAATCGAGTTTGGACAGCTAACTTGCATTAGGAACGGAGTCCCTCTGTAGTGTTTCCGTCTGTTGATGCCCTAGGTCCCGTGTCGATGGTGAACTGATGATATCGAGAAACTAGAAATCCACATGCATGAAGTGTCATACAGTGGGCCAGAGTCCCCACGTATGTCATGGAGTGACTTATAGTGGGCCAGAGTCCCCACATATGTCATAGTGTGTTATACTGTGGGTTTAGATTCTCATGTATATCGGTACACTGGGTCGAAGTGCTCACGTGTATCATATGGTGATATATGGCCGCGGTTGTTATCCCGGTATATCGGTTCATCTGATATGCTTAGGAGTTAGAGTCTCCTGTATATCAGTGACCTAGGTCCCAGCTGGGTATATGAAAATGGATTCGAATCGCTGTTGCTTCTCGGAGAAGAAGACTCGATCGGTGTTCATCATCGTAGTAACAACTTAAATAATGATTAAGGTTTAAGAAGGAAGTTGGTTGGTAATTTTGATCTTGAGCAAGACAGCTTTTCTTTCTTTCAAGCTTTTTTACAAAATTTCTTATCTCCTGCAAGCCTTACCTTGTCTCTCTAGCCTGCATTTCCTGAGTCTTCACCCCTCTTTTTCGTCGGGTCAGTCTTGTTGAGTACTTTTGTACTCAGGGTTTGTTGAACCCTTGTTGCAGGTGAGCCTCATGGGCCGGAATGCTTCGCATCCTGCTGCATGACAGTCATCGAGAAAAGTGACGACTAATAGGATATCTCGCTGTTGGGCAGAGCATATAATCAAGGTTGATGTAATAAGTTCTATTGTTATTCCACTGCTATATGGTTTGTAATAATCTAACTTATGATTTGTAAGTGGTTTATAAACTTATGTTATTGTAGTCCTTCCGCTCTTTTACTCTGATGTAAATAATTTGTATAAAACTATTATAATACTGCAATGTTTCTTTGTAATGATTGATCCTGCTCGGAGAATCGTGGATGATTCGGGATTTATCCGACAGACCTTTTAAGTTTTATGGAACACATTCATGGTTATTTGGAGTCTGTTTAGACAATAATCATGCGTGTGGGCCATATGCTTTAGAAGGTTCTGCCACAGCTAGTATCGGAGCTAGGTTCGTTATTAAAAAGAGTTGTTATAGTATTCTTTTGTGAAAACTTCAACAGTTTTGGGTCAAATAATTTTAACACCGACGCGGCCTCGCACCATGGACGCGCGGACGCGCCTCTTCAGCCTCGCTCCGCACGCCGCCGCTGCAGCCTCGGTCCCGCAAGTGAGAGGTATAAGGGCGCGCTAGAGAGGGAGGGTGAGAGGAGGCGTCGAGTGAGATAGCGTCGGTGCACGTGAAGTCCGACGGGAGGGAGAGCAGCGCGGCGCTGTGCTCGTGAAGTTGGACAGGAGGGGAGAGGAGTGAGTGAGGAGGAAACCCTAACTCCTCTCTTTTATATATGCCCGATTGATGGACATCAAAATGGGCCTCATGGGCCTAGGCCTTTACCGTGGCGGGCTTTTAATGTTGCCCGCTATGGTAAATTAATTTACAGCAGCGGGTAACTCAAAATGCCGTCACGGAAAATACCTATTTTTCATGATAGGCATTTTAA
>CM041634.1:51955907-51971169 GCA_023333625.1 Bothriochloa decipiens
TCCAGGTTCCGTGACACTCGCCGGCGTCGCGTTGAGGTCCGCGAGACGGACTTGTTTAGTTTCAGATTTTACTTTTAAATTTTACTATATAAAAAAATAATTCTTCGTCACATCAAAATATCGATGTATGTATTGAATATTAAATATAGATAAAATAAAAAATTAATTATATAATTTTATTATACTTTACGAGACGAACATTTTAAACCTAATTAATCAATGTTTGAATAATTATTACCAAATAAAAATAAAATTACTATAATATTTAATAAAATTTATTATATAAAATTGGTGCAAATATCTGAACAAGGAGGGCGGGGGTCGATCGACGCGTCCGCCGGTCGCGGGCAGGCCGAGAGGACTGTGACACACAACAGCGGCGCCCGCACAGAACAGCGAACGTCACGTCCCCATCAGTCAGTCACTTGGACGCAGCGTGGACATGCGCCACAATCCATAGGGAGGTGCACGATCTCGCGTCCATTACTGTGCAGAGGCGATTGCTGGTCGACACGGCCCAACTTACTACTCCCGTGGTGGACTGGTACGACGAGTACTCTACTTCGACAATTGGTGGCATGAGGATTGAGGAGTACCTGATGATACACTGATACAGTGTGATGACGGTTGAAAATATCAACTGGAGGAGTACGTAGAGTAGAGATGCCGATTGCTTTCTACTTGGCGGACCTGACGCGTGTCCATGTTGCAGTCCAGGTTATGTCACCTACGGAACACTCCGTAGACGGCAGTGAACCGTGAAGAACAGGACAATAGCAGGAGACACGGCTCGAGCCTTTGACTTGCTTCGGCGATCGCTGTCCCAGATGGCCATCGGATTCGTTTCGTGGCCAGCTGTGGGGAGCGTGGCGAACTGGCGGAAGGTACGAGAGCGCGGCACGAGTCGCAGTCGCACTACATGCAAGTTGGCGCCGCCGTCCTCAAAATTTCGAAATAATTCCTCCGTCCAAAAAAACGATATTATAAAAAACGTGCCAGTTAAATTTTTTTTAATTTTAATTAGATTTATATAAAATACGTGTAATATTTATATTTTTAAATAAATTTATTAAAAGACTAGATTTAAAAATCTTTCCGATGATACTAATTACTTGACATAAATATTTATATATTTTAATATATAATTACTGTTAATTTAAAAATATTGACTTTTTAAAAAACAAAAATAACATCTATTTTGATACGGAGAGCGTACTTGGTGGAGCCGGTGCTGTCCTGCTGGTGAACGTTGCCTCGTTGCTCTCTGCTCGTTGACAGCAGGCTCCTCCACGGGGAATGCCAAATGGCGTCAGGTCGTCCGGCGGGCTGAGCACGACCTCGCTGAAAAAAGGTAGCCGGGTCAAAGCACTTTCGAGACCACCAGGGAAAACGCCATTTGATTCTGTACCTCGTCGACCTGGAATGTGTGCATTTCTTGCCGTGGAGCAGTGAGCACGGATGGGAGGATCTGAAAACTAATGAAACGAAAGCTTTTGAGTTTTGAGCATGGACATGCAAATCAAGTGAATAGTATCAGATTTCGGGTGCGTTTATTTCAACTTCAGAATCAGTTGAATCAGGTGATGAATAGTGAGAGAGAAATAGTGAATAATCAGTAGAATCAGCAGCGGGTAAAGCTGAAACAAACGGAGCCTTCAGCACTACTAGTACTAGTACACTGATGCAAGGTGACACAAGTATTGGCGGGAAACTCCAACTTTCGGATGCAGCGGAATCACGATGGCGGGAAAGCAGTTCCCGCGGCATGTACAGTACAGAAGCGTGAAGCAGAGCTGCTGCTAGTACACCAGTACACGGTCTGTGCGGCAGTCAAACCGTACACGATCTTTTTACTGGATTCACTCATGGAGGCCGATGCGCTGCAGTAGATTTTGTACGAGAGTCGCGACGCGCCCGGAGTAGTGCCGTGATCGTGCGCGCCAGCCCAGTAAAATCTCGGCACTTTCGCCAGCTCGCAGCTCGGTGAGGAGGGCTCATGTCCGGTGCCGGGGGAGCGAGCCGCTTGTGTGCCGGTGCCGGTTCGGTGACGATTGCCAATTTGCCATAAAAACGCCCCAACAGCTCCAGGCCTCCAGTGCGGCACGCCGGCACCATCCTGGCTGGCATCCTCCATCCATGCCCGTTGTTTTACAAGCACGACGTGCCAGGTGGTGCTACGCTCGACGTGCCGGAAACAGAGCCCATGCTCGACAAAGAAAAAAAGTCGCGCCCTCCTCCTCGCACGGCTAAAAAAATTGGCGACCCGTGCCCTCCTCCCTCGATAAGCAAGCCTACGTCTCAGAAAACAACGCCTACTAAAAGAGAACGTCGTTGTCTCGTTGAGTCGCGAGCCTGGGATCGCTGTTCTGTTGACCTGTCTAGTAACCACCCTTTCGCTGACCTATACAGATTCTTTGCATCCTGACCGAGGTTTCAGCTCATCGAGCGAAAGGTTTGGAGCGCACGTCGGCGGCGCCTGCCTAGCCTACCGCTGCCGGGCGCCTTGCGCCGTTGCACGCACGTCGGCCACGTTTTGGCTTCGGCGATTAGGCACCTCTGCCGCTGTTAACCCGGAGCACGATCACGGCGCGGTGCGTGTGCGTCCGACGTTGTCGGCGCCTCGCTTCCACGTTTCTTTCCCCTAGAACTCGAAATGCAGGTGCCTCATGCTATTTCTGTTCGCCAGCGAGAACGAAGAGGGTAACCGCGCGCATGCCGACCGATGAATAGTGGTAGGAAGTATGGTTGGCGAATTGGCGATCGGGCACGGCGGTTGCGGCACGATGCGAGCAGCATGGCGCCGGCGCCCGGTAGCCAATGTCTCAGAGACGAAGGCCAACGGCACGCGCCAACCAATTCGTGCTGCGGCGCACACCAGAAAGACGGGGCAATCTCGTGGTGCTACTACGTAGCGTGGCCAGACAAGATAAAAAGAATCCGAGAATTTGCAGGTTTGAACCACGTCAGCGGCGCGGCAATCCTAGGCCCCCTGTTTATTCATTCAGCATGTGTCATCACCATAGTTCAGTCTATATATGATATTGCTGCCTCAGGGGCTATAATATTTGGTCCGTCGAAGGAAAAAAAAACAACGGAACTCCACGCGGAGAGGAAAGAACCATAAGGGAAGAAAAAAAAAAGAAAGAAAGAAAACAATTCGAAGCTCAAAGCGTGTGTTCAGATCACATGATCTAAATTTAAGTATTGAACCTTAGGCCACTTTAACCCATTCCGTGATCTAATGGATGCATATAATTTTAAAGGATGAGCTACAATTTAAACTTCACTATAAATTACCCATTTCAAGTCTTGAAAGTTAAAGTGGTCTAAGTTTAAATGTTTAATGACTAAGGGTGCACTTGGATCATCAAATCAGTTTCGTTTTTTGATGGAATCAATGATGCTAAACAACTAAGAAAGGCTTCTGGCTCGAATTGTTTTCCAATGCATCCTTGCTTTTATGCATGCACAAGAGAAACTACTTCACCCTGGTTACCATCGTTTCGATTTTTCGCTCCATGTACATTGGTGACCTTTCTTTTTGTTATCTTTTTAAGTGCAAAATGTTAAAGTTAAATTGTATCTAAGGTATTCTTCACGAGGATTTTTTTTGAATTACTCACAGCATATTTTTATTTACATATTTTTTACATGAAAACATATTTATTTCGGAATCAGAATCCAGCGTACCAAACATTTTGCTAAAGTGATTCAGATTCATCAATTGAAACATTTCTTGAGAGAATGTGAAATATTTCTGTGAGAATTCGTATCCGTCCCAATGCACCTTAAATTTTAGATAAGGAGATCCAAACAAGCCTAAATTATACTCGCTGAATGAAAAATACATACTACAACTACCAAATGATTGTTTCGACGGCCATCGACCGAGGCATCACAACTTCTCATTTACACGGATATTTTGGGACTCACTTAGGAGTATGTGTTCTTTAGCATGAGGATTGCATGACACATATTTGGATGACTAGACATGTGATGCATAGATAAGAAATTTCATTTGTTTTTCAATTTTTGAGATTAATGCATCTGATGTTTGCCAGAAACCCATAGGCTACCCACTGGCGCTAGCATGGATATGCAAAATCCCATATATCCCAATAATATTTTGCTAATGTTATCATCGATGATATTTTCTCCACTCGCACCGATCAATTCTCTACTCTTATCTTTAGGGTCCAGCCATGTATTATTCTACCGCAGAGCTTCGTATATGCTGACATAACAAAGACATTAGCAGCGTGGCTATGAGATTTGCGTTTGATCTTACTTCCCGGATCATCTAACCATATCTATCTAGGCGTTTTTTTGAGGGAATATCTATTCAGCGTTAGGCGGTGCGTCGACGTGCATGTTATGTTTTAGATAACATCCACAAAGACCTCGCTTTACATCCTTTAGTTTTCTATACTTTGTGTTTAAGCGGCTCATGCCGTGAAAATTAATAATAAATAAAAGAAACCACAATGACGTCCTTTTTCGATATTTGGTGGCTTTACATTTCTTCCACAGGTCCGCGGTCTTGCTCCTAGGCTCACCATCTGATTATATCTAGCGGGCATTAGGCGGCGTGTCAATATGCATGTTAAGTTTCGACAACATCCACAAAGACCTCATTTTACATCTTTTATACTATCATAACTTGTGTTTAAGCGGCTCACACAATGAAAAATTGATAATAAACAAAGAAAACACAAAGATGCCTTTCTTTAGCAATATCTCATGGCTTGACCACTCTTTCACGCTAGCCGAATTTTACAATATTGGTGTGCAGTCTAGGAAAATTATCTCTAGTGGGGCATTAGGCGGTGTGTCGATATGCATGTTAAGTTTCGACAATATCCGCAATGACCTCAATTTATATTTTTTATATTTCCCTACTTTATGTTAAGCGGCTCACGCAATGTAAAATTAATAATAAATAAAGAAAACACAAAGATGCATTTTTTAAGAAATATCTCATGGCTTCACCACTCTTTCATGCTAGCGAAATTTTACATTATTGGTATGCAGTCCAAGCCCATCTAATCATCTCTAGCCGCACATTAGGCGGTGCATCAATATGCTTGTTACATTTCGATAGCATCCATAAAGACATCGCTTTACATCCTTTATGGTTTCATAGTTTGTGTTAAAGCGGTTCACGCAATGAAAATAATAATAAATAAAATAAAACACAAATACGCCTTTCTTTAGCAATATCTCATGGCTTTACACTCTTTCACGCTAGCTAAATTTTACGATACTCGTATGCAGTCCATGCCCATCTAATGATCTCTAGTCCGACATTAGGCGGTGTGTCGATATGGTGTTACGTTACGATAGCATCCATAAATACATCACAACATCCTTTATGTTGTCGTATTTTGTGTTGAAGCGACTCACACAACTAAAATTAATAATAAATAAAAGAAAACACAAAGATGCATTTTTAGCAATATTTCAGGCTCATCCGATCATTTCTAGCGAGACATTAAGCAGCGTGTCAATACGCATGTTACATTTCGACAACATCCATAAAGACCTAGCTTTACATCTTTTATGTTGTCATACGTTGTATTCAACCGCTTCACGCCATAAAAATTATTAACAAACGAAGGAAATTGCAAAGGTACTTTTTTTAGTAATATTTTATAGTTTTATCTCTCTTTCACAGTACCCAATTTTTACCATATTGGTCCAAGCTACGCCCATATACTTATTTTGCACGGGCATGGCCTTTCATCGAGTTCACAAGTTGTTTTCCCACATCAAATCTGACCGTTTTACTTGAATTAGGTAATGATTGAGTGCTCACGTAAACATGAACTTTCCTTTGTTAACCAACGGTGCTGTGCTGTGTTGTCAACCATCGTTGAACTACCATTTTTACATGGAAGGATGGGAGCTGTTGGTGGGTGACAGACAGACAATATGAAACGAGCACTCATCATATGAAAACGATGCCAATGCCACAAATAGGAAGCAACAACCTTGAATGAAAAAACGAAACAGGCAGTGAATTTCTCCCTGCTCCTCGTTTCAAAAAAAACTGAAGCCATTTTAGCACCAGACGCCCCCCGCCCGGTTTAGTTAACCACACGAGTTTAGACGGCGCGAAAAGCACGAAAACACGCACCGCCGCTAATCCAATCTCGCGATAAGCCCCGTTTCTCTCGCCCTCGGCGCGCTTTATAAGCCACCCGCACATCTAGAGCGCTACGAGTAGTCTGACCTCCCTCCACTCCCCGTCCCTCCATCCGCAAGGCCCTCCTCTCGCCGTCCTTCCCTTCGACATTCTCGCTGTCGCTGGCCTGGCTGGCTCCCTCTCCGTGGTCCGTCGTCGTCTTTGGCTGGGGCAGATAACAAAATCTGATATCCCTGGCTGGGGCTTTCCCGTCTCGGGGTCCCCTCTACCTTCTCATCTCTCTCACACAAAGCAGAAGGCGAGGAGTTTTAGGGAGGGCAGGAGGAGCCATCATCGTGTCCGTGCTGGCCATTATTATTTCTTCATCCAACGGCAATTTCTGGCCACCGGGCGGGCAGGAGGCGTGCAGCTATATTACTCGGGTTCGTGGCCGTCCCGTTCCTCCAAGCATGCAGCAGAGTGGCGTGTCCTTTCTTGGCGGAATGGCGGAGGAGTTCCCCTCGACCGCTGGCGGCGCGGAGCTCTGGCTCCCGGACGAGTTCCTGGACGACGACTTCTTCTCCGAGGAGGAGAAGGCGGCGGTCGCCGCCAAGAGCGAGAGCGACGAGGAGGAAGGCGTGGACGGCCTCGCGCGCCGCGTGGCAGGGCTCGTCGTCGGCAACGGCAAGGGAGGAGAACGAGGAGACGGTTCCCCTGCAAAGGTTGGTTGGTTCAATACCTTTTCTGTTCTGTTGTGCTGCCTGCCATGTTTGGAAGTTTCTGGTTTCGAATTCCGCGGAGCTCTCATCGTTTCCCGTCCTGGCAGGCGGAAGTGCTGGCCGGCTCGCCGCAGTCGATTCTGTGCGGCCTGCATGGTTCCGGAGAGGACAGCCCCAACGGCGTGGCGTCGCAGGTCAGCTCGCCGCCGTCGTCGCCGCTGGAGCAGGCGCCGGCGGATGCCTGGGACCTGCTGAGCGAGGCGGCTGGCCAGGTGGCTCACCTGCGCACAACCAGCATCCCCGTGCCTACGAACGCGGCCGCTAATCAAGGGCACCACGTCATGCCGCCGCCGGCAAAGAAGCTCTCCGCGCCGGCCGAGGCTCTGAAGGCCGCGGGCGCCAACAACTCTCACCCAAATAACTCGATGGAACAGCGCCGGATTCAAATTGCTCGTGTGAGTTCCTCTCCTCCGCCGTAGATTGCGGCGACGCGCAGGCTCGGCCACTTGTTTGTTTTGGTTTTCTGACGCCGTTTTCCTCGGCGTGTTTTTTTGTTCCGGCAGTTTAATGCCCTGAAGCAGCAGCAGCTTCTCAAGCACCAGCGGGAGCGGGAGCTCGCCGTCGCAACGGCGGCGGCGTGGGGCACGAGGGTCGCTGGGTCTCACCGCGCCGGTGCCGGTGCCGCCGGGTACGGCGCGCCGGCGCCACATGTCCTCAGCGCGTCCGCGTGGCCCCCGCTCCAGAAGTCGCAGCAGCAGGCGCCCCCGCCGGCATCCCCGGCGGCGGCGGCGGGCATGCGTGCCCTCTTCCTCACCCCTCCTGGCGCCAAGCGCGAGTGCGCCGGCACCGGCGTGTTCATCCCCCGCCAGGCCGGCGCCCCCGCCGAGACCAAGAAGAAGCCAGGTAAGCGCACCGGCACCGCGCCCACAGATTCCTTTTCTGGTCCAGTGGATTCTTTAAAGAATCTTAACCGATTTTCATTACCATGCTGGCCGTGAACAGCGTGCTCCCCTGTTCTTCTCCCGGCGCGCGTCGTGCAGGCACTCAACCTCAACGTCGAGGACCTCAGGGCCCGTCCCATCTACCCCGGCGGTTTCGTTCTTGATCACGGTAATTACTTTGCTTTCGTTAAGTACACTTGCTCATTAATGTGGCTTGGCTGGACTGATGAATGAATGGCGCTGACAGTTGCACGCTCCTCTTGTGTTTCTTTCGTCAGATGCACTGGTTAGTCGGAGCAACGCTCTGCTGGCGAGCCGTTCGTCGCAGCTCCATGGCGCCTTGTCCCTCGAGGTGAATCTGCCCCAGGAATGGACGTATTGAAGCGCCGAATGCCGCCACCGCTGCAAAGATGATCCCTGATTCCCTTCCCCGGATTAACGGGTCATATTTAAGATAAAAAAAAAAGATTACTATTGCTATTGCTGGCAATAGGTAGGTGTTAGGCTAGAAGTAGGAGGCCGCAGCGGTGGTGGTAGCATTATGCATCAGCGTTAGGTGTTCTTTTGTGCGGGTGATATATTGGTTATGGTTTGGTGATGGATGGGAGCCGATGAACAAGAGCGAAATCCATGGCTTTCTTCGCAGGTCGTTTGGGGAGGAACAATAAGTGGGTGCTTTTGGAGAACCGTCTCCTAGTATGTTAGCTGGTTCTGGTACTATGATGATGATGATGATTCCCAAGAAAAATCATCAGCAGTCTGTTTGTGAAAGAGGTGTGTCAGTGTAATCAAGAAATAATAAGAGCTCCATATTTCCTCCTTTTTTTCTCTCTCTCTTTTGGTGGTGTTGATGATGTGCAGAAACGGATCAGGCTCTCTTGTTCCTTTTGTTGCCGTTGCTTCAAGGGTAAGGAATCGCCGTCTTCAGGAAAGAAATACTTCTACTACAGTACTATCACTTTTATCAGTTTTGGCAGCGGCTTCATTTTTTCTTATATGATTGTTGGAGTGAATGATCGGTTCTTTAGTGTGGTTGGATGATTCAGAATCAGTTTATAGTGCAGGAAGAACGGAACAGGGGTGAACGAAGGAACAGGTGGGTGGTTACAGTGTACTTGTTGAGCTGTCCCTCTGCCTCTCGCTATCCCCACCCCGGTTCCCCTGAACAAGTCTAGTTTATGACGTCTAGTTGCTTAACTTGGCGGCATGTGATTCCTTTATTCTGGCTCAGTCGTTGCCATCGAAGCTAACGGGTCAGCTGCCACCAAAGAATCTGGCGCTGGCCGGGCCCGGGATCTTGCACTGCATCTCCTCCGTGGCCGCCGCCTTGTCACTGTCCCCTCTCCCGGCCGGCCACCCGGGCCCCGGACAGCGATGCCTGTGAACTCCGCTTAAATTTCCCTGCAATTTTATTGGCAAGGTCCGCACTGTCTTGTTTTACCCACAACAGGTCGCTCTGAATCTTCTTCGCTGGTCGCTCTCCACACTCCAGTGAGTCCATGCGACAGCGAGCGAGGCCGCCGTTTTGCGTGGCCCTCGACGCAACGAGGAGCGAGAGGTGCGTGGCGTGGGCGTGCGTCTGGCTCTGGCTGGCCCAGATTCCGGTTCGTAGCGGATGGCCGGTTGCTGTCGTCCCGTCGTGCCTATGGGCCTGGCGCTTTGCCTCCTTGCTCTTGGTCGTTTGTGCTGCTGCTCGCGCGCCAACCCGGTCAAGCTGATGGCGCGAGGAGATCGATCGCCTTTATCTGTCGACAGTTCCAGGCAGCCGAATCCCTTTCGTTTTTGGCGAGACGAACAACGAACTCCTTTCCTTCCGTGGCCTTGAAACGAATAAACCGAGGGAAGGAGGGAGAGGGAGGCGCCGCGGCGTCGGCGTGTCGAGAAGACGAGAATCGAGGCCGATCGTGGTCTTTTCATCCGGTGACGGTGAGCAAAGCGGGCAAAGTCTGGTATTTTGATCCGTATCTCTTGGCAGTGGCAGAGCTGTGTGTGTGGCGCGTGTGTGATTATCCCAGCGGCTTTTCTTAGTTTCGCTTTTGCGGATGCTTATCGTACTTGCGAGGGATGATGTATTTTGTAACATATCTGAGGCAACGCATTTCCCTGTTGTGTTAGCGTCTTTTTATTGGTGGACGATCTAATAACTTTTGGAAATCTCAGTTGCCCATGTGATGGGAACAGGGAGGGAAAAAAAAGAACCTTGTGCCGCCGCATGAGGTCTCGATCTGGCGAGCTTTTCTGTCCCCCGGCTGCTGATCGGGCACGGGAGCCATCGTCCGCTACTGTGATCTACAGTATTCGTTTCGTTCCATTTCGGTACGAGGGAACGGGGAGTGCGTCCCGGCGTTGGTTAGGTTGTCTTCACCGGTGGGAAAAAAAAGGGTGGTTGCGTCCGACCAGGTGCATCCGCGGCTCGCCCATGTGGCCGTCATGTTCCGGGAGGCCGATCCGTGGGCGCCCGGATGGTGGCACCAGTCGTCCATGGGTCTGGCTCGCCGCTCGGCTCGCTGTCACGCCGGCTGCGTGGTTGCACTCTCCGTGTCTGCGATTGCTCTTCCGTGCCCGTCCCTCACAAATCCTTTCACCCCTGCTTGCTCGACTTTGCGTAACTGGTACGTGTAGAGCGCATTAGCACAATGCACACATCTACTACTGTGCCACAATTATTTGAATGACTGAATATACAGAGTACAATGCGCGTATCGTAGTGTTATACGTACTGGTATATTACTGCAACATAAAACTAAAAAAATGGTAGTACACTCAGACACCGTACAAAATTCAAAAACCACTGGCGGGAACTAGATGGATGCTTCTTCCTTTTTTTTATGTGAACGGGGCGGGTGGATGGATGCTGGTACAGAATTCAAAAAATCTCGAAGAGGAGCAGCATCAGCAGAAGAATGCAACTGTCAGGGAATTTGAAATGGCCAGGGCGGGCTCATCATTTCAAATATACTACTAGTACTCCGTACGTACTCCCAGTCTCCCAGACAAAGTCAACTGGCCTTGTTTACATTCTCAAATTCACTCTTAAATTCTACTATACAGAATTCCTATTTCTCATCATATCAAAATATCGGCAAATGCATGGAATACTAAATGTAGATAAAATTAAAAATTTATTGCATAGTTTTATTGTACTTTACGAGACGAACATTTTAAGCCTAATTAATCAATGTTTAGACAATTATTAGCAAATAAAAATAAAATTGCTACAGTACGTAATAGGGAAAAATCCCAAGTTTGGATGTCGAATATAACAGAAGTGCAGAACCACCTAGCAGGCTAGCACCAATCATAGCCGCCGACAGTTACCCAAGCAATTTTGAATTGAGGACTCGTTTAGTTATCAAATTTGGTGGGCAAAATTTGCATAGTAAATATCCCGTCACACTGTAGTAATTTTATTTTTATTTGGTAATAATTGTCCAAACATTGATTAATTAGGCTTAAAATATTCGTCTCGTAAAGTACAATAAAACTGTGTAATTAGTTTTTTATTTCATCTATATTTAGTACTCCATATATATGCCAGCATTTTAATGTGACGAGAAATAGGAATTCTACATAGTGAATTTTAGATACCAATTTTGGTATCTAAACAAGGCCAGAGGCAAGACAATTGGAGATTTGCGCCTACTTCATCACTGACAGTTTTAATTCTTTAGTGCCTAGCATTTACAGTGGTAGTACTCATTTCTTCTCTAGGATCAGGAGTACTTAAACTAACGGAGGTCAAACTGCTGCCAAATGCCATCAGTTGCTCAGCCAACAGAGCTGGGACCATAACTGCTTCAGCGTTTTGCTGCTGATTAATGAATATTTGTTTTCTTGTAAAAAAAACTGCTTTATTCTACTTGAAATTGCAGAATTTTCATTGTTTAATTAGATTCAGTCTTTGATCAATAATTCATCAATTTGTGTTATTTTTGTGACATTAAATTGCTATTACAAAATTTATATTGACACATACTTACATAGTCTCTTATATCACCTGAATAAAACATCGTTAAGAGTAAATATTAATCAAAGCCAATTTTAGAACGTCTTGTAAAACAACTAAAAGGTGTACAACTTTTTTTTTTGAGAATTTTGCATGAAGGAAACACAAGGGCGGAGCCAGAGGGTCAGCAGGCGCCATGGCCTCCCCAAACAAATGGACATTTCCTCTACTTAATATATAATTTAATATCTATATTTATATAAAAAAAATAGATCATAAAATCTTACAAAACACACTAAAATAAATTATTTGGTTAACTTAAACATCATTGTCTACTGTATTAGGACACATTTGATAAAGTTTAAAATTTTGCTAAATGCATAATTATATTTCATTTTATTTCTATATTTTACTGACATGTACTTAACTCGTAGTAGTAATAATTTGGGGTCATCAATACTTTATCGCCATAACTTTATTAAGAGTCACTATTATTGTTATACCAGTTCACTTTTTAATGCACTAGATGCAGACACTTGCATATATGCATGCATAGTCATCTCTATGAACAAACACATTATACCCTATTATGAATCATTTCAAACACTAAGCTCATAGATTTTTACATTTATAAGTCACTACGACTACGTGCGTCTAGTTGTCGACGGACATGGTTGCTTACTACGGTAATAATAAATTGTTAGATCGTCATATACTAAAATAAACCTAGAAAAATAGAAGCAACTACATTGATAGCTAACAGTCAAGTTTCACTAGAAGAACATAAATAAATGGGCTACATTTAGTTCGCACAAATCACTACAAGAATTTTGAGATTTTTTGACAATTGCATATCATCATGTATTGTACGTAAATTGTCATAAAAATAAATTTGTGACGAAAAAGTTGTCATCATGTAATCGTCACAAAAAGACCGACACAAAAAGTCACGCATGACGAAATTAAGAAAATTGTCACATAATGTCGGGACCTTTTGTGACGATCAGTTTTCCATTGTCACAAATTGTGCTATTTAATGATAACTATAATTGTCACATATTAGTGGTCAACGCGTCACATAATACATGGTCTATCACAAATGCCGAGTATGAACCCTGGTTAGTCCTTGCTATTGTGACGATAAGAAGTCGTCATGTATAGGTAGTTAACCATGGTTAAGAAGCCGTCATACATTATTTCATTCAGTGATAATGTCAGCAAAAGGTCACATAACATTGATATAAAAGTCCACCTTCATTCACATACAACCCAGATCATATGATACATTACATAGTACAAAGGTTCAAATACATCACATAAGCCCGTGTTTTACATATGCAAATAAGACAATACATAGTTTGTACTTCTAGTAATACAATAGCTCCCATGTCCCTCACCACAAAGTAGAAGAATGTGCACCTTGCAACAATATGTAGCTCCTATGTCCCCTCACTTCCCTTCTTACTTGTTGCAACTTTCAACTGAATAAAAAAATACAAAAGAAAATAAGCAGTGGGCAATAAATTTAAATAGGGTAATAATAAATTATCTTCATTTCAATTAATATATACAAATGGTCCAGTTTAACTATTATTCTACAATAAAAATAAACACAGAGTTGTTTTTTCTAGAATAGAGCACTAATGGTGGTTGTTACTACTTACCAGAATACAAAGTGGCTGCAAGTTTATTTAACAATATCATTAGCTATCCATGTGGTGGTGCAACGTAATCACTGTAAAGCAAGTTTTTAAGATGGGCAATGGAAAATGAAATGCAACACAACACCATGAAGGAATATTTTTCTACTGTACGCATAGTTGTACACATGTTGTACACAGAACTGTAGAAAATAAAATAACGAGCTGCTAGTTTTCCAAAGCAAACCTGATGGCCAATACTTGCTATACTGTCTGGTTGCTAGCTAGCTGCTACTTCTATCCGAGGTACCAATGTAACAGATAGAGAAAGGAAACAAGCTGCAACAAATTATCAATGAAATCAGAACCAAGGAATCTCTTATAGTATTATTTCAGAACCAACAAATTGTCAAGAAACAAGTTGTCATTTAAGGAATCTCTTATAGTATTATTTCAAATTGACTATTAGCCACAAAGAGAAAGAAGAATACCAGTTGGACTAGTGTATGTTGCGAGCACAACAGTCATGTCCATCTTCTGTAAGCATCTACGATAGTCATGTCCATTTTCAACTCATCTCCTTGGAAGTAGGCAGGTCTGCCAAAGAAACATAAGCAAACCATATCTGCTGCTCTCAATAGAATTGCATATTGCAAACTTCAGAAGCAGCGTGTGAACTGCTCAGCTACTGCACTTGTCGTTGGACAACTGCTGGTGGAGAAATACAGAGAATACAAAGATACAACTAACGTGATGCTGCTGTAGAAAAACACTTGCTGCTGCACAAAGACAGAGATAAAAGAGGACAATGTGAGCTGCTACTCAAACCTACAGAAAATAGAGCTAAAATTAAAAATTGTAGTAAAATACTAAACAAGTGTTCCTTTGAGCTATATAAACACCACGTTAGCTGTCTACCTAAAAATAATAAGCGAAACATAAATTAATTTACACTAATAGATAGTTCTCTGTTAAAATTAATATCCAGCCTAAAGGCTAGAAGCCTAGAACCATGTTTTCTATGCAATTGTTTGAGCAAACAGTGATGAATCCATTCATATTCATGCCCAATATATCATACTGCCACCACAAAAATTCTGTCTAACAACTGGACACCACTGACAG
Organism: Bothriochloa decipiens; assembly: GCA_023333625.1. Classification (NCBI taxonomy): domain Eukaryota; kingdom Viridiplantae; phylum Streptophyta; class Magnoliopsida; order Poales; family Poaceae; genus Bothriochloa; species Bothriochloa decipiens. The sequence continues at coordinate 51,970,403 of CM041634.1, forward strand.
AGATGACGACGAGCTAAGATTACCTGGAATAACATCCCACATTGTAGCCTTGCGCCCTCATGATACTGGACAATGACGCAGAAGTCGAACCTTTCCCCTTGGTGCCAGCGATATGCAGAGCCTACAGACACATCAATTCAGCTACTCCCACATCTCTGCATTCAACGAACAGAACCACTAGCTCCGGCGGGATGCATTGCTCACCAGGAACTGGGTGTGGGGGTCGCCACAGCGATGTATGTCCCATCTGGATCTGCAGTGGTCTACGCGCCCAGGGGCTCGACGGCGGCATGTCCAGCAGCGGCCCTATGGCGCGCAGCTACTGCCTGGCCGGCAGCCCGGCGGAGCGCCCATCCATCCCCGGCCATGGGCGGCGGCGGCCAGCGTGGAGCAGGCTAGGGCACGGCAACCTGCCTAATGCGAGGGCAGCGTCGCCATGACACGGGGAGGACGAGGAGGGGCGCTGGTGCTATAGGCGGAGGAGCTACGAGCAGGGGAGGTCGCCATGGGAGGAGCAATAGGGAGCAGCGTCGGCGTCGGCGTTGAGAGAGAGGGAGCTCGTGAGAGGAATACAGAGAGAGACCACGAGAGGAGATAAGGTGCAGGGGCTGCTCCGTGCGTATGGTGAAGAAAACTAGGGTTACAGAGGGGAACAATGGTTCTCAACCATCGGATCGAGAAATGGACGGCTAATATCAATCGAAGTTGCAGTTGGGCCTGTGGGAGGTTTTGGGCCTATCTCTCATTTGGGCCAAAATGGAGTCGTC
>CM041634.1:51976169-51995425 GCA_023333625.1 Bothriochloa decipiens
TCGTCATATTATGGTACATTATATGACAAAAACAGGACTCGTCATAAAGAATTTTGTCATAAAAGATAGGATTTCTTGTAGTGAATCAACCATATTCACTTAAACTTATTAGCCATAATATAGTTTTTTTTCTTGCATAACAAATCAACATCCTTATTAGCCACAAAAATCATGGGCCGAACAGAGACAACACATGCCTTAACCTGGCCCAATTAGCCACAATATAGTTTTGGCAATTGGCAGCACACTATTTTTGCAGCAGTTTGAGGTTAGCTTTGTGGTTTGCACCATGGACCATGGAGGCACATCGACACGTTCATTTTCTCTCTCGGAAGTACTACTGTACAAGCATACGACTTGTATTGCACGAGCATCAGTGTATCTCTCTATCAGGCTAGCGAGGGGACCAGTAGTGACAACAGATCACAAAGGGAACAGCGTGTACGTACTCCGTATAGAATCTAGCGGTACAACCATCATGTTGTTGAACTTTGGAGTCTTCCCGTTTCATTTGGACCACGGACCGTTTGTCCAGCTCTACTAGCATGTCCGGTAGGTAGCTTTGCCCGTCCAAGATTCCGCGTGGAGCCAAGGATACCTGGAAACGATACGATCCTGCGTTTAGTGCGTTATGCAGATGGCCATTAAGGTGTTTTTCTTGTCAACGGGCTAATTATGATCAATTATTACATATCATTTTAGTTTGTTTCTCCTTATTCAATTCATATGAATTTTTATTTTGGTTCATTTGAGCAAGTTTCTCATTAAAAGTAGTTAGAACTCGCAAAAATCACAAGTTCTTCGTCTAGTATTCCTTGCATGAGTCTTCTCTGTAGTTCGACTATCTGCATACATTTGAGTCATCGACAATGCAATGAGGTCTACTCCCACCTTTAAAAATGCAATTCTAGATTTTGGATAAGTTAAATATTTCTAAGCTTGACTAGATTTTTAGAATAAAGATGTTAACATGCATTTCTCCAGCTAAATTTAATATGAAAATACATTATATAGATATCAGTGTATATGATATTTATTTAGCGTCAAAATATTTTTATATAAATTTGATCAGACTTAAAATTATTTTACCCCTCGGAAAGTAAGAGTTTTAATTGTTCTAGTAGGACAGAGTGAGAGAACCGTTTTGTCTTGGCCCGGGTTGTGTCATGGCCTCATGAGGCAACAAGAACATGATGGGCTGTTCACCGCGTCCGCATGGGCGATCGCATGGGCTGCAGCTGCAGCTGCCGCTGCCGGGTTTTCCCATCCCGTTCCGTGGCTGCCAAGTGCCAACACAGCCTAGAGTCGTGCCCCTGCATAGCACTGTAGTCTATGGACGATGAATCGGGACGCTTCTGCCGGCGACGGCGACGGCGACGGCTGTTTGCGTCCGGCCGGCCGGCCGCTGTGGCTAACCACTTTCTTGAGTTGGCAGGCGCCATACTTTATGGAACGGTATCAACGTCCGACCTCGTCATGCATGTGCCGCGACGCGCCGACGGACACCGACGCCTGCTGTCGCGTCTCGGCTCCACGTACCCATGTGCCGTACTTCTCTGGTTAATTAACCAAGCTTTTGCCGCGGGCCCAGGGTTCCAGCCTTCCAGTTCGAGGTTGCTGCAATCCGTGATTAAACTTGGAGGACCAACAATCATTATTACTCCTGTAATTTTTAATGTAACCACAAATCATTACAGAGCTTCTCCCTCCGTAGTTTTATTTTGCCGCTGTACGGTGACAGCGCCGCCTCATGTGCAGCGTACTCCCTCTGTCTAAAATAAGTGTTGTTTTGGATTTTTGTGTCACAAGTTTTAATCGATTTGTAGAAAATACATGTAATATTTGTATCTTTAAATAATTTTGTTAAAAAATTATATAAAAAGATCTTTTCAATAATATTAATTACTTAACATAAATATTTATATATTTTAATATATAATTATCGACAGTTGTTTCTCAGAAAACGAGAATGACACTTTTGGAACGGAGGAAGTACTTCGTTCAGATGGCCTCCATCTCAGAAGAAATCAATCCTTGGGTGCGTGCACCATACTCACCAGCTTGCTGCTCACGCGACCGGATGGCTGGATGCATGCATGCGTGGCATGGATTGCCCGTTGCTGCCGCCTCCATGGTCGGGCCCTGAAAGGCCATTTTTGGCCATGATGCCTTCATCCGGCAGCGTTCTAGTGTGGTGAGTGGTTGTGGATGTGAGTATGGCATGCTGATTCAGATGCTTCAGACAGACGGGTCGGCGCCACCGCGTGTCAGGACTCAAGGCAGGAGCTCTTGTGGTGGACGCGACCGTCGTATATTCTTCAATCTTCAGATAGCTTCTCAGAGAACAGCTGAGATGTCTGTATGTAGCTGGCATGGTGCTAGGTCCATCGACCCTCGAAGAGTTATGTTTGTTCGGAAGTTGGGCCGTAAATGTATGATGGGCCACCAATTCTGCGTACAGCCACTGAGGGCCCTCTTCTGTGCCCACAAGGTCCACACCGCACTACGGCCTGCTTATTTGTTTCCTTTTTATGTTTCTCAAAAAAATCTGTTTCCTTTTTTATTTTTTATTTATTATATTATAAGAGGTGCATAATCTTTTCTGATGGATGTAATGCTAGTGGAGTAAAGGGAAAGCTTAATTTCATCAGAGTGTTTTACCGTGATCCGACACGTTAGATTGTATGAAGATTCGTAGTTTGCGATGGTGAGTATACCTTTATGACGTTTATACCTTAGTTTTTTTTTCCCGAATCTTAGCATAGGCACTTATACATGTCCATACACACGCCCATATAAACACATGACTCTATAGGCACCTCTAAAGGACCAAGAGTCGGAGACAGATCTCTAGATTTAAACTTGAAACCCTGCCCAAATATGCACATATGAAGGACTAACGAAGTCACCGAAATGTAGACGCGCTCACCCTCGGAAAAAGGGAGACTAAACTGACATATCACAATGTTGACCATTACTAACCAGTATATCTTGGTAATTTAAGTTTACGTACAAAACCAAACCACCTTTTGATACTAGCCTATTTTAAATTATAGTTCGTTTGACTTTTTTATCCTAAATTTGACCACTCGTCTTATTCAGAAATTTATTTAAAATATTATTTTTTTAGCTTACTTTATTAACAAAAATATCTTCGAGAATAACCTAAATTTGACTAAGTTTGCTCAAAAGTTTTGAATAAGATGAGTGGTCCAACTTGAGGACAAAAAAGACAAACGAACTAAAATTTAGAATGAAGAGTAGTTTAGAAGGTAAGAGGATTTTTTTTATTACAAGTTTTGTTGAAATTTTTTTGGAGAAAAGTAAAAATAAAGGGGGAGTAGGCTCATCTGCGTCCGCATGTGAATATCTAACTTTGTACAGCAAGAGAAAAAAAAAAGAGGAGGCATTGGCTAATAGTCAGGGCCCAAAATTTTAAAACCTATGATTCCAAGGCCCAGGCAAAAAAAAGGGCTGAACTATATATTGTTATTTTTCTGAGCTGAAAGATATTAGGGCCGTGACCCATTAACACTATTTCTTGCAGCCCATCGTTTCTACGTCTATTTGTTAGGACTACCTTTGGGCCCCGAAAAAATGAAACTAAGCTAAGCACGTGTGAGTTCAAAAAAAAAGTGTGAGTTCAATTGCCTAAAAAATGTGACAATGACCTTTGGGTTCCTCGCGTACTTGTGTGGACCTTAGAGCATCTCCAGCAACATTGCCTAACTCACCCTCCATCTCCAATTTGGGTAATGGAAGTCAAAAAACCAGCTCCAGCAGATTACCTACTAGGGCCAACAAATCTGTTGTCTACCCAAATCCCTCCTCTCCCTCTCCATTCCGGTTGGGCCAAGGAAGGCTACCCAATTCTTCTCTCTCCTCTCTTTCCTCCTCGGTCCCCACGCGCGTGCCCGCAGCCGGTCTTCTTCCTCGCCACCCTCGGTCTTCTTCCTCGCCACCGTCGGCCTCTTCTTTCCAGCCACCGCCGACCATGGGGAGGCCCGCCGCCTTGACCCCCTTTGGGCCCTCCTCACGGTGGCGCCCTCCTCTGCGTGGCTCTACCGGCACGGCGGCCTTCCCCGGCGAGGATGCGACAAGGACGCGGCAGATCTCGCGGACCCGACTCCGCCGCGGCTCCTGGCGCAGGCTCCTCCGCCGTGGCTCCGTGGAGACGGCCATCACTGGTGAGGTCGCTGCCCGGCGAGGCGGCGGTGCTCCCCCGCACGGAGGCTTCCCCACCAACGGGCCCCATCGACGAAGCCGCCTCCTAGTCGGTCATCCGCAGCCGGCCTTCTCTAGCCACGTCGCGGCCACCCCTAGCGTCCTCCTTGGCCCCGCGCGACTCTCCGGCCAGCCAGCCGCCGGCGACAGAGCTCCCCTGGCCGGCATCGAGTTCACCCATGGAGAAAAGTACATATCGAGGATGACAGGTGGGACCCACCAGTCATTGTCTGCAAGGATTAGTTTGGGTAGGCTGTTTTTGGTAGTATTGCTAGAACGAAGAACGAAATATGGGTAGTTTCAAAGTTGGTAGCTACCCAATCAGACAAGTAGGTAGTCTGATTTGGATAATATTGTTGGAGATGCTCTTAAGCCCTGAAAGGCTGAAACCAGCAGAAAAGGGCAGTGCTATTGCGATTTGCGATGGAGAGAGCATCAGCACAACTGCACGTCGGTGACGCTGATGTTCTCTCGCCTTTCCAGTTCCAGCCGAAAGCATGGGCCGGGTTCAAATAACGGAAAGGCCGGCGTATGCGCACCTATCTAGGCAACGCCGCGGCGTCCGGCCGGCGGGCTTGTTGCGCCTGCTTGTCCGTTCGCGGCCGCAAGCCAAAACTTCCCCACTAGCTAGTTCCCTCCCCTCCTCAGTCCCCCACCGCTGCCGGCCGCGCACACGCACGACGGGCGCGCACGACGCTGTCGCCCTGGCTCCCGTGGCTCATGCCGTCGCCATGTGTGGGCTGCGAGCCCTGCACCGCCAAATCAGTGCTCCTACGTATTTAATACTCGTGCTCCTACGCGAGGAAATGCGCCGGCCAGTTGATTGGTGTGGCCGGGCTGCAGCGTAGCATCATGATCGCGTCGTCACATTGCAAGGCCGGGGCCGCCCAGGAATCTGACCTTGATGCCACGGCCACGGTGGCAACGGTGTCGGTGTGTTTTGATTGTCAGCGATCTATTCCTTAGGATTCAGTTAGATAGCAGTACACCAGCTCCTCGTCTGTTGTACGCCTAACGGCATTCAGTCTAGCTGATTCGGTTTTGTAGGAATTAGTTAGCTACACTTGGCTGACATTGATCGGCTCCATGTATATGTACCCAACACTGTCTAATGAATAGAATCGAGCGTTTATCTAACTTACATGGTATCAGATTCATCTCGATCCCAACCCACTGCTTCCGCATCTCCCACCCATGACGAGCCCCTCTGCTTCCTCCGGCTCCAACCCATTTGCTGATCCCGCTCCACCTTCTTCTTCCACCTTGGTGATGCTCAACATCAGCAGCCACGTCCCGTTTGTCCTCAACTCCGACGAAGGGAATTTCAGGCAGTGGCGTTCCTTCGTCGAGCTCACCATCAAGAAGTTCCGCCTCCTCGATCATATCGACGGCACCGTTGATGCTGCGGCCATGATCGACGACGCCGAATGGCTTCAGGTTGATGCCTGCATCGTTTCGTGGCTGTACAACACCATTTCCAAGGAAATTTGGAACGATGTGAATCGCCCCAACGCCACCGCCTTCTCCGTCTGGAACGCGATCCTCGGCCAGTTCCTCGACAACCGTCTCCAACGCGTCGTGTACACCCAACAGGAATTCCACAGCCTGTTCCAGGGTGACATGGGCGTCGCCGAGTACTGCGGCAAGCTCAGGCGCCTCGCCGATCAACTTTACGACTGCGGCGTCGCCATCTCCGACACCGCCCTCGTCATCAATACTCTGCGCGGCTTGAACAACAAGTTCAGCCAAGCAATTTCTGTCCTCTCCACCATGACTCCCCCACCCACCTTTCTATACACCAAGTCATACCTTCTGCAGGAAGAACACCGCATCCGCCACTCCCTGCAGATGGAGTCGCAGACGACTCTCCTGGCGGCGGCCACGACCTCTCCCGCGTCACGGCCGATCGTGCCCCCTCCACCACCGTCCCAGGCGCCCGCCCATGGGAACACCGACCGCCGCAAGAAGCGCAAGGCAATCGACGGCCGCAACCGGCAGAATGGCGGCACCGGCGGCAACGCCGCTCCGGCCGGCGGTCCTCATCAGGGCGGGGCCACCCTGCCACAGTAGGGGCCTACTTCCAACCCATGGCACGGCGTCGTACAGGCGTGGCCCATGCCTCCCTGGCGGCCCAGCGTCCTTGGATCCAGGCCCAGCGTCAGCCCACCCCAGGCGATGGCGGCGTACGCGGCACCGCCGCCCCCCGATGCCGCATTCTACGCCGGTAACAACACAGTACCAGCCGGCCTCTACTCCGCCCTGAACGGGATGTCGATCAACAATTCGGGTGGTGGCGGCAGCAACTGGTTCTTCGACACAGGAGCCTCGGCACACATGGCATCCAATTCCGGTATTCTTTCCTCCCCTCCTGAATATACTGTTCCTCGTCAGATTGTTGTCGGCAACGGCCACCATCTTGAAACGCAATGTTCAGGCACCGCATCCATCCACACTTCCTCAACTCCTTTACAACTTCGTAACATTCTCATTGCTCCTCAGCTTGTTAAAAACCTTATTTCTGTCCGTGCTTTAACACGTGATAATTCAGTTTCTGTTGAATTTGATCCATGGGGTTTTTCAATCAAGGATCTTCGCACCCGGACGGTACTGCTCCGATGTGACTCCTACGGTGACCTGTACCCCCTTCGTCGTCCATCCACCGCACCGGTGCAACCTCCGACTGCTCTCCATGCTTCATCAGACACAACCTCTGGCATGCCCGTCTGGGACACCCCGGCCAAGCTACGCTACAGCAGCTGTCGCGTTGTATAGGTTTCTCCTGCTCCAAGTCCAGCCTGCATACATGTGATGCCTGTCGCCTTGGCAAGCATGTCTGGCTGCCCTTTAGACAATCCAATAATGTTTCTCAACTTCCTTTTCAACTCTTGCACTATGATGTATGGACTTCTATTGTAAGCAATTCAGGCTTCAAATATTACCTTGTGATATTGGATGATTACTCCCATTATGCATGAACTTTCCCACTACGCCACAAATCAGATGTTCTACCCACCCTCATATCCTTTCATGCTTTTGTCCGCACCCAATTCCAAGTTCCTATAATGTGTTTGCAAACTGATAATGGGAGGGAGTTCGATAGTTCTGCTTCACGTGCGTTCTTTGCCGTTCACGGCATTGCTCTTCGTCTCACTTGTCCATACACTTCGCAACAGAATGGGCATGCAGAACGTGTACTCCGAACACTGAATGACGGCATTCGCACATTGCTGTTTCAGGCGTCTGCCCCGCCCACCTTCTGGCCGGACGCGCTCGCGACGTCCACATACCTGCTCAACCGGCGTCCATGTCGGCCCCGTGCATATGAGTGTCCCTTTGAGCTACTCTTTGGCGTACCACCTGATTATGATCAGCTCCGGGTTTTCGGCTGCCTCTGCTATCCCAACACAGCCTCCACCACGTCACATAAACTCGCTCCCCGCTCTGTGCGCTGCATATTCCTAGGTTACCCACTCGAACAAAAAGGATACAAGTGCTATAACCCCAGCACTAAACATGTCATCATCTCACGCCATGTCTCCTTCGACGAAACATGTTTTCCTTTTGTGCAGGTTGATCAGGTACCGCAGCCCCCACCGTGCCCATCGTCTTGGCCTGACGAGGTCATCATCCCAACTGAACCTCGCTAGCCTCGACGTCGTGCGCCGGTCGCCACCACCAGCAGGCGTGCTTCGGTGCCTGAACCAGCGGCGGCCCCGATGCCCTCGGCACCCGACGTTGCAGTGCCACCTGCGGCCACGTCTCCATCAGCACCTGCACCTGCCGGTTCTACGACGCCATCACCGGCTGCCATCGCGACGCCGGACACAGCGCACGGCGCGACGTCATCTCCCGGGCCGCCAAGCCCGGAGCCTGCGCCACAGCCTGCGCCGACTCGACATCCAATGGCCACATGGGCACAACATGGGATTCACAAACCTCATCCTAAGTATGCCCATGTGGCAACTGCATCGACACCATCACCACCGCCGGCGACAGTTCGCGGCGCCCTCCGTGACCCCGAATGGATGGCGGCGATGCAAGAAGAATTCGACGCTCTACAGCGCAACGACACATGGACTCTCGTGCCTCGCCCGCCCCAGGCAAATGTCATCACCGGCAAATGGTTGTTCAAGAACAAGCTCCACCACGATGGTTCCCTGGAGCGCCGGAAAGTTCGATGGGTTGTGCGGGGGTTCTCTCAGCGCCCCGGAGTCGACTTCCAGCAGACATTCTCGCCGGTGGTAAAACCAGCGACCATCCGCATTGTTCTCCACCTGGCGGCAACACGGCACTGGCCCGTGCATCAACTCGACGTGAAGAATGCGTTCCTCCATGATGACCTTACTGAGCACGTGTACTGCCATCAGCCTACCGGTTTTGTTGATGCTGAACACCCGAACCATGTCTGCCTGCTCGTCAAGTCATTATATGGCCTCAAGCAGGCGCCACGGGCGTGGTTTCAGCGTCTCGGCAACCATCTTCGTGGCATCGGGTTCACAGCTTCTGGATCCGACAGCTCCCTGTTCATCTACGCTCAAGGCGGTCACCTGGCGTATCTCCTTGTGTACGTTGATGATATCATTCTCACGGCGTCGTCGGCACAGTTGCTCTCCCGTGTTGTTGATCAGCTCCGTCAGGCATTCGCCATCAAGGACCTTGGTGACCTAAAGTTCTTCCTTGGCGTCCAGGTGCGCCGCGATGCCACTGGGTTCCACCTCAATCGGGCGCAGTACACAGAGGATATTCTGGAACGCGCCGGTATGGCGAACTGCAAGCCCGCGTCGACACCTGTTGAAGTCTCGCCGAAGCTATCTGCCAAAGACGGTGAACCTGCTGCTGATGGGACCTTCTATTGCAGCATCACCGGTGCGCTACAATACTTGACGCTCACAAGGCCGGACATTGCCTATGGGGTCAATCAAGCGTGCCTACACATGCATGCTCCGCGTGACATGCACTGGAATCTCGTCAAACGGATTCTCAGGTATCTTCGCGGCACCATACAGCATGGCATCACCATCTCGGCCTCATCCTCGACGACACTGAAGGCATATTCTGACGCCGACTGGGCAGGCTGCCCGGATACGCGGCGATCGACCTCCGGCTATTGTGTCTTTCTCGGTGAATCGCTGGTCTCATGGTCCTCCAAAAGGCAGACAACAGTCTCGCGTTCTAGCGCCGAGGCTGAGTACCGAGCGGTGGCAAATGCTGTCGCTGAATGTTGCTGGCTCCGGAATCTGCTGCGTGAGCTCCATGTCGTCGTCAACAACGCAACGGTGATTTACTGCGACAATATCTCGGCGGTTTACCTATCGGAGAACCCGGTGCATCATCGGAGGACGAAGCACATTGAGCTGGACATACACTTTGTGCGCGAAAAGATTGCTCTCGGCCAATTCAAGGTACTGCACGTCCCAACTCGGTACCAATTTGCCGATATCATGACCAAGGGATTACCGACGCCGCTGTTTAGTGAATTCAGGGACAGTTTGTGCATACGATCAATCGAAGCTTCAACTGCGGGAGGGTGTCAGCGATCTATTCCGCAGGATTCAGTTAGATAGCAGTAGACCAGCTCCTCCTCTGTTGTACGCCTAACGGCATTCAGTCTAGCTGATCCGGTTTTGTAGGAATTAGTTAGCTACACTTGGCTGACATTGATCGGCTCCATTTATATGTACCAACACTGTCTAATGAATAGAATCGAGCGTTTATCTAACTTACATTGATCAGCTGGATCGCGCCACCTGTCAGAGAATGAGTATGGCATTGCGGGGCCCAACACGTGGCTCTTCTTCCAGATGCTGTTCCTATCGCATCGCGGCCCAGTCTCGGTTTTTCTTCCTCGGTGTGAGTTTTTCACCCGGTCAACACCACCTTCTGAATACTTGTCAAAACAAAACCCACCACCTTCTGAATATTCCGGGTTTTGTTGTCTTTCGAGTTTCGACAGTCGTGTCGATGAGTTCGATGTCTTTCCGAGGAAAAAACGGCCTTCTGCATCATCAGCGTGACGGTCGCGTTCCGCGGATAAAACGTGTGTGCTTTGTGCCGGCAAACTGGCACTGGACAAGGTTTCATGGTGACGTACTGACGTTGATGGGCTTCGCAATTGCAAAGCTTATTCTCTTTGTAGAACAGTGGATGGTGACACTGCCACCCCTATATTGTTTACTCCGTATCTCGTTTTCAGCTCGAACTAGAAACGTAGAGAAGAATTCACATTTGCCTTCAAAAGTTGGAACGGAGAACGTTTGGGGTTGAACAATCTCCCTTAATTTCTTTTGTTAATTTTCTGTGGGCTTTTCGTGGTACCATGCGACCGTATACTTTGAATAGTGTATGGATGGATGGAGATTGAAGAGTACCAACACCATCATTATCATGTAAAATGGGAGATGGGAGATGGGAGATAGGAGATGTCGCACACTGTAGAAGTTACCACCAAGTAAAGAGTATAGAGTATTCGAGTTTCACAGTATAAACAAGGGGTAAAGTTTTTCTTAAGCTCGTTCTCTAAATATAATTTGATAAGTTATTTGAATATAAATATCATCTGCCAATGGTAGGACGGTCTAGTGGGACGCTACCCACCAGGGTTCAAATCCTGGTGCTCGCATCTTTTTCTGAGATTTTCCTAGGATTTACTGGCATTATGCATTAAGCGGTAAGCGACATTTCCGTCGACGACGAGGCGCCGGTGGTGGCTTCAGGAATCTCCAGATCAGCCGGCTACTCAGTCCTTCGGAGGTGCTCATAGGGGTAGGGGTAGGTTTGCGTATGTGTATTCATAGGGGTGAATGTGCGTGCATGTTGTGAGCGTCTGCGTTGTACAGTGTCATACTAAAAAAAGGAATATAAATATTCCTTCCGTCCCAAAAAGAATGACGTCATGGGATACATGCCGGTCAAACTTTCTCAACTTTGATTAGGTTTGTAAAAAATACGTGCAATATTTTAATCTTCAAATAATTTTGTTAAAAAACTAGACTTAAAGATCTTTCCGATGATACTAATTACTTAGCATAAATATTTATACATTTTAATATATAATTGCCGGTATTTTAAAAATGTTAATTTTTCGAGAAGCGAGAATGACATTTATTTTGGGACGGATGGAGCATCATCTTTCTGTATATTTTATTCTCTAACGATTTTTCTATATCTTGTATGCGGTGTGGAGAGCTACCCTGCTCTATATCTTTGACTAATGAGAAATCTGAAATAGGTGATTGCATTTAAAAGGCCACTTAAAATGAGAGCAACTCGAAGAGTCCTTCCTAACTCATTCTTCAAATCATCATTTGAATAAAAGTCGCTTTCTATATATCTTGTCACCTTTCAATGTTTTTCTATATCTTGTGTGCTTTCTACAGAATCAATCTTGTTCTTTATCTTTAATTAGCAAGAAATCCAGAACAGGGGATATCAGTATTTGAAGATCTAATTAAATAAGTTATGGATGACACTTTTACCATAACCTTTGTCTCTATCAATATAGAAGGATAGAGAGACTACTGAAGCTGCTCTTATATGTCTTTTCGCACTAAAATCTTTTTTATCAATTAGAAAGGGTACAATGATTATAGAAGAAATAAAGAGTCTTTTGAAGTTGCTCTAAAAAACTAACTATGCTAATGTGGCGCCTGATAGGAATATAATGATTCTTCAAATGCAGTGTTTCCTTGCCGAAAGGCTATTTCTCTAGACGAGTGGAATGATCAGAGACTGGACCAATGCAATGGACCAACGGTATGCGTTGATGAAAGCTCGATCTGAACATTTGAAATTCGTTTTTAGCTCAGGGAAAGCAACATGTCTACATGGCGGCATCCAATTTCCTTTCCGAGCTGTACATGTCAACATCTGGTGTTCTGGAACACTGCGGGTCCCGAAACTGTACGCTGTCGACGCTGGGCACCGTACAGCTAGCTTTGGCCCCGGCGCCGGCCCCGGCCCCGAATCTCTGGCCCAACCGATCGAATTAAACTAACAAAGCACAAACGCCAACTGCCATTTTTTTGCTCGCTCATCAGTGATCATGGACTGGACGAATGAAGACTACGATCTGCCGAACAAAAAGGCGAGGGATGGATCAGCCAGCCAAAGCGGCCGCCAGATGCATAAAAAGGGCGCACACGGCTCCTCCTCCTTTGCAGTCAGTCCTCTGCTCCTCCCCTTCCCTCGGAATCAACGCGGCTGAGAGCAACCGCAACCGGCCGGGCCGGCTGAGAGGAACGAGCCCACGGCTTATTACGAAAACGCCCACGCCACACCCCCGGCTCTCTCCTTTCTTTTCACCCGAACCCGAACCCACCCCCTCCCCGATTCAAACCGTCGCCGCCGTCGCTGAGAGAGAGTCGTGACTCCCCCAGCGGCGGCCTGCGACTGCGACCACCGGTTCCGTTCCCCCAGTCGTCTCTCCTCCCCTCCGCAGACCGCATTTGCGCCAGTCCCGTCCCGTCCCCTCTCCCTCGCAGCTGAGCGGGCTGCCTCGGGAGGGTCGTCGTCCACCCCCACCCGGGCCGCCGCGGCGGCGGTTACGAAGCGGGCAATTTCGGCGCGGGATGCCGCGATCCCCGCGGACCGCAGTGATGTGCGGATCGGAAGGAGTATGGGCGTGACCCAGCCGGGAAGTAGTGGTGGAGACTGCTGGAGGACTAGGGCCGGGAGTGGGAGCTGCGGGCGGCCACCACGATGTACGTCGCGCGGGAGTCTACCAAGGTCTCGATTCGCTGCTCTCATCACCGTATGGTTGCTGGGTATCAGTTTAATGATCGGTGTCTGCGTCTGCGCAGCTGTGGAGGAGGGTGTGCGCGGAGACGACGGCGGAGCTGCAGCTTCTGTTCGAGAAGTGGCAATTGCTCCTTGCGGGGCTGGTGTTTCAGGTGAGCTTCCAGACCGATCTCGGTTGATTGTGCCTCCTCTGTGCATAACCATGAGATGTTAGTTGGCGCTTCTGTTCACCGGGTGTCGACACGTTTTGACTTGCAGATGGCTCAGACCCCCTGTTATTTTTAAAATTTTCAGTTGTCTCTGTTAAATTTAGTGCTTAATTTGGGGGCTGTCGCCAATCATATTATGATTACTCTCCAGGGTGTTGTCAATTGAAACGAGAATACCTCCTTTTCATTTTATGCTAAGCTAGTGAATGCTAAGTTTAGTACTGAATAAGTATTTGCTCGGAATCACAAGACACTTCTTAATTTGTAGGCATGTTGGTTTGTTGTTCGTAAGAATGAGGGTATATATATATATATCCTGTGAAATCGGTTCCGTGATGTGCCTTCTGTATATGCATTAAGCTACTGATATATGTTGCCTGATGTGCGCGATAGTTGAGAATTCACATAGGTCGTACAAGAATATTTATTCAGGTGAAAAGCAATTTATCGTGATATGTTTGTCTTGCGGATTGTTACCTTTGCCTTATCCCATAGTTCAATGCATGGATATGTGATCCCTGGAACACGTTATAAATTGGCCTTTTATATTGCTCTAGTTTTTTTAACTCTTTATTTGTGCTTTCGAAATGCATGTGAAGAAGTGTAATGCACCTAACTACCTGTCTACCTAGTTAGCAGGGTACTCCAATTCTTCTTGGAACTACTTTTGTTTTGCATATAAACTGGGTCTGTTGCCATTTTTCTTTTAGGCGACTCCTTTGCTGTGTTTTGTTGTAACAAATAACAGCACCCGTCATGTAATCTTTGTAGGAAAGGAAATAGCCGTCCTAGTCCTAGACGTCAAGAGAGATAGAGCTATAGCAGTGCACACAACATCCTTGTTCCTTGGGCTAACTTTCTAATGTGGAAGATATGTATATTCAGACTTCCTATGTCCTAACACTTAAATTAACTGAGCCATACTGTTTTGGTACCCAACATTCTCTTTTGGGTTGTCCCTGGCATGTCAGTAGCATGATTGATGTATGATGTATCCTGGAAAACTTCCTTGGCTGCTGTATTTTCTTTACTCAAAATTTTTAGAATTCAGTTTAGGTGGTTCTTGAGATTCTAAACCTCTCAATTGATGCCTTTTGTGCTTGGCCAATCTGTGTGTTGCTTATCCGAGCAATCTGCATCCCTCTTATATCATTTTTTTTTTGTTTTCACTGGAAGATCTTCTGGTGCTTTTAATGTATAACTGTTTTGCACTTTGCTTCAATTGATAAGCCAAGAGTTTTGTAGACCTCAGAAGTGACTGAGTTTTTCTATGTGCACAGTTGGTAGAACTAGAAACTAGTGACTTATTTAGTCAATTGATAAGCAACAAAGGAACACACCAATTATATGCTAATTAAAGTCTTTCAGAGTTCTCAATTTTGAGGCCGCAGAAGCTCCTTATAATATCTTAATCTCGTAATTCTGCGTTGTCTTCTCAAAATTTGCTTGTTAGCACATTTTTATCAGTTCAATAATTAATGATTTTGGAGATTTATGCAATCATTTTGGCTAATAACTAGTACATCCATGGATTGGCTGCTCGAGGAGTACATTACTTGCATCGGCCCGGACCACTGCTGCAGGACTTGGGATTTATGGCCCTTCCGGTATGTCATCTGTCTTCATTCAGATTCATGTTCATAAAATAATACACATGTTTTGTGCCACTGGTGACACACCTCCATATGCAGGAGCTTGGCCAAGAGAAAGGTTATCTTAGTGAGAGCGTATTCACTTTCATCTTCATTTCCTTCCTATTGGTAGGTGACCTTTTACTTTGCAGTTTATCTGTTTGATGTTGATTACTTGTACCATGAGTGTGTGCGCGTGTGCGCACACGCGCATTAATTGTTGAAATTAAAAATATATGCTGTAGTTAGTCTCATTGAGCAGTAAAATCAGAAGTGGTGGTCATCTAGATTGATATGCAAACCTAGTAATTTAACTGAATGTGATTTTGCGGAATGAAGAACATGGGCCAATTAATCACCGTATGAAATTATTGGAACCTCCGGTATGAGTATTTAGTGAAATTTGAGCTCTCATTTTGAGGGTACTCTCTATGTTTGTCAAGGTTAGATGATAATCTTCATTTAAATCTCTAATGTCTATACTTACAAAATGTTGTTTGTTAATGTTTTGTTACACTGGCTTGTGTTTGTACTCTATGATTGATCATGTTCTGTTACCTTTTTGAGCCCTGGTATATGCTAATTTCCTTTTTGTATTGTAGTGGAGTTTTCATCCTTTTATTTATCATAGCAAACGTTTCTACACTGTTCTACTATGGCGAAGGGTGCTGACATTTCTAGTTGTAAGTTTGATTGTTAACTTTGATGGTGTATAGACTGTATCCATGTTTCAACAAGTGATCATAGTTTCTTGTCCAGGCTTCGCAGTTTTTAAGGATTATAACATTCTATTCCACTCAACTTCCTGGTCCCAATTATCACTGTCGTGAGGTAATCTTGATTTCTCATTCTAGCTATAACATATACTGGTGAACACTATCAGTTACAAAATTATTCCAAACCATTTACCTTTTGCTTTCATAGGGCTCAAAACTGGCCACTCTTCCACAACCAAATAATGCACTTGAAGTGCTCCTGCTTAACTGTAAGTTCTCTGTTGTCGGCCTACTGTTCTGGGTTGAAAGTTCTGTTGATTCAAAGTGTTCCTTGCAGTTCCTCGTGGAGTGCTTTTTGGTTGTGGTGATCTGATATTTTCATCTCACATGATCTTTACCCTAGTTTTCGTGCGCACATACCATAAATATGGCTCAAACAGGTATGGAAATCTATTTTGGTGATCTTGTGTGTCCCCCCTGTGTGTCATGCATGTAATTTGTGTGACATTTTTCAAATTCACATGTTCTAGTTTTACTGGTGGATTTGCTATCTTGTAGGTTGATTAAGCTCCTTTCTTGGCTGATGGCTATAATTCAGAGTCTTCTCATAATTGCGTCTCGCAAGCACTACACTGTCGATGTTGTTGTTGCTTGGTAGGACAAAACCTAATTTCAATGATATGGTTATCTTGACATTTGCCTTCCTTTTGACAGTCTCTTTCCACAGGTACACTGTTAATTTGGTTGTGTTCTTTGTTGATACGAAGCTGCCAGGTACAATCTTATACCCTCGATCATGTAAATCATCCATATGACGCATTCTGTAACAAACTTTTGTGGTAATTCTGCAGAAATGCCGGATCGTACAAATGTATTATCTTTGCTTCCAGTAAGCACAAAGGATAAAGACGGCAGGATGAAGGAAGAACATAAACATGACAAGGACGGGAGGATGATGGACGAGTTCCATAAATTGATAAACGGGAACACGGTCGATGCTACAGATTGGGTACTATAGAACATTTCTTATCACCTCACAATTTCTGAATTATCGTAAATGGTTTGAGGGCACCTTTCAGTGCACGGCTGCATGCACAAATTTAAATGAATTATTATATTATATATACCATTGCTTTCGCAGCTCATTACATCATAACCTCGTGCTTTTGGTACTGAGTTTTCTTGATACATGTTTTTCTGATTATTTCAGCGACAACGAGTGCAGATGAATGGAAAGCATGGAGAAGACACGAACCACGCAGTGTCTGATGCCACCCCAACTGGGACATGAACAGCAGCCTTTCTTTGTCATATCTATTGTCTTCAAAATCCACGTGAGTCTGCGAGAAAGAAAATTGCGTGTATGATGAAAGGCTTCAAGAAAATTGCGTGTATGATGAAAGGCTTCAAGAAAATTGCGTGTATGATGAAAGGCTTCTCAGGCACCCGCAAGGCTGCAGCAACATTTTGTTGTGCTCTCAATGGCACGATGAGGCTTTGAAGTAGTGGTAGAAAACTGTAATAGAATCAGAATCTCGTGGCTTCTCTCGGAGGCCGCAGCTACAGTCTTGCACCCTTAAGACCTTTCAGAAACCGATGATATTAGAGTGAGAAATTGATATTTGATGTAAATATCGATTAGATTCAGCTAGTTCTTGATCAAAAAAAAAAAACTATTCATCTGTTGTCATAAGTAATGACCAACTTTTGGTAATTTGACGTGAGCAACTCTAATGACCAACTTTTAATGTCCAACCGCCACTTATCCGAGCTGACCGGGGCGGGCTCACGAGACCTGAATGGTGCGGCTCACCCGCTCACGGGTATGGCGCTTTCCCCCCAAAAAAAATTAAAAGGCAGCGCTTGACTGGGGATGCCGCGAGAAGCGCGGATGATGCAAAGCACATGCATCCGCTGCGTTCAGCTTGTTGCCATGTGACATGGCCGGTTGGCGTTTGCGGCGCTTACCCATACCCATGTCAGCGGTGCAGCCGTGCAGTGCAGGTGCGTTGCCCGACTACACTGAATGCAATGCACGGCTTGTGAAGCGATATATGGCAGTTGCTCTGCTCCACGATGTCACGATTAAAAGCTTTCCCATTTCTGCCAAATAGCCAATAGTTGCAGTCTGAATCTCTCTTAAGTAAATGGCTTTTATGCTTGTGCTACCTCTACAGTGCAATTGTAGAAATTAGAAATGTTGGCAACTACTTGCACATATCTTTTAAGAAGATTCATCTGAAATGTCGTGTCTTAGAAGAAGATTCATCTGAAATGTCGTGCAATTAATAAGTGCTGATTTGCCGTAGCTCGAGTGCATGTCCCTTCAATCGCGGCAAGCTGCATGTTACCGGAGGCAGCCCCACGTTTGGCTATTTGGAGCTGGAGTACATCGATACTGACTATTAAAACTTGCGGAACCTGATGCTCCCGTTTGGGTACGTCGATCCTTCCCTCTCGGGCAGATCAAACCATCGAGTGGCTATCATAATTCACAACTAAGAAAGCATGCCCCGGTGAGACCGGGTTGGATTCATTGAAGGACTACAGGATGGACCAGAAGCTTACCCTGTACTAGCTGTTGCCTGTTTAGGATGCAAAGGATACTGTCCTGGACAAGGAGTAGTGTCCTGCAAATTAGCCTCAATAATGGCAATTCAGCGGCTCCCCTGCCTCTTGGATGTCCTATTTGATTCGGCGGCAATGCCTCTGCCCTCTTGCATGGCCTATTTGAACCTCATTGCCAACGAGTACACTGCCCACCACATATAGTATCATTTACTTCTGGAATAAATCCAAGACAGTATGATCCCCTATGCAAAGTCGAGCACTAACTGTTCGAGCTAGATGGACATATTCCACCACAAAGAATGTAACCAACTAATCTACAAGACAAGAAGATCTAATAACCTAATTAACCAGAAGGTACACAAATCATGCAAGCATCACGCAATGGAAAATAAGATCTTCCACTCCCCATTTTACCACCACTCACAGCCAATCTTTACAGAATAATAACCCGCTTTCCTTTTTCTCCGCGGCATGTGTTGCTGTACTCTACAAAATTAACACCACCCTTCATTTCACCCAAGCAACTCTTGTTCATCTCCAATCCTTTTTCTCATGCTCAGCCAATTTGCATTCTGAAACTTGCTCATACTTCACTGTCATGGCCTTCGAGCGTTTATTAAGAACAGTGTGTGCACCAAGAGTACTCATCCAGGAACATTGAAGTGGAAGAGCCATGATATAACAAACGCAAACACCATGCAAGCGAGAAGGAAGTTAAGGAACCGGTGCCCTTGCCAAAATCTCCGACGCTCAGTGTCTGTTGCCTGAGAAGCTGCAGTGTTGCTTGATTCGTTCCACTGCTCGATGAAATCCGCATCACAGAAACCTGCCACGTTGCACGCGGTTGAGCCACAGATTTCGCAGATCCTAAGACAATGAAAGAAGGGATGGAGACACTTAAAACAGATCCTTGTTTGCATTCATAATGTTGCGATGCAAATTTACTTAAAATGATATCAGGGCAACATATTTCATAATGTGCAACTACTCAAATACGATGCCGCAAGCAACACAAAGCTTTAATATGATACAAACTTAATCAAGATAATAAACATATAACATAGGCCTAATTTCATTTGAATTAGTGGAGCAAAGTTATGTTTAGTGATTTTGTAAGGATAGTGATGCATCTTTGCATTTTTATCTTGACTCAGTTTATATACTTCTCA
>CM041634.1:52005425-52133749 GCA_023333625.1 Bothriochloa decipiens
GTTGAGACGACTCAAGAAAGTCTTCCAGTCAACATAGGCGAAGTTAGGTAATCATAAGTTATACCAAACAAAATACCACAAAAAAAAGGTGTGGATGGTATCTATTTTACATCCGATCCAAAGTGGAGGAAAAGAATATATCTTCGTTGGCACTATCTTAAGACTTGTAAGCATCGTATGTTTCTAATTCAGAAGCTATGTGGAGTGTGGACTACACAAATGCCATTGAGACTTGTTGTTGCCTAAAACTATAGTATGTACCAGGAGAACTAAGGTAAGAGACACAATTTGTATGAGAATCCATAAATAAAACACATTCAAGTAAGCCATATGCTGTATGTAAACTTGAATAATCATGCACAACCCAACTAGAAAGTCAAGACCTAGTAGAGAAAGTAACAAACAAGCAAGAAAACAGCATGTAAATAATAATAAAATCAACATAACCACCACGAACAAACTAATTGCACAAGCGGACATCACAGGAAGAGCATTATTACATCATCATTCTGTTACTACTTTGTCATTACGCTGTTCTGCAGTAATACTGTCTATCATAAGCTAAGTAACAGCCATAAATCAGTGAATCGCCTCAGTTTCTGGAAAGGGACCATGGAGCTTTTATAATACCTGAGTTCGAGCACCAGGGATCGAGCCCACAGGTGGTGTGCTGCTCCCTGACAGCTTCCACCAACCGTGCTAAGCTTGGATCTCCTAATTTCATTTTGAAAGATATCTTTCCTTAGACAAACCAGTCCATATTTTGGCTGCTTACTTCTTTTACTTCAATGCCCTGTGATGAACTGAAGACAACTACAAACATCAAATAGATAGCATGTGCTTTTCTACAATGCAATAAATATGGGCAATACCTTAAGCAGCACATCCACACACGGTGCAGCACAAATATCCACTTTAGACTAACACAGAAGTATATTATGGTAGAAACACTGAAATAAATATAAACTAATGCCTGGAAAAGAAAATGCATCATCTCCTATTAACAGTGAGCCTCAGGATTCTAATTAATGACCTGACACCACTATGTCTGAATATAACAAATAACTAAAAAATATTCCATCATGCAAGTTCATAAGATTCCTACTTTGTCAGGTTGGCGGACCTGACTGAAACAAGGTACTGGCATCACTGCTCTGCATACCACTTCTCATCCAAGCAATGCTGCTAATTTCTGATACCAATGAAGCAAAGCTAGTATTTGAAACCGGTGGATGATCTTCAAACTCATGGAACTCAGGACCCAGCAATGAGTTCTTATGAGGCTGCTCGTGATTACTGCAGCAACCATGCCCACATTTGTTTGGCACCTCAGCAGCAAAGCATATAGGATCAACAAACTTGAAAACCTCACTGCCAGGAGTCAAGACTTTATGAGTTGAGTCAGACTTGACGACAGAACTTGGAATATCTTGCTGGGTAGGTTCCATGTGTCCTAGATTGTATGGTCTGAAAGCACCAATCTTTGCAGCTGGTCGGGACAGGTAGGGTGGATCAATACCTTGAGTCACAGAACACTGATCTGTGATGTACCATGCCCCAGCAGAAGTATCTGGAACTGTTTGGACAGGAGCATCCCTTACATCCATAGCGGTGAAGGAACTAAGATCTTTTAAAGGCCAAGGTTCTTCTGAAACTGCCATGGACACCTCCGGGATACTTCGCTGCACAGAAACACCATGCTTGCATCGGCCCTCATTGCAGTATCGACGCCTCAGGGTGGAATTCCAGTGATTCTTGATGGCATTGTCGGTTCTCCCATCCAAAAGCTTTGCGATACACGCCCACTTGTTCCCATGGACAGCATGAGCTTCTATTATAATACGGTCCTCCTCATCTGCAGAAGAAAGGTGACAAGACATAGACGCATGTAAGATCCGCATGAACGACAGAAAGCACCATGTATCAAATCCATAAAGGTAACCAGAGAACAACATATCACATAGATATCGCAAATGTAAATGCAAAAGTTTCAGGCCAAGGTTACATTTCGGTACATTTATCATGGGCTAAAAACCGCAATGTAAATAGAGATTGAAAAGGGGTACCAGTGAAGGGCTTGCGCTTGACTTGGGGGTCGAGCTGATTGCACCAGCGCAGGCGGCAGGACTTGCCGGAGCGGCCCGGGATGCCGCGCGCGATCAGCGTCCAGTTCCGCGCCCCGAGCTTCTCCACCAGGTTGCTCAGCACCGCGTCCTCCTCCGGGGACCACGGGCCCCTCACCCGCTCCTCCATCGTCGCGTTCGCCGCCGCCGCCGCCGCAGAAGCAGCGGAAGCCTCGGCGTCCCCACCAACGGGAGCACCGGAGGCAGTGACCCCGTCGTCCTCCTCCCCGGAAGGAGGCGGCGACATGTGGTTTGGTTGGGGCTGGAGCAGGGCCTCGGTTAGGGTTTGCGCCTCATCGGCCATGGAGAGAGAATTGGAATGGGCCGCGTCGGCGGCGGCGTTCGGATCCGATGGCGGCTGCAGCGGCGGCGGCGGCGCCGGAGAAGTGGCGGTTTCAGCGGCCGACATGGTGCGATGGGCGAGTGTTCGGTGTTCCACCACTGATGAAGGGAGTGCCGGTTTCATTTCCGCGAAGGTGACATGTAGGTCCCACCGATCAATCGTTTCTCTTTGGGCCTTTTACTTCCGTGCCACGGAAAAAGACCACATACTCGCCAATACTCTCAGACATGGAGGCGTCCCCGGGTCTAAAAATTTCTTTCGCCCACGTCATTCCGTCTCGTTTCGGTTTGTTTTTCGCCGGTTAAAATTTCTTCCTCCCACGCCATTCCGTCTCGTTTCGGTTTGTTTTTCGCCGTTTAAGGTCCTGACAGGTGAGTCCGGGCTATCTAAAGGTCCTAAATACCCCTCCCATCTCTATCCTTTCTCCACCCCTCCCATCCCTATTCCGTCCGCTGCTCCAAGGATAGCACCGACGGTGGCACGGCGTCCCCTCCACCGCACCTGCACACTACGTCCCTGGACAAGGAGAAGCAGCAGCCCCACCAGCAGTCCTCTTCCTCCCCTAGCGTCGCGGTGCCGACCCCCAACCCGGCCAAGCAATCGCAACGCCGCCGTGCTTTGTCAGAGCTCCCGGTGCGCGAAGGTGAAGCAGGCCCACGGCGTGGAGGCAGAGCGGTGCCGCGGCGTGGCTGGCGGTGCGCGGAAGCAGAGCGCGCTCGCAGCGTGGAGGCATAGCGGGCCCGCGGCGAGGCTGGCGGCGCACGGAGGCGGAGCGCGCCCACGGCAGCGGAGCTCCTGCGGAGTGGAGGCAAAGCGCGCCCGTGGCGTGGCTGGTGGCGCGTGGAGCGGAGCGCGCCCGCGGCGGGGCTGGCGGCGTGCGGAGGCGGTGCTCCCGGCGCGTGGAGGTGAATCGGGCCCGCGGCGAAGCTCACGGCGTCGCGGCGCGTGGTGGAGGGTCTTGCGGGCATCCACTCCACCCTCCTCTCTCCGGCGGAGTTCGCGGCGCCTGCAGCAGGTGGCGCCTGCTCGGCGTTGACGGGGCAGAGGAGCCGTAGGCGCCGGCCTTGGTCCCCGACGAGTCCCCAGCTGCCGCAGATGTGCGCACGGGGTAGTTGTGCATCCGTGCTCGTCCGGGGGCGAGATGACGGAGGCGGTGCGCGGTGGTGAGAAGGAGCGCGACGAGGAGGAACCTTGCGAGGAGCGGACATGCTTATAGCGGCCATGGTGAACGGTAGTCGCGGCTTCGCAAAATTCGCGGCTGACCATTGATGGCATGTAAGTAGACCATGTCTGTTGGCAAGAAAACTTCCGATTGTTGCTACGGGTGCAAGGAATTGGACCGTGATTCACTCGAGTGGACGAATTTTGAAAGGGCGTGCATACTTGCTGTCACGGTCGTGTGAAGGGTCATGCCGCAGCAGGCCATGGTGTTGGGACGGGACGATGCAGCACCACGAGCAGAGGGTATTTATGACCTTTAGACGGCCCGGACCCACATGTCAGGACCCCAAACGGTGAAAAACAAATAGAAACGAGACGGAATGGCGTGGACGTAAGAAGTTTTCAGACCTAGGTACATGGACGTTAGAGGCCATCTTTGAGGGGCATTGGCGAGTATGCCATCTTTTTTAATGGCATGGAAGTAAAAGGCTCTTTCTCTTTCCCTGTTAATTTTTATTGGGCTGTTTCAAGGCCCTCTAAAGTGGACAGGCCGAGTATCGAAAAAAAAAGTGGATGGGCCTTGTGCAGGGAGAGTCGTCCGGTCGAAGGCAGAGCCGAAGCAATACCCAGAGTCGCGGCACGCACAGGGGATTAGTCCCACCTCGGCGAACCAGGGAGGTGCGAGGGGGCAAGGCGGCTACATAACGCGGCCAAGGGGCGACGTTGTACGTACCATACTTACCTAGACGGGGTCGATGGGCGATCATGAAGGCCCATGGCCTAGATCAATGCGCTGGTCTACCATCTCCCACCCTAAGCGGACTCCCACCCTAAGCAATTTGAATTTGTGGCAGAATGGGTATAATTTATGGCAGAATGGGTACGCGTTCGCGTGGCCCCTTCCGATTCTAACGAATTAAATTTTGGTCCCTGGACTTATTGAAGGAATTAACTGGGCTGTAAGAAGTTTCTATTTGGCCCAAGTGCAAAGGCCCATCTGCCTGGCCACCAGTACACGTACATGGTCAACACAACGCGGCCAAGGGCACACGTACATTGGTCAACATCACGGGGCAGCAGGGCACTATCACGATCGAGGTGCGGAAACGCGCGCGGCGGCGCCGGACGTGGAGAAGACTGTCCGTCGGTCCCAACGCTAGCGCCAACGCGTACACCCCCGCGGCGAAGCGTAAGCGCCGGCCGGCCGGGCTAATCGTCATATATACACCTGTATGCGTGCCGTGTTTGTCATCGGCCGATCGAGTTCGCTGAATACACTCGGTTGCCAAACTTGACGGCGCTCGCTCGTCCGCCCAGGCAGCAGGCGGACCGTTCGACACCCGTATGTTCGTCACGATCGGGCTCGGCCTAGCGCTTTGCAAGCCCGCGGAGACGTCGTGCGACAGCAGCGCCGCACGACCCCCGTGGTGGTGGCCACCATGGTCCATGAACAACCTGTCGTTCGTGCTGATGCTCAAACAAAAAAAAAAGTCGTTCGTGCTCCCAAAGGCCATGTCGATGCTGGACGCGCGGTACCGGAAGTCCGGAACACGCCGGGTGGCGTGTACACAAGGGACTTCCCCAGAGGCGGAGCCAGGAATTGAGTACGGGGGGGGGGGGGGGGGGGGCCGGCAATGGACAAAGGAAAACTGAACTGATGGCCATGACAGCTAGTTTTAACCACAAATTACAGCATGGATTACGGATTACCTCCTGCTGCTGATGGATGCCGACGGTGTCAGTCTGGACAGCGACGGCCACGGCGTTGTCCGGCGTACGGCGAACTGGCGAAGACGGCAAACCGCGAGGAAGACGATAGGAAGACGAACAGCCTAACCGAGAAAGCCGGAGCCACGACGCGAGTAGTTGAACGCTTGACGGCTTAACGCTTCGTTTCCAAACAATAATGAAGGAGCTGCCGCAGCTAGGTTGGCCTAAATGGGCTGCTTCTTCACGGGCCACAAATGCACTTAACATTTGGAATAGAATGGGAGGGGCCAAACAAGCAATACGTAGGTATATACTGACTATATCCTATAGGTTTCGTAGAATGTCAGGGGGTGCCTGGCCCCCTCGTGCGACCCCGCCCCCACACCTCCCCCACCCCCGGCGCCCGCGTGCGCCCACCCCACCATACGAAGAGGCTACTGCTGGGCGGCGTCGCCGCGGCGCTGGTGTTCCCGGGGGAGCCGTCGACGAAAGTGAGGACGCCGGCGTACAACGCGACGGTGGAGACGGTGCCGCCAAACACGGCGCTGGTGGGGCGCGAGAGCCACACGATGCACCTGCACGGGTTCAACTTCGTGCTCGCGCAGGGGTTCGGCAACTACGGCCGCCGCCACGGGCGCGGCGCGTGAACCCGCAGGTGATGCCCACCGGCGGGTGGGCCGTGATCCGCTTCGTAGCTGATAACCCAGGTAAAACACATCTCTTTCGTTCGGTGCTTGGATTCGGTAGTTTTTCAACTGAGATTTGCGCGTATTTTATGAAGATAGGTCAGGGATAATTTAAACTTGAATAAAAAACATCGTTGAATGGCCGCCGCAACTGACTTGATGAAACTCTTGTACAAAGAATCGTGTAGTGGTTAATACCTCACGCTGAGATCAGAATTTGGGCACAATTAGACAAAGTCATGCTCCTGATGGTTGTAAACTAAACGAAATTTATGCTTTTTTAGAGCACGCAGGTCCATTAAAAAAAAAGGAAACAGGGAGTGGGTTGGGCAACTGTTGTTTTGGGTTGGGCGGCGGCGGCCCACTAACTTAGGATAAGGTCGAAGAGAATTTGGGCCTACGGCTAGACTGGTCCACCCCAAGGATGATGATGTGTATAGGACGCAATCACGTTTCTTTTCTTTTCTTTTAGACTTTGATAGAATCGTGTTTTCTTTATTCGAGAGGGCTGCTGTGCTAGTTATGCTTCTGTCACGTCAAGAAATTCTTCGATTTTATTCCAAGAATATTATCGTATGCATATACTCTGTATATAGCTTTTGGACTTCGGAGGGACGCAATACGTACGGAAATACTGACATGGTACAAAACTTGGTGTGTATACGTGCAGGAATGTGGTTCATGCACTGCCACATCGACGCTCACCGTTCGATCGGCCTGGCGATGGTCTTCGAGGTGGAAGACGGACCAACACAAAGCTGCCAGCGCCGCCGCCGGACCTCCCGCAGTGCTGAGGCTGTTCCCGTGTGCGTGTGCCGTGCGTGCACGTTTCAGCCATGGAACCAGCTGGCGGACGGGACCACGGATACAGTCAACAAAAATAAAATGTTTCGACAAGAATACGATCTGTATATATTATGATGATGATTTGAGTTTGTGATTGCCCGGGTGATGAAAGTGTAAACTACACGCGCCACCATGTTCTTAGATTTGCAGCACCTTTTTTTTTCCTATTAATTCGATGTAATCCCTGATTGATTTTGGGCCTGAAATATTTAATCTGAGAGAGCAGTTTCAGTTGCAAACCCTTACATTTGAAGCTATTGCATGTCCTCTGGTTGTAAATAAACTGTGCATTTTACTCCGTACCTTCGAATCTTTTAATTTTAGATTAGACAAATCGGCCACCTAGTCCTTAAAATCTGCTTGAACGTGTGGGGGACTCAAACGACCATGCATATTGAGAACATCAACGCAAGCAAAATCTGCCCTATGATTACGATTTAAGTAAAGCAAAGTCCAATTTACACCTTCTAGAGTTCTATTTTTTTTTGTTTTTTTTTGGCTAAGTCCAATTATCAGGCCATAAAACATAGATACCTTCAACTACTCAAAATAGGACATCCTCCACCTAATCCAACCGTTTTAGGCACACATGTGTAACGACTAACGAGGGCCACATGGTTGGAGCTCAGAGGGGATCAAATGAGAAACGGAGGTTAGATAGTAGGCCCCACTGCCACATGTACACCTAAAACCGAGTTGGATAATGTAGGTGGTATTTTGACTGGTTTGATGAATACTTAAAAGTTAAAATTAAAGGGGTCCAATCAATTTCCAGCCCTTAGGGCACTCACAATGCAAGACTCTATCATAGAGTCTATGGCTATTTATTACCCCTTATTTATGATATGTTGCTGATGTGGTGGCATATTTATTGAAGAAAAAAGGAAAAAAATAAGACTTCAAGTCTTATTTAGACTGTAAGTCCATAATATTCGAGATAATAAATACCTTTAGACTTTACGATAGAGTCTGCATTGTGAATACCCTTAACTTGCACGATAGTTGATTTTCAACCAAGAACTACAAATTAAGTACCAAATGTCCGCTCTGAATATTGAAACCAGAAAAAATTTAGTCCTCACAGGCTCTTACCGATTTTGAAGGTATCTTTATAATTTCTAAAAATAATACAAATTTGGTTTAATCTATAAAAAATCATAAACAAGGTATTTTACATTCCTACCTCTAAATATAAAAGTATTAAGAGTAGTGAAACAATAGGAACATAAATAATAATAATAAAATAGTTCTAAATTATCCCAAATAGATCAATAACATATGGATAACATTGTTAGAAAAAAAAAACTAGCTTCATATTTAGAGATTAATATAATTTTTTATGATTTTTTAGATATGAAATTTTATTATAAATTAAAATCCACTTTTAAAATAGAGCAAAATCATCTGGTTTTATAGTTTGTATTAAGGATGAAAATTGGAATACCTTGCAAGTTTATGTTGAAAAAAAATGAATTTATCCTTGTTTTTATTAGTGAATGTCAAAAACCATAATGAGGTAGGATTTATAGGTTGATAGAGAAGATTAGCCACCAGTTTGAATCAGAACAGATATTGCCACAGGTTTGGCTTGGTACGTTTGTCATTAAGCTTTCCGCAACTTTTTCGCCAAATCTCTAGAGAACGACTCATCCCCGTGGTTTTGATGAGCTTTTGGATTCTACCAAGTACTGCACAGAATGAATTGACAAATCATGAAGGAACAAAATGTGAAAAATCAAAGATGGACAATTCATTGAAACAGACGGGGCCTTGATGCCTTGTATTCTGCAGACCTCAAGGTTGGCATGCCTTGACAAATCATGGAGGTTGCCATACCGAGAGCCCATGGTCCAAGAATGAAGCATGATGGATGGGATGGATGTGGATGACGTTGGCTCTTTTTTCTTTAATACAGATTGACCGTGCTGTTGAGATATGCGTAAAAAAAAAGTGTGACTAAATGTTAGGAGTAATTCAGTTCACCACGTGCTATGGGAACGTGCTAGTAGAAGCCTACTAGAAGTGTTTCTTCCCTTTTTTTTTCTCCTTCGAAACTCAAATCAGGCAGCTGCATGTGCAACATACTAATTTCAGAGGCGAGATCCTCTCAACCAGCTAATACTCACCATTTTCGTAAGTCGTGATATAATGTGATCAACCTGGTTCTAGTTTATTACAAGATTACAGTACCATATTGTGTAATGTGTATTACTGACTTCAGAGGTGAGATCCTCCCGGCTAGTACTCTCCATTATTCTAGCTAGGTTGAGATATGATGTGATCGACATTGTTCTAATGATTACAATATCATATTGTATCCTAGATATCAAGATAGCTAACATATCAAGTTGACCGAGTATGTTAATCTTTGGAAACGATGAGGAATTTAATTTCCATATCAAATTAAATATAGTATCTATACCATGTGTACATACAATATCAACTATTAAATACAAAATATTTCTTCTGTCTTCCTATTTTATTATTTTTCCAAACTATTTTAGAGCTATTCCGTATGTGACAGTTAATGAATCGGGATTAGGTAGATTACTCACAATGCATGAACTCATATAGTCTCTATTTCTATAGAAATTAATTACATGTGGCAAGTGATTTAATGAAGAGAGAGAGTAAAACTCCAAGAAACCAAGTCTAACTAAAAAAAACAGGTTTTCACAGTTATCAATGGATAAGAAACTACTTTAAGCCCGTTGTGGGAGCTTCTAGCATTACTTATGTCCTATAACGTAGAAAGTATTGCACTAGGAAGGATAGTTTCTTGCAATGTGATATGGACTTTGATTTCAAAATTGTGTTTATTGGCACATTTGCTGGTATAAAAAAAAAACAGCAAAATACATCTGATTGTTTCTTCTCCAGGCAACCGTACATTGTGGACCAGTGCTGTGCGGCTGTGCGCAGCCGTCAGGGTTGGTGCACTGGGAGTAGGACGCCGCCGCCGTACAGCTGTCCTTTCCGGGCTAGTACACTCTGGATCCTCTCGGACGCGCATGTACGCCTGGGGAAACGGGTATCCCGATCCCCACAGGGACTTTGTGATGGAAAATTTCTCGCCCGTATGCATAGACATCAGGGCGTTATCCCCGTGAAGATAGACTTTCCACGACGAACCACGCCACATGGTTTTCAGGTCGTTTTTCCTCTTTTGGTGCCATCTCGTGCGGTACAGATGTACACCCCTCTTGTTTGCTATTGGCCCGTGATGATGCGTGATTGTAATCACATCGCAAAACAATTCTTCAGCGGAGCAGGGGAGGAGAGATTCTTTGCTTCATCACAAGGCCTAGCTGTGATAAGCTCTTTTAATCTGTCAGCCGCCCTTTTGTTCACTTCACCGACTCCATACTCCATATAGTACATAAAAATATATACACCTTCAGCTGGCCTAGTACAACTACTGTGTTGTTGTTGGCTAATAATAGTATATCTTTGACAGCACATCAATGCCAAATGTCCAATTAATGAATCCAAATCTGCCCGACCAAATGTGGGTGTTCAATTGAGTCCTTTCTGGACTAAACTATTGTCTAGACAATAGCTACTAAGCTCCACGTTTGGAGCTTCATATCACATATTCACACATCACAGGCTGGGGATACCTGGTTCAGCTTCAGAATCAGAGCTGCTTTTCTTGACCGGAAAGGCGATTTGGAGGGATGCGATTAGCTATTCTTGCAATAATTGGCCTCCCTGCCCTAATTCTTTTCCTACATGCCTCCCTGATTGCAAAACCAACTTCGTACGCTAACCATGAAACTCCGTCAGAAAACAAATTTTCCGTTGTGTTTGTGTGCACAGGTAAAACACCTGATTGCCTCTGATGAAAACGCCATTTACGACATACGTGTCAGAAAATCTAGCCAGGAAACAGAGTTTGACACTGTTCCATTGCCATTGGATTGGCCACGGATTTGATACTGCAAACGGAGTAGCCAGCATGAGCAGGCTAACGGTCAGACAGTGGACGATGTGGCATTGATTTCCCTGTCAATTTCGATCAGGCCGTCGCATAAAATAATTGGGAGCACTAACACATCACTTAACAGAGAAGCCAGCCATGCCATGCCAGCCAAGCTTTATGTCGCGGTCACGGAAATTGGCCATATATACGGGAATCCTATCCAAGTCATTCCTCCAGAACTCGCCGAAAGCCTTCGGGTTATATATATACTTGTCGTGCTCCTTTGCATCGCGCTACATGTCGCACGCACTAGGATAGCTTTGCCGCCTCTGCTTCGTCTTCCTCCCTTCTCTGACTCCATTGGACTCCTGCTAGCTCGACCTTTTCCACCCATGGTGCAGCTTTTTCTGGCGCTCGCGGTGGCGATTCTTCTCGTCGGACCGGTGGCGGATGCGGCGACGGCGAAATACACGTTCACAGTACTCCTCTATCTCTCTCTCTCTCTTTCTCTTTCTCCCTTCGACCTCCATGCATTCGAGTTATATTCGATCAGTCTCAGTTCCTCTGGTAGAGTTTAGAAACTGAAGCTTTTGGCAAGAAGAGACAGACCAAATTGTCTCAGTCAGTTAGTTGTGCTTCCATGAAAGAACAAGCTGTTAGGCGCGTGAGATACACTCTAGCAAGCTAATCATGAATTCAGCATCAGGTTAGGCCTTATGCATGCCTGACAAGAGTGGAGAAATCGTACCCCTAAAACTCTGAACTCGCTGGTTGTTGGGAGAGTTCAGTTGCTAGGATTTTATGGAACATCCTTATCTGCAATGCACAGCACAGCCAGCGGTCCCTCCCTAGTCCCTAGCTCGCGATCGACGACATGCTTAGCTTTCCTTTTCGAGGACGGCACGCAATTTTGCGAGTTTTTATGAAAAGTTTCAAACGGTATGTATGCTTATCTGTAATGTTGTTATTAGGTGGGGAGCATGCAAATCAATCAGCTCTGCAGCAGCACCAGCATTATTGCAGTGAACGGGCAGCTGCCGGGCCCGTCGATAGAAGTGAACGAAGGCGATGATGTCGTCGTCAAAGTCATCAACAATTCACCATACAACATAACCATCCACTGGTAACTTCCTATACTTCATCTCGAGAAGCTTCTTCTTCTTCTTCGTCGTCATTGTCGTCGTCTTCGTTGTCGAAACACAGCAGTGCAGGCCTGTACTGCTTGCTGTACATGAATTTCAACTCTTCAAATAAAAAAAAAAATTGAGAAGACAACTGTTTTGTCACAAAAAGACAGCATTACAGTTGCCATGAGTTCTTTGCTCTCTTAGAGACATCAAAGTCGCCTGTGACATCAAAGACATGTACAAGGTGCCGTAAGGAACCTGCCATGCCAGCGTTTTATTGGGTCATGGGTGTGATGGTTTCGATAGGTTTATCTGATTTTTCTTAGCTTCCATCCGGAATCCGAAAGTGAAGCCTCTGAATAGGACATCTTACCTGTCGAAACATAAGCCTGCAACTGTATGGATGCTAATCCCAACATTCGCCAAGTGTACAAATGATACGGCCTATCTCTCTCTCTCTCTCTCTCTCTCTCTCTTAAAAAAAATGATATGGTACAACAGAGTGCATCCAAAAAGCTCACAAAAAAGCGAGATATGGAGTGCCATAGAAACTCCACTTAGGACGCCCAGGAGTGGCTTAACGTCAGAATCACCCAGAAACGTAATGGAGGTCAATCTAGACTGTTAGTACTAGTAGTAATTATGAGCATTTCCACTAGTAAGAGAAGAATTTAATTTGCAAGGTTTTCACGCTGTCTTTTGCACTTGAAAGATACATCAATGGCCGGTCATGGTCTATTCAGTGCACTTGGACAGTAACGGCACGACACCACTTGTTTTGAGTCTGAAAACTTTGAATCCTGCAGCAGTCTTGTACTAGCAGAGTTGGCCTAACACAAACAGTATGGGTGCTTGCTTGGAGAATTGACAGGCATGGTGTGCTCCAGCTCATGACGCCGTGGGCGGACGGGCCGAGCATGGTGACGCAGTGCCCCATCCAGCCCAGCACCTCCTACACGTACCGGTTCAGCGTCCCGGGGCAGGAGGGCACGCTGTGGTGGCACGCCCACTCCTCCTTCCTCCGCGCCACCGTGTACGGCGCCTTCATCATCCGCCCCAGGCCCGGCAACGCCTACCCCTTCCCGGCGCCGGACAAGGAGGTCCCCATCGTGCTCGGTAATAACCGCTGCCTCCGCGCTGTACGGCCGCCGCTTGGCTTGCACTGCCAGCCGCGCGCCGCCCGTGTATCTGATAGACAGATCGTTGGTGATCGAGGACATAAAGAAGAATCTGACGTTTCTTGTCTCTGGATGAGCTTGTCATGAACAGGCGAGTGGTGGAACCGCAATGTGGTCGACGTCGAGAGCGACGCCATCTTGTCCGGTCAGCTTCCCGCGCAGTCCGACGCGTTCACGGTTAACGGCAAAACCGGCCTGCTCTATCAGTGCGCAAGTACGTGTGCATCGCGTCACCGAACACTTTGCATCGGTGAAATTGTAAATTGCATACAGTGACAGTAAAAAAAAGGACGTATCCAGTGCCGTAGGCTCCCGTACTGCGGGGTCTGAGAAAGGGAAAATAGGCCCTGCACAAATATATAGAGGCTGGGGCTTGAACCCTGTAACTCTTGGTCACAGACGATAAAGCTCTATCGCTTGCATCAGAGCCATCATTCCATACAGTAACAGGGGAATTGTAAATTAATTATGTTACCGCTTCATTTTGATTTGGTATAACAGATGAGACGTTCACGGCGGTGGTGGAGCCCAACTCGAGGGTGCTGCTCCGGGTCGTCAACGCCGGCCTCAACTCGCATCTCTTCTTCAAGGTGGCCGGCCACAACTTCACCGTCGTCGCCGTGGACGCGGGCTACACGGCAAACCTCAACACGGACACGCTCGTGATCGCGCCGGGGCAGACCGTGGACGCGCTGGTGACCACAAACGCCGCGCCGGGGAGCTACTACATGGCGGTGCTGGGGCACAACACCATGAGCCCGCAGACGTTCGCCGCGTTGGACACCAGCACGGCCACCGCCATCTTCCAGTACAACGGCACGTCGACCAACCCGCCGGCGATGCCCACCATGCCGTCCAGCTCCGACACCGGGACGGCCAACGCCTTCCACTCCGGGCTGAGGGGCCTGGGCACGCCCGCGGT
Source organism: Bothriochloa decipiens (assembly GCA_023333625.1). NCBI lineage: Eukaryota > Viridiplantae > Streptophyta > Magnoliopsida > Poales > Poaceae > Bothriochloa > Bothriochloa decipiens. The sequence continues at coordinate 52,019,444 of CM041634.1, forward strand.
GCCGTCGCCGGTGGACGTGAGCATGACCATCGAGCTGGGCCTCGGCCAGCTGCCCTGCGACGCGTCGCAGACGAGGTGCAACGGGACCTCCGCCGCGGCGGCGATGAACGGCGTCTCGTTCCGCCTCCCGGGCCCCGAGACGTCGTCTCTGCTGGGGGCGTACGTGGACGGCGTGACGGGGGTCTTCACGGCCGACTTCCCGGACGCCCCGCCGCCGAGCGGCACGGCGATGGCGGTGGGGACCAGGGTGAGGAAGCTCAGCTACAACTCGGTGGTGGAGATCGTGCTGCAGAACCCGGCGGCCACCCCGTCGGAGAACCACCCGATCCACCTCCACGGCTTCAACTTCTTCGTGCTGGCGCAGGGGATGGGCACCTTCACGCCGGGCAGCGTGGCCTACAACCTGGTGGACCCGGTGGCCCGCAACACCATCGCCGTGCCCGGCGGTGGATGGGCCGTCATCCGGTTCGTCGCCAACAACCCAGGTAGGAGGAATATACCCCCCCTTCTTCTGTAGAATCAGCCCATAATATTTATTTGGGCCTACCGATTCATTATGGGCCTAATAACTAGTGGGCCAACAATCCAGGCACGTGGTTCTTTCACTGCCACCTGGACGCGCACGTGCCCATGGGCCTGGGCATGGCGTTTCAGGTGGAGAGCGGGACGACGCCCGCCACGACGCTCCCTACGCCGCCGGGGGATTGGGTTGGAATATGCGACGCGCAGCACTACGCGGCCGCGGCGGCGGTAGCGGCGGCGCCGGTGCCAGCCCCGGCCCCCGCCCCAGCGCCAACCCTAGCGCCGGCACCAGCAGAATCGCCACGGACGGCTGGATCGCCGTCGAAACCTCCGCGCGCGGTGGACCACAAACCGTCGCCCAACCTTCCTCAGCGCAGGGAGCACACGGGTACCTCCTCATCTAATTCCGCTGCTGGACGGAGAGCTACGGGGCACCTCGCTTGTTTCTTGTGTTCTCTTCTTCTTTTCTTTGTTCTTCATGAACACACGGCCTAGTTCGTCTGAAGCTTAGGCGTGATACCCACACAAAATATACAGTTTTGTTCGTTCGTGCAAGTAACGTGATGATAATTGTTTTTTCGTTTTTCATTTTTTATACATGTGTATATGGATTTATATTCTGATGTAAATAATTGTGTGACCTTTTCCTTCACATCCACGGAGGAAGTTGTGCATAACAAAGTTCAGGCTTCAGACTGATTGACTGTGTATTCATGATCAGCCACTGATATATAGCAGGGACGGATCCAGGATTTTAGAGCAATGGTGTCACTAAGAGGTCACTTAATAAGCTGGGCAGCTGTCATCAACAGAAAATAAGATAAGAGATACACGGCTTAGATGACAAGCACTGATGTCCTGTGACAGCAATGGTTGTATACTGGATCCGTCAGTGATATATAGTATATTGAAAGCAAACGTATACTTGAATCAAAGTTAAAGGTGGCAACCTTTATCTTTAAATTCCAAAACTTCCAACAACTGAATTTGCCGCGTTTCGATAAACTGCGGACTGCTGTAAATGCATACGTACGTAATTGGCCTAGCGGGAGCCTGACGGACAAACGTCACCGAAGCACACCTAGTCAACTGACGACATTCTTGCCCATTCTCAACCAGCAGGTTCATTTGAATTTCGTTTAAGAATGCTAATCATACTTGCCATTTGTCAATGCTGCATAGCTTATGTTCATTAATCGCCCTGGTGACTCCATTTTGTGGGTATGAATTACAACTTGGCGTTAGCAGAGCAACGTAAGCACGATTTGTTTGGGTATGATGGAGTCCAGCTAGACCAGTTCTTTTCCTAAAAGAAAAGGAGAAAAAAAAAATCCAATGAGATCACCATTGATCCTACACCGAACACCGGAGATGCCAGAGGTCGATTTCGTAGTCGAAACTAAAGGCGGCATAGAGCAGAGAAAATATAATGATTGTCAACTAAACAGAACCAAAACAGCATCATGATTCATGCTCCCGATCCTGATCTGTCGAAATTGAATTCACAAGCAACTGCACCCAGTCGCGCACCGCTGCAAGTGACATATGCGTTAACTTTGTGGCTTAATATATTCATGACGTAGAAAATCTATTACAAATCAAGAAACGATTTGATGAAACCAGCTTGCGTTTCAGTTTCCCCACAGTAGAACAGTTTCGAGGTTAGTATTTCTTTGCTGAAAGCAACAATCCAGCTGGCCTCTAGCTATTTCTGCGTAGCTACTAGGAAAAGTATTCACTGGACGCGCAGAAGCAAACTTTTTTCCAATTCCAAAAACCTTCTGTAAGTTGAGGGTCGGCAAATTCAACATACAGTAGAGTAGATACCTTTCGAACAGCCTAGCCTAGCCAGTGATGTTACGTTCGACAAATGGCCATGCAAAGCTTACAGTTCTCCGGAATGCATTTTTGTCTGAACTTCTGATTTCTAAAAAACGAAACTACACTTCTGACTTGCGACAACTTGAACGCACTCTACCCACTCCGACCGTGTCGTCTCCGTGCATGGCGTCACAGTTCTGAGAAAGGATCGATGTTGAGGGAGGCAGCATAAAAGTCATGAACAGATTTGGCCTAAGCCGAAAACCGTTGACGAGCATATTATTTGGCATCACAAGACTGTCGTCGTAAAATACATTTGGTTAAACATATATCCTCTTCGTACTGATACACAAAGTACCACAACATGTGTGTTGCAAGACTTAGCTCTGGACGTACTCTTGATTATTAATCAACACCGCCTTCAGGGAATGAAGAATCTCGCGAAAAAGTCTAGAACAAAGTTCTGCAACAACTACACCAAAAGAAAAAGGGCCGATAATCTATAGTCAGATGGAACGACGACGAGCCTGAAAAAGTACTCCTAGTAGTCGCAATCTGATTACCTCTGTTATTACTTAACCTCTCACGCTACACGGTAATGCTGGGTCATCAGTAGGCGCAAGCGCGACTCGTTCCCTGCATATATCTCTTCTGACGAACATAATTTATATATGCAATATGCCTTGCTCCAAGATAGATGCGTCGTGTTTGTATAAATATGGGCGCCAAGCCTGTACGTTCCAGTTGCTTTTATTTGCATCTTCGTCTCTCGTCCCTCAGAAGAGGTCAGGCGACGGCGCGGCCGGCAGCCAAGCTGCTGGCGCTGCTCATTGCGACGTTGTGCACGGCGACGACGATGGCGAACGCGGCCGTCGTGGAGCACACCTTCAATGTAATCCTCTTGCAAACAAAATAAACCTTTCTCAGTTTCGGCCTCTGCAAGCTTGCATTTTCCGTACCCACAAGCAGTTTTCGTGTTGGTCAGTGCTCCTGTTGTTTTTATCCATGCATTGCATATATATATAACTTGTCTGTCCATGCACGTACTACGTGACCGTTGAATTAGGTGGGCGGCATGGGCATCTCCCAGCTCTGCATGAACAGCGTGATATACACGGTGAACGGGCAGATGCCGGGACCGAGCATCGAGGTTAACGAAGGCGACACCCTCGTCGTCAACGGATCGCCGTACCCAGTGTCCGTCCACTGGCACGGCATCTTTCAGCTGCGGAGCGGGTGGGCCGACGGCGCCAACATGATCACGCAGTGCCCGATACAGCCTTCCGCCAAGTTCACCTACGTGTTCAACATCACCGGGCAGGAGGGCACGCTGTGGTGGCACGCGCACGCCTCCATGCTCCGGGCCACCATCTATGGCGCGCTCATCATCAACCCCAGGAACGGCCCCAGGGGCTACCCGTTCCCCAAGCCATACGCCGAGATCCCCATCCTGCTAGGCGAGTGGTGGAACCAAAATGTGGTCGACGTGGAGAACGATGGGCTCTTGACCGGCCTTGGCCCGATGATGTCCGACGTGTTCACCATCAACGGCTTCACGGGCGAGCAGCCGTCTTGCAGAGGTACGGCACACGATCAAGCACTATCCTCTGTTACGAAATTCGTGTCTCCGCGCGGGCATAACCAACCCAATTCCAAGCAGGCGCCGGCGCGTACCAAGTGGAGGTGAAGCCCGGCAAGACGTACCTGCTCCGCATCATCAACGGCGCGGTCGATTCCGAGCTCTTCTTCAAGGTGGCCGGCCACGCCTTCACCGTGGTGGCCGTCGACGCCAGCTACACCAGCCCGTACCCCACGGACGTGATCGTCATCGCGCCGGGCCAGACCGTGGACGCGCTCATGACCGCGTCGGCCGTGCCGGGGCGCTACCTCATGGCGGCGCACGCGTTCGACAGCAGGACCGTGGCCAACCCGCCGCCGTCCGACCACACCACGGCCGCGGCCGTCGTGAAGTACAAGGGCGTGCCGGACTGGGCCCCCGCGGCCATGCCGGCGCACACCGACGTCGTCGCCGCCGGCAGGTTCTACTGGCCCCTGACGGGACTCGTCCGGCCGGGCGACCCCGTCGTGCCGAGGACCGTCGACCACAGCATGGTCGTCGAGTTCGGGCTGGACCAGGCGCCGTGAGTGCCAGGGGTTCGCCGTCGTGGCGTCCATGAACAGGTACTCGTTCCGGTTCCCGGACAAGGTGTCGCTCCTCGAGGCGTTCTTCAGGGGCGTCCCCAACGTGTATTCCGAGGACTTCCCGGGCGTGCCGCCGCCGGTGCCGGCCCCCAGGAAGGTCACGTCGGTGAGGAAGGTGAAGTTCAACGACGTCGTCGAGGTGGTGCTGCAGAGCCAGGAGTACAGCACCGCCCTCGGCACCGAGAACCATCCGATCCACCTGCACGGGTTCAACTTCTTCGTGCTCGCGCAGGGGCTCGGGCGATTCGACCCCTCCATGAAGAGCAGGTACAATCTCGTGAACCCGCAGGTGCGCAACACCATCGCCGTGCCGGCTGCCGGCTGGGCCGTCATCCGTTTCACGGCGGACAATCCAGGTGAGAGAAACTTCGCAACACAGACTGGTTCATCAAAACTTTACATTTTGATTTGATCTGTAAATTTGAACATCCTAATTTGAATTTGAAATCGCAGGTATGTGGTTCATGCACTGTCACTTCGACATGCACCTGCCGTTGGGGCTGGCAATGGTCTTCGAGGTGCTCAATGGTCCGGCGCCGAATCTGCTTCCTCCACCTCCCGCGGGCTTTCCCAAGTGTCACTGAAATCTCCAAACTCCGCCTATGCCATACTACTCAAAACCAAAAACTGAGTGTACGATTTAATGCACGTGTACAGTATGTCTGCCTTTATTTTATTGTGTTGCTTGCTAAATGATTCCTTATTATTGAAGTTCTCAGTCAATAAATAAAGCTACGTTTAAGTGGTACTCTCTCGGTTTTTGAAATGTATAGAGCTTAGAGCAAGCTAATTTACTTGAAGTTCAAAGTGGATTGTATTGGTTCAACTATTTCAGCAGACTCGTTTGTTTTGCCCCCAGATTAGTGGCCTAAATGGGGTGTCATCGTATCATATACACTCCTATAAAACTAAACCCCACTAGAGATTTCACACAACAGCAAAACATCTAGAGGGGACTATGCCAGTTCCTCTGTGTACAAGGCCTTGTTTCTCGGAAGGACTTCCATATATGGTCGGGGTGCATGAAGTCCGAAGAGCATCCACGCCATCCAAGGTCAAGCTTTTCTTCTGGCTCGCATTGACAGACGCCTTTGGGCCATCGAGCGTCGTAGACGACATGGCTTGCAGCTGCACAACGCATGCATTCTCCGTGACCACGAGCTAGAGACCTACGACCATCTGTTGGCATCCTGGGTATTCACCCGTGAGATATGGCATCTACTGCTCAATAGGGTTGGGTTCATCCACACCTATGCCCAGCAAACGACTCAAAACTGTAGGATTGGTGGCTCTTGGCTCATAGCCACGTCCCAGAAAGCTTCAGGCGCAAATTTGATTCACTGGTCCTGCTCGTGACTTGGATGGTGTGGAAGGAAAGGAATAGAAGGACCTTCGACGGGATCTGCAAGTTTCCGATACGTGTCCTCGATTTCATCGGTGAAGAAGCGAGGGAATGGATTGAGGCGGGCTTCCGCATCATCGCCCCGCTATTCTCATCTTAGCTAAGCAACTCCAACAAGTCGCGCAATTGTTTCCACTAGAAGTACGCCTCCCTAAGCGTCACCGTTTGAGCCGGTGATCTATGTATGTGTTGCTCGTCTATCTAGTGGCATCTCGCCTGAACTTGTAAAACATTCCCACTTCTCTTAATAAAGAACGTGTAAGAGCACGGTTTCCAAAAAGAAAAAAGATTTCGCATAACATGTAATTTATCCACATTAACAATCCACTCAACAGTCCACTAGAAGTTGACTTTATAACACACCATACAAAACGAGTCACAGAACATTAGAAAAAAATGTGATCAACAGTTTCTAAGCATCCACACAAGCAACATTTGATATCCCCTTTCCAACCCCTTCTAACCAGATTTTGTGCGGTTTATAACCTATTGTTGAGCATCTGCCACAAGAAAACTTTTATTTTTAAAGAAATTTTATTTTTCCAAATATATCTAGCCACAATACTAGCTAACCTCCTACTGTTTTAGGAACCTGCAGTGTTTCCTGTCATGTAGGACATAGTCTGCCTTATTGTCAGTTAAGGTGATATAATTACGTTCTTCTAGCAAACCTAACCATATATCATCTGCTACCCTCATTCAGCTTCCTCCACTTTGCTGATACCTTTGGTTGGTTTGCCAAGAAGTCACCAACCAAGAAGTCATTGTCGGTGACTATTGCAAGGGGATAGAGGCAAAGCTACACATAGTTAGGGGGCACATGCACCTCAAAAAAATACAAAATGAACAAGTTTGGTTAAAATTCCATCACATATGAACCTTCATATTGTGCTTCCCATCTAATTTTGCTCTAGCTTAGCCACTGGATGACATATTGTGCTTCTTCAATCAATTCTCCGGAGCTATCCACATCAATAATCCACTAGAAGTTATAATTATAGCCATCTAGCACATATAATTATGATTATGATATGCATTTAGTTATCCACAGTGATGTGTCAAACCATTCACTAAAATTAATTTAAGATAATTTTATTCATATAACTAAAAAATAATAAATAGTCTATTTTTTAAAATTGTCTAAAATACCCCCAACAACAAGTGGGGTATCCACCTAGTTTAGTAGATTTAGCAGGCTAAACTTAGCTAATAGGGGCAAGTAGTATTAGCTCTAAAAGTGGATTAGCTTAGCCTCTAGCCTTTCTTGATGCTAAATCCGGCTATAGCTGGCTATTCTGTAGAGTACGTATAAAACAAAGAAAAGTTAGTGGAGTGCTATAAGACACAGTACAACAATACTTATTCAAATGGTTCTTCAAACTAGGATTCAAAAAGTGAGTTTAAGTAAGGCTTAAAGTGGTGCTCTATGTAAGCATTAGACATTCGATTGAAGAGATCACTAACCAATGTGGAAAAAGGGAGAAGTATATTTCTAACCATCCAACTACTTCCCCCATCCCTGAATAAGTGTCGTCTTTGGTTTACATGCCATAAGTTTGACTTGATTTGGAGAAAAAAGTGCAATATTTGTGTCTTCAAATAGATTTATTAAAAAACTAGATTCAAAGATCTTTCTAATGATAGTAATTACATGTCATAAATGTTAAAGTTTTAAATATATATCTAATTAAAGTTGTTTATCGAAAACCATAGACAACTGTTGTTTAGGGATGGAGCGAGTATTGCCTTCGTTTGACTTTAGCCACTAAACTCAAAAACCAAATCTATGGTCATCTTGTTAAATTTACAGGATTAATAGGCTCAACAACTAGGGCATAAGAGCATAGATAAAATCATTGTTGCTGATTTTGTTGAATGAGTTAGCTAGTACGACCTGTGCTTGCTTGGAGCAGGCAAGAACATATTAGAGGCTAGGTGTGGAAAACCCTTGGCTAGAGTAGTTGCATTCACTTGCTTGAGATGGCCTCTGGTGCCTTTCAATTTATTCTTTCTACTGCACACTGGAGGGCTTGAAACTAGTTCAGGTCCGTCCTTGCACCTAATCAAGGCACATGAAAGCCTCTAGAGTGGGTCTTTGTTTTCACACACCAAAAGCACACAACCAATTAGGAGCTTTTACATTTGTTACTTATGATCGATCCAACACATTCAACTATATTGACATCGTCCACACTTGGTTCTTCAGCTGTTTTGATGGGTGATGTTGACGAGGTGACTTGAAAATTTCGAAACTTAAAATATGAGAACTTTAAATAATAAATGTTTTTTAATAAAGAAGTTGCCAACCATAAAGTATCTACAACTTCAATTTTGGTTATTTCTTCATTAAAGTTTGTTTGAATAATTTTAAAACTTTGAAGCTTTATAGTTGCCGTTTGCACACTTTTCATATAGTTTTCTGAATTGTTAAATTCGAATAGAAAGATACTAGAGGCTCCACCGAACGTGTTCCCCAAGGACCCAAATATAAACCACATGGCAGAGGTCAGAGCTGCAAAGCAAAGCCAATCATGAAAGATTCCAAGTTTGCCGAGCTTGTCCTCCAAGCAGAAACCAAAACGCACCTGGAGCAAAGCGCGCCACGATGCACAGACAACCTCGTCCACACATCAAGTCTCTTCTCGCCGCTTCTTAAATCCCATGCTCGGCGATGGTGTCAGGCAAAGCCGCCACTCGCAGACACATCCAAAGAGCCCGACCGCTCAAAGACCATTCTCAAGAAGCCGCACCGTACCTAGCTCGAGCTCGCCGTCGCTCCCCGCCGACAATCCACCATGGGGATGGTCCTGGGCAAGATCACGGTGGAGACGCCTAAGCACGAGGTCCTCCACACCGGCGCCGGCTACGAGATCCGCAAGTACCCGGCCTGCGTCGCCGCGGAGTACACCTACGACCCGAAGGAGTGGAAAGGCGACCCCGACGGCGGCTTCACCGTCCTGGCCAACTACATCGGCGCCCTCGGCAAGCCGCAGAACACCAAGCCCGAGAAGATCGCCATGACGGCTCCCGTCATCACCTCCGGCGGCGGCGAGGGCGAGGGAGAATCGGCCGAGAAGATCGCCATGACGGCCCCCGTCATCACCACCGGCGAGCCGGAGCCCGTGGCGATGACCGCGCCGGTGATCACGGACGACCAGCAGTCCCCGGGCAAGGTGACAATGCAGTTCCTGCTGCCGTCCAAGTACACCAATGTGGAGGAGGCGCCGCGGCCGACGGACGAGCGGGTGGTGATCCGCGAGGTGCCCGAGAGGAAGTTCGGCGTGGCGAGGTTCAGCGGGGTGGCCACGGAGAAGACGGTGAGGGAGAAGGCGGAGGGGCTCAGGGCCGCGCTGGAGAAGGATGGGTACGCCATCAAGGGCCCCTTCGTGCTGGCGCGGTATAACCCGCCGTTCACGCTCCCGCCGCTGCGCACTAACGAGGTCATGTTCCCCGTCGAGTGATCCGGCAGCAGGTGCTCTCTGTGAATTGAGGCTTGAGGTTCAGGAGGAGCTGTGTTTGGATCTGTCTTTCGCTTGAAGCTGTTGTTGTACTGTAGTACTGTACCAATCCTTATCTGTGTGGGGAAATAGTTTTCCCCTTTTTGTATAGTGACTAAAATCTGCTTTCTGCAACCAGCAATAATGGATAAATTTTAGTACTCTTCGATCTGGTGTGGCTCCGTATTTCAGACAGCTTCTTCAGAGTTCGTAAAGTCGTTTGTTGATCAACATGACCCTGGTCTCTGTCACGCACCGTCGAACGCCACGCGCGCCGCGCGTATAGCATCGCAAAGCTTAGAAGCCCGTGCGCTCGTCCACACGATCCTTCTGATCCGAATCTGAAAAGAGGAAAAAGAAACGTATTTGGCTGAGTTGTGAACTTGTGACAGGAGTATAGGACCCGTGGTCGGCACTCCGGCTCCTGAACAAATCCCGCCAGCAGCGGCCGACTCCGAGGACGCTACGGCAGGTTCCAGGACATAAAACGCGAGCCCACGGCGCGGCGAGAGGCACATCAGATCAACACGAAGCTGCACGAGAGCGGACGCATCAGATCATCGCGAAGAAGCTATAGCTAGTGCCTAGTTTTCGGCGACGCACAGCATGATGGGGCGTCGGAACAATCTGGCGACGAGGCTCCTCGCCCTGCTCGTGCTAGCGCTAGCCCTTCTCGCCGGGCCGTGTGCTGCCGCACAGATCAAGACCACGGACACGCGCTGGAGCTTCCACCTTCCCTTACCAAGCGGCCTCAGCGGCGCCGAGAGCCTCGCCTTCGACGGCAAGGGCGAGGGGCCGTACGCCGGCGTCTCGGACGGTCGCGTCCTCAAGTGGGGCGGCACTGCCGTCGGCTGGACCACGTTCGCGCACAGCGTCAACTACCGGAAGATACCCCTGTGCACGGCGGGCGTGGCGCCGTCGGAGGAGACGGAGAGCATGTGCGGCCGCCCCTTGGGCCTCCAGTTCCACGCCAAGATGGGCGACCTCTACATCGCCGACGCGTACCTGGGGCTCATGCGGGTCGGCCCGGGCGGCGGCGAGGCCGAGGTGCTGGCGACCGGCGCGGACGGCGTCCCGTTCAACTTCGTCAACGGCCTCGACGTCGACCAGGCAACCGGCGACGTCTACTTTACCGACTCGAGCACGACGTATCCCAGGAGGTTTAACACCGAGATCATGATGAACGCGGACGCGACGGGCCGGCTGCTCAAGTACGACGCGCAGACGAAGACCGTCACCGTGCTCAAGGCCGGCCTGCCGTACCCGAACGGCGTGGCGGTCAGCCGCGACGGGGCGGAGGTCGTGGTCGCGCACACCGTGCCTTGCCAGGCGTTCAGGTATTTCCTCCGCGGCGCCAGGGCCGGGCAGTACGAGCTGCTGGCGGACCTGCCGGGGTACCCGGACAACGTGAGGCGGGACGGCAAGGGTGGCTACTGGGTGGCGCTGAACCAGGAGAAGCAGCGGCTGGACGCGACGCCGGCGACGGCTCCCGTGAAGCACCTGGTCGGCGTCCGCCTGGACGCTGACGGGGTGGAGGTCGAGGAGCTCACGGCGGCCAAGGGCGTCACGCTGAGCGACGTGGCGGAGACGAAGGGGAAGCTGTGGTTAGGCTCCGTGGAGCTGGAGTACGTCGGACTGGTTGCTTGAGCTGCTGAGTCTGCGTGCCAGCATTAGCTGTGGACGTATATGGTCATATTAATTAATTATTAGGAACCGCATTAGTAAATTTAGCTCTGTAGTTTTACTCTTAAGAAGTACTCCTATTTTCATATGTGTTTATTACTTTTATTATTATTTTTACCTCATTTAGTGTTTATTCTTTATTGTCACTAAAATTAGTTGTTCCGCCATGAGTATGCTATATCTTTTCTTTATATTGATTGATTGATTGGTTGGTTAACGCCTTGACCTCGAGTCTTATACACTTCACTTCAACATACCGCTTTGCGAGGATGGACAAGACTGAAGACGATCCTAATCTTCAGATGCAGGACTTCGGGAAGAAAATTTGATGCTGAGTTGGCCTCTTGCTCTGAAGAAGAACCTGTTGCGTTTGACATGGCAAGGGACTGTGTCCTTCTCTTAACAAGCAATTTCTGTTAAGAGAAGGCCCTCCAAACGATTCTTAAAACCTTTTTCTGCTCTAGCATGTTTCTTTTATTGGAGGGTGCTGTGGCTTCGATCCCACAGGCCTTGCCTTTTTTCTGTTTGATCTTTCTTTCCCTCCTTTCTATCTGTAGCGCTCCAAACTCGTTTGTATTTCCATCTGGCTTAAATGGAAATGGGGCAATGCCTCTTGTGGAAAAAAAATAAAATAGTGAACCAATGAAATTTGAAGTGGCAGAAAAGGTCTAGAGCATAATTATCGGGGGAATCAGTGAATTTCCCCGTTGCGGGCGCAACCCGACATCGTTAACGGTTGCTAAAACCCTTATCGGATCATATTGACACTCTCCTGTTCCTGGATAGTGGATAGTGGATAGAGTTCAGCGCTAGTCGCCGCGCCCCCTTCCTCACCTCGAGCAAAGAGGAGCGGCAATGGCCATGGCCGCCCCCGCCTTCCTCCTGCCATCACTGTTCCCCAAGCCCATTCTCCTCGCCGCGTCCCTCCACTCGAGCCTCCCACGCGCCCTCCCCCTCCGCTGCTCACCCAACGGCGCCGCCGTGCCGGAATCCCCTGAACCTGCCTCTCGCCGCGGCCGCAAAAAGTCCCCGTCCCCGTCCCCGTCGGCGCCGAAGGCGAAGGCCACGAGGCGGAGAACCAAGAAGGCGGACCAGGATCCCGACTCGGAGGGCGAGAAGGAGCCGGCGAAGCGGACCGGCCGCCGGACGAGGAAGTCCAAGGAAGAGGCCAAACAGGAGGAGGTGGCCCAGGCGGCGAACCAAGGAACGGTGGAGACAACTCAAGAGGCCAACGAAGAGGAGGATGCGTTGGGAGTGGGGAGCGGCTACGACAACGAGGACGACGAGGATTTCGCGAACGACTGGCCGCCGCTGGTGTGCTGCTTCGGCGCGCCGCGGTGGGAGTTCGTGTCCACGGTGCGGGTGTCGGACCGCCAGATGCATCCCGACATGTACTCCACTTGGAGGCACCTGCAGTGGGAGCCGCCCGAGTTCGCGCGCGCGCCGGGGAGCGCGGCGAGCAACGTGGCCATCGCGCTCACCCGTCTCGGCGGGCGCGCCGCGGTGCTGGGCAAGGTTGGCGACGACGACTTCGGCCGCGAGCTTGTGTACCGCATGAACTGCGAGCGGGTGCAGACGCGTGCCATCAAGTTCGACGGCAAAGCGGCCACCGCCGCGGCGCGCATGAAGGTGAGCTTCCGGGACCGGGAGGACGGCAAGGGCGGCGCGAAACTTGTAGCCGAGACGGTGAAGAGTGCCGCCGAGGACTCCCTCCGCAAGACTGAGATCAACGTAGATGTGTTAAAAGAGGTGAGTTGGTGATCCTTGGATAAACATTGGATTCCGAATTCCGATTCAAGATTTATGCCCGTAGTCATTTCACGGCAAGCTATGTCTTTATATGTGCATAGTAACAACCACGGTGCAGTGTTGCAGAACAATTGCACAAAATCAATTCCTGGCTGAAAAACAAATTTGATGTGATCTAGCAGCATAGCATGATTGGCAATTGTATTTCTTTTTGGTTGTTATTATGGAAGGTCGATTCTTCTAAAAAAATTCAACTTTGATGCTAAACTCTCTAAACTTATTTGAGTTTTGTATATATGCATACAGATGCCACTTGATCTCATAGTGCAGAGCTGACATCTGAATCAGTCTTCTTTACGGAATCTGAGATATCAGCGGATTATGGACTGATAAAAGTTCCAGTATTTGTATCTAGAAAATAGATAAAATAAAATTGTTATAGCAGTCCATGAAAATCAGAGGTTATACTGCACCATTAACTAAAGCTTCTAGCGTGAAAAAAAAGAACATTCTTCACATTAGATTTGCCTCTGAGGTTTATTTCTCCACAACTTTATTATTATGTTTAAATCATGATAGCTTTCACGTTCACGGTGAGACCATCTTCCAAACTGTTTCAATTATGCATTTGAACAATAGAAAGGTGTTCTTTGGGATGCCGTCAGAATTAACTTTAGATAACAAGTTAGTTTAGTAGAATTGTACTGTTCAGGGTCACACGTTGGCAACAAGATTTTAAGAAGACTCATTTTGATGAGATAAATGTAGTCATCGCTATTGCATTGCAAACCATTTTTTCTTTATTCAAATCTAATCTGTGGCAATTACACAGGCTAGAATGTTCCATTTCAATTCAGAAGTCCTGTTAAACCCCTCAATGCACGACACGCTCTTCAGAGCTATTGAACTGTCCAAGAAATTTGGAAGCAAAGTGTTCTTCGATCTCAATTTGCCATTGCCATTGTGGACTTCCAGGGACAAAACAAAGGAGGTGATAAACAGGGCATGGAAAGAAGCTGATATCATAGAGGTATCAAGGGATGAGTTGGAATTCCTCCTTGATCATGAGTACTATGAACACAAGAGAAATACCCCGCCTCAGTATTATCTGGAAGGATTTCATTTTACAAGAAACTGGCCACAATACTACCACTACAGCCCTGAAGAGATCGCTCCTATTTGGCATGATGGTATAAAGATCTTGCTTGTGACCTATGGGACACTTCGAATCCACTATTACACACCTAAATTTCATGGCTGTGTGGTTGGGACAGAGGATGCACTCATAACTCCATACACCACTGACCGAACAGGTTCAGGGGATGCTATTGTGGCTGCTGCTATTAGGAAGCTGACAACTTGTCCTGAAATGTATGAAGACCAGGATACATTGGAGAGGCAACTGAGGTTTGCCGTTGCCGCTGGAATCATAGCACAATGGACAATTGGTGCTGTGCGAGGGTTTCCCACTGAGAGTGCCACCCAGAACCTGAAGGAAGAAGTCTATGTGCCTTCTATGTGGTAAAATGATAAACTGTTTCTGATGGAATGAAGAAATATATGATACAAGCATACTTCATGAATGGTCTAACAGAGCTGAACTAGGGAGTTTTCCTTTTTTTTGTTTACGACGAGAGCTACAAGAGCAACTTACATGCACTAATTGCTCAGGTATCCTCTCACAATGAATTCTGTATTCATTACAATTTTGAACTTGGGCAGTATGCATGTCATTAAATGCATCTACTGATTGACAAATATTACATAGTTGAATCTTGATTCTTCAAAAAAAATATTACATAGTTGAATCTTAATTTGAGAACAGTTGCATCTTCATTTTAATCTGTGAACTGAATTCTCCTGTATACTCATTGATGCATTGTATGAAAACACACACAGTTTGCATTTTAATTTTACTCATGATGTCTAAACCTTATTAAGGACCCTGGTTTGAATGAGCACACCAGTTCTGGAAAGATATTTATATTTAGTTAGTTTCTTTTTTCCACAGGGAGAGACTCCCTGGGCCCTTTTTTTAAAAGAAAAAATTATGGAATGGCAGGTGCACATGGCATAAAACTTGGACTGAACTAGGCTACCACGAAGTTCATTGCTTGTCCACAAAAAAATCATCTGTGCCTAATGATTATTGTACATACACGTTATTCGCACCAATCTGTGCATATAAAATGAATAAATTTAAGATTTAAGGCTGTACATCTGGACTATGGACTAAATACAAACATCATCTGCTATTTCTACACTCTGTGGTACAGCATATATCCTGTTCAAATATCTTTGCCTCTTGTGTTTTGAAACTTGAATAAACAATTCTTTGAAAATGCACAAATTTTATCTGTGTGTAGGAAAATAACATGTGCTTTTGCTGTCAGTTTACCATGAATTGCAGTGTCTTATGTCAATGAGTCAGAGGAAAGCTCGCTGTATGATAGCTATCTATTCGTATGTAGAATGAGCTCATGCCACTTGATCCTGTGTGTTTCTTTTGCACAAGCACCCTGGAAGAGGATTTGCATAAAAATACTCCTCATGCCTTGGACTTCGACCAGACAACCTCTGATGTGGACCTCCTATCCTGTTTTTATGATGCATCTTCACTTCACTTGCAAACTCTGTCCAATCTATTGTCCCTTCATCAAGCTTGTCAATGAGCTCGACAAGCTTGTGCCTATAGACAGTAAAAAAAAAATTCAGTACTTTGGATTTAGATCTGAATACTCAAAACAATATTCCAGAAATTTACCTGTCAGGTTTAATGGTTTTCCGGAATCCTTCATATCTTCTATGGCCCTGAACTGCTTTAGCCATATTTCCATCATATGTATACACAAAAACATCACTCTGGAGGCCTACAATGTAGTCTACCGCAGCTAATCTATTTTGGTACAGCTTGAGAGACTCTAATTCATTTGCTGTTGCCAGACTATAATGTGTATAGACATTTGGATATTCAGCCTTTAATGCATTCATGCTATGTACACCATATATTTCTCCTGATACAATATAGATCTTTGTGCTGGAAGGATAACCCATAGCTTTCAGGAAAAGAGCTGCCTCACGAGGAGTCATAGGGCAGCCTCCTTGTAGTCTCTTCTCCTTACTGTTGATTTCCTTCTCTTTCCAATGCTGCACCTTGAGTCGCATTTCCCTCAGTTCCTCTGCCTCTTGATATGTTAGGTTGTGGCTGCAGCCAGTGAATGAGAGCATGTCCTTCTCATACCTGCCAGTTTATAATGAAGAAAACATTGGTATCATTGATCTGCATGTTCCTCAGCAACAAAGTGCTGTCAGCCTGTTATTAGACAGTTGTAGTTTCAGTCACCTTAAGTGAAGTGCGATATAATGGCTGGATCCATTCCTCAGCCTATCAACTAGAGTATTACCTAGCTCTTCAATTTCTTGATTGTATCTTAGTGCCTCATAATTTGCACGGCATCGGAGTCTTTGGATAGAAGGAGGGAGACCATTGTTCACAATACGTGAATCTGTATGTGTGAATTTCACAACTTTGGCCTTCTTCAGTGTCCTTGTGAAAGCTCTGTAATAAGAAGCCTGAAAATAAAATATTAAAGCATCATTTTTCTGTCTGCTCAATTTTTCTGATATATAACTTCAATACCAATTATTCATGAAGTAGTTGATTCATACCCTGGCCCAGGATTTGGGTGCTCTAATATAGGGTTTCAATCTCTTGAAATCTGGCGGCAAGGAATCCACAATCATGATGTCATCTTCTAAAGTTTCCTTGAAGTGTTGCACATCAAATATATCTTTAAAATCACTGCATGTCAAGCCAAAATATCAGTCTCAAAAAGTTGTATAGATTTCTTGCTGTACTGGTTTAAAGAGAAGGACCTTGGATCAGTCCAGAATGATTTATGGTCCAGGGTAGGGATTACTAGGGTGGCATTCATGAGCTTAGCAACTGCAACCATATCACTTATCTGCAAGAATGATTTTGAAGGAATGAATGTGAGCTTGAAAGGCATTTTTTTTGTATTCGAGTTTTTTATGATCATTGAAAACATACTCCCAGTCTCATTTGGTTAAGTCCACCATTGGCTTCAACAATTATATAGCCAGTAGTTGTACTGTTGGTTCCTGAGAAATCAGTGCAAGTGTTGCCGAAATGTAGACGATCAGTTAAGACTATTGTTACTTAGAGCTATGTTGAATTGAAGGAAGATGGGGAAGATGAGCTCACTGTAACGATTTTTCGGGCGTTCAATGCATTTTGTGTAACCCTCACTATCTGGTTTTATCCATATCTGGGTCATCTGTTGGATTCCAAAACAAAATTTCAGCATAAAATTAGGAGCATCAGTATCTAATAAAATCTCACGTCAAGTCAATAAAAGTAGCTCTCAAATATGTAAATTAGGAGCATCAGTATCTAATAAAATTATTTCTATTCCTTTTTGCAGGTCTATGGTTGCTTTAGTTAGGAGGCAGACAGGTAGAAGTTTGTGCTTCCTATTGGCCAATGAACAAGGAACTCTTTCTTCTTTCTTTAAGACTCATGTAGAATATTTTTGGAGGCTTAATAAGGACTAGATTAGCTCTAGGAACTAGATATGTATGTCTTACTATCAAATGATAATTTGTCTGTAGTCTCATGGTGTCACTGTTGTCATTGTAGCTTCCTAGCGTGCACTCAAATATACTGGTTCACTTGCCAAGACACATCTGGCTGTACTGGAGTTGTACAAATGTAGGTGAAGTATTTCCCTTTCAGTAAATTTGAATTTTTGTGAAACACGTGTCCCCCTACTATTTATGGTATGTAGCTATGCTGTGTTTTCTTAAAAACACGAGGCGTGTTCGGAAAAAAAAAACTATGCTGTGTTTTCTGTTTTCTGTGGTTACAAGGAGGACCTGCACTCCAACGTGGATTATCACAATGTTCAGTTTTCCGTGTGAATTTTCAGAATGTTCAGTTTGCGATGCGGCGCTATCCTAATCCCAATGTTGTCGAAGAACATCAACGTCAACCCTTTTTGGAAGCACCTTGTTAGTGGTCCAATGCCACGGTCTGAGTATCACTCTCCCAATTGAATTTCCCTACGATTGGCAAACAATTGAAAGAAGAAATATCGATGTCCCAAAGAGCTGGCACTTGCTCTTCTCTCCTGACAAGGACACGTATGGAATGGAACGGCGACCTTGGGCTCCTTCAGTCCTTCCTGAATCGTGGAGCCTCTGAAATGTCTTTGGTTTCGGCATCCAGTGTCTTAATGTCTGATCCCACAGCAAAGAAACAAAAAAGGAAACTGCATATAAAAACGACGCGCCCGCAATGAATGAAACTTCTCGTGTTGTGTTTCTCCATCGCATGCCCCAAACCACCCAGACCCAGTCCACGAAGATCAGATCAAGCTATCCAACGCGCCTCTCTGCATCCTCTATCGCAGCACGTTCGAATGGTTGCTAGGCCCATGCAGAGCTTTGAAAGCCGCGAGTTAAGTGTGATTAACATGCATGCTATACTAACAATAACTGGCAGACTCTAGTGAGTGGTGCATGGCATGGCAGTACGAAAAATCTATAACGGTGCAGTCAACGGCGAGAGTAGAGATCGAGCTACGCACCGGCGGCGGGTCGGGCGGGCGGCGAGCCACGGCGGTGAGGTTCTCCTCCCTCCACCCGAGCACCTCGGCGTCCACCCTGCGACGAACGAGCCTCCCGGCCGCGCCGGTAGTGGCGCCGCCTCGGCGCGCGCCCATGACGAGGCCGACGACGACGGCGACGCCGAGCAGGCACGCCACCGCGTTCCGCACCCAGGCCTGGTCCACCACGGGCACCCGCTTGCCGCCGATGGACCTCCGGGCGAAGAACAGAGCCTTCACCCGCGCTGCGCCGTGGCCGCGGCGGTCGTCGTCGCCGCACGGGACGAAGCAGTCGACGGTGGCGGCGGGCGCGTCCGTCAGGCGGCGGCGGTGCGCGCCGGACGTGACCGGGCTGCAGCTGCTGCAGGGCGACGACGAGGAGGACGTGGAGGATGATGACGCTGTGGACGACGACGAGGCGACCATGGCCAAAGCGGCTTGGTTTAGACAAGGTCACAGGGACAGGAGCTCGATCGCGAGGAGCGGAGGGAACCTGGCCACCAGGGAGCAGAAGGAACCGAGGTGCGCAGGCGGTTTGGCGCCCTGCCTTGCCTTGGCCGCTTCGATGGGCAACCGCGCTGGACGGGAGGAGGAGGACGCGCACGTCTGCGCCGCGCCAGGGCGGCAGGGCGGCACGTAAGGGAACGTGGGGGCGAGGTGGGGTGGTGGTTTGCACTTTGCAGTTTGCACGACGAGTCGTGCGCGTGCCCTCCCGCTCCTGGTGGTTTATTCAGGTTGGCCGATGGTGTCGTCGTTGCCGCCTGTGATGTGCCATGCCTGCTGGCCCGATCAGACCGCGCGGCTCGCTTTCGTGCCCGTCGTCGTTTATACGGCTCGCTTTCCCGGCGCGGCGCGGCGCGGCCCGGATCTTCTTTTATTGCTGGTGTGACGCGTGCGGGTGGTGTAGCGCAGGCGCACTGGCGCAGCCGAGGGAGGGATCGTAGGGCGCAATCATTCGGCGCACTGCGCGCGCTGTGCTACGTGTTCGAAATTCCCAGTGCCCGACCAGTTAGTTGGTTATTTCCTTTTTGTTTCCCCTGAAATTCGCCGTGCGTGAGCATGTGTTATGTCCGAATGGTCGGATCAGGACTCGTCGTTAGAGGCAATCAGTATGGTCGATCAGCACAGCACACGGGAAGGGAAGTGTGTGCAGACGCTACACTACAGCTGATCCGTGAAAGTAAGGTTTTCCTTTTCGGATGCAAACAGGTCCGTACGGATCGAAGCTTCCCTGAGCAGAGCTACAGCAGCTACTGCATGATTGCAGGTGTCAGTGCTTAATGCGTACTGTGATTGTCACCTTAATTCCGCACTGTCAGTGGAGGACTGGAGGTGGTCCTGCGGTGGTATTAGTGCTGGCGCGCCTGATTCCTCCTTCCTTTAACTGAAAAAACACTGACCATTTTGGTAGGTAGGGACATCTGATGTGACTGAAAACGCTAATTAAACGTGTGTTAGTGCTAGTGACGACGCGCTGACCGAGGTTTCATCCGATTTGACGTAGCCCCGATCGAGTAAATCACCGACTTTTTATGAAGCAGCGCCGTGTCAACGGCTTGACTATTCTCTCTCAGGCCCCCTCGCCCTCAGTGGCGTTGAAAAGTCAGCAGGGCACGTACCACGACCACGAGAGCAGCCTAACAACGCGTATACGCTCGAGCCGATCGGCCACGGGGCTTCGATGCCCAAGACTTGTACTAGTTGGCTTTGCCTTGCTCTCGTCTTCGTCTCGCCTCCCGGCTCCCGGCTTGTTCTGTTGTTCACGTCACCCAGGATGTATACGGACGAGGAACCGCCGTGCACGTCCGGGAATTCGTGACTAGCTTACCCAATGCAATTCCCCCGGCTGCAAGGACTTGAACAGTATGGTATGCAGTACTGTATGCCGGACCCGGACATGGAGCACATCGACACGCACTGCGACTGCGAATCTCCATGGGCCAGAGATCAGAGTAGGATCATGTCGTGTGCCTCAACGACAACGTCAACGATGATTGCCGGTGCGAAGACTGAAGAGCCAGGTGTTGTCGTTTGTGTGAT
This sequence comes from Bothriochloa decipiens, assembly GCA_023333625.1. Classification (NCBI taxonomy): domain Eukaryota; kingdom Viridiplantae; phylum Streptophyta; class Magnoliopsida; order Poales; family Poaceae; genus Bothriochloa; species Bothriochloa decipiens. Next base: position 52,039,987 of record CM041634.1, read on the forward strand.
TGTGTCCATTGGGTCAGGGCATCATCAGGCCGATCACGGCCAAACATCCCATTCCCATCCCAAGTGGGAAATCCACCGAACGTGAGACGGAGATGGCGCGTGCGTGGCCGCCACGTCGGGTTCTAGTCTAATCAGGTTGACGCGCACTTGTTTGCTTCGGGTCTTGCTTGGTGCTCGTGAACGTGAACAATCTTTGCTTATCATATCACGTTATGGCACCACCACGGTGACGATTATTGAGCACTGATGATTTCCTCTGCTCTGTTTTCTTTTCTTTTTTCTTTGGCCACAGTGAGGCATGTCGACTTGTCAGAATGACCACAGCGCAGCATGGAATCCTGAATTTATGGCACACGGTTACGAAGATGGGCGCTCCTTACTTGTTCGATCAAGACTTGAAGAGCGACGTGCTGTATGTAATATGCTGTCATTGTGGAGATGATCAAGTCAATACGAATGCTGCTAACTACTTTGTGTGAGACGTGGATGGTCGCGCACGTTCCAAGTCTGCGATACGGTTGGATGGTGGTCCTGTTATCGGTGCAATTTATATTCTGTGTATATATATATATATATATATATATACTCCTCTAGGCACCACGGGATAACATTAGGTTCGCGCCAGTGTTAGGGACCAAATGGAGACGCGAGGAGCACCCCTTTTTCGGCGTCAACGTTGTTCGCCATCGAACCCAATTAGCGTGACGCGGACAGGATCCTCGTGGCAACGTCTGTGATAAGTGGCGACCTAATTTGTGTGCCCAAATAGTAAATTCCACGGCAGTCTTGAGAGCTAGCTATATACACGCCTACTATACTGCAAGTCTAGTGGTACCAGACACCCCGTGACCGACCGAACGAACAATCCATTTTCCACGCCGGGGCTCTGCTCACTGCCATCGAGCGCGCGCCGGAGCGTGCCTCTGCAGCAGAGGCTTTGCTGAGTGCTAACTGCCGGTGCTCCGCAACGTCAGCCTGGTCACGGGCAGCACAAGCACGACGCGAAGCAAAGCATCCAATCCGAGCCGGACCTGACGAGAACGTGAGGTCTAGCTCTCTCTAGCATGCCCCGGCACGAAAGCTGTTGGTATAATGGTGACCCGACCTCGCTCACGGCTCGCCCTCTGCAGCTCGCCAAAGCCACGTCACGCCACGCCACTGTTCAGAGGCACGTCAGCGCTCAGGCGGACACTGCAGACCTGCGTGCCGCTGGCGTTCGACCTCAACAGCATCAAACATTCAACTCAAGCGCACATGCTGAAGCCATCAGCATTCAGCACTCCATTGGAGTATCTTGGGACTCTTTATCCGGCCCCAGTGGTTTGTTGTCCTTCTTAATATTTCTCTTACCTTGAAAACTTTCTTTCTTCTTGCTGTTATCAGACTTGTCTCCACAGCTGCCAGGTTTGGGTGGGAGGCCTATTTCCCTTTCCTTTCACCTTTCCCTGCAAAGCCAGCTTTTCTTTTTTTTTTTTGAGAGGACCCTGCAAAGCCAGCTATGCATGCATTAGCCTATTGGGCCATCCATTCGTGAAGCAGCCCACGCCCTGATAGTTGTCTCAGTGACTTGGCAGAGGATGGCAACGATGGTAATGGCGAGGTACCAACACGGCCAAAAAGAGCAATCTTTCATCAGTTCATCACCAAAGCTAAAATTCGAATAGTGCCCAGCGCCCCAGCCATAGAACATCTGCATCTTCAAGGCTACAATATATAGACAGACAGATCACGATTGTGATTGATGTCAAAAGTCAAAACTATTTCTTTTTCAAATATAATATTTCAGGAGCCAAAATTTTCTAGCGAATACAGATTGATATCAACGCAGCTTCTTCGTTTCCGATATCATATTCGTCATCTTACATTTATACTCTTTGCACACTCCGCCACATGCCTTAACATATATCATAGCTTTCTTGGAGAATCTGGCAATGTGTTCTTCAGATTTCTCCAGCAATGCAGGGACCGTGAGAGCAATAACAGCACCTGACAGAATAGGTAGTAAAAAGTTTAGCAATTCGACATGGATCAACAAGATTAATAGAGCATTTCTATTTCCAAATTGATTCCGCCTTTCTGTAGGATTTTCCATGCTGTTCCAAATATGTGGACGCAGATGCAAATCGGGTTGAACGCTTACAGTCCATTGCTAGTATGATCAAACTTAGATGAGATGCACCCTGTCATGCCCTCACGTTTATGTATTCTGATTACATTCAGCAGCACCGGTGTAGAACTTCTGACAAAGAAACTCATTGTGAATGGAACTTTTGGCGAAACTAGAACCACCCTGCTGCTCTATCAAACGAAGCGATAGTACGAGCATTGCCTCCGTTTGCATTTTTATACCATATTGCATTGTAACCAGCACATATTTTCATTGAAAAATGGTAAGTTTACTGTTAATATTTTCCTTTTGCAATTCGTAGTGAGGTTCTTCTAAAGATGCACAAAGGTTCTTAGCTCATAAGAAATATAAAACAGTAGAACTTACTTGTATATACCAAAGTGATAAGATCAGTCAGTCGGCCAACTATGGAGGTCAGCAACAACACAAAAGCCACCTTGTAGAAGAGGGTGGAATCCTTTCCGAGCGCAATGTTTTCGAAATCCTTGAGCACCTTATTCATGAAGCTACCAACTATTTCTGCTGCTTCACTCATTGACTCATCAGAAATTTTCATCAATGGAATAGGTGGAGGTGCCCTGCACATATATGCTTATTTGCACTTTTAGAGTTGGCACAAAACAATGAATTAGCTCTTATTATTTCTAAGAGCAAAAACAATTATACAGCATATTCTTTTCATTTTTGGGCTATCCCTGACATTTGATTTGTTTTTGCAATAAGGATCGTGGTAATGCTCAGTAATTTAAATTTCACTCAGAAACTAATACGTAAGCAAACATATGCTAACAGAGTTCTTGACTAGATACATTTTTTTTTGTTGAAAAGGGTTGACTAGATACATTCGCCACTGCAATTAAGCAATCATATCAAAATGCCAAAATGGTAAGAGCTATTGAACCAAGGTCCAAGGCCAATAATTCCATTGGCTGTAACATTCCACCACGGATTAGGACTTCAACAATCCGCGTGCCCGGACGTCCGGACGGACGCCCGCGTCCGGACGCTCGCGCAAGTGCACCATCCTCTGCGTAGCACCTCCGCACGCCCCTCCGCCACCAGATCGCGGCCAAAAAATAGGACACCCTCCGCCCTCCTCGCACTCCCGCCTAGCTCGCCGGAGCTTTGCCGAGTCTCGCTGAAACATCAAAAAACAAAAAAAATGAAACATCAAAAGATAGGATACTGAAACATCGAAAAGACGAATACTGAAACAACAAAGGCAAGAATACTGAAACATCGCAGCAGTTATAGCAGTCTGAAGAATGCACGGGAACTAGACCCAACCCAGTGCCAAACCAACTGCAGCGGCCACACCTCGAAGCCGCCAGCGACAAACCACAGCACGCCGCCGCAAAACACCAGACACCAGCCCAGAGCGCACAAAAAAATAAAACATCAAAGCCTAAACTACAAACACCAAAGGCATAGATACTGAAACATCACAGACAAAAACCAAACGCAACAAAAGATGGAGATCTACAAGAACAACAACTGTGGTGCAATTGAAACAAGCATATAAAACAAATTCAAACAAACGAAAAAAAAACAAAAAATTACTAGAACAACAGATGAAAACCTACTGAAACAAACAAACATGTGTTGTAGAAACAACGCAAAACAGTGTTGCTGAAACAAAGAAGAAATGTCTATTGAAAGCATCTGTTGCTGTTGCAGAAACAAAGTGAAAAGCAAGATGCAGAAAACAACTCAGCAATTTTGTTGAAACAGAGAGGAAAAAAACTCGTTAAACAACTACAAGAAATCTCATGAAACAACAGAAAGAAAGCTCGTGAAACAACTGAAAGGAGGAGGAGAGAGGATGCCTACCTTGGCCAGATCCACCGCCCCCGCCGCTGCTCCGCCTGAGCTGGTGGAGGTCCTCGCCTGCTGCCCGTGGAGCCCGCAGCAGGGGAGGAGGGATGCAGCGAGTAGGAGACGTCGCGGCTCCCCGAAGCCGTTGTCGTCTCCCTCAGCTCCGGTCACATGGAGGCGTGGGCGCGGGGTTGACGACGGAGAGAAGAAGGAAGGGACAGAGAGGAAGAGGAGGTCGGATTCGAGCGGATCAACCGCCACCACCGCCGGCTCTGCGCTCAAAGTCGCCGGATCCGGTGGCGCCGCCATGGCCGGGCATCTCCCGATGCGCGGAGAGCGCGAGTCGAGGGGAGGGCGAGGGGGAGGGAGCACGGACGGGAGGCCGCGCGCGCAACAGATCGAGCGCGGGAGGACCGGCGAGGGCGAGGCCACGGCAGCGGCGCGTCGACGGCGGCGGCGACGGGAACGGTAGCGAGCAGCGTGCGGGAGGACGGAAATGACGAGGGGGAGGGATGCGCGTGCGGAGATGAAGCGTTGCTGGGCCGAGCGGCCAAGGCCGCGCGAGGCCGTGCGGTCCACGACGCGTCCGATGCGTCCGGACGTTCGAGTCGAACGGTTTCCGTAACCAATTACCATGCTAGCTAGCACTGGCATCCACACAAAACGAATCAGCCACAGTGATTACACCAATGGGTGAGAGATCAAACCGGAATCACCTGTTGAGCAGCTGCGCAGCCTTGGCCCAGACGAAGAAGACGGTGAGCAGGATAATGAGCACCTGGGACACGAAGGAGAGCAGCGTGTAGCCGAGCACGCAGTAGAAGAGCGCCCACGACGCCACCACGGCCGTCAGCATCCCGCCGGCCAGCTCCTTCCTCCTCCACAGCACCACATCCGCCACTGCGCCCACAGAAAAGCTCCCGCGCCACGCTCTCAGAATACAGAATTACAGACGCGAAATGCAGATTGAGAGAGCCCAACGACATACTAGTATCGATCAAAACGGTCAAGGAGGACTCACCGAAGCCGCCGCCGAGGAGATCGTGCGGCGATCTCTGGGCACCAAACAACCGGCAGCTGGGGGAGTCCATCGCCATCGCACCGCAGGACGGATCTCTCCGCCGATGGGAAAGGGTAAGGGGACAGGCAAGAAGAGCCTGGACCCTGGAGTGGATGAATGGCAGCTACTGAGTGGTCTCGTTAAGTCCAACTTGTCGACCTGGAAATTTTGGAAAATTGCAGGAAATGGGTGGAAAGAAAAAGGCGCAAACGTGGCGTGGGGCCTCACAGTGGTACAGTCGTACAGAACAACAGATACCTCGTCAGCAATGCCGTCGTATCTGACCCCAAAGCAACAGAAAAAATAAGAAAAGCATGGCGTCCTTGGATTTCCTTTACACATGACCAGATGACAAAAACGGGCGGCCTCCGGCCTCCGCCTTTCGGCACAAGCTCAGCTGGTATGGCCAGTACAGTGCAAAGGCCAACAGTCATTGCTGATTGCTCCAAGAGACCAACCAAGACGAGCAACAGGTACTAATGAACAATGGCACAATGCATAATTACTGATTTGGTTCATGGGTAGTGAATCTAACGACAGATTAAAAAAAGGCATTGTGCATGTGCATCTGGGATTCAGCCCAAAATCAAGCATGTTACACCACCGGTTCATTTATCTTGGCACCAACTGCAGGAACTGACAAAGGTAACACCTACAGAAACACATTCTTGAGTCGGAAATTCAGGATGCAACGACAACACGATAACGAGAATATGAGCGTTCACCATCAGGCGGTGGTGTGAAGGAGATGCAGCATAACCTCACACACATGAAAAAAGGGCGGAAAAAAGGGGTTCAAAACCGCCACTCTAATCTCTATGCAGTTCGCACATAACAGTTACACCAGTTAAAAGTTTTTAAAACCCATTCAATTCAGACTATGCATTTTGTATACGGAATTCAGCAACTAAAAAAAAGCATAACTCCACTGAAATGGAGGGCAGTTTCTGTTTGTATAGTCTAACTCAGTTACAGACTGATCAGAAGTGCCAGCCAGCCTATTCTTCTTTCGCTGATCCTTTCTCCTCTACAGAAGAAACCTCCCTTTTGGTGTCACTTCCTGAAGCCAACTCCTGAGTGTCCTCACAGGGAGGTCCACTCGGCTCAGATTTATCAGCTTCTTCCTGGTTATTATCTTTGCTCGGAGCTACTTCAGTAGAAGGGGCATCTTGTGAATTGCTATATCCTTGAGCTGCATTATAGCTGGCAAATGGACCCCCAGTGTCCATCAAGCTAGCAGCTATAGCAGCATTCAGATCAGCCTCTTCTTGCTGCGCTGCAATCATGTCCATTTCACTCATCCCTTCTGATTGTTCACCAAGTTGAGGGGGTTGTACCTGCTGAGTAGGTGTTTGAACCTGGTTACAGGAGGCTGTTATCCTCTGGGCATCATCAGGAGTAAGCCATTGACCAAAACCATTAGAGCCTTCAGTTGCCATAGGGCACTCCTTGGGGAAATTGCCTCTAACAGCAAAGATACTCCAGCCTGACCCCTTCAGGGTGTCAATGAAAGCTGAGAGGTAAAACTTTGACAGGTGCTCTGGGGCTGGGTAGAGACTATTAAAATTATACCACTCCCCATTCACCTTCCTGATGCAGAACCAGTGGTCCTGCAGGTGGCAAATGAAAGCAACCTCCTGCTCAGGGTCAAATAGGGACGACCCTGCAGCTGGGGAATCAAGGGGAATAACTTGGAGATCCCAAACCTCCAGCGCCTTCTGCAAAACCTGTAAGAAGAAACCTATTAGAAGAAATGAATAAAATCTATGTATCTGTGTAATAGACTGGCACCATATTCGGATGAGTTACAGTTAATGGAACATATATGGACACGAATAAAAGCAATAGACTGTTGACAGCAATCATTGCAAAGATACAAGCATAGATGATGCTCCTCTAAGCAAAACTGTTCAGATCAAATGCAGTATAAAGACTGAGACAAACGAAGTGAAGAATCACAATTTGTGTATTTCAATGCAACCACATCACATCTGTCCAAATTCAGGTCAAATGTGGACCTTCCTAAAAAAGGTACTTTAAATATTTACCGATTCCCCAAGTGCGACAGGACACACAACTAAAATATTGCAGCTTTGGGTTAGAAACAAATGCTTAATGAATTACTAACCATCTTTCCATCAATTCACATCCAAAGTAAAGTGATAACCAGAGGGTCTGACTAGGACACTGCAGTTATACAATGCCAAGATGAACATGGTTCAATGAAGAAAAAAGGGGAAATAGCTAATTGCTACATATAGTGGCTAATAAACTACAAAGTGATAATGCAAAGATGAACGTGGTTCAATGAAAAAAAAAGGAGAAATAGCTAATTCCTGCATATGTCCAGTGACCATTCTCCTATACAGCCTGAAGGCTTCAGAAATAGATAACCTTACAAGAACTGGAATGTCTCCATATTGCAAAGTGCCATATCAGAACAGCAATTAAAGCATATCCGAGCAAATTAGTGTCATCTTAATAACTTTATGGAGATATGCACAAACGGTAAATAAAAAAAGTGTGAAACATCCGTATATCAGCAACATGCAAAACAGTGGCATGAACTGCCATTTTTGCTCAAATTCATTGTTTTATGACTGAGCCATGGGTTTCATCTACAGCAGCATTTTTTTTTCCTTCCATAGTTTCCATTATCCCTATTGCAGTCACAGTATGGCTCTTTTGCTACAGTACAGACCAAGTGAAAGGCTACAGTACGCATCAGAAGGCTACTCTGGTTGTGCACTCGTGCTATTGGCTCAAAAGTCCCTCCTACTGTTTTTCTTTCCCCGAACATGCAGGATAACTGTGTCATTGCATTAAGAAGAAAATTATGATTTGATATGGTTTTCTTTAGGTTACATTTGCACCTTTTGAATAGATAGACAGCCACAGCCTTAGACTACCTAGCTTAGGTCAAAGCATCAGTCCTTTGGCATTGGCGTGGCACCAAGTCCCTCCTTCTGTTAACATAACAACAACAACAACAACAACAACAACATAGCCTTTTGTCCCAAGCAAGTTGGGGTAGGCTAGAGATGAAACCCAAAAGAGGCATGAAAATAAAGAACACATAAATGGTACAAGAAAAAGATTATGGTTCAGGCACGTTAATTGCTAGTCTCCAAGCGCTCCTACCCATAGCTAAATCCTTAGGGATATTCCACTTCTTAAGGTCTCTCTTAACCGACTCGTCCCAAGTCAGTTTAGGTCAACCTCTACCTCTCTTTACATTATCGACCCGCTTTAGAACCCCACTATGCACCGGTGCCTCAGGAGGCCTCCGTTGGACATGGCCAAACCATCTCAACCGGTGTTGGATCAATTTTTCCTCAATTGGTGCCACCCCAACCCTATCCCGAATATCGTCGTTCCGGACTCTATCCCTCCTTGTATGCCCACAACACCATCGTAACATACGCATCTCTGCTACACTCAATTGCTGGATATGTCGCCTTTTCGTAGACCAACATTCAGCACCGTATAACATCGCCGGACGAATCGTTGTCCTATAAAACTTACCTTTTAACTTCTGAGGCACCCTTCTGTCACAGAGGACGCCTGAAGCTTGATGTCATTTCAACCAACCGGCTGAAATTCTATGCCTAACATCTTCATCAATGTCACCATCCTTTTGTAGCATCGATCCTAAATACCGAAAAGTATCCTTCTTGACCACCACTTGCCCATCGAGGCTAACGTCTCCCTCCTCATTCCTAGTCGCGCTGAAATCGCACCTCATGTACTCGGTCTTGGTCCTACTAAGTCTAAACCCTTTCGACTCTAACGTAACAGCAGTAAATATTTGGCAGGGGAAAGCCCAAACCAACAAACTCGACCTCCGCCAACTTTACGTCCTTCACCAATGGATTGGCTCAGAACGTACATCATATTTTGTTTCTTCCATGTCATTATAAAATTTGTCTTAATGTGCTTATAGGAATTAAAAAATGTGTACAATGCTATATGTGGATTTACAACAGATTAAAAGCACAAATACATATCTTTTTGACCGAAATCAGTAGGAAACCCTCAAACTATTTTTTTTGTTTTTTTTGTTTCAGACCTGTTTTATTCCGGGGAGTCGAACCCAGGACTGCTGGATGCTACTCAAGTTCTCTAGCCACTAGTCTAGAGGCCCTTTCGCAGCACAAATACATGTCATATTTCCCCATCGTACAATAATAGTGTCTGCCAGTGTCCAATTTGGGAAATTATTGAGAACACGCCAAATACCACTTGGAATCCAATGCCAACTTGGCAAAAAACAGAAAGGACATGGCTAAATTGGTATCTGGTCAGCGGTCACACGGATGGCTATGCATGCAATCATCTGGATTTTAGTGATTTGTGAAACTTTTCAGAATTCAGACATCCATTGACTTTTCTTTCGTGAATTATTTATGGAGCAGATTAAATTTAGAAATAGCATTTAAAACCTTAGAGCTGCTAACCTTAACACCACTATCAAGCTTGATCATATTCCCAATTCAAATTAAAGAACAGCTACAGTCAATTGCCATAAACTGCAAGAAACTGAATTCGTTCTTAATGTTAGCAATTCAGAACACGACAAAATCAAGCTACATTAGCCGGATAAACTCTTGAATATGTACATCAATCATATAACTTTGACAGTGTAGCGACAATAGAATACGTTATCGTTGCATGCATGCACATGCATCGGTGCAGGCCAAGTACATAACATAAACTGGCACAAACCGCTGTGAAGACGTTTGCTATTGTTTATACATAAGGTTCTCTGTTCATTCTTTGTTACTAGTTGATTATTAAATGCACAGGTGTGATCTGTAACTTTACAGGAAACAACATCATCTAAACTTTCCAATGCAAAAAAAGTACAATCCTATATCAAATCACCTGCAGAGAATCATGCAAATTTTAAAGCAGTTCTTTCGAGTGCCAAGACAAGAAGTACTGTTTATCCCTCAGAAACCCCTTTAACATCTGACAGAGCATGGATAAGGATTGGAATTGTATCGCATCATATATGTTCAGGGACAGTCTCTCCAATCATGCAATCATTTGATGAGCATTCATTCACATGACTGGGATGATGCATTGACTACCCAATTTTCGTTTATCCTATGTATAAGCTAAACCCTGCTAATTTTTTCTGCTTCAAGTAACTCTCTTCGTTGTTGACAATTCCACAATCGACTAGACTAGAAGGCAATTGACGACTAAAACAGCAATGCTCGAGCAAAAATCCCCTAAAATTCTAAGCAGTGATCTTAACAGGCAACTAACTTGTAACTGAGTCCACGGAAGAAGCTGTGATCTACGCATCAGTCGATCTAACCGAGCCCAAAAAAAAAAAAAAAAAACTAGGGACAATCTGATTCCATGAAGCCTGTACTAACCTGAATGCTGAAATCGCCGCCGAGGGAGACGTTATGGGACCCTTCGCCCTCGGCGAAGAAGTCCCCCGCGGCAGGGTTGGCCGCGCCGGGGCTTCGGGAGCCCTCGAGCATCACGAGGCGCTCCCGCTGGTCGAGGTCGGCGGCGAGCGCGGCGAGGTCGAACTCGGAGAAGAAGGGGCCCTGCAGGGCGGTGTTGACGCAGTGCACGGCGCAGAGCTTCCCCTCCTGCACCTCGTGGTATAGCAGCCCGCCGTTGCTCGCCTCCTCCATCGCCTCGCCCCGCTCCAAAACCTCGCAGAAAGCCTCCTCCTCCTCCTCTACGGTGCGGCGCGATTCGGCTCTTCGCCGCCTCGACGTATATCACGGATTCAAGCCAGGATTGAGGAGACAAACGAAATCGGCCGACCGGGGAAAGGGGACGCGAGCCTGTGGGAGTGCTTTTTGCGTGAGTCGGGGTCCGTCTCGGTGGTGACGCAGATTCCCCAGCGCAAAACCATCAAACTGCCCTGACACAATGACACGTAGACAGGCACGCGATCTCAAAAGGCCAGCCTGGCAATGAGGTGTTTTTTTTTTTTGTGATGCAATATTAAGTTGACACGTAAACCATCGTAGGATAAACATGTAGGAGTACCAGGTTTAACATAAAAACTCAATGCGATAAAAGAATCGTGGAAGTCACCTTAGACTAGCACCGCCGCTGCACCTATCACTCGAAATCCTCCCCTAACTCCATCGCTTAGCCATTCTCCATCTATTCCCTCGAAGTCACCCTAGACCACCACTGAGGAACCAAGGTTTGTGCTGTGCATTGCCACTATAAACTACATAGTACATGAGACTACACAAATCAACTATAGCAAAATAAAGGGCGTGGATCCGTTGTTAATCAAAAAAGTAAATATCCATATGGCACTACAAGAATGCCAAGTTGTTAAGAAAAAAAAAGTACACCATCAATAGAATGTTCATCAAAAAAGAAAAATGCAACCATAAGTATGCAAGTTTCGCATTTCCTCTTAAATTTTACTTGTATAAAGAAGACTACAAGTACTTATGCCATCGGGCGTACACATTCTTTCTGCATAAGAACCAAATCGTGATAGAAGATGTACGTAGGAAACTGTAGCCTAATACAAACTATTCACACATCATCGGCAAGGTGAACAGAGACACCAATTAGACTCAAGATCGTAGATGTAGCGAGACGATTTGGGGCTAACGTCGTCAAGCTAGGGCGTGCGGCGATGTAAATCGCAATGGAATAGATCACCGGTTGTTCTGTTTGTAACCGAGGAGAATTAATAAAGCAATGAATGGTCATTATCGAAATTTTTTTAGCGTGCAGCACTGCCTGCGGCACGCGCCCACGCCGCTCTCCTCAGCCAGGCGCAGGCGGCTAGCCGGCCATCTTGCAAGCCACCGCTGGCACCGAGCGTGCAGCACTGATGCCGTCGCGCGGCAGCGGCGTCCCGAACTCCCGATTCGTGTCGTGACAACTAACAAATGGACATGGACAGCATCAGTTAACAATCTGCAGACGCTCTGTTTCATTATTCCAAAGATCCATCAGGCTCCAGTAGGTGTCTGGATCAGAGCCATGTGCCATCACATTAGCCGCTTTACAGTGCTCCTTTTGCCTGATGATCAATTAAATTCCCCATCAAACATCACAGCCATTCTTGTTTGAGGCCTCCTCCTTTCGTGCAATCCAGACGTCGTGGTCCAAACTCGGATCGGCGGTGCCAGCGGCCGGGAAACCGCCTCGTGATTAACGCGAGGCCGAGATCGCTATCCGTGGCCGTCGTCGTCCCCGTCCCACACGCCACTCCCCGTCCCCGGTCGTCGGCCGGCACTCGGCACTCAAGAGAGAACTCATCCCCAAGCTGCCCCCGAAACGAGAAATCTCCTTGGAACCAAGCAGAAGATGGCCGACCAGACGCCGGCCGCGGCCGCGGGCGACGCGATGTTCCAGCGGTGCCTGCTGGCTCTGTACCTCATCAGCCCGCTCACCGTGCTGGCGCTACGCTCCTACTTGTTCCACTACGTCCACCGCACGACGGTCCACCCGCTCCGCCTGGCCCGCCTGCGCCGCGCCCCGGCGCCCGTGCCGCTCCTCATCGCCGCCTGCGCCTTCGGGTTCAACCTCCTCAACGCCTACGTGCAGGCCCGCTCCTTCGCGCTCCACGCCGGCCGCCCGGCGTCGGCGTCCCCCGCCCGCTGCCTCGCCGGGCTGGCCCTCTTCGCGTGGGGGATGCGGACCAACGTCGCCGCGGACAAGGAGCTGCTGCGGCTCAAGGAGGCCGGCGGCGGGTACAAGATCCCCAGGGGCGGGTAGTTCGACCTGGTCACCAGCCACCAATTACTTCGGCGAGACGGTGGAGTGGCTCGGCTTCGCCGTCGTGGCGTGGACGCCCGCCGCGTGGGCCTTCTTCCTCTACACCTGCGCCAACCTCGGGCCCAGGGCCAGGGACCACCGCCGCTGGTACCTGCAGAAGTTCGGCGCCGAGTACCCGGCGGCGCGCAAGGCGTTCATCCCCTTCATCTACTAGGTGTCTAGGTAATGTATGTGCCCTAGAAAAAAAATCAAATTTTTTTCGGCCGGTACAAAAATTCCTAACGAAAAATGACAATGTTTCGAAAATTTGGCGAATGTCTTGCCTTTGTGTTGTGCGAGAACCTAGCGTGTGCAATGACAGCACGAGCGTGCGACTAACTCCGGAAACCATAATGTGCTTTCGTATCGTTCCAATTTCTGGTAGATTTTTCAGCTTTGCCTCGAATTATGATTGTAAGATAGGAATCAGTCGCTGCAACCATTGTAGCATACATGCATGAATCTGAATCGTGAATCAATCCACAGTAGTACTACTTGGAGAACACATTTTTTTTTCTTCCTTTATTAGATGCAAACGACTTACATAAGTAGCAAAATTTTGATGAGTGTTCTCCAAGTTGAGATACACCTAAAGTTGAGATGAACGAAGTAAACCACACGCGTGTCCTTGGGATCAAACGCGATTGTGTACAAAAAAAAAATAAGGACACTGCTACCTTCAATTCGACGACAAATTTTTTAGATAATGGAACAAAATTTCAGCCTCTACCATCCGTGAATGGTACGCACAGCTGTATTCGACGACAAATAGGCTAACCTAACCTATATATAACAACCTAAACTTCAAGCAAAACACACCTTATTTGGCCTTCTCCCGAACCTCTTAGCTAGCATGCTTCCAATTACCAAAGAGGCTGCCATCCTTGGTCGCAGAGTCCGACTGATGTTGCTCGCGTTCCTTCCTCGACGATTCCACCATGCTCTGCATTGCCGGCGTCACGAACCTAGACCCGAAGTTCGGCGCCGGCGCCGCTGTGCCAAAAGATGCACACCCGGACGGACTAGCGAAGACGCCGGAAGATGTACACCCGAACGGACTAGCGAAGTGACTAGCTGCTGCTTGCTGAGGCGCACGCGCGAACGGATTTTGCTGAGTAGTAGTTGCTTGCGGTGCCGCAGCCGACCCTCCGAGCCCGAACGAAGGGAACAAATTGTTGGGCACTGGAGGCGATGCCGCTGTTGGGCCTGGGTCACCGGATCTTGTCTGTGTCCCGAAGGGCAAGGGCACCGCCGACCCGAATAGCTGCACCGTGGACGCCCGCTGCTGCGCGTGGGAGCTCATGCCAGCAAGCAGGCACGCGCGCCCCGTCTGCTCGTACTCCCGCCGGTTCGCCACGCGCGCGCTCAGCTCGCGCAGCTCCGCCACCAGCTCCGCGTACCTCTCGTCGCCCGCCAGCCCCGCGGCCGCCGAGGCCTCCTGCAGGCGGTCCAGAATCTGCGCCGCCTTGGCGTGCTCGCCGCGATCCGCAGCGGCCCGCGCCGCCGCAATGTCCTCGGCGGCCTACACGCGGAAGCGCTCCCGCGCCACCTCCACGCACGGCTCCATGTCCGTCACCACCACCGGCCGCTGCACCGCGGCGTCCTCGCAAGAAACGTCCACCGACCGCCCGGTTGCCGCCTCCTTGTACGTGCAGCTCACTTTGACCAGGCGGGTCACGCTGCCGTCGTCGGCGGCGCCGTCCCCGGCGGCGACGGGCACGTCCAGGAACAGCAGGAACCGCCTCTCCTCGTCCGCGTACAGCTCTCCGACGTCCACTGACGCGGCGCGCCCACCCGCGTCGATGCGGCTGTCGTAGCGGCCCGACTTGACCGTCCGGACGCGCACGCCAGGGTGCAGGCACTCCACGGCGACGCGGACCTCCTGCGCCGTGACTGAGATGAGCCCGCCGATGCACTGCGCGAACGAGTCCTGCACCACCGCCTGGTTCTCGATGAAGGAGAACGTGCCGCCTGTCGCCTCCGCGATGGCGTGCATCGCCGCTGCGTCGTGGTCCGTGCCGAACCCGAACGTATGAACCGGTGGGCACTGGTTGTAGATGCTTCGCCTCAAGGACCGTGGCACAAGGTCGTTGTAGCCCTTGACATGAGATCCGTAGGAACGAAGAGTACAGTTGTCTTGGCCATCCGAGAGAAGGATAACGCTGGCGACGGTGTTCCTGTGACGGCGGCCGTCGAGCACCTCGGAAGCCACACGAAGACCGCCTCCAATGTCCGTGCTGCCTCGGGCGACAAGGGAGTCCACGGCGGCCTTGGCCGAGGCCTTCCCATCGTCCGACATCCGTGTCAGCCGGATGATGCGGTGAGCCGCGGACGAGAAGGACACAATGCCGAGCCGGTCGCCGGAGCCGAGGTGGTCGATGACGAAGCGCATGGCCTGCTTCAGCAGCGCCAGCTTGGAGCCTTGCATGCTGCCGCTGACGTCGAGTACCGTGACGAGATCGAGGGACTCACGCGCCGATGCTTCGGCGGCCACAGCGGGTCCCTTGGCGTGCACCAACACCGCGAAGGTATCTCGGGCCGTGTCTCTCGCGACAGCCGAGTGCTCGCAGTGCGTTTTGAGCTCGAGTACTCCATTGTTCGTCGCTTCCTGGACAAGTTCTCAGCCGTCGAGGGGCGACGGCTCCACCGGCTCGTCGTCATTGAACACCGGTCGCGCCATGTCCGTCGACTCCGGTTGGGGCCACGAAAATTGGGAGGGGGTGAACGGCTGGAACGTGGTCGGTAGTGGCGGGAGAAAGGGGTGGAGCGACGGCGATGGCGACGATGCCACGGACACATGGTCGCGCCACCGTGCGCTGCAGACAGGGCAGACGCTGCCAGATATGCAACGGAGGTGGAACGTATGGTTGCACTCGGATGTGACGGTGGCCTGGCCGCTGCCCATGGCGACGTGGCAGAGTGGGCACGACGGCGTCTGCGTTGCTGGCGCTGCGGAGTCGGGCGTCGCCGGTGCCTGCTGTCCAAACAGCGACGGAGAAGGAGATGCCGTCTGCGCTACAGAGAAGCTGAAGGATGAGTTCTGAGTAGTCGACGGCTGCCCAAACGCAAACAGGCTTAGGCTTGTCTTGGATGAGGAGTCCGCGGTTGCCGCGGCGGACTGTGCAAACAGGCCCGTCGACGATAGCGGAGGCGGCGCGAAGGAGAACGTGGTGGCCGGCGCCGGGGCGGGGACCGTGGCCGGCGTGTTGCTCCACCCCGCGACGCAGATCGGGCATGTAGCGGTCCCGGAGACACAGCGGAGATGGAACGTGTGGGCGCACTCCGACGTGAAGATCGCCTGCCATAGGCCAATGTCGCCGCGGCAGGCGTCGCACTGGTCACCGCTCTTTGTCGCCATGATCGATTTGTCAACGAGAAACGTGTCTATCCTGTTTTCGATTTTGGATCTCACGGTGCCCACCTCCCGTTCTGGCGCGTATTTTTAGGACGGGAACCGTGTAGCGTGGAGACGACGCAGGGAGTACGCGCCGGCAAGTCGGTTTCCTTCTTTGCGTCGAAGTACAGCAGTGCAGGCGGTCTCCGCTTCAGTTCGTAACTCTTCTTCTCTATATAATCTGTTTTGGCTCTTTTTTTTTCTGAGCAATTGGCTCCATTGAGCAACTTCCTTAATAAAATTTCCTAATATTGTAACACATTATTCTTTTCTATTTTAGAAGATACATGCATTATTCTTAGTTTCTTGCTAGACAAATATGGACAGTAAAGAATAACTTTCCAAAAACAGGATAAAAAACTGTTGGAATATGAAAAAAAAAAGTATAGAAATCCTTTTTATCATCTGCAATAGTTTTTTTTAAAAAATATTGGTAAATCGATAAATTTTACAAGTGGCTAAATAAAATTTGGAGCATATTTTTTTGTGTTTCTCCAACAATTTTCAAACTTTCGTACCTGAAATATAGAAGAAAATTTTTGCGTCAAAACTCTAAACTATTGCTAATTACTTACTAGAAACATATGTAGCGCAAACCAACCTCTCCATGTAACCATGCAATTTTCTAATCTATGTCACATGATGTTAATCCAACGGGCGCAGAGAAATTGGTTAATTTTGCGCGTAACCGTCACCTTCTATCACACTTTAGCAAATCCCTCTGCGTCCCTTTGGATCAATATCTTGTGGTCTAGATTAAAAGTTTATATGGTTATACATAGATGATGGTTTACACTAAATATGTTCACTTACTTAAACTACTTTTATACTTTCTTTCTCTTTTCTATCTACATCTATACTGTGGACCAAGTTTTTTTTTTTTGCCTGTCCTTCCACCTCTGGATTGGCCTATCTAAAAGTGTGTGGTTTTCTCAAGTATGGAAGGATACAAATATTTGGGACATGCATATGCAAGAATACAAATCTAACCATTTGTACCAAGTGCCAAGAGTCAGACATAGCCCTTCCGTCTCCATGCAACTTGCCAAGGGCGACTCAGCCGCCCCGCTGCCGCCTTGGCCATCGTTCCCCTCGCCTTCGGCAAGTCTGTCGTTTTAGCAAATCTATTGTTTTAATTAGGTTTTTTCTCCTTTTATTTTTCTTTCCACCATAATAATTGGGGCTAGATTTTGGTTGACTGTTTCGATGTCTTCGATCCGGTGTTTTGCTTCGTACCAGATCGTTGGTGGATATGTCATCATCTTCGGTGATGGCATACTCCTGGGATCGAGGTATGTTGGCGTAATCCTTCTCGGGGAGGGATTGGATCTATTTTCCCCTTCTGTGAGATCGTTTTTTCGATCGCCGGTGGCAGCAGTGGATCTGGTGACCTTCCGGTTGCTAGTGGTGATGCTAGTGATGTCAGATCTTATTTTTGGTTCAGCCTTCAGAAGACACGGCGGCTGATGTGCTCTGGGCGCCCTTTGCTCCCTATGGTGGTTGAGCATATTGCGTCTCTTTGCGGTCTCTATTTTTGTGAAATCTTCTGTTAGTAGGGACTGTGGTTCTTGAGTCTAGATGTGATGTACTTCCATAATCGCGATGGAGCTTCCTAAAGTGTACGCAGATGGATGCGAGAAAGATAAAGTATAGTGACCTAGTGATGTGTTTTAATATAATTTTATTTTATGTTGATATCTCAGTTATAAAAGATGTTTTAATATAATAAAATTCAGCCCCTTTCTAAAGAAATAGCCATTTGTACCAGCGTAATGTGATTGAAAAGTATGTTGTTTATGTTGAGAAGAATAGGTAGAATCAACATGCGCTATGCTGCTGTGGCTGTCATCTTGTGTTCATATATATTGTTCATTTGTACTAGTAAATGTTGTGTCCCCAGATGTTCTGGCCGCGACGCCGATCCATTTTCTAGCTGAACTTTTCAATCATTGCATGAATAGCGAGGACCTCAGGCGTTGTTCATCCGTTTGTGATCGTTATTGTCAGCTGTTCTCTGATGGTTTATGCGGCTAATAAGCTGATTCATAAGCATATAGGTGTATATGTATGCAACTGTTCACTGCGGTCACTGGTACTGTTTATTCTCATTGCTTAATACTATTCCACAAAGCTTATTTCTCGGCATTGTTTACGTGTTTAGCCCACATAGCGAAGCGCGCATAGCGATTCATCAAGAGCAAGAGGGCTAGTTTCCTATCCGAAACAACTCTGTCAAAAAATAAAGGTAAAATTTGCCACAGGACATCGTAAAAATACACGATATGCCGTTGGACTCCGTAACGGGCGACATTTGTCCAGTACCATTATAAATTCGAGGTTCTTTACCAGAACACACCGCAGCTAATATTTTAATTATTTTTTAGAAACATGGAGAGAGAAAGCAGGAGAAATGTCTTTATTGCCCTTATCTTCGACCTCCGTCCGTGGGCACCTTGTCTTTTCTGATGAGGTCTTCCATGGCTGGAGATTTCGATCTTCTTTTTGCCGCCCTTGTCTCAAGAAAAGAAGCCGCACCACTTCAGCCCCCTCCCTCCGAGCTATTGTGCTCGTGCAGCCCCGCTGCTCCTGCCCCGCACGCATGACGGCGTCAACCAGCTGCTGCTGACACCACAAAAGGGAGGAGCTGCTGGCTCCAAAAATGAAGGGCTGCTGACACACAGAGACAAGATAGCTAGTCCCATACTAGAACGCTCTGGTTCTCGAACGCGAGCCTCTAAACCAGCTGATGCACGGATCCAGGACATTCTCGCGGCGCAGGGCGCGGATGCTGAGTGCGAGGCAGCCATGGATTTCCTCCAGGGCCTGAGCTTTCTACCTGCCAAGGGATGGCCACGGGCATCTTCATCAGAGCTGCTGGGCGGAGAGAACTACTGCGATGTGCTAGTTTATGTGTGGTGACGCCTTAGAACCTTGCTCTCGCTACCATGGTGCCTTGCTCTTGCTCGTCCTTGCCAATTGCCATGGTCGGGACTCGGGCGTGGTGACGCATCCACAGGTGGGAGCTGCGGCTAGCTGGTGGATTCGCACAAATCCGGGGGAGCTCTTGCTCCTGCTACACGCGAAGGCTGGAGAGGCCCGCATCGGCTCCGCTGCTTATGCGTGGAGAGGGTCACGTCGCCACACGCACAAGGTCGGAGACGAAAAGACACCGGGTGTGTGGTATGGCGAAAATCGGTGTACAGTTGGAGGTTGAAGATAAGGGTACTAAAGACATTTCGTCCGCTCTCTCTCTCCATGTTTTTAAAAAATGATTAAAATATTGGTTACGATCTGTTGTGATAAAGAACCTTAAATTTATAATGGTATTGAACAAATGTCGTCCGTTGCGGTGTCTAGCAGCATATTATGTATTTTTACGACGTCCTGTGGCAAATTTTGTCAAAAATAAAACTCTTCAAAAGAAGTGAAAATAGATTACAGAAACGCGATTATGAATAGAGAAATTGACAGCAGAGCTTAGGGAAAAAAAGATGAATGTAACTTATATGCGCAAATTGGATCACACCCAAAAATCAACCAACCGAATAGTACCAAGCACTTAATATATTAATGAAAAATGGTTAACCTAAACAATATTTTTTAGATAAAACTAAAAAAAGGCTTTATGCACTTCTTAATTTGACAGCGTTCCGGCCTGGGCCGCTCGCTGGTCACGCCTCTTCTTCGAGGACTCCACCATGCTTTGCATTCGCGGCGTCGCCTACACGGCCCCAAAGGTCGGCACTGCCGCCGCGCAGAGCAGGTGGCCTGCTCCAGCCCCAGGTCCCCCAAATCCACTGCGCGGGCGTGATGCTGGTCCGGCCCCAGGTCGGTACTTGTATGGTGCGTTTGGTTGGAGAGCGGAGCGAGTCGGAGCAGGTTCAACCTATTTCTACCAGCGTTTGGTTTGGGGTTAGGTAGGAATGAGTTCGATCTAGAGAGAATATTCCCATAATATGTGGGTTGGCTTCATCCGTCAAAAATTGAGGGACGGAGCGAACCCGTCCGGGTTCCGTCCGCGTCGTCGTCTCATCCGTCGTCCTCGTCCTCGTCCCCGACCCCGCGCGTCGTCCGTCCCTGACCTCGTCCGTCCAGGCGGTGGCTTGCGCCCAGGCAGAGCTCGCCCGAGGCGGCGGCTTGCGCCCAGGCGGAGCTCGACCGCGGCGGAGCTCGCGCCGGCGGCGGCTCGCGCCACGCCGGAGCTTGCCCCGACGACCCCGCGGCGTGAGGAAGAAGATAAGAGTGAGAGTTTGACAGGCGGGGTCCATTGATGACAGGTGGGACCTCACTAACGCTGTTATCTTGACATCCAATCTGTATTCTTAATTTCTTCAACCAAACATGAGATGGGTTCACTCTGTCTTCAAAATAAGATGTGCAACCAAACAGAGGATCCGTTCCCAAAATGAGGATTGGATCCAACCCAAGCCATTGATCCCGCAACCAAACAGACGGGTAGTTCCCACCCCGGAATCATGCGGACTCGGGAGCCAATAGCTGCACCGTGCATGCGCGCTGCTGCGCATGCGAGCTTATGCCGGCGAGCAGGCACGCCCGCCCCGTATGCTCGTACTCACGCCGGTCCGCCACGCGCGCGCTCAGCTCGCGCAGCTCCGCCACCAGCGTCGCGCACCTCGCGTCGCCGGCCAGACTCGCGGCGCCCGATGCCTCCTGCCGCCTGTCCAGTATCCGCCCGCCTCGGCGTGCGCTCCGCGCTCCGCCGCAGCACGCGCCGCGGCGATATCCTCGGACGCCTCCACGCGGAACCGCTCCCGCGCGACCTCCACACACGGGTTCATGTCCGCCACCACCACTGGCCTCTGCACCACGGCGTCCTCGCAGCCAATGTCCACTGACTGCCTGGTTGCCGCGTCCCTGTAGGTGCATCTCGCTCTGATCAGCCGGGTGACGATGCCGCTGTCTTCAGTGGCGCCATCCCCGGCGGCGGCGACTGGCACGTCCAGCAACAGCAGGAAGCACCTCTCCTCGTTCGCTTACAGCTTGCCGACGTCCACCGACGCGGCGCGGCCGTCCGCGTCAATGCGGTTCTCATAGCGGCCGGACTTGACCACTCGGACACGCACGCCGGGGTGGAGGCACTCCACGGCGACGCGTGCCTCCTGCACTGCGACCGAGAGGAGCCTGTCGATGCACTGGGCAAAAGAGTCCTGCACCTGTAACACCTCTGGTGTTATATTAAATAAAACATGTCATGTCATCATATGCATTGCAGAGCATTCATGTTTAAGTCAATCTTGATGTGCGCCAACTAAAATAAATTTATATTTCGTAGATTGATTGTGTTTCTGAAATGTTTTGTCACATGAAATAATAAAACCCTACTTTCGAATGTCATCTCAAATACTTAGTTTATATTATATGTACTTGAGGTGTAAACCGTGTTTACACTAGTGTCAAGCATAGTGTATAAATCTAAGTCCAACCCTTAAAAGTGATTTTCATATTTGAAGTTGAATTTTGATTTCAAAGCTTATTCTCAAGTTTTGCAATTCAAATTTATATTCAAATTTAAAAGTTATAAAATGTTTTTCAAAAGTCAACTTGGTCAACCAAGGGTGTCATTGGGTCATTGACCTAAAAATGTCCTTGGATGATATTTGTGATCACTAATGACCAATCAATTAATTTAGAAACCAAATCAAATTTTAGTTAGGTTTCAAAAGCCCTTTATTTCAAAACCTTATTTTATCCCCTTTTTCTATAATTCAAACTCTATAAGGAATTTGGGTATACTCTAAAAATATGATTTGTAGATCGTGACAAGAGATACAATAATGGTATATAAAGTTTTTCAAGTTTCCAAAAATAATTTTAAATAAATTTAAAAATACAGTTTTCCAGCATTTATCCCCTTTTGATTTTAAAAGCATAATTAAAAATTTATGCATAATTTGAGAAAACTTTACATATGAAACATGTTTGGTTTGCAAAGTTAAACATTTAATAGTTTTGAAGATTTTTAAGTTTTATTGAAAAATCAAAAGTAATTTCAAATGTTTATTTCTAGGGTTTTATTCCCCTTTTGAATTTGATTTCATATTTCAAAATCTAGATAGAATTTGAGGATACCAGTTAAATGAAAAGTGTAGCACTTAAAAAGTTATGTAAATTTTATTTTTGTAGATTTTCAAGTTCTTATATAAATTTTAGAATAATTTGTTATTTTCAACAAATGGCATTTCTGTAATTTGCTTGACCAGTATCGAAACCTATGGGTGGCCGCCATGGCCGGCTTCTCAAGCCGCGCCGCCATCCACCGCCGCACATGCCACAGCTGCCAACTCACCCCGACGCTCGAAACTTCATCGTCGTCGTGTCGTCCGTTCATACCTCGCCTTTGGCCTTTAAATAGCAAGCCGGCCGCCAGTTCTCTTCTTTTCTTCCCTGCCGCCGCCACCGACGACCTCGCTCCGCCGTCTGAATTCATCGCCGTCAATCCCCCACTGCTCGATTGCTCTGGCCAGAAGCTCCGCCGCCACATCCTTGCACTCAATTTGAGCTAGCTCGTGCTCACTCTCCCCGCCCGAATCCCCCAGCCCGCCGTCGTCTTCCTCGCGGCCGGTCGCCGAGCCGCCGCGAGCTTTCTCGCCGTCCACCGCCACCAAGGTTGAAAACATATCTTTCTTAACCTTCCTATCATGTTCTCCATTTTCTCCTGCCCTTTATGCACATCTTGGTCGGCTTGATGGTGCCCAGGAACCGTCGGAACGCTCACCTTGCCGTCGGAGCGCCGCCGCCGCCATCAGCGTCGCCGTCCGCAGCTCGACTCAACTACTCTGAGCTTTCATCTTCGAGCCCACCAGAACCGCGGTGAGCTCCTGCACCTATCCATGTCCTCAATTTCATCTTTAATGCACCCTAGTGGCCGGCCGCCGTGCGTCGCCGCCGGCATGGCCATGCCGCTCCGCCGCGCGCGTAGCTGCGTACGTTAGGGACCTGGTAGAGTTTCATTTCGTTGTCAATCATGCTCGCGTGGATGTATAGCTCGAGCCCGTGTGCTCGCCGTTGCCAGAAGAGCCTCCGGTGAGCTCGGCAGCCGCGCCCGAGCTCCGCCGCGCCGCCATGACCGCCGGCATGGGTGCTGCAGTCGCCTCGCCGCTCCATTAACCGGCTCAAATTGTTCACCGTGTCGAGATGAACCCGTAGAGCCCAACTCGGTCGCCGGAGACCTCACCTTGGCGAGTAATTGCCGGTCAACCGTCGCGCCGCCGTCGGTCAGCGCAGGGACACTGTTCCCATTTTTTTCTTTTTTAGAAAATGATTTAAATGCTATTTTCTTTAAAAAATTATAGTAATTCATGTATAGCTCCAAAAATTCTAAAAAATTTTGTGTATGTTCTTTATGATGTCATCTACCTAGAAAAAATATGAAATGTCAAATTTGAGTACTTTTTACATAATTTAAAATTAGCCCTTTTTATTAAAAATGCACCTTCAATGATTTTTAATAAATAAAATAATTGGCTTTTATTTCTAAAATTAATTTTTCCATCTATTTAGACCAAGAGCTTTTCAAAATAAAATTTTGAGCTCAATTAGACAACTTTAATTTTATGCCTTTATATAAATGCTTTTAATTAATTAATTAACCCCTTTAATCATGTTTAATCATTATAGGGTTGTTTGACTTTGGTATTGATTGATGACCTTGGGTCATTAACCGTAATGACCTCTGGCACTTTAATTAATTATTTACGCTTACCTGGATCATGTCATTAGGGCTTAATTAACGTTATTTCATGTGTTTAATAACTTTCTTAAATGACGTAGTTAACCTTAATGAACTTAGAAAGTAAGTTTTAGTTGGCTTGCAACTTTATCATGAAGGAAAGTTATACTTAAGCCTTAATCTGGTCATGCACCCATCGAGTATCATGTTTACTATTCCATCATGTTGAAGCATATCCTTTTCTTGTATAGTTTCCGTTAACGGAGAGTTTAACGTTGTCGCACCCGATCCCAAGGAAGAGCAGATTCAGGAATCGGGAGTTGATCCAGAGCTCGAGACCGTCTACCCTGACCATCAAGGCAAGCCCCGGATGCATTCCAACCCTACCTTTGTTTTATAAAAGTTTTATCGCTTCAGTTATGAAATGTTGCATTAGTAATAAGGGTTGAGTGAAAACCTATCAATTGCATTACCTGTCTTGCTTCCTCATTCCTTGTTACCTGTTAACTGGAAAATGCTTAGTAATGCTTAGCCCTGCTTAATTAATTAGGTTTCCAAAAGGTAAAAGAATAAAAAAGATGAGGTTGGTTTTATCCGTTGGTATCATGATGATAGTTAATAAATCGAGTCCGGATGGGTAATTTACATTGAAAATGGAGTCCTTCTGTAGTGTTTTCGTCTGTTGATGCCCTAGGTCCCGTCCGATGATGATCTGGTGATATTGAGAAATTAGAAAATCCACATGCATGAAGTGACATACTAAGGGTTGGAGCCCAGGTATGTCATGGAGTGATATATAGTGGGGCCAGAGTTCCCACATATTTCATAGTGTGTTATACTGTGGGTTTAAGTTCCCATGTATATTGGTACACTGGGTCTAAGTGCTCATGTGTATCATGTGGTGATATATGGTTGCGGTTGTTATCCCGGTATATCTGTGGTCCGGTATGCAATTTGGTTGGAGCCTCATGCATATCGAGATCTAGGTCCCAGCTGGGTATGAAAATGGATTCGAATCGCCGTTGCTTCTCGGAGAAGAAGACTCGATCGGTGTTCATCATCGTAGTAACAACTTGAATAATATTTAGAGTTTAAGAATGAAGTTGGTTAGTAATCGTGATCTAGAGCAAGACAACTTTACTTTCTGTCAAGTTTTTCTGTAAAAATTCTTGTCTCTTGCAAGCCTTACCTTGTCCCTCTAGCCTGCATTTCTGAATCTCCACCCCTCTCTTTCATCGGGTCAGTCTTGTTGAGTACTTTTGTACTCATGGTTTGTTAAACCCTTGTTGCAGGTGAGACTCATGCATAGGAATGTTTTGCACCCTGCTGCATGACAGTCGTTGCGGAAAGTGATGACGAGTAGGATGTTTGGCTCTTGGGCAGAGCTTATCGCCTGGTATTGTAATAAAGTTATCTATCGCTACTCCACTACTAGGGTTTGTAATAATCAAACTTATGATTTGTAAGTTTTGAACTAAATAGTTTGTAAATTTATGTTATTGTAATCCTTTTGCTATTTTACTCCAATATATCTTACTTGTATAAAACTGTTGTAATACTGCAATGTCTCTTTGTAATGATTGATCCTTCTCGGAGAATCATGGATGATTCAGGATTTACCCGACAGACCTTTTAAGTCGTATGGAACACATTCATTGTTATTTGGAGTCTGTTTAGACAATAATAATGTATGTGGGCCATATGATTTAGGAGGTTCTGCCACAGCACCACGGCGTGGTTCTGGATGAAGGAGAATGTGCCGCCCGTCAGCTCCGCGATGGCGTGCATCGCGGCTGCGTCGTGGTCCGTGCCAAACCCGAATGTATGAACCGTCGTCGAGCATCCATTGTCGTCTCCGCGCCTTAAGGGATGTGGCATAAGGTCGATGTAGCTCTTGGCTTGGCAACCACCAACTTGTACCAGAGTATGATTGTCGTGGCCGTCCGAGAGAAGGATGACGCTCGCGATGGGGTTTCGGTGCCGGCGGCTGTCGAGCACCTCGACAGCAACGCGGAGGCCATCTCCGATGTTCGTGGTGCCTCTGGCAGCGAGGGACGCCACGGCGGCCCTGGCCAATGCCTTCCCGTCCTCGGACATGCGTGTGAGCCGGATGATGCATTGAGCGTTGCACGAGAAGGTGACGATGCTAAGCCGGTCGCTGGGGCCAAGGTGGTCGATGAAGAAGTCCATGGCCTGCTTCAGGAGGACCAGCTTGTGGCCATCCATGCTTCCGCTGACGTCGAGCACCGTAACGAGATCTGTCACACTCTATTTTTAAGGATAAAAATAGAATGTATAAATAGCCTTATATGCGCCCCAGGAACAGTCACACATATAAGTTGACAAATTACAGAGAGTATCATCACCCTGTTTATTACATAGCGAACCAATATTTATTATAGAGTTTTGCACAAAAACAAATAGATAACTAATATAACTTTATTGCAGAAGATCTACACAGGGACACGCCGATTGGTGAACACCAAGCCTAGTACTCATCACGATAGCTTTCATTCCAACCTTCATCTGTTACCCATCCGGGATTTTCCAAAATTGAAAATAAAGCAAGCGTAAGTACACAACCGTACTCAACAAGCATAGCATAGGCTAATGAGGCTCAATAAAGCTGACTCTGTTTGACTGCATTTAGCTTTTACAATTAATCATATTGAAGCATAGCATCAAGGTAGTGAGAATTCCCATATACTCATAATCAAGATAACATTAACAAATGTGTAGCAATAACGATATTAAGATGAACACATTAACAATTTGAGAACCATTATTTTTAATGTAAATGTGTCAAGGCCGCCCTGACCATGGGCACGAACAATATATTGATTTAAACTCTGATCAGAGGTGTACACTTTTACTGTGAGTCATGTTTTGCAACTGAATGGATTTATAACTTCCAAACCACTATAAAACATATAAAGCCTCCTATAGGTTCTCCTAACTAATCAGAGATGCGAAAAACGTTAAGTGTAGGAACCCCTCTTCTAATATGGCACAATTCTTCCCGGCTATACTCATAAGGACAGAGGTTATCCTAGACCCAACTTTCAGACCACTAACCAGCTAGAAAAGGGCCTACAGGCGACTAGAGCCAAAACCATATAGCCCTCACAGCTGTATGGATTATCCATGATAAATCACTTACAGACAAGAGTTTAAGTTTGTTAAAAGTCATCATTTTCGTTGATAGCATAACACACATCAAGTTATAAGATCATGACCATTAGAGCACTAGCATCATAACTACCCAATGCAACCCAAAAGGTTCAAGAAATCAGGATACAAAGTTAGTTATAATCTCTAGGGTCATCCAACAGACACATGCATATGAATTATTATTTATAGTGAATAGGTTACAAGGAAGATCCATGTTATACTTGCCTTGACTCATAAAGTCTTTCTGGTCCTGCTAATCCTCAAAGTAGCCTTGCTCAACAAAAACCTCACTGTCTGTACTCGACATTAACAATCAACACCAGACAATCCAATCGAGCATACATACACGAAGCAAATAAGAGTTATTAGAGAAATAGTACATCAATCTCATTAAAATTGAATAGAAAATTTATAAAACTATTCTACACGCTGCTACGATCACACAGACGTCAAGTCCACCAAAAACGGAGTTATAACGGCGAAGTTATGAATTTTCAAAGATTTCCTATAGACAAATAAATACATCAAATATAAACTAAAAAATATAAAGTCTCCAAAATATCCTAACAGTGGCATCACTGCGTAGATTACAAAATTATAAATCTAACGGAATTTAAACAGACCAAAACGGAGTTAAAACGTGAAAGTTATAAGCTTTTGAAAAAAATGGCAAAACTGTAAATAGAGGAAAACGTATTTTAAAACTGTAAAGAGGAAATACGTTTTCTAGTGAAGGAAACGTATTCTGGCTCTATCTAAAGGAAAAATACGCTTTTCAGTGGACAAAGCGTATTATGGATCTGTTACACAGAAAATACGCTTTCCAGTGGAGAAAACGTATTCAGACGAAAGCGCCAAGGGCTCTTAACAGATTAAGCAGAAAGACAGGGGGTTATTTGCAAAACTACCACACAAAGTGGTACGAGGTAATTTGATCCGTCTGATCCAAAACCGACGGCCAGGATCCAACCGTGGGGTCTCTCGGCGGCGCTCCGGCCGGAGAAGAAGCCAGACGCGGCGGCTGCCATCGCCGGCGGTGAGAAAGCTCGCCGGCGTAAATGAATTGGCCAATTCCGACCACCAAATCGAGCATGACCGGTACCATTCGAGAGAGGAGCTCAAGCCGCGCTCACCTAGCAGGAAGATGGATACTGAGACGAAGCGAGGACGACGTGCGGCTCGACGCGACGGACGACGGCGACCTGCACATGGTGGCGACTCGGTTTAGGAAGAATTGAGCCAAGAGAAAGGCACCAACGTGCTCAGGAGGTCAAGGTGGAGATTTCAAGCTAGCTTACGACGAAGATGTCCCGTCGGTTGCGGCCAATTGCAAGCTCCGGCGGAACAGCGGCAATGGCGGCTAGGGTTTCGGCGTCGCTGCAACTCAAGGCGAAGGCGGCTGGCGCTAGGGTTCGGAGAGGGGTTGCGGGCGCAGATTGATTGCTTAAATAGCCCGAGGGCGTGGCAAGGGCGAGCGAAGGCGGCGCGGGTCGGGACTCGGCATCGGGGTCGGTCTCCCGACTCGGTGTCGAGTCGGAGAAGGGAGAAGATGACGCGGCCCCGCTTGTCAGCCAGAGAGGAAGAAGGAAACGGACGCGGACGGCGCTGGCGTCTCGATGGGCTGCAGCCTATCGGCCCAAGATGAAAGGAAGCGGAGCAGGCCACGCAGCAGTGCTGTTGCTTGCTGGGCCGAGCGGAGGTAAACGGCCTTCGGGCCGGTGTGAGGCGGGAGAGGAGGCAGGCCGAGCTTGGGCTGCTTGGCCGGCCGGGCCGAAAGCAAGAAGAAGAAAAGGAGGAAAAAAGAAATGCTTTTCTTTTATTCAAACCTCTTTTCAAATAGGGTTTTCAAATCTTTTTGAACTTATTTTCAAATTTTATCAAAGCCACACCACACAAAATAAATAATGTACCAACATGAATACACAAACAAGTCACTACCATAATATATCTTTATTTTTATTAAAATATTTATTTTGCTTAGGTTAAATGCCCACAAAAATGCAAAATTAAATTATTTTTAGCTATTTTAAAAAACATGTAAAAATTAGTTTGTTACAATCAAGTGGCGCGCGCTCCGACGCCTCGCCGTCGGCGGGCGCAACGGGGGCCTTGGCGTGCACCAGGACCGCGAAGTTGTCCTGCGCCGCGTCTCTCGCGATGGCCGGGTACTCGCAGTGCGTCCTGAGCACGAGTACTCCATCATGGACTACTTCCCAGCCGTCGAGAGGCGACGGCTCCACCGGTTCGTCGTCATTGAATCTGGAAGCGCTGGGTGACCGGCCAATGTCGCCGCGGCGGGCGTCGCACGAGCTGCTGGTCTTGTTCTCCATGATCCTTCCTTCCAAACTTTTGTTTCTGGTTCCGATCTGAAGATGCGCGACCCCCTCGTGGCTTATTTATTGCACGGGGAGCCGGCTACTTCAAATCTCGTAAAACTGGCGCTGATTGCGAGTTTGCAACCGCCTCTGGGTTTCTTTATCAGTATTCAGGTCAAATTGGAGACGGGGCCGACTTCCTTCCATATTATCATCTGCGCGTCAGATATCCAGATTTAAGACCTTCCTGCAAATAAAACAACTGAACGAACGAACAAGGTATATTCCCATCAAAAAACCTGGCAAAGTGTGTGTGAGATGTTGGCCCACACCCGTGGACAGTCCAAAACATCAGCACCCATGAATGAATCAAAAACAATCATGTGGAGTTTGGGCACTGCTGACTTTGGAGAAAGGAACAACCATTTTTCAAGCACGGTATGGCGACAAATATCATAATTGAATCATTTTATTTCAGGATGAAATAATCCAACACAGATCAACAGGATCTTGTTTCATAAGACAAAAGGGGAAAAAAGAACCCAAAAAAGAGTTGCATATAGCATGCACATCAAAATAGAAAGCGCGGTAGAACAAGCTTCGTGACCCGTTCCATGCCTACAACGGGAGTGGGCGTCAAGCACCGTGGGTCATTATTCATCCTTATTATTGTAGCATCCCAAGAAACCACTTTGATGTTGTATCGCGCCCCCCCCTCGTTCACGCAACAGGGCTAGCCTTGATGTCCCATATCTCCTTGGCATACTGTGCGATGGTGCGATCACTGCTGAATTTGCCACTCCCAGCTGTGTTCAAGATGGACATCTTGGTCCACTTCTTCTTATCCCTGTCATGTAACCAAGCATTCAGTTTTTGATATGAAACTATCAAAGGCATAGGGAAAAGGAGCATATCTCGCTTGTGTTGGTGGTATGATCACTATATGTGAAAAAAAAAGAAATAGAAACAGTAACACTGCTGCATTTAATGGTGACTAGTATGAATAATATTTGAAGGCACAAGTAATGGTGAATGCAGGACCATGGTTGTTCAGGTCAGCTTAATGAGAAAGTATATTGTTAGTGTTCTTACTTGTAGGCTGCGTCCACCCGGTCCTGTGCATCAATGTAGCTTGGGAAGTCATAGCCAACAAGGAAATAATCACCACGCCCAAATCCAGAATTCCCTTCAAGGGAATCCAAGAGAGGTTCATAGTCATAGCTGCCAAAAGCGCCACTCCTTATAAGCTGCTTGGCTTCTTCGAAACGTGGGTCTGGTTTGAACTGTCATATTGTAAGAATAGTCAATAATAGCCCATCTACTTATTATAAGAAATATGACTTGAATAAAAAGTTTAACAGTGACGTTTAGTTGTAGCTATCTTACCAGGCCATTTTCTCTGTCCTTCCTCAGCCCAGCAATCTGATCAGCTTTGGCACCGAAAAGGAAGAAATTATCTTCTCCTACCTCCTCTCTTATTTCAACATTAGCTCCATCAAGGGTGCCAATGATAACACAACCATTCAGAGAGAATTTCATGTTGCTTGTTCCACTTGCTTCCATACCAGCAGTACTAATATGCTGTGACAGTTCGCTACCAGGAATAAGCACTTCAGCCACTGATACATTGTAATTCGGGATAAAGACAACCTGGGAGGCAAAGGAGAAGAGTACGTTAAATAAATAATATGGACCATCATGTATGTAGTAGTATAGAAAAAGGGTTACTCTTTTCGATGGATCACAAATATAGATTGATGTTTCTGAAGGGTTCTAAGAACAATCTGCTATAAAAATATCTGATAATACACAAAAGTTCATACCTTCAGATATTTGTTAACTTCAGGATCATTGTTCACAACTGCACCAACATCATTTACCAATTTCACTATTCTTTTGGCGTTGGTGTATGTTGCAAACGCTTTCCCTCCTAGCATGACGGTGCGTGGTGTAACCTTCTGCCTCTCTTCTGCACTCATTTCCTACAAGATTCATAGGCCTATTGAAGACTAGAACAGGGTATATCGAAAAATATACATCTAAAGATTTATCTCGATATGGTAAAACCAAAAATGGTACAAGCACCACTTCAAGAAAGGATGCAGTGAACTCAAAGAAACCTACCTTTAATTTTTTGTATCTGTATATAGCTCCCAATATGTTTAGGAGCTGTCTCTTGTACTCATGTATGCGCTTAATCTGTATATCGAAAAGGCTAGTTGGATCAATCGTAACACCTGTCACATCCAGCACATGTTTGGCCAGGCGCTTCTTGCAAGATAACTTGGCTGCTGCCCACTCAGCGTGAAGCTTTTCATCATCTGCAAACTGTTGAAGGTTTTCAGTTCAGTTATACTGTGATAGAGCAATGACAAGCAGATGAAAAGTTAGAAGCATCGCACTTACTTTGCGAAGTCCAGTAAGCAGATCAAGATTACTTGTCCACTGATCTGACTTTAGCCATTTTGTGACTATTTCACTCAACTCAGGGTTACAAAACCGGAGCCATCTCCGAGGCGTGATTCCATTAGTTTTGTTTTGGAATTTGGTAGGCCATATAGAGACATAATCTGCAAATAGTTCTTCCTTTAAAATGTTGCTATGCAACTCAGCCACTCCATTCACCTGTCAGAAAAAATCAAATACGTTTCAGGACATTAATATAGCAGTTGAAAATGGAGAATCTGAAACTACTTGGAGCACATTGAGGTTATGCCAACAATTTATGAATTCACATCTTAAATTAATTATAAGTTTTTGACATGAAGAGGTGGGCAGCAAATCCAGTATAGTAGACATCTGATCTTAGTACCTCATATTGCACATAGTGACATAAACAGTTATAAAACGTTGATCATGGAATCAAAATCGCTGTATTTACCGTATGAGAAGACACAACACACAAATTTGCCATGCGAACTACCGGCTTCTGGGGATTCGAGCTATCTAAAACTTTCATTGAATCGATCTTTCCCTTCATGTCCTTATGTTTGGAGATTACCAATTCTCTGAACTGCAAACCAGTGGCACAATTTGTGAGCTTGTGCAATGACTGCAGTGCATGGAAAAAGTCAATTGGCATGAAAAATTACCCGCTTGTCAATTTCCTCAATAATTTCCATGTGACGTGGAAGTAATTTCCTCATCACGATTTGTGACCACTTTTCAAGAGCTTCAGGAAGAACTGTATGATTGGTGTAGGAAACGGTCCTGGACCATGGAAGATAATTTTGTAATTAGTTCAAGTAAGAACATCTCTAGAAGTTTGATGGAGCTTAAAATATTGGTCAAAAAAGATTTATAGATCAATTACATAAATTGAACCTCACCTATATGTGATGTCCCAAGCTTCATCCCAACCAAGTCCCTCCTCATCCATAAGTAATCTCATTAGCTCAGGGATGGCAAGAGTAGGGTGGGTGTCATTCAGTTGAACAGCAACTTTAGTTGGGAACTCACTCCACTTCCTGTCAGACTTCCTTTCTTTAAATCTGGCAATCATATCCTGGAAATAACCCATTTTCAGTTATGCTCATTGATATATATATTTTTAACATAAAAGGCAGGAGCTCTGCCACTCAATTAAGAGAAAGAGTTTAGAGTTTTATGCACAAATGGCACCCCCTGGCGCAATACACGGTCCTAGGACCGAAGTAGGAGAGATCAAATCCTGCTACTAAAAAGGATTCACCCAGCCAATGTCAGCTCCCTATGTCTTTGCATTATATCCTCTTTTGCTAACGAATGCTCATCAACAATTGTCAGAGATATATTCTTAAAGATACTGATAAATATTTAACAAATTAGAACCATGAAAGGCACACTGTAACTAAAGGAAAACAGGATAAATGGTCTAAATCTCATTATCCTAATATAATTTGAAAACAGTTCAGGTGGTGGTGCATATGCTAGAGGTAACATGATTGATCCTGATATATTGATGATACAAACAATGCAAGAAAATTACAACATTGTGTTGCAATTATCTCATAGATCATTACCAAACATATAAAAAAGCACAAGGTGGGCATACATGCCTGGTTCCTTTCATTGGAACCTTCTCAAGTGAAATGAATTGTTTAACTACCTGAAGTGATGCACTGCAAAGGAAAAACTGCTGCTTCAGCCTTAGAAGCTTTCCTTCTTCTGTAGCATCACCGGGATAAAGAACAGCACATATCTGCAATGTGATACTCAAAGACATAAGTCTCTTTTCAAGGTAGAACTAGTACCATGAAGGAATAAATTGCAATATCATCAATCAATAAAAGTATTCCAGTAACTAAAGGCATTGCTCTTTATTTAGTCCTTGGAAATGAATCTTATGAACAGCTGATAGGTTCACTTTAGAATGAAATGTCACCTGTTGGGCCCTAGCATGAAGTTGGGCAGCTGACTCATATTGACCGTCATTGAATTGAAATAAGTTAAAATCTTCAGCAGTAGCTTTTGCTTCCCAAAGACGGAGGCTGATTGCATTTTTTGTCTTGTATCCAGGGATTGGCGCATCATATGCTAAAGCCTTCAGGACTTCTCCTCCTACCCATTTCCGACTATCACATGATAAAGAAAGCAATCATATGATGAGTTACATCAGGCCCTCAAATAACCACCCATAACACGAAATAAATAGAAAAAGAAAAAAAAAGTCAGGGAGAAGGATCCCAGAAGATCTAGGCAAGTTAAATGTATGGATTTATCATTGAAGTATAAGCAAATCCGCCAAGCCAAACTTAGTTTGTAGTTCAGACATTTAAAATTCATGTTAGTCAAACTTTTGGATTACACAAAAAACATAAGGCATCCACATTACACCTCATATTTGCAGTTTTTTTAGTTCAATCCCAAAGGGACAAAATGATGGGATGCTGGAGGGTATGATAGAGCTAAATGAACATTTCTTAGAACAAGGAGTTTAGGATGGGTTAAACCAAGTTAATGAAGGAATCTAATTCTCTTTTTTTATCTAGAAAGTATAAGAAGCCTTAAAAACTTCAAATTTAACTAAAATGCAGCAAAAATATATTTCATCAGACAGAAAATGCGGTGCTCATATTATACTCACGAGCCATCAGGCAAAATCTCAACATGGCCAAAAAATCTGACAGGGAACACCACATCATGCCTGGGAATCTCCCAGGGGCTGAATTTCTGAAGAAGAAAAAAAGGAGTATTGGTTATAGAGGTCTAGAAAAATATATCAACAGAATCATATGTGCATTTGTGGTTCATACATCAAGCCAATCTTCCGCAATTTCTTCCTGGCCCTCCTTGGCAATGTGTTGTTTGAACAGTCCATATCGGTAACGCAGGCCATAGCCCCAAGCAGGCAAATTCAATGTTGCCATTGAATCCAGAAAGCAAGATGCAAGCCTACCCAAGCCACCATTTCCTAGAGCTGCATCTTTTTCCTAAAAAAAATCAGTTAAATACTAATTTGTATCATAGGAAATTTTTGGAAAATTATGAAATTCCAATTAGAAAGTAAAACTCAGATGCCATGAATCTACACTTAAGTTCCTTGGCAACATTTAGGTTCATATACAAGTCAATTCTGTCAATCAAACAGATAAAGAGAAAGCATGCCCTGTCTTGTTGATCCTGAAGCTTTTCAGTTTCTGCTAAACAATTCATTCAGCTTAGAACTCATTTTCAGGTTTTCTTCACTTATGGTATGGGTATCACATTTCTCATGGACTATTGGAAAGCTACTGAACAGGTATTCGTAGTAATAAATGGGTAATGTTGGAAAACAAGTTAAGTTTTTGCAGACACCGTTTAGATATGGAATGTGCAAAAGCTCTCCAGTCCCAGCGAATCTATTCCCTTTTCCTGATTCAGTAAGCTAGGGAATCAAATCTAAGCTACCCAGAGTTCCAGACATCTCGGATGTTTCTTAAACAAGTGAGATATAAAAGCCGTTAATGCCATTAGACAACGTCGCAGTCAAACAAAGCGCCATCTTATTTAAATAATCAGTGTCAAGTACTGCTATAAGATAGCCTTAACAAATCACACTCCAATTTGAGGGCGGAGGCACTCTTAAGCGAGCGAGCTCACCTGTCCCGCGAGGGCCTCGAGCTCGTAGCCGAACTTCTTCACGGCCTCCGCGTATGCCCCGGTGATGCCAAGGTTGCCGACGGCGTTGGTGAGCGCGCGGCCCTGCAGGTACTCCATGGACAAGTAGTACGTCTGCTTGGGATCCGTCTTGTGGAAATGCAAGTACGTTTCGTTCCATCTCTGTAGAACAAGCACACGGATCACACCTCCGCCTCAGTGCGGTGCGGGCAGCAGCGAGAGAGGAAGAAGGCTAAGTGCGGATCGGCTTTCGCGCGCGCGCGCGCACTCACCTGGATGAGGTGGTCGCGGACGCTCTCGGCGGTGGCGTAGTAGGCCTGCTCTGGCCCGAACGCGGTGGGCGAGAAGTGGGGGTTGTACTGCGCCTTGTACGAGATGTTGCCGGCGATGTCCGCGGGCTTCTCCGCCGCCGGGCTCGCCGCCGGCTTCACCTTCTCGGCCGCGCCGCACTTGATCTCCGGCATGGCGGGCACCACCAGGCACGCGAGAGGTGGGGAATCGCGACGATCAGCTGGCGTGCGTGTGTGCGAGGAGGAGGCGATAAGGCTTCTCCGGGGAGTGAGAGGGAGGGAGGAGTGGTGGATGGATGGAATGGGAGCGAGCGAAGAGCTCTGGAAGCCCGGGGGAGCGCCTTTTCTAGGTGACGGGAGGGGTCTCACGTGAGGAGGGCGATGGATCCGATAAATTGGGCGAGACCACGAATATTTTTGGGAAAATGGACAAGCCGAGATATTTTAGTTCGTGGAGGAAAGGGACAGAGGGAGGAGAAGATGAAGGAGCGCCGATGATCGTTTCTCCTGCTCTTTTGCTTGACAAGTGTATTTTTGGAGGCAACTGCTTCATGCATATTCTTAGATCAAATATATGTGCTGTCAATTCTACGAACTGCCAGCTTAGATTTTCCACTGCAGAAGTTTGTTTTGACAAAGGGATTTTCATTGCAGCAATTATCACAGGCAATTATGCATGAATTGGATTGGTGACGGCCTAATTTTTAAATTTCTGAAATAAATTTGCATTTGCTTCAGCCTATGAGTATTCAGGAAGCACACGAGTGGCAGGCAGTGGCAAGCCTGCAGCGACAGAGGAGCACACGTGGGGACGAGTCCGCAAGGCGCGAGCGAAGCGGGTGAATCGGGTCTGCATTCTGATGTCAGATCTGATGCAGTGATGCATGGCTCCGGTTCCGGCAAGGCAATTTTTTTCCAGATCGGGCAGACGCGGCGCTTTGGCCCTGTCCATGGGCTTTCCTAATTGAGAATGATATCCTCTGCTCTCGGGCACCGTGCACGCCCAGATGATTTTGTCCCGGGTTTTATCACCATACCTGGTGGGTGGCATGTTGCGAGATCTGAAATTCTGAAAATCCATGCTGGAATTGGTTCCGCTGATTCGTTCGACCTATCACGTCCATCTCGCGCCAATCTATCGACACTGCTGGTTTCCAAACCAAATTGCCCACAGTTGATGTGATTGATCCATTTCAAGTTTGCAACCAATATCGCGGATGCGCTAAAATTGTTCGTGATCATGCGATTCATGCGGCGTTGCTAGATCCGAAGGTCCCTTAAAATATCCTAGGCACTTTTTTGTATTTCTGAAGGTGATGCTGATACGTCTGCAAGATGGCGACCCTTTTGCTTTGCGGTCCAGGCCATGAGGCCACTCGTGTCGTATTCCGTCCCCGATCCTGATCTGAATCGAGCCAGGCAACTGGGGACTTGCAATGCGGGCGTCATGCAATGGTTGTGAGGTGTCACGTCTTTGTCGTCACTACAGTTTCGGCGCGCAGGGTCCTTTGCCAGTCGTTCACGGAGCTTTCAAACAGATGGTGACGTACGGCACGACAAAGTGCCTTGATCCTTTGTGGCTCTACTCTCTTGCTCCTCCGTCTAGGACCTCCCAAACGGTCCTGCTTAGACCGGCCACTAACTCACTCATCGCAAGAGTTAGAACCCTCTGACCAAACGTATTAGAGGCAAGTCAAAAATCAGCTTAGTCGACTTCTAAGTCACCCTCATCTAGAAGCGTGTTCGCACATCACCGTATGTATTCAGCGCGCACAAATACAATATGCAAGACACGTCGATGAAGAAATCTCGTCTTTTGCAAAAAATAAAATAAAATGAAGAAATCTCGTCAAAAGCATGGTAGGGATCCCATTAGGACGTATGTGCGGTCATAGGCTACTCTAATTGGCCTTACCAGTGTAGAGCTCCATCGTTGTTGAACTAATAGTCAATCAGTTTTTTTTGATAGGTAATAGTCAATCAGTAGTAACGAATAACAAGAAACAATAACAAAATAGAAGAGAGTATAAAGTGAGTTAAGCTTATCTGATTCAGCTATACTCCCTCCTCCCTCCCTCCCACGTCGCCGCCACCCAGGCGACTCGGGAGGCTGAAACCCTAGCTCGCCTCTAGCCCCTCCCCTTCCTCCCTCCTCCCTCGCCGCTGTTGGAGGAGGCCGCCGGGATGCCCGCGCGGCCTCCTAGGATGGTGGCGGTGAGGTCTCACCTGGATGGGCGGTCCTTCCGCGTGGGACGGCGCTCAGAGGTATGGTTTTTGGATGACGCGGTTGCTGCACGGCGGCGGTGGCAAGGCGCGCGGTCGTGACCGCGAGCAAGGGCGCGATGGCGGAGGCCAGTGCGTGGAGCCGCTGAAGGAGACCGTTGCTCGTCGTTGAAGGCGCGTCGGCGGGCGCGACATCGGTGGCGGCGGCTGCTCCGGTTCCGCTGCTGGGCTGGCGGGTCGCTGCTGGCTACCGGTTTTCTGGGTGGGAGTGCTCGATGGAGGAGGAGCGACTCTTCGGCGGCGCCGTGGTGGCGTGGCCGGCTGTGGTTTTGGCAGGTCCGCGGTGCCGTGGCGGTGCTGCTGACTGTGCCGAGCACGGTGGTGGCTGTTCCTCTCCGATGGGGATCACCAGCAGGGCGTCGCGAGGCTGCTGCCTTTTCGGGTGTGGGGCAGCGGAGGTGTTCCCTCCCCCTCTGCTCGTCCCCCTCCTTCCTCTTGATGGTGGCTGTTTCGTGGAGGTGGCTGGGGTTGTACTGGCATTAGGGGGCGGTCCTGGTCTATGTCGTCCCTCCCCCATGCCTCCGACTACCGTCGCGGAGCGGTCGTTATGAAGACGGAGGCCATGGCGTCCACGGGGTGCTAGTCTGGGGCTCTACTCCAGATCCGGTACCTTCAGGGGGTGACGGCGCCAGCGATGAGAGCTCGGCCGACAGCGCTGGCCGGCGGTGGCTACGGCTACGGCGGGCGGTTGGTGGACGTACACGGTAGCAGGAGGCTAGTGTTCGGCAGGTGCTCTGGCGGGGTATTGGCGCAGCTTTGCGACTGCTCGCGTGGTCGACGCGTAGACCCTAGTGAGGCTTCTTGGGATGGCCAGCAGCGATGTCCTGGTATCTGGCGGGGACCTGACATCTTGACCGACGTACGTGCTATGGGTTCCTTGGGCGAAAGCCTGGCGGTAGCGACACCTGTGGGTGCCGTTCCCCGGGTTGAGGGCATCGTGTCCCCAATACACTCCGCAGGTGAAAACCTAGTCCTCCTTTGGACGAGCGACGGAGGATGTTGGGGATGTGCCCCGAGGCCGGAGAGGCTTGCTACCTCTGGAGTCATGCCTAACCAAGGAACCGAGCATTTTCTCCTGTGTATTGTGTATGCAGGTACCAAAGATAGGCCTCCAGAGGCAGGACCTCCGTCTGGGTGACTCCATCGGAGGCTGAGGGGTCGGCTAGCACGGAGGTCTAGCGATATCGACTCCCCTAACCGTGGAGGTCTCCTGACCGGGCCTTAGGTTTCCGCGGAGGTCCCCTGCAGAGGTGGCATCGAATGAGGATGATAACCGTCAAGATGGTGCGCTGGGCCGGGCTGAGGCATGTCATCAAGGAGCGGATGCGATGGGCCCTTCTTATGGGCAGTAATGGGCCTCAGCCCACGTGTCGTGACGGTGGAATGATGGACAGATCTGCCCTCGAGAGGCCCACATGTAGTAGAGTCAATGTCTAGGGTTTCGAAACTCCTGCTAGGGGCATGCTTGTACTTTTAATCTAGAGTTGGCCAACCACTATAAAAGGCGATGTCCCCTGTGTAATTAGGGCAGTTGTCCTCTGGTAGTTGCTGTATCTTCTACCTTTGGGCCCACTTTGTAATTTCACCTTCTTAGTACTAAGAGAGAGGTCGCTTGATCTAATTGTTTCATCTTATTCAAACCTGCTGGAACCGAGTTCCAACAGTTGGCGCCCACTATTTGTGTCTGGCCAGAGATAAAACCTGCAGATGCCACCTAGAAAGAAGACTTCCGCGAGGAGACGTACCGCCGCTGAGGCGGAGGTACCGAAACCCTCTGCTCGTGGGAGGCCAAGAAGAAACACCCGAAGCACCTACGCCTCCGCACCGGTAGATGGAGGTGACGACGAGAACAACAACACTGTGCCAGGGGGAACCCACAGAACAACCTCAGCCTGTCCAAAACCAAGAAGATGAGTTGACCAGGTTGAGGGCTGAGATGCAGCACATGGAAACCGAAAGAGACAGGTTGAGAGCAGAGCAAGGCGCCGCTCAAAGAACGATACTGTCATCACGCCAAGCAGAAGAAATTAGGCAGCAAATGGCCATCTTGCAAGCGGAGATCTAGAGCATGCAGCCTCCGATAGGAAGTCTCACAGATACCGCTCAACCAATCACGGCAAACCGCGACCACGCTACAAACATACAGTTTGTACACACCACAATAGCAAACCTACTTACACCCTCGAGAATTTTTGACCCGAAGTCACCAATGTCCGAAGGCCTGCAAAGATCACATGGCCTCCGCCCTCCACGCCTGCCAAGATTCAATGGCAATTCAGACCCAAGACAGTTCATAATGAGTTTTGAAGCAGCTGTAGCCTCCGCAGGTGGCAATGACCATGTCATGGCCAAATCATTTGTAGTCACAGCAGAAGGAGATGCACTGGCATGGTACTCAATGTTAAAACCAAGAACAGTATACTCGTGGGAGAACTTACGAGACTAAATACTGGCAAACTTCAAAGGCTACACAAGCAAGTCGTTAACATTATCAGACTTGTTCAGCAACAAGCACCTCAAAGGAGAGCCTCTCAGAGACTACTACCATAGGTTCCTGCACCTCTGGGCCAAAGCACCGGATGTCCCAGATGGAGTAGCCATAGAAGCAGCGGTTAAAGGACTTAGGATCGGCCCATTTGCTAGTCACCTGGCGAGGAAAAAACCAGCCACAATGGCCCAGTTGCACGAAGAGTTCGAGAAATACTGTAGGTCTAACAATGACCTCCGCAAAAGAATAGAAGAAGTAGACAATCAAAGCAAGCAGTTCCCGGGAAATGGCAACAGAAGAGAAAACAGAAATCAGCAAAGGCAACAATACCAAAACCAGTAGAAGCAAGTCTTCAACGTGCAGAGCAGTCAGCCTCAGCATAATGCTGACAAGAAAGAGGAGACCAATCAAGGACAGAGAAATCAAGGCAGTTAAGGTTATTCCAGAAGCAACAAGTCCAAGAACTGGAACAAGAACCACAAACAAAAGAAACCATATTGTCTCTTTCATGAAGAGGGACAAAGGACATGTTACACGAGAATGCCCAGAGGCCCTAGAAACCATAGAAAGAATGAAAAGCAAATAATCACAACTGTAGCCCCGGCAGCAAAGCAGTAGGGAAGTAAATCACACATACGGTTCACAGTGGCATCAACAATACAACCCAAGTTTCCCAAGGCACGGTCCAGGACCACTACCACAGCACAACCTGGCTCAACAGTACAATCCAACATCATTACCAGCCTGGAGACTAGTCTATCAACAACTAGGACATCACCAGAGTTATACTCTGAATAGAACAGAAAACGGTCTAACTTACATCAATCCAAGACCCCCGCATATAACACTCATTGAAGCAACACAGGTGTAGACACCTCCGACAGCACAACAAAGGCAGTATGAGGCATTACCGGCACCTTCGTAGTATGCTCCAACCTCATCAGCGACCCCGAAGGCGGAGCCTCCGACGGAGAACCAGATAAACCCACTTCCGGCCTTACCAACCATCGGCATGATACTACCTATAGCTGGAGGCTCGGCATTGGAGTTTGAAACCAAAAAGCAGAACAAGGACCACCTCCGTATGGTAAACAATGTAGCAGTTCAGGGCGCATATAAATCAACGGAATGGTCCAAGATGCCAATAGAATTCATAGAGCAAGATCTCCAGGTAGAAAGCTACCCACACACGGATGCCATGGTCATAAAGGCAAACATAGCAGCATGGGAAGTAAGCAGGATACTCGTAGACTCCAGGAGTTCAGCAGACATCATCTTTGCCAGCGTCTTTGATCAAATGAAACTCAGCAGAAGCCAGCTGCAACCGCCAGATACTCCGTTGATTGGATTTGGTGGGAAAAAGATCAATTCACTAGGCAAGATATCGCTACCCGTGTCATTCAAAGACGGAGACTGCGCCAGAACAGAGTACATCATCTTTGACATGGTAGACATCTACTACCAATACAACGCATACTGGGAAGAGGATTTGCAAACAAGTTTAATGTGGCAATACACATGGGATATCTCTGCATGAAAATGCCAGCATTGCACGAAATCATCACAATGCGAGGCAGTCAGAAAGAAGCAAGGAACATAGAGAAAGCAATCTACAAGGCACATAGAAACATCAATATCATAGCAACGGATGAGCCTCTGGACATGCCTGCGGGAAAGACCAACATGGAAGATCAGGAGGACATAATAACATTACCATTGGAAGAAGCAGTCCCCAATAGGAAAGTGACTATAGGAGCCAACCTATCGGAGGTAGAAAGAAAAAACCTGTTAGAACTGTTGACAAAGAACAAGGATGTATTTGCATGGTCAGCATCAGATCTGTCGTGACATGATCGAGCACATCCTCGACCTGAACCCAAATGTCAAACACAGGAAGCAAAAACAGAGAAAGATGTCCGAAGAACACATACTTGCAGCAAAGGCGGAGGTGCAAAGATTGCTAGATGCCAAGGTCATCAGAGAAGTAAAGTACTCAGATTGGCTAGCAAATGTTGTCCTAGTACCAAGAAAGAATGGTAAAATGTAAAATGAGAATGTGTATAGACTTCACAGATCTCAACAAGGCCTGCAAAAAGGATCCCTTCCCACTACCAAGAATAGACACATCAGTTGACAAGGCAGCAGGATGCAAGCGTTTCTCCCTGTTAGACTGTTTCTCAGAATACCACCAGATATGGCTGAGAAAGGAGGATGAAGAGAAAACCAGCTTCACAACCCCCTTTGGCACCTATTATTTTGTTAGGATGCCAGAGGGCCTAAAAAACGTAGGATCAACATTCTCAAGAATGATTCTGATCATATTGAAAGCTCAAGTCCGAAGGAACATCATAGCTGATGTTGATGACCTAGCGGTGGTCAGCAAACAGTCCAGAGACCACCTGGAGGACCTAAAAGAAACATTTGCCAATCTCAGAGAAGCAGGGCTGAAGCTAAACCCAGAAAAGTGCATCTTTAGGGTAAGCAAGAGAAAGATACTCGGTTACATTGTTGGCCCAGAAGGGCTAAGGGCAAATCCAGACAAAACAAAGGCAATATTAACAATGAGAGAGCCAGCTACAAAGAAGGAGGTCCAGCGCCTGACAGGCAGAATAGCAGCACTCAACAGATTTATCTCAAAATCAGTAGAGCGAAGTCTGCCATTCTTCAAAACACTCAAGGTCTCAGACATTTGAATGGGGCAGAGAGCAGTTGGAGGCATTCGAGCAGCTCAAAAGAACATATGACAAAAGACCTCATGGTCATCGCACCAGATACAGACGCAACATTATTATTGTATGTTGCAGCCTCCGCAGGAGCAATTAGTGTCGTACTGGTCCAAGAAAAGGAAGTTGACAACAAAAATATTCAGCAACCAGTATACTATATATCAGAAGCACTGCAGGGGGCAAAATTGAACTATTCGGAGGTTGAGAAAATAGCATATGCAGTA
This sequence comes from Bothriochloa decipiens, assembly GCA_023333625.1. Classification (NCBI taxonomy): domain Eukaryota; kingdom Viridiplantae; phylum Streptophyta; class Magnoliopsida; order Poales; family Poaceae; genus Bothriochloa; species Bothriochloa decipiens. The sequence continues at coordinate 52,083,413 of CM041634.1, forward strand.
GTCACGGCATTAAGAAAGCTCAAATACTATTTCTAAGAACACGAGATCCTGGTCCCAACAGCACAGCCGCTCACTGACATCCTAAGCAACAAAGAAGCATCAGGGAGAATTGGTAAGTGGACAACAGAGATTTCCCATTTCAGCATAAAGTTCATCGCAAGAACAACAGTCAAGTTGCAAGTACTCGCAGACTTCTTGGCAGAATGGACGTCTCCGCAGCACATAGAAAACAAAGCGGAGGCCTCGATATGGACACTATACACCGACGGGGCATGGGATATCTAAGGTGCAGGAGCCTTCGCAGTATTAATATCACCGTCAGGCATAAAAACCAAATACACAGAAAGACTATGCTTCAAAGCAACCAACATTGTAGCTGAGTACGAAGGAGTAATTTTAGGGCTCAACAAGGCCAAGGCACTAGGTGCAAAGCACATCATGGTCAGAACAGACTCACAGGTAGTCACAGGGCAAGTAGAGAAAGACTATATTACCAGAAACCCAGAACTAGCCGCATATCTAGAGGTGATCAGGGGTCTAAAAAAAATATTCTAGGGGTTCACTCTAAAGCATATCCCAAGGGGTGATAATACAGAGGCAGACGAGTTGGCCAAAGCAGGGGCGAATCAATCGGAGATACCAGAAGAAACATTCTTTCAAGAATTGACAACTCCGGCGACCATAAAAATATCCAAGGCATTTGCGGAGGTGCTCCTAGTAAGCACAGAGGATTGGAGAAAATCAATAATTGACCATATCAACGGGGTTCATGTGACATCAGATGAAATAAACGCAGCAAGATTGGCCGCATGGGCAAAGAATTATACAATAATCGACGGAGTTTTGTATAAGAAAGACATAGTTCAACCACTACTCAAGTGTATCACCGAGTCAGAAGGCAGAGACCTCTTGCAGGACATTAACTCAGGAATGTGTGGATCACACACTGGTCCTAGAGCACTCTCAGCCAAAGCAATCAGGCAGGGTTTTACTGGCCTACTCATATCAAGGATGCGCTACACATAGTAACAATTTACAGGGCGTGCCAGAGTTTTGCACCACACCAGACATCTCCGCGGAGAAAAACGCAGCTAGTACCTCCGGTCTGGCCACTCCAAAGATGGGGGATGGACCTTGTCGGCCCATTACCTCCGGCGCAAGGCGGAAGTAAGTATGCAGTAGTAAAAGTAGAATATTTCACAAGATGGATAGAGGCCAAGCAACCCCAAAAACGGGAAGATCCAGCATTTGCATATCGAATTTTTTCTATCTTTACCACCAAGCAGGGGCCAGAAATCAGAAGCTATCATCTCCTCCACAAGATGGTGCGTTGGGCCGGGCCGAGGCCTGTCGTCAAGGAGCGGACGCGACGGGCCCTTCTTACGGGCAGTAATGGGCCTCGGCCCGCGTGTCGTGACGGTGGAATGATGGACAGATCTGCCCTTGGGAGGCCCACATGTAGTAGAGTCAATGTCTAGGGTTTCGAAACTCCCACCGGGGACATGCTTGTACTTTTAATCTAGAGTTAGGCAGCCACTATAAAAGACGATGCCCCCTGTGTAATTAGGGCAGTTGTTCTCTGGTAGTTGCTGCATCTTCTACCTTTAGGCCCACTTTATAATTTTACCTTCTTAGCACTAAGAGAGAGGTCGCTTGATCTAATTGTTTCACCTTATTCAAACCTGCTGAAACCGAGTTTCAACGAGTACTTATGCTGAATATGATCAAACCCAAAACATTGGACATGCCGTAAGATATAGATGTATTACGAAAAGGTAAATGTGTATATTGAAAAAATATACATTAAAGAACGAGAGGATCAAATTTATTATTTATTATAGAACAAAATTTAAATACTATAAGATCGTTATGAGACGAATCGACTATGTAAAACGAGAAGACATTTCTTTCTTCCGGAGGAGCGGAGTACTCCACGTCCACAGATGCACTAATTTCAATTCTACGTCGGGTTCCCCCTCAAGTCCTCAACAACGTGCAGCAGATCATCTAAAGTTCTCGAACCTTTCCTGCCTCAGACTCGTAACCGACGGCAGCGGTGCGTACGTCGAGCCATCGTGCCGCCTTGCTCCTGCGCTCGCGGCCACCGCGGCCGCGCGCTGCTGCTCTTGCTGCAAGTCGCGTCTCACGGACCAGAGCAACTCGGCGCAGCGCCGCATTGCTGGCCGCGCGGCGCGGTCCGGAGCTGTGCACTCGGCCGCCAGCGCCATCACCTTCTCCACCGCCGCCACGACAGCGCTGGTCCGCCGCATCCGGGGGTCCATCACCACCACTGCGAAGCCCTCCCTGCACTTGCGCAGCGCCTGCACCAGCACGGTAATTTCGTCAAACACCTTACGTGCGGTACATTTCAGTATCAGAAGTTGTTTGGGTGTGCTTTGCTTTACCCATTCGGTGGTGAGGCGTTGGCGCCCGCGGCCACGCTCGATAGGGCGTCGGCCGGTGATGAGCTCGACGAGGAGGACGCCGAAGGAGTAGACGTCGCTGCGGTCGGTGAGCTGGCTTGTGCGCAGGTACTCAGGGTCCACGTATCCGGCCGTCCCCTTCACTAGCGTTGACACGTGGGTCGCTTCAGGGTTCTCGGGGGCTAGGCGTGCGAAGCCAAAGTCGGCAACCTTTGCTCGCAGTTGCTTTGTTAGGAGAATGTTGGACGACTTGATGTCACGGTGGATGATTGGATGATCTGTTCCCCATTGTAGGAAAATAGTATTTGTCAGACAATAAAGATGCTGAAGCTTTGGTATCCGCAGTAGATGTCAATACATAGATATGTTGGGTGGCTGCCATACAAAATTCTGATCTAGGATGTTTTGAGATGGTGGTTTTCATGATGGATTGTATCATCTAGGGAACTGATGTGTGATGTATTAACATTCAGGACCATGATCAAATATGCATTTGTGAGGTTATGCCAAATATGTTTGGGGCCTGACTCAGCTTTTCATATATAGAAATGGAGTGTGGGTACCTGTATAACCATGTAAGTAGGCAATGGCATGAACTATGTCAATAGCAATGTTGAGACGCTGTGCAAATTCCAATGGATCTCCTTTTGATCCTGCATAGTGGCAAAGTGTGTAACTAAGTTCCCTTTAATCCAACAGAAAAAATGAAGATTTATAGCATTACATTCTAATACAACATAATTTGATTCCAAGAATCAAGATGATTTGAACTGGGAGCATAAATGAAACATGGTTCACACACAAACCTTAGGCTTAAGCTGAATAGCATAGCATACACATGTTTTTACATCTCTTTCAGTAGATTAATATTTAGGATATGACAAGTGACTTGTCATACTATATTTATAAACAATAATACTTTGATTCGTTTAATTTCATCCAGTTCTACTATCTTGGTGAGTGGCGACTTACAAAATTATAACCTTTACCATCTTGACAATATTGCTATAACTTTTACCATGTTTGACGTACCATCCAAGTGTTGACGGAGTGTTCCATTATTTACATACTCAACCAGTATTAGGCGTTCATCCTCGTATTCCACGTACCCAAGAAACTTTACCAAGTTTAAATGCTCGACCTTTGACAGCATCTGGATCTCACTTCTGAACTCTGCAGATAGAAGCCCACCATTCATCTGCCAAATCCAGATGTTGCATGAAAACTTTTTTTGATTTGATTGCGGCAAGTAACTCAGTGGAGTAAATATGTACAACATTTCTTCTGTTGAAGGAATATTCACCTACAAACCTTAGTAGCCCTCTTTACAGCTATGATGGATCCATCCCTGAGCTTCGCCTTATACACAGTGCCAAAATTACCTAACCCAATTTTGTTTTGTTCACTAAAGTTTGAAGTAGCCTGGCAAATTTCCTGAAACGAGAACTGTTCTTGCCAGGAGTTTTTTTGGCTGCTGTCACCTCTCTGCCTGGATAAATTATGCATATTATTGCTTGTGCTACTTGTCGATGAAATTCTGGAGACTGCAGGAAACAATCGGAAACCATCTTAGTTGGGCTCAACTTTGATTTAATAGTTGAGCAGTTTGATTAAGAACACATCCTCACAAAGTATATTTATCATTGAGCAGCTATTTATGTCTTGTTTTGGACCACATATGGCCATATGGGTGCTGTTGAGTTTTGTAACTTGAACATAAAGCTTGATGATTGACCACAAACATGTCATTAGAAATGTCAGTTGAAGAGCAATGCTAACTTGAACCAGTTTTGAATTCTGATTAGCTTATTAGGTGAAAACTGGAAACAGGCAGTGGCAGTGAAAACTCAGATTGTAGATCAAGAGCCTGAGTATGCTCAAATAGTCAAATTTACTGGTAGCTTGACTAAACGTAAGGCTGGATCATGATATTTGTAACCCATAATAAGAGGAAGGTCGATTAGGTTGGACTCCTTATTGGTTATTGCTGATTTATGCACAATTTTGCATTACCATGATTAAAATTGTTTCTTCTATAGAATCTTAAAAGACCTGATGCGCTTCATTTGACAAGGTAAATATTCACGTCTCCTTTGTCCTTTCTAGTGACTAGTAAGTAGTAACTAAGATAGTTACACAGGCAACATCTCAGCTTCTACTTGACAGATGAACGAAGAAAGGATAGTAAGCTTACTGGGACTAGCAGACACATCCTGGCGCTCAATTGGAGGATTCTCATGGGCTTCCTTGATTTCAGATCGAGGAGTGAAGCAGTTTGCCCATGACCCCAAAATTGCAGCAACTCTTTCCCGGAATGAAATTGAGCTCCTGGCCTTCCTGTTGACCATAGGGGAACGAGGTGTATAGGTAGAAGCCCAAGAGAACCCAGGATCTGCTGACTGAAACTCACTGTTGAAGCCAGAGAAACCTCCATGGCAGGTTGGGGATGTCCGGTTGCGAGCTGCCCGCATAACTGATGAGATTCAAAGATGGGACGAACAGCTGCGTTCGCATAATCAGGTAGCACGTTCTTCTGATCCTTAGCTTTTGTAGACTCAGAGGTGATGGAGGATGGACTGATTCAAATTTGACTGGGTGCATACATCTTTATTATCATAAAAAGGTGGTTGAAATGGGTTTTCAGGACAAACCAATGGGGTTAGGATATGAGGATATGACTTTGGAGTAAATGTACGTATGACAACTACTGTTTACAATAATTTAATCGGTGGAGGATGTCATAGTAGGTACTTTATGTTTACATTTCCACTGCCAGAGAGGAAATGGACCATGGCATCGTCCTTTGGCCTGTCCTCTGAAGCGTTCTCTTCTTTATGTCAGTTGAGTGTCGAGGTCAATGGATAGGGATGCAAGTCTCTCGGGTTATTGGTCCTTCCGGAACTTGATAAAATGAACTAGAATGGTTCCGGAACTTGATAAAATAAACTACAGTTGCATGCCACCTAATTAATTTAACATTTAGGTGGAGAACAGAACTAAGCACCACTGGGTATCCACTTACATCCTTATTAGTAGCCCTCCAAGAACAATATTTCCTTCTAAATCCTGAATCTCTACAGACATCGATGTATGGTATGCTGACATTCTCAATACCGAACAGCATTGCATCTGAAGTTTTGAAACTTTTTAATCAATTTAAAGACCCTTCTATGATCCACATCAAGGATTTCCCTGTTTTGCTGCATTCATTACATACTTAAAAGAAGGGAAGTTGACAGTAAAAAAAAGTCGTTAAGTTGTGATAATTTTAAAAGGCCACAACTTTCCTAGCATTTACACCCAAATCCCCCATGTTTTTCAAACCCTAATGATTGGGATGCCCATTTCCTAACTAGCCTGCAAATCAGTTTCAGTTCTCTATGACTTTCGGTGCCATTAATGGTTGGCATCCTGCCCTGTTATTTATTCTATGTTACATCATCAGGGACTATCCCTCCAAGAAAATATAAAACGATCTACGAAGACGGTTCCATGTGTTTACATCATCGCTGGTATTCAACTTCCAAGATAAACTCACTGCGTGTTTTTAAAGGTTGAAACCCTATACTGTACAGTCAACTAAGTTCTTCATCTTCAAGTGCAAATAACTTTCTGATGGTTGGCAGTAAAACACTGTCCTGATTCCTGAATCAGCATTCTGTGTTTAAGGATAGAAAACCGCAGAGTTCCAGTTGCTAGCCACTAGCCAGTGCCATCAAAATCAACACGTTCTCCAGTAGCGAAGACATCCCAGAAAAGAGCACTGCTGAAGTATAAAAGCGACGTCAATATCAAAAATCCACGGAAAGAACCCATCCGATCAACAAAAAATCCTGCTCCAATAGTTCCTAGAATGGCAGCAAATGTCCCGGCTGTATTTGACATTCCTGTCACAGCAAAATTGTAGATTAAAGTTAGTTAATGCAACAAAATGAAAATCTATAGCTAACGCAAGGAACATATTTACTATTTAGTACCATGTAGGACTCCGGCATATTGTGGGGCAATCTCCTGATATGTTTTAAAAACGATACATATCAGATGGGAAAAAGAAGATCCAAATTGAAAAGAATGAGTGTATGTTACATCACTGAACTAAAGTACCTGTAGATTTACTAAGAAACCTGAGTGGCCAAAGGATTTCAATCCAACAGCAATTGTAAGCCAGGCTGAAGCAATGATTGGACTCTTTGCTGCATTCAGACAGAGCAAAGCAATACCTGGTCCCAGAAAGCCAATTGACTGAAGAATGAAAAGTCAATAGTCAGGAAGAAAAGTTAATGCAACAGGAAGTGTACACTTCAAATGCCAAAACCAAAAAGAAGCCAATATGAAAATAAACTGCAACAGGAAGTGTACACTTAACATGTTTGGTTTTTGTATCTTATGATTAATAGACCGCAGCATATCAGGAAGCATGTCACTTTTGGCAACAGTGTGGAGAGGTGCAGAACAGCAGAAGATCATTTTATGAATAAAAAAAGGGAAACTTTCCTGACTGTTATGCTACTGTTTTTGTTGAAGCAACATACCTGCATTATCTTCCGTGTTAAAGTAATGTCTGTACCATTTCTAATAAGCATGTCTGATACAACACCAGCCACATAGCCTAAAACAGCCATCATCACCCAAGGGAGTGCACTGAACCAAGCAGCTTCTCTCAGATTGACATGATATATCTGATCACCACAAAAGCAATCAAGTTGAATAGTGGGGAAGTAATTTATATATTCAAAGAACATTGAAGCAAAGTGAAGGCTTACTGTTTTGAAATAGACAGGCATCCATGAAAGGATAACAAAATAACCCTGAATAAAAAATCCATGAGACAAAATATGTTATTATTCCCTAAAATGTGTCTTTATGTGGCACAATCTTACAAAGAATTGATGAAAACTTAGATGTTAAGTTACCCAGCTATGCATGGCGTTTGCACAAATCAAAGCCCATGTTGGCCATTTGGAAAGCAGTTTACTGAAAGGGGGAACTTTTTTTGTTTTTTCACTTCCAATTTGAGGTTTCACCAATTTCTGGCCTTTGGTTATATATTCCAGTTCATATGCTGATATCTGTGCATGTTCACCTGGTGTGCCAGATATAGCCGGTATCCACACCAACACCCACAGAAATCCAAATAATCCAAATATCACAAAAGGTCCAAAGATTCCAGTTCGTGGCATGATAATTGGGGAAAGAAGTAACCCAATGCCATTGCCAAGCTGAAAACCAGCCATTGCAATACCCACAGCACTAGATCTCTCTGTGCGAGGAAACCACCTGTAATAAAAAGGCCAATGCAAACACATACACAAATCTCAGCAGAAATCCCCACAACCAAATTGTGGGAAAAAGTTGGAGACAAAGTAATCAAAAGGAATAATGTTAGAAAGGTAGATACCTCGACACCATGTTGTTCATGCTCGGGAGTGCCACTCCTTCTGCAACACCCAGCAGGACTCTGGTAAAGAGAAACAGCCAGATAGATCGACTAGCCGCCCAAGGAGACAGGAATGTAGCCAAGGACCATAAGGCTACACCGTAAGCCATGACTCGCTTTCCACCATAGTAGTCAACAAGCGCTCCACCAATTATCGGTGACATCAGATATCCCCAAAGAAAGGATGACTGTTTGCAGTGCCAACAACACATTGGCATCAGGACATTCATCAAACAAGATGGGCAAACTCATGCCCTTACTTTCTTGTGTGTATTTTTTTTTCGTAATTTTCTTCACTACTACAGCAGCCCGAGTGAGAAATAAGCAGGAAATATAAGTGCTACACAGCTTTCTAGCGAAAATTCAAACCTTATCAACCATATTTAGTACTGTATTTTGCTATGTTTGCAGAGCAAATGAACTAATATGACATTGCAGACATGTCATTTCGAGACTCTCGAGCCATGTAAGAACACATTCACTTAAACTTACTAATCATTTCAATCAATTATTCTAATACCACATCATTAAACGGTGATTACTGCATTTGAGCACTTTGAAAACCAGATACTTGAATCAGAATGGCTAGTCAGTGGCCACTATCGCAGACGAAGCAAACGAAATTGCACAGAGTAACAGAGAACTGAGAACCTGCACGACGCCGGCGAATGACGGGGTCCACCCGTAGGCCTGCGAGAGAGGGACGATGGCGACGGACATGACGACGCGGTCGGCGTTGCAGAGCGCGAGGGCTAGCCCCAGCATCGCCGCCACCTTCACCCTCTCCGACGTCACGAACTCCGCCACCGCAGCCGCCTGAGCCTCGCCTCGTGTGGCAGCCGAAACCCCTGGAGGTGTTGGAGCACGAGCGGGGCAGGCTGGACTTGGAGGAGCCCGGAACAGCTGGGGAGAAGGCATGAAGCGGCCATGGAGGCGGTGGGCCCGCCATGGAGGCAGAGGCGACACTCCGGCGTGCGCGTGGGCCGGAGGCGGGCACCGGCTGCGGCGGCTGGAGGGGACGGGAGGCGGCCGGGCCAAGGGGAGCAGTTGGCCGGGAGGCGTCATGGATTTTCTTCTCCGTGGCGGAGTCACGGGGCAAGGGGCAGCCGCAGAGTGGGAGTGATCCTGGCATCCTGCTGAAGTGGGTTGGTGGGAGTGACGTGTCAGGTGCGCGGCCCTTATAAAGGCCTCTAGGATTACTGGATCAGGGCCCATGAAACCTACACTGTTTTTCTCATTTTCGTTGGTTTCCTTTTTATTTCTATTTTCTATTTCAAACACAGAAAAGAGTTCCTTATATCCATGTTTTCATCTATTTGGCACATCTACAAAGTACTCACTCACTCCTGTATACACACCATGTTCCTATATGCATCTTTCAAAGACTAAGCAGTCATCTAACTATCGATGAGCATGCCGCTTATCACTAAAAAAATGTCGTTAAATCTTAGTAAATCCAATAAAATATGAGTACCCAAGTCAAGAATTGAACTCGGTAAAAATACACGTCCTCTATACCTAAATAGGAGATCCCTACTGTAAGAATTTCTCTCAAAGCACAGCAAGCCACGTCACCCTCCGTGTCCCATCGATCTCCGTCTGGCTTTCACCCTCCGTCGGCACCCTCTTCACACAGATGACAGATGGATTCCTCTGCCACGACCCACCACCATACCAAGAGGCACCATGAATTCCTGAAACTTCAGCGCACCACCATACCACTAGAAACGGCCACTAGCGCACCATCAATTCCTGATACGCTGCTATCACTGCAAGCGCATGCAGAGAAAACGAATCGGCCTCGCCGCACGAGTTTAAAAGCTCTGCCCTGCCTCGGCCATGCCTTGCCTTCAGCAGCGCCGCATCGATCCCATCATGCCGTAGCTCAGCCGTCGCGACGTCCTCGGAGGGATGCCGCGCTCTTCCGCGGCCGTCGCAAGTGTCGTGCAAGATGGACCTCCACTGTGTTTCTCCCAGCTCAGCGGCACTGCGTTGCCACGCCCGTTCGCCTGCATGATGCCTGCGGAGATTCGCCTTTCACGGCACGTTCGCCGCGCCCGCGCCCGCGCCCTTGCCGGCGGTTGAGCCCCTCCGCGGAGTTATCTTAATCCGTGCCGTGTTGCCGCCATGCACGCCGCGATGAGCGTAACATCCGGAAGGGAAAGAAATCCGAGTGGACAGCAGCTGATGCGGAACGGCCACTCCGTGCTAGAAGGGGAGAGACGAATAAGCAGATGAGAATGAGAGTCAATCCGTTCCACGGCTGACAAACGTCAAGGTATGTTCGTTGTAAAAAAAAATCGTGAAGTTATCTTAATCAAAGTATGTAGTATTTGATTGATAGGAGTTTAAAACACCGCATTTCGTTACACTTTACTGGAGATGAATTATTGTTCTCCATTAATATTTTGAGCATAAATTATATAAAGATTTCACCCACCATGACCATATATAACGCTATAAAATCCCGCAGCAACGCGTGGGGTATCACCTAGCTAATGTAATTTTTGCTGACGAGTTGTCCACCATAAGAAACATAGTTACCCAAGTTACGCTCAATTTATAAATTTCATTGTTTTTACATGTATTTGAACTATTCAAGAAATTAATTCAACATTCTTTTGAAAAGACAAACTCGATAATTTGTGAAGCCTGGTACAACAACTATAGGAAGGTATAAACATTTGTCAAAATCATGTTTAATATTTGGAGATCTGAAATCTTTGGGCTAGTAAGAAATCCGAAATATTAGAAGACAACAATATTTGGAGATCTAAATTAAAGAAATATTGAAGGATTTTTTTTTTTCAAAAACGTATTTGTTCTGTCAATAAGGAAGTACTATTAATAAAAAAAGGATATAAAGAGCTTTTGCAATGGCTCTTGTATCAACTGAAAAGGATATCACGGATCCATGCAAACAATAACTGCCAAATGTAGAAGATATTATCTGTAGAAGAAAAGGAAACGAAGGTAGATATATTATCTGAAATTTTTGACGAACGTATTTATTTTGGTAGTGGTACTCCCTGTTGCCTTCCTACACGGCTCAGCGCGAATCAATAGTTTTCCCCACGCGTCCGATGTTCACGCCGTTTTATATGGAAAGGCAGTTCAGAGCATACCACACATCATAACCCATTTTCTCCATCATCTCTCTCAGGGCACGGAGGATCAATGTCGACGCCGTCGCCGTCGCCGTCCAACTTAGGGCACGAGGCTGAGGAGGAGAGGGATAAGGCCACGAAGACGGTGAAGGCCGAGGCGGGCGACGACGATGGTGCTGGTGCCTTCATCAAAATCAAGGTGCAGAGCCAGACCGCGGACGACGTCTGGTTCCGGATCAAGCGCCACGTGAAGCTGGGGCGGCTCATGGACATGTACTGCAGCAAGCACTCGCTCCACCCCATGGCTGTCCGGTTCCTGGACCCTGAAGAATGCCGCCCCATCCGGCGCAACCAGACGCCCGATGAGATCGGCCTCGAAGACGGCGACGAGATCGATGTAATCCTGAAACAGCCACAGGAAGGACGCGCCCTCTTCATCAACATCAAGGTGCAGAGCCAGACCGCTGACGACGTCGTGTTCCGCATCAAGCGCGACGTGAAGCTCCGGCGGCTCATGGACATGTACTGCGGCAAGCACTCGTTCCACCCCCTGACCGTCCGGTTCCTGGACCCTGAAGGCCGCCCCATCAGGCCCAACCAGACGCCCGACGAGGTCGGCCTCAAAGACGGCGACGCCATCGATATAATGCTCTCCTTCATCAACATCAAGGTGCACAGCGAGACCGCGGACGACGCCTTGTTCCGCATCAGGCGCGACTTGAAGCTGCAGCGGCTCATGGACATGTACTGCGGCAAGCACTCGCTCCACCCCAAAGCCGTCCTGTTCCTGGACCCTAAAGGCCGCATCATCTGGCCCGACCAGACGCCGGACGACGTCGGCCTCGAAGACGGCGACGCCATCGATATCATAATCCTCACACAGGAAGGCGGCATTGGCGCTGCGCGTGAGCCAGAGATTTGCATGACAGCAGCCAAGGCTTTTCCGGGTTTGATCCGGCACTAGTTCCTCAGTTTGTTCTTTGTTGCGTTTGATCACAGTACTTCTTCAGTTAGTTCAGCATGCATGTTTGTGTGATATTCTTGTCTTATGATGATGACTTGTTTGGAACCGTATGCGGTGTTGATTGCTCAACTTTGAATTGTCATCATGTGGAAAATTTGTTGATGAATTTCTGAGATCGTGACTTCGCTGATTTGTTTCACTTGATATTGCGATACTAGTTCAATCAGAGGCGATGCCTGATAGTGGTAGTGCTTTTTCTTTTATCACGAATCCAGGCCTTAGCTGAACCAATTTTCCGCGAGACCCAAGTCAAACATTTTTTTCACAAATACGTAAAAGAATTGGTCATCATTATAATTTGGATAGAAAAGTTCAACTACACAAACCACACACTTCTGACATATGTCATTGTAATCATCAAACAAATTTTGTTTGACTCTCGTCATCGTGTAACCTTAGCTCTAGGCCTCTAGCTCTCTATATGCCCGGCTTTATGACATCAGTGGATGGAAATATATCAGGTGAGGATCTGTGATCCTCCCCGTCGTTGTTTAGAGTTTTTTAGACTTTAATAGCCAGTGTTGGCCTTTTAATTCTGTCTTGGCAGGCTTGAGCTCATGCTCCTGTTTTGGGGCGCTGCTCAGGCAGAGGCACGTACAGAAGAGCACAGTGGTTTTTTGAGAGAGATGGAGGCCGGTCCTGCGCAGGTCAAGCCATGTCCGGGAGCAAAGAATCATTATCGATCAAAGAATGAAAGAGACGATCGGAGATGATTTATAAAAAACATGATGATAAAAGGAGGAGGGTAAAAATTTAAATAGGCAACATGTGAGTACTATTTAAGAGACACCACTAGTGACTGATCAAATGGTTGATCGAAGGTGACCGTAATAAGCCAATCACCTTTTGCAAATGGAACGGTTACAGATGAAGTTGGCCAGTTAGAGCACTCATAAAACAGACTCCATCATAAAGTCTAAGTTAGGAGTATTTATTATCTTGAAGATATCATAGACTAGTCTAAAAAAGACTTGAAGTCTTTTCTCCCTCTCTTCAATAAATGTATTGTCACATCAGTAAAATATAATAAGTAAAAAGATAATAAATAGTTTTAGACTCTATGAAAGAGTCTGCATTGTGAGTGCCCTTATCACTCTTGGAATCTTTCATTTTGAGGTAAAGAGTCATTTAAATAAAGATCACTTTGCATATCATTTCACCCTTTAGTATTTTTTTTCTATATTTTATATGTAGTTTAGGGTGTCAATTCTGCTCTCTATTGCTGGGCTAATAATAAGAAATCTTTAAAGAGGACAACAATATTTTGATATCGAATTTAAAATGTTATTGAATGATAATTTTCTTTTCAGAAAATCTCTGACCTTCAATAAGAAGGAGGAGGACTATAAATAAAAAAAGGAAGGGTGCAAAAAGGCTTTTGCAATTGCTCTTATATCAACTGAAAGGATATCACGCATGCACTTTCTCAACAAAAAAAAAAATATCACGGATGCAAGGAAACAACAACTGACAAATCTAGAAGATAATATATATATTATCTGTAGAAGAAATGGAAACGAATGTAGATGCGTTTTTGACAGCATTCTTAATTTATCTGAATTTTTTTAGGAAGTTATTTTGGTACGGAGGAAGTGTGCTCCTGTGCCTTCCTGCGCGCTCAGCGCGAATCTATCCTCTTTCCCACGCGTCCGAGGTTCACGCCGTTTTTATCTGAAAAGGCAGTTCAGAGCATGAGACCACACCCATTTTCTCCGCCATCTCTGATTTTCTATCGCCGAGTAGTTTCGTCGCTTCGTGCTCCTGGAACCGTCATAAGACCAGAGTAAAGCCGAGAGAGAGGAGGGAGGATCAATGTCGACGCCGCCGCCGTCCAACGTAGGGCGCGGGGCTGACGAGGAGGAGAGGGTTAAGACCACGAAGACGGTGAAGACCGAGGCGGACGAGGACGGCGGTGGTAGTGGTGCCGGCGGCCACATCAACATCAAGGTGACGAGCCAGACCGCGGACGACGTCTTCTTCCGCGTCAGGCGCCACGTGAAGCTGGAGCGGATCATGGACATGTACTGCGGCAAGCACTCGCTCCACCCCAAGGCTGTCCGGTTCCTGGGCCCTGAGGGCTGCTACATCCGGCGCAACCAGACGCCCGACGAGGTCGGACTCGAAGACGGCGACGAGATTTCCATAGTGCTCCTACAGATGGGCGGCGCTGCAGCGCGCGAGCCAGAGCTCTCTGCATGAGAGCCGAGGCTTTTCCGGGTTTGATCGGGCACATGTTTCTCAGTCTGTTCTTTGTTGGGTTTGATCACAGTTCTTCAGTTAGTTGTCAATGCATGTTTGTGTGACGTTCTTCTCTTATGATTATGACTTTGTTAATCCTATGCCGTGTTGATTGCTCAACTGTGAATTCCCATCGTGCTGAAAAATTATTGATGAATTTCCGAGACTGTGACTTCACTAATTTGTTTCACAATGACATTGTGACACTAGTTCTAAAATACGCGCTAAGAGCAACTCTAACCCAGCATGCAAATTGAGCCCCTATTTTTTTATCTGTATGCTGACTTGCATACAATAGGGGCAGGGACGAAGCCAAGAAAATTTTTAGATCGGGCTGAACAAAAACACGGCTACATCAACATAATCTAACTATAATTAATTATAGTAGATATATTATAATAATTTAAAGTAGTCTTATATTGAAACATTGACGAAATCATAAAATATATTATGAAATGCTAAATTATGAAAGGCCAAATTACAAAACTTATAGACGACGGGTGACAATGAAAACATGTTGATCATGCTTGACCACCCATCTTGTATTTGATCCACAACCTCTTATCTAAATATAGTACTAGGTAGAGTAAGGAATTAACATGCATTGTATTTGATCCCTAACTCTTATCTAAATATAGTATTTGGGAGCCATAGGCAGGGCTCTAGGGGGGCTTCATGCAGTTGACAGCCGTAGGGGCCCCCCGTGCCTGGGCGCTGGCTTCGTCCACGAATAGAGGCCCAAAATTAACTTCAGCCAACACCCTATTTTACCAGCCAACACCATATCCTCCCAGTCACTTGCAAATGGGACCCGCTTGTCGTTGATTTATCTCCCACCCTCCTCATCCTCGCGTCCGTGCAGCAGCGCAGCACTCTCGCGCAGCGGCGGAGCAGAGCGCCGGCGGGCGTCGCGGCGAGGCAGCGCGCCCGCGAGGCGAACCTGCGGCCGGCCTTGGCGAGCACGGACCGGCGGGGCTGGGGGAGGTGGCCGTCGCGTGTCCGCTCGGGCCAGGGCCGCTGGACCGGATGGCCGTCACGGGGCCGCTCGCGCCGGCGGTCGCCGCGCCCGCGCTGGAGGTCGCCTCGCCGGAGCTCGATCCCTTCGTCTACGCCAGAACTCGTGTCGCCGGCCGAAGCCTCCTCTTCTTCCTCTAGCGCTAGGGAAGGGAGCCTCCACGGCCGGCGGCGGCGGAGGAGCTCATCGTGCGGAGGGGAGTCGCGGCCGCCGTCGAGCACGAGGAGCAGGGAGGCCGTCCGCCATCCTCCCGCCATGGACGCCCGCTGGGGAGGGGAGGTCGGGGGGAGGTGGAGGAGCATCATCTTGCAGCGCCCGTCGATGGCGCGGAGCATCATCTTGTAGCTCCGCCGTCTTCCGACGCGGGCGATGTGGCGGCCAACGGGGTGGCGGCACCAGCGGACCGGACTCGTCGCCGTCGCCGGAGCGCGGAGGCGGAGGCCGCGACGCTGAAGCGCCTGAACGGCATCCTCTCAGCACAGCCACCGAGGAGCGGAAGCGCGCGGTGGCGCTGGAGGCGCAGCTCGCCGACCTCTTCGCCTCCCTCTCCACCGACGCGGAGGTGCTAGCGGACGCGGAGCGTGCGGTGCTGCTGGCGGCGGTCGCGGCGCCGCTCACGGCCACGGAGGAGGAACGTGACCGCCCTCACGGCCACGGAGGAGGAACGCGCGGCGCTGCTGGAGGGCCTCGCGGTGACGCGGGACGCGCCGGCAGAGGCGGCGCGCTAGGCCGACGCTGACAGGGCCGAGGACGCGGCGCGGCTGCAGGGAGAAGAGTGGGGTGGGGGAGAGGAAAAGTGGTGTGGGGCCCAGAGATGAGAGGTTGATAGGGGGCTGCTGAATGTGGGAGCATGAAACTATAATTTGGGAGGACATAAAAAATAGAAGCTTAAGTAAGAGCTCACTGAAGTTGATTTTTTTACCTAAAAGGCCCAAATAGAGGTCTGGTTGAAGTTGCTCTAACAGCGCGCTCTCTAAAAGAAAGCAGTGTGATACTAGTTCTATTCCGATTGGGCTTTAGTCTAGACGCCATTCAGGCCCTTATGACGAGCAATTCAGGCCTTAGCCGAAACAATTTTCCGCGAGGCCCAAGTTAAACTATTCTTTTCACGAATATGTAATAGATCTTTGCTGAAAAAAAAAACAAATATGTAAAAGATCTGTATAACATTATAATTAGAGTAGAAGAGTTTAACCATACAAACCAACACTTCTGGTGAGCACCATTGTTGAGCTCTGGTTTTCTCAATCTCTTCCCCTGTACTCTCCCTTCATAATGTAACTTTGCCGGCTTCAGTGGATGGCAATATGTCACATTTTGTTTAGACTTTAATAGACAGTGTTGAGTTTTTAATTCTGTCTTGGCAGGCTTGAGCTCATGCTTATGTCGTGTACTAAATACAAATACAAGATGTGATTCTAAATTCGTAAGGATATCAACTGGCAATGCTTGTGTAGATAAGCTTATGTTCTTATTAAGAATTTATGTAAGCAGAAAAATGATTGCAAAGAACCTAATTAAAAATCACACTGAACTATTCAGAAAAAGACACATACCGATACGGCTATACCGTCGTACTTGTATATACGACAATTAAATACGAGAACCAAAATCACAGACCCAAGGAAACGGGCCTGTTTCTGGTTGCAAAGAACTTGACTTCAACATCACGCTGAACTACTGAACAATTCAGAAAAGGTTCCATACCGATACGGCGATACCGTCGTACTCGTATATACGACAATTAAATACCAGAAGCGAACAATACAGAAAAAGATCCATCTCGTAGATTATACGACAATTAAATACCAAACAGCCCAGACCCAAAGGCAAAACAGGCCTGTCTCTGGTTGCTTGGAGTTGGAGTTGATGGAGCGCGTACTGCGTAGGCCCGTCCGATCCGTGGCTCGTCTCGGCATGGCCACACAACCCACGTATGGTCATCGTGCACCGCAGCGCGACCTCCCCTTTCTATCTTCTCCAGCTCCAAATGGCGCCACCGCAGCCGCCGGGTTATCTTGTCCAGACGTGCATCCTCCGTGTGATCCATTCCTCTCCGCGCCGTGCTAGCTTAGCTACTTGCAAGCACCACCAAACGTTAGCGCACGCACGCAGACAATTTCAGCAGCATCCATCAGGTTTAGGCCCGGCCTGCTGCCGTCGTCGAGCGCCACCTGAAAGCAATGGAGATCGTCGCCACGCGCTCCCCGGCCTGCTGCGCCGCCGTGTCCTTCTCCCAGTCGTACAGGCCTAAGGTACGTACGGCACCACCACCACCACCTTCATATCGTCACTCTGTATGTAGTGGAAACTAGCAGCTAGCAACTCGTCGCACACGTGCTGCACAACCTAGCTTTTAGTAATTTGCTGCTGATGGCTGGCGCCACATGTATGTATGGCAGTCGTCCAGGCCGCCGACCACGTTCTACGGCGAGTCGGTGCGGGTGAACACGGCGCGGCCGCTGTCGGCGAGGCAGTCCAAGGCGGTCAGCCGCGCGGCGGTCACCACCCGGTGCGAGATCGGAGACAGCCTGGAGGAGTTCCTGACCAAGGCGACGCCGGACAAGAACCTCATCAGGCTGCTCATCTGCATGGGGGAGGCCATGAGGACGATCGCGTTCAAGGTCCGGACGGCGTCCTGCGGTGGCACTGCCTGCGTCAACTCCTTCGGCGACGAGCAGCTGGCCGTCGACATGCTTGCTAACAAGCTCCTCTTTGAGGTGTGAAACGAATGATCTCGTGCTATACGTCACGATTCATTTCTTTCAGTTCGCTCATGTATGCCTGCTTCTCTGCCTGCAGGCTTTGGAGTACTCCCATGTGTGCAAGTATGCGTGCTCTGAGGAAGTCCCCGAGCTGCAGGACATGGGTGGCCCAGTTGAAGGTACTGTCATTTCTCCTCCTCACTGTGCATGACCAATCTTTCCACCGACTGTAATATGATGAATTATGATGACAAAACTCAAATTTGAAAACAGATACTTGTGTACTTATTAAATACTGAGTTGCAGAACTTCAGTGCAGTGATCAGCACTGTTACCGCCTACCAGTCGGCCAACATATGCTCCCTTCTGCATCTTCAGAGCACTATAGAAATGTAACTGCTAAACAACAGCAGTATGCCTTACCAAATTAGCATGCTGCCTGCTTTGATTCTAGTTTTAGATGCTTTTCTGATCCCCAAACTGCAGCATGTGAAATGTGCCGATAGATTTCAAGCCTTGCACTGCACCTTGCCGAAACAGCTACATCTACCACACACATTCTTTTCGACCGTAGCTCAGGATATGCAGAAAGGACAATGCTAAGGTAATAATTGATCTTAACCGTCCAATCAAAATAAATGGACGGCTCACAGTTATTTAGGTGTAGTGCAGTAAAAGCCATGCAGAAAACCAACAGCTGAGGAATTAAAGCCTAGTACGCGATTCAGATCGGCCTGATTGTCATCACATCTCGCAGGTGGTTTCAGCGTTGCATTCGATCCCCTCGACGGCTCTAGCATCGTTGACACGAACTTCACCGTCGGAACCATCTTCGGAGTCTGGCCCGGCGACAAGCTGACTGGAGTCACCGGCGGCGACCAGGTAGCTGCCGCGATGGGCATCTACGGCCCTCGCACCACTTACATTGTCGCCCTCAAGGACTGCCCTGGGACACACGAGTTTCTCCTCCTTGACGAAGGTGCGCCAGAATTTTCAGCCACTGCCCACTGGGAAATGCACATTTGCAGTGTGCAATGTGAGGCGTTAATCGATCGAGATATTCACAAATGTTGCAGGTAAATGGCAGCATGTCAAGGACACCACGTCCATTGGGGAAGGGAAGATGTTCTCTCCTGGTAACCTGAGGGCAACATTCGATAACCCTGAGTACGACAAGGTACTCCGTCATTAGCTACTATTACTGTTAGCGTTTTTTTTTTCACTATCTGCTACAACTTTCTGTGCCTATCGGTGCTACAAATATGTATCTTCAGCTCATCAACTACTACGTCAAGGAGAAGTACACTTTGCGCTACACTGGAGGAATGGTTCCCGATGTCAACCAGGTATATATATATATATAATAACCAAATCTTCAGCTTCTGCAACTCAAATTCACACACCTCAAAACCCGTTAACTAAGATCACTATATATCACTTGATGAATATGGTAATCTGAAATGCCATGACAGTAGCTCAGGAGTACACATTCAAAAACTGAACAGTGCCATGATTAACCTGTCATGTCAATTTCTACACCATGCACCAAACAGACAAATTTTCAGAGGGGGATTTGAGAACAAGAATTTCGGTGTTGCCAGTATATGTCTCGGACTGTATAGTGTTCCTGCAAGCCCATGCTAGTGACTATTGAGCTGTACCAGCTTCTGCTTTAAGCAAGGCCACGCCAAGCAACACACACAGCAAAATTCCCCACACACAGTGACCCAGCCTCGCTTTAGGTCATTTCCGATACTACTTTCAGTATACAGAACTTTTGCGTGAGCACCAGCATGCATGAATGATGCCTGTGCTCGATGACGCAGATCATAGTGAAGGAGAAGGGCATCTTCACCAACGTGACGTCCCCGACGGCGAAGGCCAAGCTGCGGCTCCTCTTCGAGGTGGCGCCTCTGGGCTTCCTGATGGAGAAGGCCGGCGGGCACAGCAGCGACGGCAAGCAGTCGGTGCTGGACAAGGTGATCAACGAGCTCGACGAGCGGACCCAGGTGGCCTACGGGTCCAAGAACGAGATCATCCGGTTCGAGGAGACCCTCTACGGCTCGTCCAGGCTCGCCGCCGGCGCCAAAGTCGGCGTTGCCGCCTAAGGTTTTTGCTTGCGGAGTGGCTCTGAAAATTACTATAGAATCCAATCGGGTGATGCATATACAGATGGGCTTGTAGAGGTTGGAGTATACAAGGAATTGCTCGTCTCTTCCCATCATAAACTTTTAGGACGAACTTATCCGTATCTTACTATTAGTAATTAGAGGCCTCAACGGAGGCTCCACATTAATTCTCACCAGATGCGCTAGGATAAAAGATAAATTCTAATTAAAGGCCTTAACGGAGGCTCCACGTTAATTCTCATCAGATGCGCTAGAAAAAAAGATAAATTCTAAAAATTCTCACGTTAATCAGAAACATCTTGCCATCAAATCATTGGTCGGAGCAATCTATATCCGTCGGATTTAATTTAACTCTCAAAAAATTACCACCACTGCCATTTTATATTATATATAGATAACAGTAAAACAAAAAGGCTAAATATATATTTGTGTGCCACGAAAAAATCATCGATATGGATCTTACGGCGCTCCACTTCCCCCGAGACCGGCGGCGGCGCTGCTTCCCGCTCCCCGTGACAGGCGCTCAGCGGCGAGCCCTCCTCTCTCCCAGCGACGGCAACGTTGTCCACCCTTGTCTCCTGGCAGAAGCAACGATCCCTTCATCTGCCGATGGTTCATATAGGTACAGGTCTATTGTATGATCCCACTCTTACATCCGAAATAGTTCTCCGATCTCAATCTTACATACACGCGAAGTAGTTCGATCTTTTTTGGTTCTGAACTTCTCCACCTTTCTATACCCAGTCTCATCACCTGCCACATTTGTATGTGTCGAAATTATTTGTTTATTGATATGGGACTCAAATCTTAAATACCAAATTTATTTTCTTCCTGTAGCGCTGTGTCCCAGAACTTTGTTGCTGATCCGTAGTATTTTATAGAAACAGAGGCTCCAGATGTATGCGTATCTGCTAGCTGCTTCACCGTATTGGCATCAAGCATGAACATCAGGTTCCCATGATGAGCATTGCAATGTCCCTACTACCCTCATATCAATTGATTTTTATCTGTTAGATCTGGCAATGATATTTTAGGCTTACCCTTGAGGACTAATATTTAATTAATATATATATTAACCAAGCTTTAAGGTTATCAGTAGTACCTATTGAATTGGATACATTTCGTTAATTAACCGACAGTCGTTCAATATTTTATCTCATGTGGACAGATTTTTTTTGGCAATGATATTTTTGGATGCTCTATAATTGTAACGAGGTTAAAAAAACATAAATACTAGAAATCTGTTCTTAATTACAAACACCTTGCCATCAAATCTATATGCCCTTCAATTTTTTACAGTTAGATCTATTTAACTTTGCAAAAGGTTACCCATCCTTCCCTGACATTATTTTATCGATAAAAGCAGAAAATACCCAATATTTATCACCTAAACAACTAAAGTTTTATTATTAGTCAAGTCAAGTCAATTTCTCTAGAGGGTGCTGCATGTTCCTTCATGTTTCGTCGCAGGCGTTGCCGCCAAGTTGTCCACTCCAAGTGGCATGAGTGACGACGGCGATAGGGTCTGGATGTTGTGCGCCTGCATCCACATCGTTCACCTCATCTATGTTGACGTGCCTCTGCAAAGCAATGCTACCTGCTGGCTCTACAGGGCGGACGTGGGGACGACAACGTTATGCCTCCAGTGTTGGAGGACAATTGCTCTAGGGTAAGGCCACGGTTGATAGTTGACTTGCCTTCCGATTAGTTTCTTTCTGTTCTGATTTCTGAGTATAACTAATATTATTTATATCCATTCCGAGTTCATGTTGTATTACAAATTGTCCGCAAAATAATTTCGATATTATGGCCTTAACCGTTGAGCATGATATTTCCAAAAATTGGGTGAGGAACCTCTATATAATTTATCTGGTATTCAAACAAGTGTGCGCATGTTTAAGAAGCAATGGTGTTGGATCTACTCCTTTGTACCTCTGTATGAAAGGTTAATTCTAATTTACACTTACCCTCGCTCTTTATTGGTTTATTTATTCGA
Organism: Bothriochloa decipiens; assembly: GCA_023333625.1. Classification (NCBI taxonomy): domain Eukaryota; kingdom Viridiplantae; phylum Streptophyta; class Magnoliopsida; order Poales; family Poaceae; genus Bothriochloa; species Bothriochloa decipiens. Next base: position 52,105,487 of record CM041634.1, read on the forward strand.
TTTCATCGGGTGGTCGAAGGCTCGCATGGGAAGTGGGTCCACTTTGACTCTTGAGCCCTGTGATGTAGCATAGAGTTTTATTTTTGAATGCGTTTTTGTTGGGAGTGAGGGGCATATGCTTGAAATGGTTGTCATTCCAGGGGCTTCTTAAATGAGAGCCTATAGGTGAGTTTGGTTGTGAGGATTACCATGGACCGGATGGGCCAAACCCATTTTCCTATGTGTTGAAAGGTTAAACGTGAGCAGGTGATCGTTAATGCCACCGTCATCTATTTCCATGACCAGATGAGATGGGCAACACAGAAACTCGAAGGTGGCTGACCACCAGTGCAACTGGTGTCCACAACATCAACATCAATGCTGATACCAGCGGTACTGCACACTAAAGGTATGACAATCTTTCTAGATTCCAAATTTACAATTGAATTTTCCTTCTGCTATGTAAATGATATGATCCTTAATTATACAACATTAGGTTTATTTTGTATTTTAGTTTAATGTCCTTGGATTACTTCGCATAAATGTGTTTTGATGTTGTCATGATTGACCAACTGACATAATTTTATTTGTTCCCTTTATTAATAGTGGTCATTAGATTATCAAAAACATGTGAAATCTATATATACTAATATAAGCTATTGGAAAATAAACATCTAATTGTTAAACTTACATTGGTGCAAATATATATTCTATAGGCTTTATGGAGCATGGTAAAATATCTTTCGCAAACCACATATGTAGTAATGACATTGTTCGGTTAAAGTTATGTTAATACTACTAATAATAAATTTTTATTTTCTAGAAAAGAGTTTAAACATTTAGGTTGGGGCATTATATATTATATCAATTTAGTAATAAAATAACAATATCTTGGGTGGCATGGTGCATGTCGAAACAACTATTTATGCCATTATACGAACTAAAAGTGTTCTTTTGTAGTAAAATAAAACATGAGAATGTTGAATCAACGATACAACAAGCATTAGAATTTTGAAATGACACCATCAAGATCAGAAGTTGAGAGTTAAAATACAGATCTTCATGTTATCAAATAAAGGGAGGAAATAAGTGTTTATATACTTTAAGTTTATCTATTTTATCTTTGTTTCAATTAAATACACATGGTGCTAGAGAAAGAATAATCCTACAAACTATTACTCACAAAACTGCTATAAATGAAAAAGTTATATCACAAAACTTTTAATAAAATATAAAACATTTTCCCATCAAATATGTACACTATAATCATCATTGTAAATAATAGCCACTGTATCTGAGCAACTAATATGCGTAAACTTTGGGGAAAAAAAATTAAAGTTTAGGTTCAAGTCGTCAAACTGCAGACTACAACAAAACCATTGTAGTTTACCAAATGTTTCAAGTATACGACGAAGAATGCTAAGTAACGGAAAAAAACTATGGATATAGATAAAGAGTACATATTATTTAGAATATTAGTGGAGAGAAAATATATTTAATATATTTAGTGTATCATAAAATTTTAACTCGTGCGAAAGCACGGGTTGATGGACCAGTATACATACAAACTCAAATCATGGTTGTCCGCTCCTAGCTACTGCCAACTCTCTCTCCGGTTAGTTTTTTTTTTTTTTGAGAAAACTCTCTCCGGTTAGTTAATCTCGTCGCAGAACCCTAATGCGAAGTACGGAGTACTCCGTAGTATATTTTGTATACGATTGTATATGTGCGTGCATGCGTGCATCAATGCATGGCAACACTCGTGTCATGGGATGTCTGCATGTGTCTCATCTCTCGGTGGGCAAAGCAGCCTTATTTCTTTTTCGATGCTGTCTTGCATGGAATAGCACTGCAACAGAGTCCATGTCCCTGTCTCAGTGTTTTCAGCCATACTGCAACAGCACTCCGTGTCCATGGATCGAGTGGGCTGTCGAAGAGAAACACTAGTGCTAGCGCCGTAGCCCGTGGAGCATGTGTTGATGCAAAATTATATCTGTAAACACACCGGGCTAATACCCGAAATCGATATCCGGAGCGTGCCAGTCGATTTGACCTGTTAATCGACAAGGACGATAGATTTGAATAAAACCTGAACGAGACGACAGCGATACGCCCGGACGTCAAAGCTCAGATGATACTCGATAACTGTTGAACAGATCAGGGAAGACGACAGCGATACGCCCGGACGTCAAAGCCTGAATCTTGCTCGGTAAAAGCGGAACCTGCAAGGCCGCCGGAGATCAAGTTGATGCAGCCCGTCGACTCTTGAAAGAACTCGTTGAAAAGGAAAAAGTACTGATGACGAAGTCGCCGAAAAGTAGATTGCTTGAAAAGTAGATAAAAATAATAGGTTTGTTGTATTGATGATTATTCTTTTCATTGTCTTTCGGTACATATTTATACCCTGGTACTATGAGTCCTAAACAGACACGACAAAGTATTACCTAAACAAGTCTTATCTCTAAGGAATAAAAAATAACGACTCGTACCAAGGTCGGACTAAAAAATAAGCTAATAAAATAATGGCATAAATATCGCCAGTTCCCTTATCCATTGCTTTACGATGAAAACTCTACCGGCATGCTCTTCATCCCTGTAGATTCCATCGGCAACCCATCAATAATGGCTCAGACCCGCTTTCCATGTCCTTCAGCTCCGCTTTCCATCGGCAACCATGCCTCAATCTCTATCGGCAACAGCCCTCTGGCTTCATCGGCAATGTACGAGATCAACATGTCCTTTATCGGCACTCATTCATCGGTCAACTCAGAATCAACGCTGGAGAAGAACCACTCCCTTGCCGATCAGCACAGTTTTCGGTCCATATTGACACGTGTCAAAAAAACGATGTCAACAGTACTAAACGATGTCAACAGTATGTAGTACGTATAAGTCGATCGCCAGGGCGCTTGGTTTTGCGGCCCTGGCCCGTGCAGCCCTACTAGACCAGCAACACAATCCACGAACCAGGGCTGCAAACTTGATGAGGCGACGAGACTAGAATCCGCGTCCCGTTCCACGATCGACCATTCTGAAGATGTTCCAGGGTCGGCGGCTATGGAGGCATGATACGACGCGGCAAGGTCAGCTTGGTACACGGGACTACAGTGCAGTTCGTGGTATGGTCCGGTCCGGTCGGCACACGTACACAAAGGACTAGCAGCTGGCGCCCAAACAAAAGGTACACTGATTCACTGCAGCCTTGTCGACCAGACCATCTCGGTTCCAATTCCATCGTGAACGACGCCCCAGCTTAGCCAAACGTACACTGTACACCCACAACAACACTTGGCCTGTTGATTGCACAATCGATGGATCGCCGAGAGTACAGTACGCACGCAGTCCCGGTGCCCCTTGGCCCTAGCCCCCCTAGCCACGAGCTGAGCCCAAGGCAGGAAACCTAGCTAGTACAGCCTGTCGTGTTTAGCAGTAGGGCCTTGTTTAGGTGACAATTTTATCATCAAATTTATTACGTAAAATTTCTATTTTTCGTCACATCAAAATACCGATATATATATATAAAGTATTAAATATAAATAAAATTAAAAATAAATTACATAATTTTATTGTATTTTATAAGATAAATATTTTAAATCTAATTAGTTAAAATTTAGATAATTTTTACTAAATATAAATAAAATACTACGTACGCTGTGTGACACGATATTATAGACAATAACAATTCGGCAGCTACTAAACAAGGCCTACGACGAATATGGTGGCTTCGTGAGGCTCCCCGTGTCCCTGTCACGAGTCTACGACCGACAGCACGCACATCTCCATGTCTGTCCATGCAGCCGCGGGGGCGGCCTGACTGCCTACGTCCGCCAAAAAAAGCACGCAGCACATTCCATGGTGCGACGGAGGTAACCGGCCGCCGTCAGTGTCATTGCACTGGAGTAGTATAAATGCAAATACAAACGCAAATGCAATTGAACAAAGGCCTCGGCCTTTTTCGTCAAATTAACGCTGAAATTCCTATAACAAAATTTTTATAGTATTTTATTTATATTTAATAAAAATTATTTAAACTTTGACTAATTAGGCTTAAAATATTCGTCTCATAAAATATAACAAAATTATGTAATTAGTTTTTATTTTATCTATATCTAGTATTCCATACATGTGCCGGCATTTTAATGTGACGGGGAATAAGAATTCTGCATAATAAATTTGATGGCCAAATTAGGTGAACTAAACAAGACCCTTGTTTAGTTTCCTGAATTAGGGCTAGAATTTATGTAGCAGAATTCTTATAGTATTTTCGTTTGTATTTCTGAAAAATTGTCTAAACTTTGACTAATTAAGCTTAAAACGTTCGTCTCATAAAGTACAACAAAACTGTGCAATTAGTCTTTGATTGGGTCTGTCTAGGGGTCACTCGAGTGACCCAGTCATCGTGGTCACTCGAGGGAGACACCGCCAGGGACGGTACCAGCCTGCGCCTCGCGTTCTCCCGGTCCGCGAGATGTCCGCCATCGTCGGGGCACCGGGGTACGCCGGCGATTTGATCCTGGCGACGCGACGCGCTGCCGGACTGGCGCTAGCGGTCCGCGGCCGGTCCGGCCACGTCACAAACGCTTTATTTGACACCCCCCGGCGCTGGAGTAGGCCTCGTGCTTGCCGCCGCCATCATGCGTGCGGTCTGCTGCGGTGCGATTCCACAGCGATCTGTTGGCCGTCCTGACCGGTGCGCTGCACGGCTGCAGCCTGCAGCGCGGTCGTTTTTACCGGCCAGCGCAGAGAGACCCCGGCTGGCACCGGCAGGGCAACTTGGGTTTGCTTGCTTTGTGCCTGGTTTACATACAGGTGGGCTCGTTGCTATTCGACCGCCCGCATTGGTTAATGATTTAATCCTGATTCCTGAGGCCGCGATGGCTGATTGCTTGGGTCAGCTTATGACGACTACTCGTAACTGTTTTTGTGTGGTGATGCGTGGTCGCCGAATCTCCTGAGATGATGATGATGATGACTGGATATAGTAACTACAGTACAGTAGTAGAGATTTGTATGGTGCCAATCATTCCATCTCAAGTCCACAGCCCCACATCTGACAAATTTAGGCATCACTATGATCGGCATCACAGTTCGTGATTGCCTAATTTTACACAAGTTTTTCCATATTTCCCAGATCGTTGAACGAGAAAGAAAACAACGCCAATCACTTGGGGGTGGACACCAACATTGGTCTGAACTCTGAAGCAGGCACAAACACTACCCCACACACAGTCCAGACGCGCCTGTATATGTAGCCGAGCGACACACGTTCAGAATGCAAATGCAAATGGATCCGCGCGGTGGCCCGGCCCAAGAACGCCTGTGTGCTGCTTGCTGCTGCCACGGCCGGCCGGTGGGCACCGCTGCCGCGCGACGCAAGACCACCAGCAGCAGCAGCAGCAGCCTCTGAGATAGATACAGTAATTGGCAGGAAGCAACCAGGAAACGATTAGCGATAGGATTACTAGGGGGCGGCCGCCGCGCGACGTCCGGGGCGAACCAGGAAACGATTAGCGATAGGATTACTAGGGGGCGGCCGCCGCGCGACGTCCGGGGCGGGACGAGGCGACAACCGTGGAGCCCCATCTTTGGCCGCGGGCCAGCCGGAGGGAGGAGAAATGCTGCGGGGGAGGAGCCAGCCGCCTTTAACGGTTTCCGAGGCGGCGGCAAGCACGACCTCCTTTAAGGACCAATCACGTGCAGTGGACGGGCCCGAGCCTAGTACCACCGTTGTCGGAGCCGCGTCTAGTGTGAGGCCATCCATGGCCATGCTGGCCGTGCTCGCCTCGGCCGGCCGGCCGGCGTGCCCGTGTCAAACCTCTCGGCGGCTTGTGCTGTTCTTGTGCCTCCGTCTCCGTGGGAAGGGAAGGAATTTCCCCACGGTCCAAAAGAGCAAGCTGAGTGTGACCGGCGGCAGGGCCCGCAAGGTTGACACAAAGTGATCGTGCTGTCTGGAGCTCTGGATAGAGGCAGGCCCCGACAACGGAATTAGAATGTGTTTCCCTCCAAATTTAGCTCGAACCGTTGCGAAATTGACGACAAAATCACGGTCATATATTATGCTGATGATGGAACTACTACAATAATAACTCACGGAGAAAACACTCGTGACTCGACATGAGAGATGATTATACGAGAGACAGATAATGGTCTTTTTGAGTTTTATTTCTATCCTACCCTAATTTATTTGGGACAAAAGACTATGTAAGGCTACGTCATTGGTGTAGACACTGGCGGCACATAAGAGGAAATTATGAGACGACGAGATGCGTGTTATCCAATCCCGCCAAAATGAACAGAAATAACAGAGATTACATTACAATACACGAAGATTTATGGCTATTAACCCCAGATAGACACTCTCCTTGAACGACGGCGGCGGAGGGACATGCAGCAGATTGGCAGAGGAACCTGTCCTGGACTGACGCCGTAGCCTGCTGCCTAGTACAGGCGGAGCACGCTGCGCGCGAACGACTGCGTCGCCAGCGGCCGCCAGGGGCCCCCGGCCTTGCTCGGCAGGCCTCCGCCTCCGCCTCCGCCGCGCGGCCGCCCGCTGCCGCTCCGCATCGGCGTCAGGTAGAAGCGCAGCATGCCGTTGTCCGCGGCGGCGGTGCGCCCGGGCGATCCGTAGCGCGCGCTGCGGTTCCGCTCCGCCTGCGCCTGCGCGTGGGGCTCCTCCCTCCGCCTCACGTGGTGGCCGTTGGCGTCCACGTAGCTGCGCCTGGAGCTGCCCAGCCCGCCGCTGTTGCTGCTGAACGAGCTGCGCGCGCTCAGGTTGCTGTTGCACCGCTGCATCTTGGGATTGGCGCCGCGGACGCGCAGGTCCGGCCACGGCTCGGAGAAGGAGCGGTCCGCGATGTCGGACGGGCCGCCGCTCCTGCGCCCGGCGGCGCGGCGGTGGATGAGGCCCCAGAAGCTCCACGCCTTGCGCCACCGCCGCGGCTTCTTGACGGGGCCGGAGAGCGCCGCCTCCAGGCTCGCGGAGATGTCCTCGATGAGCGAGTTGGAGCTGAAGCCGCGGTCCAGCAGGTCCTCCGCGTGGTGGAAGTGGTAGAACTCGGAGCCGCCGCCGATTGGGGACTCCCTCCCGATCCCATTCACCGCCGACGGCAAACTCGGCCTTGGTGGATCCGTGACCTCGAAGGACGGCCTGCGCACGGAGCTTGAGCGTTCCAGGCTCCGGCGCCGGCGGCTGGAGGAGTCCAGGTAGTAGTCTCTGGTCTGCAGGGAGCCACCTGGCGGCTCGGGGTCGAAGTCGTCTTCCACGGGGATTTGGCCATCGGAGCGCTCGACGATGTCGGTCGGTGTGTCCTCCAGCACGGACAGGATGGGAGGGAGGCGGGAGAGCGGCGGAGGCGCGCGCCCGAGGCAAATGCCGGCGCCGGCGCCGAACAGGTACCCGTCCCAGGACGCGCGGGGCTCGTCCCACGAGAAGCCAGCGTCGTCGATGGACATGCGCGCGGCGTCCAGGGAAAAGCGCGGGTCGGTGTCGCACGAGCGCCGGCCACCGGCGAGCTCGGAGCCTGCCTCCCCACGGAGGCGACTCCGGCGAAGGAACGACGGCTTGGAGGGCTTCTCCGGAGGAGGCATTGCCGCTGCTGCGGCCTTGCTCACGGCAGCCTCCTTCTTGAGCTTCTGCTTGCGCCGCCACTTCTGCCACTTCTTGCTGAACACGGAGGCGGCGACCCAGAAGCTCCCGGCGATCTCCTTCAGGTCTTTGGGCGAAGCCTTCTTGGCCTGCGCCGACTCGAGATCGATGTGATCCTTGATGGCCTTACCTCCCTGTGCCACATTGCCGCCTTCGGCTTCCACCTCGCCGGAAATGTCCATCGGGACGACGACGGCGGGGTCGTCCTCGACCACCGGGACTATCTCGCCGTCGGGCTCCATGACCACCGGGATGTCCTCGTCCAAGAAATCGTCAGGGATGCACGGCGCCTGCGGCGGGGGACGTACGTCGACGGCGAGCGCGGCCGCCACGGTCGACGAGGAGGCCAGGAACGCGGCGAACGCCGTGCCGTCGCGGACGCGGTCACGGTCGTCCTGATGGAACAGCGCCCACAGCGTGCTGCGCCCCCGCACGTCGCACGAACGCCGCTGCGGCTCGTCCGCCCTAGCGGCCGCCGCCGCGGCGGCCAGAGCGTCCCCGCCGCGGCCGCACGAGAACGACTTGCACCGCCGGAGGTCCGGCGGCTCGGCGGGGCCGGACGCGGACGAGCCCCCGGCGCCGGCGAACGGCTTGGCGAAGAGCGACCGGATGGCCGACGTGGACTTGCGCCCCGGCGCGGAGGCCGCGGCGGCGGACGCCTCGAGCCCTTGGAGGCGCTCGCGCAGGCACGCGGCGCAGAAGCCGGTGAACGTCTCGCCCGGGTGCAGGTCGCAGCTTGTCGACACCGACCGCCGCGCGGGCGGCGCCGGCGGGTCCATGTGCAGCGTCGTCATCGCTTCCCCGGGCGGCGTTCGTCACTCCCCCCGCCCCCCGCCCCCCGCCCACACCCACACCCCCGACGACGTCACTGTGCGGCTAGTACAGTTGCACCATTGCACTCGTGCTGCTGTGTGGAGTGAGGAGGGAGTTGCCGGTGTGCCAGGCCTCGCGTTTTAAGTAGACCCAGGCGTGTATCGGACAGGGTATAAAAGGGTGAAAAGTGTGAGGGGAGAGACGAAAGTGAAAGTTAAAGCCGAATCACGGGCCCCGGCGCGGCCAGGCGTCTTGGCTCTTGCAGTCTTGCTCTCTCTGCCTCCTCGCCGTTCTTCTTCCTCTCTCTGTTCCTTTTGCTTTGAGGAGCTCTACCGTTCTTTGGTTAGTTGGTTGGGTTCGTGATCGTGGCTACGCGTTCGGAACCTCACTGACATAATTGGCATTTCGTCATATTTAGCTGGTTTGCACTTCTTGCTCCTGCTCCGGCGCTCCATTTTCTTGTTAGAGGTATATGAATGAGTCGATGATACCAGAGACAGTGAACACACCTGAGAATCATGCAGGCCAAATTAGTTAGTTGCATTCGTATAGCTCAACCTATTCTTATCAGAAAAAAAATACAGAATTGCAACTGATTTGCAGACACCTAGTTCCACAAAGTACATATTGAGTATAAGCACTGCAGTCATGTTCTCAGCTTTAGTACAGCTTTGCTCGCTTACCCAGGCCTCGTTTAATTTCTGAAATTTCTAGTCTAAAAATTACTGTAACATTTTGTTTGTATTTGACAAATATTGTTTAATTATAACCTCACTAGGATCAAAAGATTCGTCTCGTGATTTATAACTAATCTATGTGATTACTTATTTTATTAATATTTAATGCTGCGTATATATGACGTAAAATTTAATATGATGGAGAGAGAATGAAATTTCTAGCCTTTTTAAGGCAACTAAACAAAGCCTAGTTTCTCTCTTTCTCATGTTACAACATACAGCATCCTACAACTATCTATAGGTGCTGTCCGTCCGAGTGTCCGTCCTATTGGGATTTGCCTGATCTGAAACCGATTATATGGGCATAATCTGCACGCATTTAGTAAAACAAACGTCACTTTGAGCAAGCAAACGGCCTAGTAGTATGCCAAGGCAAAGGCAAAGGCAAAGGCATAGGCATGAGCTCCGGCCCAGAAAGCCCTAGCCCAGCCCGATTTTAGCCCGCTAGAGATGCTCAATGGAGTCCTATATGGAGGAGGCTCATAGCTTTGCATTTGTTAGCCAAATGAAAATAGCCATTATAAAAGGGAGTGTTTAGATCGGCTAGTTTTTAGTTGAAGCTACTAATTAATTTAAATTACAGTCTTATAGAAACTCCAGTACAATATTGAATATTGGCCATGAGAGTAGACTTTGACTCGAAGGATACAAGATTCACCATGGATTTCTGATGCCGGATGAATTTCACCTTATCCGGTCAAAGCAGTTCGAAAAGCATTAGCATCTCCATAAGAAGCTTTTGTTGACAAGTTGAGGTGAATTGTGCTTTTTGCCAGCCTTTCCTTTCTATCCCTCATTTCCCAGCTCCCACATGCAGACATGCTTAGGGTTAGGGCCAAAAGTGCAGGGCCTAATCGGTAAGTTTCCAAACAGCCAAAGGAGAGAATAAAACACAGACGCTGCTGTCCCCCACCCTCAGCTTCAGATTTGTCCTACTAGGCTACTATACTCTATCTCTATACTAGCCTGGCAAAGAAACAGCAAACACCCAGGATAGAGGATTACGGAAGCGCTTCCTGCTAAGCCAACCATGGCGGCATTATCTGATCCACACACAGGACAGGACCGAGCTATAGGAGGTTTTAGTAGCTTTGATTATGGCGCTCTAGGCACATGACGGGAGACCGGAGTTGTCGCCTTCTCGAGCTTAGAAACGTCAATAAACGTTGGTAGTACCTCCTCTTTTGTTCGCTTTTGCTCCCGCACTATACTATAGCTTGATCGATGACAACAGTCGCCACGCATGTGCGTGATGCGCCTCCTGCCTGAATCCAAGTGAATCTGTTGCTTTGTTTTCTCTAAGACTTTTGTGACCTTGTCTGATAACTAGATTAAAGAAAACTGAAATGTTTGTGTCGCTGGCTTCTCGAAAATAACTGAGAGGACTCCGAGGAGCTTAGGTTATTAGGCGACTGTTCCAAACATGCCTGCCCTGTGGCAGAAGGATTAGAAAATGGCCGGTGCTAGTAGTAGTACGTACGGAGTAGATCTCTGTTCAGGACCTGGGATACGAGTGCTGCATAAGCAAACAAAACCCGGTGCTGTTGCAGGCATAGCTCACGAGGCTCGTGCTTGTTTCACATTCTGTCGTCTTCACTCTGTACTTGATCTTGATCACATCATTCTCGCCGAGATAATGGGTTAATCTCAAAAAGGCCAACGCGGTTTTCTCCATCCCCTTGACGATAGTTCCCTTGAGAGCGCCTTTTTAAATTTGTTTAGCCTGCACGGTTCATCAGGCAACAGCGACACTGACACAGTAGCAATCACTGTTGTTCTGTCACCTTACTGCTTGTACTAAAGCAAGCCGTGATTGCCTACAAAACTACTCCCGCATTCAAACGGGAGCCAAAGGCACAGGTCACCAGCCGGGATTTTTTCTGTTCTGATGAAGATGAGACCCCTCGTTGCCACATTTTCCACAGCGCCTTTCCAACTCGCCATTTCCCGCAAAAAGGCACACACGGCAAGGTCTCGGGCGGCATCAGCAGCCAGATTGCTCTGCCAGAGGCGCTGCCGCCGAGATCGAGAGCCCGAGACGCCAAGAAGGAAAAACTCACTGCTGATCGGGGGCAAGGAAGGACGGGGGCCGGAACCGGAACGACGAGCACGAGAAAGTGCACCACCCGGTCATGATTGCGCTAACATGCGAAGCGATTCGCCCCGCTCGGCTTTCCCGAACCCCCCGAGCTCGACCACGGTGGCGCCGCGCGCGGGCGTGGACGGATCCGATCGATCCATGGACGGATCCCCCCTCGAGATCCCGTGGCGTTGTAGCTGCGAGCTGCCCTGCGGCCCCTGCACACTGCAAAGCGGCAGAGGCTAGAAAAGATCCGCGTTCTTGGTCCTGACGACGGGCGCTCGGCGATCGGTTTGGGCGATCCGCGCCTGTAAAGGCAGAGCTCACCGCATCTCATCGCATCGCTGTTCTTTTCCGCCCGCTTGAGCTCAGAGCCTCAGACAGACGCGCGCGCTTACTTCCATGCATCATGCTCCCGGCGCGGATCCCTATTACGTGGCGAGGGAGGAGGCTCGGGGGAAGCATCACAAAGCGACGCTTTGGCGTGATTGATGCTAGCATTGTGTTGCTAGAGCATCACGTTACGTTTTGTTCTCGCTAGCGGCTGGGCCGGGCCGGGCCGGGACGGCGACGAACTATGCCTCTGCAAGCTTTGCTGTGCCCGTCGCTTGGCGTCAGCAGGGACAAGGCGGGGTAGAGGGCAGTAGATGTCCTATAGACAGGTATAGGGACATGTCCTCGCTTGCATTTGCATACTAGTGCTAGGCCTAAAGTGATTTGGACGGAGGTAGGTGTGTGTAGGTTTTTTTTTTCATAATTTGTGTCTCATTTTTTAGTCAAATAATATACTAAGTTCGATAATTAAAAAAAAATATCTGACATTTACTACATTGAATATATATATTATTTTACTCGTAGTAGTTCTTCAATTCTTCGTGTACGCTGGGCCTGGTGGTGAACTGATACAGGACGGTAACTGCTGGATGCTGCTGCCGTTTCAGCGCCGCTGCAAGCTGCAGCGGGCTGCAGTCGAGCAGGCTCGCCAGTGCTCCTACCTCTTTACGACTTTTCACTTTTGTTTGCAATGAACGATGTATGGGAGTACAGTACACTTGTGGACTGCGGTGACGCAGGTTGTTACTGCTGGAATAAACTTTTTTTTGCACGTGAAAGTCTTGCCTTTAATGGAAGAGCGTTCAGTTAGGAACTAGGATCGGTGGTGATTGTGTGTTGGGTTTTGTAGGTATGTGAGTAAGTAATAACCTGAGGGGGGAAAAAGAATAATAAATCTCGTCTATAACGGAAACAATTACTACGCTGAAATAGTTAGCTTTTACTACAGCAAAAAGCTCCAACCGGCCGACGCCTGCCCAACCTCAAGCAGTGAGCCAACGAGATGACACCCAGAAACGCTCTTGTGCGCGTCCACGGTGGAAACCGCTCACAAGCGCTAGGTTTATATAGGAACTGTAAATTCCGCTTGACACGACGGGCTTCCCACGTCGAAAATCTGGGAATCGTGATCGCCAACAGGCAACGCCCAACCACACGTACAGGACAGCAGAAGTAACTGGATCATGATCCAACAGCTGGGAGCCTGGCCTGCATGGGACATGCTATTTGTTCGTCTCGGCTTGAAGAAAGGAGACGCCAGGGAGCAGGGAATGGGTATCCAAGGTCCAGCGAGAGAGCGAACGGAGGCCTCAGTAGCACCGGCCTCAGTAGGAGGTCCCAGGTTCGAATCTCTTCGGAAATAGATTTTTGAGGGATTTTTTTAAAATTTTTAGGTATACGCACGCGTACGCGTTTCCTGCGTAATGAAGACGACGACAAGCTCCTAATCTCTTCTTAACGTATGTTCGGACATACACGCATGCGTGTGTGTGATGTGAGTGTGAAATGTGTAGGTTGTGTGCATCTAAATTATTAAAAAAAAAGTCCAGCGAGCGAGAAGAAACATTCGACTCGATCGGCTGCTTTTTGTCCAAAACAAAACAAAAAAAAACTCGATCGGCTGGCATGAAAATTACTTCTCCTACGCCTGTCTCCTACTACTGGATTGAAAACAACGGCTCATCAGCGAGGCTTCAGATAGCCATCAGAGAGCGGCAGATCAGAGCAGCACCAGCATTGCCCCAGCATGCCTCGAAGCTCGCGATGAGTGGCAGGGAGAAGGGCCCCAGCGGACAAGAAAAAACAATTTCTTTTCCTGGCCTCAAAGCTGGATAGGACTTGGTAGTATTTGCATGGGATGGGAATCAAATCACCAGCAGCCCTGCCCCTTTCGCCGGAGAAAGCAACGGGCTCCGCAGCTTTAATCGCGCCTCTTCCCTTTAATTCCAGTCCCGTGAGCAAACGACGAGCCGAAGGCCGAAGCCGTTGTGTAGTGTATAGCCCGGCGTCGCGGACGTAGCCGTAGTACAACAATGCCGCCGTCGCCCGTCGCGCCAGCAGCCAGCCAGGTACAGGCGTACAGCGCCCGGACGTACGGCGGCTGCAGAAACGCATGCTCGGCCACCGCACGCACGAGGACACGGCGGCGCACGGGCACCGCCGCCGCCGCCGCCAAGGTGTGACGAGACGAGCAGGCGGGGGCGGTGGGGCTCGCATCTCGAGGAGAGCGGAGAGCCACCTAATCGCTGGCATGATGACGGGGTTTATGATGATCAAAGACCGCTTTTGGCACCCGGAGCATCATATTCAGACGCGATCGCGATCGAAAACCTTTCCGATTTCTTTGCCTAATCATTGCAGCCCCGCTTGGATCGCGGGGGCGCTGTCCGTCCCTCCCGGCGGCCGGAGGAGCGCCCGGCCGCCCGCTCCTCCTCCTCCAAAGGGCAAAGCGCGATGGTCAGAGCCTCAGAGGCACGCGCGGAGGTGACGTGGGTGCCTTTCCTAGGAGCTGTGCTGTGGTCTCGTCAAAGCTTTAACGAACTTGCCAGACTGCAGATATGCGTAACGCGGCTAGCGCTAGCGCCACTTGGACTTGGAATCCAAGAATTTCATATGTACTGTATCGTATCAAAAGTTTTATCTTATTTTATATAATAACCAGTTTGTTCTTATTAGTAAAAACGTGAAATGGAAAGAAAAAAAAATTCTAAAGGAGCCTTAGATACCACTTTATCGCTTGTATAAGGCTGCATTGCCTAGTAAAATCAAATATTTAATTCTAAAAAGAAACAAATATTTACACATGCATCCTATAGAAGCCTTTCTAATTACATTGGTGGGCTTGTTTTGCAAATATATTTGAAGCCTATTTTAGACATCGAACAAGACAACAGCAACAGCACTGTTCATCAACCTTAACGGCACTGAGTACCACTGTTCATGAAAGCACTATGCAGTACTGTTTATCAGGCTGCAAAATCAGACGGCGGATGCGTTCAGTCTGTATGCATTTTATCTCAGTCGAATACCTCGGCTACTGTTTGGGTCATTTTTCTACTCCCACTGTTCCAGATCATTAGACATCTTGATACATTACTTTTTTTAATTATATATAGTATAACAAAAGATACAAGTATATCTAGAAAAGGGTATCATAGAGGCAGCGAAGGATTTCTTCTGCAATGTATCCATCCTCTCTCCTCCCATGCAATGTACGAATATATGTTTGCCGGTTAGAAGACAATGCCACATCAAGCATCAATCATCAATTCTTCTTCGCCCGAGTGCTGAAAGCCTCGATCAAAGGGCTTTTCTTTAGATCCAACCAAATTACATGTAGGAAAAAGAATTTATAAATTGACTACACAATATACCAGGCAGCACGTGCATCTTGCTGACCAGCAAACAAACATGGAGTGCAGAAATCATTCCGCAGGAGGCAGATTCCACTTCACAGGGAGAATTTTGATATGCCTCTGCGCGCTATCATTTACAGGGTCAACAAATTCAGCGCAGCAAAAGCGAAAGGTACAACTCTTTTCAGTTTAAGGCATAGGCAAAGGAAATAACATCTGGAAGATTCTGATGTACCAGCTGAACATAGGCAACCAAACCAGAGTCAAACTGGAAGGTTTTGTCATGCCAGGAGCACAAGTCAACAAAATGCGGATGGGATAATGACTTGGTTAAAAGCCTCGGTTTTTTACCCCCTCAGTTTCTTTTTTACCATTTTCCTGTACAACGGAAAACAATTTGGCTCAGATGAGCTTGAAGTATTGATTTGCTTGCCTAGAGAGACGCACGGGGATGATTTAACACTCCATTTAGTTTCTGTTCACAAAAGATGGCTGAACCAAAGTGAATGGGGCCCTTAACCAAAAATCTGCAAAAAAATAGACTTGCTATCACTCGGAGCAATGGTGCATCACTTGATGCAATGTGTCCCAGCATTTGAACAAAGGGCACATGCAAAAAAGCATGTCAGATTGTTGTCAGCAGAGTCATGGCACCTTCTTCAAGTCCTGGACATCTTGAGTCCTGAAAAAATTAAAACCTATCAAATCAGCAAAACTGAACATCATTGTGACCAGAGTACCAATACTCATGCAGGAAGTCGGTTAATTCTATTCTAAAGAAATGCGTAGTGGTAACTCAATCAGCAAGCATCCAAATATAGAAAGGAAGTTCAAACATATGCAGTTGATAATAATGGGATATTGCATTATTACAAAACCATATGGAGCCATGAAATATAAAGGAAATCGATACCTCTGAAGAGAGCTGGATCCTTCAGGTTGATCTTCATCCTCCTCTTCCTCCACTTCATCTTCGTCACTGTCAATTTCCAGAAGACTCAGTCTGCACTGGGTCAACACTCTTCTCATCAGGAACACGTTCAGGTAGTACTTTATCAAATCTATCCTGGGCTTTGAAGCAAAATTTTTCGACGCAACGGTCCAATATGTCTTTTGATCCATAACAGGAACCAATTGCTCAAGTGCATCAAACTTTAGTTGCTCATCGCGACTCCACAACTTAGAAACCTCCTCCCCCATAGAATCAAACTGCCACATTTTAAAAACTTGACCAAGTTCAGAGCGTAGCTGATCTCTTGCTTCATTTATGTGGAGCTGTCTGCAGAAGAAGGATCCTGGGTAGGGGCAACTACATGATCCGGGCCTTCCCTGCCCAACAGCTACAATGTCGGTTTTATGAACTTCACCCTCAGGAGGCCACATTCTAATCCCTAAAAACTTTGATGTCTCTGGGTCATTCCTGTAACACGAAAGCTCTTTCCCTGAAGGTTGCCCAGTCCAATCAGGTACCTCTGCCTGAAAGTGCTCACCTACTCCAATCTTTTTCCGTTGTGTGAGGAGCAATGATGCCATGAGTTTCATTCTCTTAGCTAGCCTCTCAGATTTCCTTGTTGGCATGTTCAAGCACCCTTTCTTTTTTTGTTTGTCCCAGTAGAGCTTCCTTTTCTGCAAAATGAAATTTTCATCAGTCTAAAAGGGTAAGAAAAGGCAACTACATTGGACATCTTGGGGCAAAATGCAAGCTGAAACAAAAAATTATGGGAACATAACCTTGTAAACAATTGGCATCTAAAGGAAGTGATGAAATTTCAGGGCATTTTAAGCAAGGGGAAGTGCCAAAACGCAGGCTGCAGAAAAATTGAGTGCATAAGAGACATGCTTGCCAAATATAGAGCAGCAGCAAGCTCCCTGGCTTATTGTTGAAATTAGAAACCCTTCATGGGGCCTTCAAAATGTCATAATCAAGCAACATCGCATATTAAATAGTATCGCTATGACTCAGGAGCATCCATTTCTACTGTGGGTATTACCAAATTCCAGCAAACTGTATAAAATGTAGAAGCCCAAGGGTATGTTGTGACAATGTATATCACTAGCATTCTAGCATTGCTCATTCCTTGAAAGACCAAAACATGCATAGTTGTACAGTTTTCCAACGATCTTCACATATAAACCAAGGACTCCTACTAAGAACAATGGGTTACTTTCTCAAGATAACCAAATACTAACACTGTAACTTTTGGACTAAACTTTATTGATCTCCATTCCAAAATGTAGATTGCTTTAGTTTTGTCCAAACCCCGAAGCCAAACTTCTCCAACTTTGACCAATTTTACAGAAACTTATACCGACATCTACAACAATTAGTTTCATTTAATCCACCATGAAATATGCCTGTGTAACGCAGTTATTTGGTACTGTAGATATTAATATATTTTCTATAAGAAATGGCCGAAGTTAGAGAAGTTTGAATTACGGCAACACTAAAAAAGACCTACATTTTGAAAGGGAACATCAATTAAGAAAAACATAGTATCTAAATACTATTCAGTTCGAAAAACTATCCCTAGCATCCCCACCTGCCCAGCACGAGAACTCCTTATTTCAGTAAAAAAATAATTCGGGTTCCTTATGTGCCCCCCCCCCCTCCTCTCTGTGAACGGAGAAGGAAACACCTGCTAGAAGTACAAAGGAGTGCCTCCTACCGAATACAGTCAACATGCACCCATCTAAGCCGAAAAGAGATGCACCACGGACACCATATTTGTCATTGGAAATTCCTAGCCAGTTATGTCTAGGAACATGGGACTAAGGACATTTTATGAACACAAATATTCAAATATGGCTCCCAAAGGTTACACTAAACAGAAGCATGTACCCCAGCAGATGCACAAGAGGCAAACGGGTGCACTATGCATGCTGCTACTTCATTTTAGGTTGCGATGAGCAAGCAGACATGGTAGAGCCAAAATCAAAGGTTGGCCCATCCATGGCTCGTCTCCACCTGTTCTTGAGCAGTTCTCCCGACTTGCCTGCTTTCACCCGTTATTTAGTTATTCGCACCTGACTTAGCCGTTTTTGCCTCTTGTGAGCTATGGGGTGCATGTTCACCATCCGACTTAGCCATTTCACCTCCTGTGAGCTATGTGGCACACGTTCAAAGGCATGAGTACTGAAATTGAATCTTGATGATGCTCATCCAGCAGAAATCGGCATCTCAGAGCAGGGTGAACGATCTTCCAGCCATCTACGAGCATTGTCTCTTGCCTCTTACTTCTTTTTTAGAAATGTCTCACTTCGATCCTCCAGCCATCTATGTGCTTGACATGTTTTTTTGCTTATGGAGAGGAAAATCAGATGAGAGAGAAACCAAGGAATTATGAGTTTTACCAATGGCGAAATGGTGTGAGCTGCAGGGTGGGAGGCAAGCGGATGGGGAAGTGATCAAATTTGGGCCCGATGAGCAACAACAGCAGATAGAAGCGGCCTAAAAGGAACCAAAAATTGAAGCAGTGGCCATAAAGGAAGTTCGTTTTCCAGGATGGCAAACAATCCAATACCTTTTCTTGTGATGGAAAATACAGATTTTTTTTACAATTAACAAAGCTTTTCATAGAAAGGGAAATACTTCACATGCAACCAATTTAACTGATCCATTACAACGACGTGTTTTGGAACCTCTGCTTCATCAACGAACCACCAACAGAGTGATTTAAGCCCTTTGATCTCATGATTGTAAGCAAGTTGTACAAATCTGTCGTATGTATATCAGCACCCATGACTCAGCATAACAAATGGTTTTTTAATACCACAGATCCCCACATACTTAAGTCACATAGAAGTTAACTAAAACATTTTAAATCCTCAGAAAAATTCAACAACATAAACTGCCCTTCAAATATATCTCTCCAGCAACTTCCAAAGGTAAAGCGTTATTCTGGGTGTGGGATCAATAAACCACACACACAATTTGCATGCAGTCGTACTATGCATTGGAAACTATACAAAACTAGCACAGTAGATAAGCTATATATATCAAATCATTCATCCACATGGAATGAATTTTGCCAACATTAGCACCACTCTACTTTGCATGTGTGCCTTTTCCTCACTGTAATCTGAAGGATATTAGTATCACCCTCAAGCACAGGATATTAGAACTGGAATTTTTGCTTGTCCCTAAGTCCCTAACACAAGCCTGTCATACTGTTAAGGCTTGTCCTAATTCCTCTCTAATTCACAACCACTCTTCTGCAGCCTCCATGCCGCTTCAGTCTCCGCCTTCAAGTCAAAGTTGAAAAGACTTTGCAACCCTTTCACGTGTTCTTCACCAGATATAGAGCCTTTTTGGTTGTCTACATTAGCCCTGTGCAATGCATTTTGTACATGTTTGATTGCCTGCAGAGGCTCTTATGCAGGCTTGCACAGAACGCAAAGCAAGCCCAACGCAGCAT
Source organism: Bothriochloa decipiens (assembly GCA_023333625.1). Taxonomy (NCBI): domain Eukaryota; kingdom Viridiplantae; phylum Streptophyta; class Magnoliopsida; order Poales; family Poaceae; genus Bothriochloa; species Bothriochloa decipiens. Next base: position 52,124,845 of record CM041634.1, read on the forward strand.
TTGGCGGGTATGCCAGATTTGGCCGTATTAGGCAATGCAGATTTGCACTAGCCCATAGTCACATAAAAATGAAATAATCTCACCTCCCTAACACTACTAAAACATGAACCCTCTACTAGAACATGAAGGTGACTATATACAACAGAATGAAAGCAATCAAATACAATTTTACTAAATGCAACTTGCCAGTGCAGCACAACTAAACATCAAGACATTGTATACGCAGGTTAAGACTAATACAAGCAACCAATCGCACCCATAGCAACTAATCACAGCCATACTGACAGGACATAAACGCCATGCATCATCGTATGAACATGACAAGAATATCCAGAAAGATAGGAGACGGTATGCTTGGTAACTGTTATTTGGAAAATAACATAGTTCGTATTTCGATAAACAAAAAACAGCCTATGTACGAATGGCTTCACATCAGCATTAAAAGTTTCATGATACATAGCTTCTAGAAAGTTGGGACATGCAAGGTATTTATTCCTTGGTTGGCCATGCATTTAACCATGTTCCATTTCAGTTTGCTAATCTTCCCGATTTTTCTATTTTCAGTACAAACGGTATGCCAGAAAAAAAAGGAGCATAGATGGTAAAAAAATGAGCTCCTTGAAAAATGTACCTATATTTGTGTATAGCCAGAGAATAGCATTCTTTTCAGTACAGAAGTAGTATTAAACTTATCGAGTAAAAAAACTGATAGCCCTATCAGGTATCTTCCAAAACACTTATGGCATTATTCGAGAGAGAAAAAACACTTATGGCGTATCTGCCATGAATAACAATAATAAGAACTAAAAGCCTTTTGGGCTGGCAGTGGATGGAAGCCAAGGGAAGTCGGAGCTGCTGCCAGCTTGGCTTCCATGCTCTGCAGCGATGACCGTGGCAGTGTGTCATGTTTGTACTCAGCCGCGTCGTTTGGGGTGGTTAGCCTCTCAGGTGCCTTTCTGGTATCTCGTCCGGCTAACCTACTTGTACATAACATTCTTTCGTCTTAATTGAGTGGCAGAGCTCCTGCCTTTGTTAAGGAAAAAAAAAAGGCCCAAGCATGTTACGCAAGTTAGAGTAGACGAAAGCCTGGGTCAAGGCTCGAACACATGGACTGATTTTTATACAATCCTATCCAGGAACAATTTTTTGGGTATACTTGATTCTCTCAAGTCTCTCTTTACTACCCCTTCTCATGTCAAGTTTAACCATCCTGGTGTAAAAAATATAGAAGTTTGGACTGTTCTGTCTCTTCCTGCATTATCAACACACCTAGGAGGACACTATGCACCGGTGCCTAGGAACATCCAGTAATGCATGTAACTAATTTTCCAGCTAGTGTGAAGTACCACTTAGGGCCTAGAGGGTTATTAGGACTTGGGTCTCTTTGTTGGGTGGGACACCAATCCATGTACCTTTACCAATTAACCAATTTCAAGCTAGTTTGTAGCAGTAGCAACTACCCTTTGCTGTCTGAAGCATTAGGCAGAGGATGTTAAGCCAGAATTTTTCCATTATCTAAAAAAAGTGCCACTGAGACGTGAGAATATGGCCATGTTTGGCACAGCTTATTCCCTAGTTTGTCCAAAGATATGCAGAAGTTGTGTCCGAGGGCAAGATCACATGGCAGCTTAACAATAAGCAGAATCAGAGAATTAACTAAGCAAAACGAGCAAATTCTGCTTTTCGCAAACTCTGCAAATAAGTGGATTCAGGACAATCACAACTCCACAAGCAGTTTCAAACAGGGACAAGTCACATGTTAGTGCCGTAGGGGTACTACAGCAGGAGCGCAGCAACGCACGCGGTTGGCTCTCCACTTCCGAGATGCCCGTTGAGAGACCAGCCAATTGGGTGGCCATGTTGCTCATCTGCCGCGACACACTTCGAGTGCTTTGAGCAAGGATGGTGGCCGACCCTGGCACAGACAGATCACCGTCCTACGAATTTGGCATGGTCTCTGATAAAACGTTGTTAGTGCCTAGGGATCGAAGGGAGTAGCTATGGGAGACTGCGGGTCGGCGCTTCGACAAATTCCGTCATGCGAGCGCATTCAGACTGTCGCGAGGGAAAGAGAACGCAGGACGCAGGGGGCAACAACTGTGTTATTCAGCTTAGCATAATCTGGGTTATAATACAAGATTAGGCACACGCGCGCGCACACCCAAACGCCTTAATCCTCCTCCTGTTCATGGTTCGGTCATTGCCGAAATCGTGGGCGCACCTATGTCTCCTGGCGCAGTGCCCTTCTTCCTTCTGCTGTAGGTTAAGCTGGCCATAACATCACACCATGACAACAGAAATGATGGCTTTTAGTGCATCTCCAAAAACTCCTTACAAACATTTGCCAAATCATTGTTTATACCAACTGGCCAAAATGAGTAGGGAGCTAATTTGTTGCCTTCCCCCAATTGTTTGCAATATTTGGTTGCAAAAAAAATTAAAAGGGGGCCCACAACATAATTTTGCTCGCTCCTCCCAACCTCGTTCGCACGCCGCCACCAATCAGCCGCCTGCCAGCCAACGCCCCCACCCCCAACCAGCTGGTGCCACCCCCAGCCGGCCTCCGCAGCCAGCCACAGGAGCAGCCAGGGACAAAGAAAACCGCGCGAAGGGTGGAAAAGATAGCCGTCAAGTGAGGATACAGAGCACAGAAAGCTTGCATATATGTGAGGAGTTGGAGGGGAGATTTACCATTCGCGTATCTTTAGGGAGTTAAGCTACAAAACTGTTATAGGGCCTTTTGCCAAAAAGAAATGTTGTTTTAAGCATTAGAAATGTTCTTAGGTCCTGTTTCTTTTTCTTGCAAACAAACAGATAGGTCCCAGATTATAACAACCCATAGACCACATTTTTACTATCTCCGGCCATAATTAGATAGATGGCGTTTTGGACTGCAAAAAACACTATCTTTTTCACGAGCATGCCAATTATTTCATTAATAGGACTCAGAAATACATTAAAAGTTACCCACTCATTAGGAAGCGCCAAGCTTACCAGAGAGGAGAGCCAAAACACAAGAAAAGAACAACTGAAACAAAAACTGGAGGCGAAAAACAGCAAGAGTAAAGACAACCTCGACTCCCTAACCAGATAACAGCAAAAGAACACTAATTACAGGTCAAATTTGCTGTCCAAAACATACTATAATTAGGACCGGAGGGAGTACAATCCATCAACTAATTATGACCAGAGGAAGTACAATCCAACAGTCTGCTCCCCCTTCCTGCGCGCTAATTGTGATAATATGCAAGCTGCAATCCACAGCCCGCAGGCTGAAACAAACAGGGCGTATTATAAACTTTGATAGCTTGACCCTAGATACTAATATGGTCCTAGTCAGGGTTCCCCTCCCAGACTGGATGTGTCTGCTCCAGCACTGGTTGTCAAAAGTACATGATTCCTATGCAGTGACGGTGATCCTACCCACTCGCGACACCTGGCACTACCATCCTGGCATCCTCCGACCTGCAGTCTCTAATAATCCCAGGAAGCCAAATCAAATAGTACGGCATAGAACAAACGGATGTGACAAATCTTAGATGCCCCTTGTCCAATCCATAAAGATCAGTACCACAAACAGAGCAAGGCAGCTGCAACAGGCTACCGAAAACCACGTTTCCTAAGAATTGGCAACAGAAAACAATTCAACAGAATACGAGAGTTTTGCGCTGGAGCGAACTAACCTTGAAGCTGGGAAGCTCTTCTGCGTCCTCCACGTCCTCCAATCTAAGGTAGCGAGCCCGCCGCAACGCGAGCACGTGCCGCTTTCTCGGCCTGTGCTCCGATGGCGCCGGAAGGGGAGCCACGGGATCCGCTGCGAGCTCCCGCATCCACCGCACTAGCACCCCCAGATCCCCACCCGCGGCGCCGCCTTTGCCGCCTCCCGCGCCGCGCAGCACGCTTCCCCTGTCGGCGAGCGCCTCCAACCGCTGCCGCGTCTCTCCGCCGCCATGCGCCTCTGCAGGCAGCGGGGCGAGAACAGCCGAGGGAGTGGAGGACGACGACGACGAGGAGGAGGCGCCGCCGCCGGCGATGTGTGGCTGGTTACCGCAGTGGCCGCCGCCTAGGGTGCCGAAGGGGTCGTCGCAGAGCTGGTGCTGGTACATCCCCACCATCGAGGCGAGGAACCCAGCCGCCGGAGGCAACCGCGGCCGGTTGCTGATGGGGTCGCCGGCCGCGCGCTGCTCGCTGCTCCCGCCTCCGCGCTCGATATAGCTGTAAATTGTAATTTCGGAACCGAATGTTCTGGGGTAGCGAGTTGAACGATGACGCGCCGATGTGATTCGGGGGGGGCGGCGAGGGTAAGAGCATGGGCCCATCTGTCAGCTAGCGGAACCGTTTGGTCACACGAAATTGTTTCTAAGCAATAATTGTGATTTAGCGCGTCATTCTAGCATGGGCGTCCTTTTAGAATTTGGGAAGCAAAAACTGTACCGCACTCAACTCGATGACACATTAATTTTCTCAAATTGGGCTGGTCTGCTTTTCGACGTTTGCAAGCAACAGAAGCAAGCAAACGAGTACTAGGTGCTTTTACTTGAGTAGAAGCAATGGTGACCAACTGCTCGCATCACTCGCACCAATGCTCATAGTTCACTCGGTAGTCGGTGCCAAAAAAGCAAAAAAAAAAAAAAAAAAAACAAACGAGGAATGTCATTCTCTTAACTTTGATCAATTACACAAGATATTAATATTTACTCGAAAAATCTTAGAATAGGAAATTATTTAATGATACAGTCAGATTTGAGAAAGTCGCAGATACGCACCCTATAGCGTTATTTTTTTTAACAAAAGGAGCAGACTGATTTTCTACAAGTCACTAATTTTTTAATATCAAATAAATATAATTAGATTAGTTATTAAAAATATTTCTACAGTATTCTTATTTTCATATAATAAAAATAAAAAATATTTTCTATACATTTAGCCGGATTTACGAAGTTTAACTTACCCTAAGCCTATAGTTATTTTTTTTTTGATAAAAGGAGTACAAACAAAAAGTAAATTATTTGGAGAACAAATGGTTTGGTGGATGTGCCACGGAGAAAAGTTTGGCCGTAAGGAGTACAAAACAGTACTAAAGTACATTAAACTAACAAGGGCTATGATAGCAAATATACTTGATTACCGCATCTTTCCAAATTATTATAAAAAAAGTTTCGGCATTTCTAGATACATAAGTTTTGCTATGCATTTAGATATGCACTTACTATGTCTAGATTTGGAATGAAATGGCATCTGCCAATAACATTTCTTTTTATTATATGGTGCTCCCTCTCTTCGAAATTCTTAATTATTATGACTTTTCTTAATGCATACATATCTTATACCGCTCCGTTCCAATTTGCAGTTCGTTTAATTTTTTACCCTAAATTTGACCACTCGTCTTATTAAAATAAAATGAGTAATAAATTTTATTAAATTATTTATGACTATACTTTCGTAACATACCAATTTAGAGATGTAAATGTAAATATTATTCACTATAAATTTGATTAAGTTTGGATTATTTTAACCGACACGAAAACTACAGTTGCATTATTCGTGCACAGAGACAGTAACAAGGAATTATCCTCCAGTTGTTCCTAGACATCCATTTCCAAATGCTCAACAACTCCACGAATGGAAAGGATTAATTGATAACCAAAACTAGCCCGCGCCGAACAGGAGGGCAAGGGCAAACAATAACAGCAGCGACCATCCAACCTGTTACGATCTGTTGTGACCATGAATTGATTGGAGTTTAGACTTGGTACGAGAACCGGTTCTGTCAGATGAGACCCACCGCAGACCCAAATACAGTACTGAGGATTCCTGGATGTAAACTCGAGTTCAGCTGTTTCGAAAAAAAAATTGAGTTCAGTTCACGTTGAAAATCCACCAGCACCAGGTCCTGAAAAACAAACAAGGCAGCGCGCGGCGGGCAGGCGCTCTCCAAACCAAATCATCGTCCCCGTTTCCACGACACCCAAGTAAAAACAGCCGCGCTCGATCGAAAGCCGCACGAGCACGAGGCGAGGGAGGCCCCCTGACGGCGCGATGCCGCCGGCGCGGCCGGACCCTGAGCCGCCGCCCATCCACTGCCTGCTAGAGCTGATCAAGTCAGAGCCCGACCCCGCGAACGCGCTCGCCCACCTCGAGCTCCTCGTCTCCACCCGCCCGGCATTCGCTCCGCCGCAGCCGCTCATCTTCCACCTCCTCCGCCGCCTCGCCACCGCCTCCCCGTCGTGCCTCCCGAGGCTGCTGGGTCTCCTCCCGCGCATGCGCCACCGGCCGCGCTTCTCCGAGTCCGCGGCGCTCGTCGTCCTGTCGGCCTTCTCCCGCGCCCTCATGCCCGACGCAGCGCTCGCCGCGTTCCGCGACCTCCCCGCCCTCCTCGGCTGCAACCCCGGCGTCCGCTCCCACAACGCCCTCCTCGACGCGTTTGTCCGCGCGCGTCGGTACTCCGATGCCGACGCGTTCTTCGCCTCCCTCTCCCACGGCGCCTTCGGCCGCCGCATCGCCCCCAACCTCCAGACCTACAACATCGTCCTCCGCTCTCTCTGTGCCCGCGGAGACGTCGATCGAGCAGTGTCGCTCTTCAGTTCTTTGCGTCGTCGTGGAGTGGCCCCCGACCGAGTAACCTACTCCACCCTCATGTCGGGGCTGGCGAAACATGATCAGTTGGACAGCGCGCTCGACCTGCTCGACGAAATGCCGAACTATGGAGTGCAGGCAGATGCTGTTTGTTACAATGCGTTGCTAAGTGGGTGTTTCAAAACTGGCATGTTCGAGAAAGCCATGAAGGTCTGGGAGCAACTGGTGAGGGATCCTGGTGCAAGTCCTAACCTTGCCACTTACAAAGTGATGCTTGATGGCCTGTGTAAGCTTGGGAGGTTTAAGGAGGCCAGGGAGGTGTGGAGTAGGATGATGGCCAATAATCACCAACCAGATACTGTTACTTATGGGATCTTGATTCATGGGCTGTGCCGATCTGGGGATGTGGATTCTGCAGCACGGGTCTACTCAGACATGGTCAAGGCTGGGCTTGTTCTTGATATTGCTGTGTACAATTCACTCATTAAGGGGTTCTGTGAAGCTGGAAGAACAGGTGAGGCCTGGAAATTCTGGGATTCCACAGGTTTCTCTGCCATTCGTCAAATAACAACTTATAATATAATGATGAAGGGGCTGCTGGACAGTGGAATGGTCAATGAAGCTACAAAGTTGTTGAAACAATTGGAGAGTGATGCTTCATGCTCCCCTGACAAGGTGACTTTTGGCACACTGATCCATGGTCTGTGTGAGAATGGCTATGCTAACAGGGCATTTGAAATCTTGGAGGACACACGAAATAGTGGGGAAGAATTAGATGTGTTCTCATACTCATCAATGATAAACAGATTCTGTAAGGATGGAAGGACACATGAGGCAAATGAGGTATATGAGAATATGGTGAAGGATGGTTGCAAACCGAATTCTCATGTTTACAATGCACTGATAAATGGTTTCTCCCGAGCGTGCAAGATTAATGATGCTGTTAAAATTTACAATGAAATGACTGGCAATGGTTGTTGCCCAACTATCATCACATATAACACTCTAATAGATGGTTTGTGTAAGGCTGAAAAATATCAAGAAGCTTCAAGCTTAACAAAGGAAATGCTAGAGAGAGGTTTTAAACCAGACATCAGAACTTATGGCTCTTTGATTCGTGGCCTTTGTCGAGACAAGAAGATTGATGCTGCCCTTTGTATTTGGAATGAAATTCTTGATGCGGGTCTTCAGGTTGATGTTATTGTGCACAACATCTTAATTCATGGTCTTTGTTCTACTGGGAAAGTAGATGATGCCTTTTGTATTTATCTGGAGATGAAAGAAAAGAACTGTTCTCCAAATCTAGTGACCTATAACACATTGATGGATGGGTTTTATGAGATTGGTTCTATTGATAAAGCAGCATATCTTTGGACTGCCATTTTAGATAATGGTTTGAAACCAGATATTGTTACATACAATACAAAAATTAAGGGTCTGTGCTCTTGCAATAGGACACCTGAAGGAGTCCTGTTATTGAATGAGGTGCTTGCAGCAGGTATCATGCCAACTGTCATTACCTGGAGCATATTAGTAAGAGCTGTAATCAAATATGGTCCAATTCAGATATGACACCTTGTAATTCTTCATGGTATGAAGACTTCATATGGATCTAACTAACCAAGGATTAGCATCATCATACCGAAAATTTATGCTCTATATGGCTTTGTTTAACAAGGTATGAACTGATGTGCTTATTAAAATTGTTGATGTTCGATGATTAGTTAACCTAGAAAACAAACATGATAATTTTTTTAAAAAATATTATGTGTATGTATTTTCTACTCGCACCCATGATTTTGTCTTCAGAGGCATGTGTCTTTTCTTAAAATAGTATTCAGTTTTGTTTAAATTAGGGTGACATTTCTTTAATGTGTTGAGAATATAACACTCCATGTTTTGGCTGCTGAAACATTGCTGAAGCATATCTCTGATGCAAGATTAAACACAGCTTGAGTTTATCTGATCTCAGGATGGAGAAAGTGGTTTATTGTCCATACTACATGTTACTCTTGGATCCTAAGAACTGTATTGATATATTTCTTTAATGCATCAAGAATGTAACATATGTTTTGGCTGTCGAAACAATACCCATCTGTGATGCAACATTGTTAAAGGCATCTTAAGTTTATCAAATCTCAGGTTGGAGAAACCTGTGGTTTATTGGCCAAGCTACATGTTAAACCTTTTTTTGGATTATAAAAATTGTATAATATTTTTCTAACGCATCAAGAATGTAACACTGTTACTATGTTTTAGCTATAGCATTGCTGAAACATATATCTGATGCAAGATTGAAGACAGCTTGAGTTTATCAGATCTCAGGTTA
>CM041634.1:52133759-52144998 GCA_023333625.1 Bothriochloa decipiens
TGCAAGATTGAAGACAGCTTGAGTTTATCAGATCTCAGGTTAGAGAAAGCCTGTTGTTTATTGGCCAAGCTACATGTTAAAAAAAAATTTGGATTATAAAATTTGTATCAATATTTTTCGAACGCATCAAGAATTTAACACTGTTACCATGTTTTGGCTATAACATTGCTGAAACATATCTCTGATGCAAGATTGAAGATAGCTTGAGTTTATCAGATCTCAGGTTAGAGAAACCTGTGGTTTATTGGCCAAGCTACATGCTAAACGTTCCTTGGATTATAAACCATTAAAACGTTGTATCCATTCATGCTACTTTATACAGTTTACATTGCCTGTGGAAGATTACAATTTACATCCTACTGCTATGTCTGCAACTCCTTTTTTATTCTTCTTTTTTCTCTGTCTTCTCAGCTTTTGGTGGTGAGATATCCTGCTCGTAGATGACCTGAGCAACCAGACCAATGAAAATGAGACCCAGAGCAGCAACCTTCCTCCACTCCATCTCTGGTGTTGCAAAGATGGCATTCGCAATTGTAATCCCGAGTATTCCCATGAGGCCCAGGTAAATGTTCATACGAATTTTCGATCCTGCACTCTCTTTTGCAATCTCTTTGACCTTCTGTGCTTCCACCTTGGCTTTCACCTTTATTTCCTTCTTGTTCCGAGGCTTGACCTTGCCAAGGCTCTGGAAGAACATTCCTTTGTTTTTCTCTTTTTCAATCCAATCTTCAAAGTCCTCTAACACCTTATCGTTCATTTCTATCTCTTGCTTCTGTACCTCAGCCGTCTCCTCAAAGGCTTGCATCTTGCTGTCGAGCCTCTCCAATATCTGCCTCATCAGACACCGCAGTTCTTTGTCAAACAGTGAATACTGTAGGCTGTTGAACTTTTGATTGCAAAGAGATGCTCACCTGGTCACCAACCGCATCAAGTTCTTTCATAGCGTTTTGTCCAATCAGGTCGAACTCTGAGTCGGCGTCCTTGGCGAACTTGGTCAGGTAAGCAGAGCGCTCGTCCAAGAAGTCTGTGATGCGCACCTTCTGCGCCTGAAGCATGGCGATCTGCGCAAGAACCTCTTGCTGGCGTTTGTCGCCACCAATCGGCGAGGGACTACTGGCTTCGGCATCTTCAGAACTGGTGGCACAAATGAAAGATCTCTTCCTGCCTAGCAGACCACGCCGGAACAGAGAGGATCTGCGCAGCGAGGGGCATGACTGAATGGTATGGAGAGTAAGCATCTCCTATTCTCCTTGCGATTCTGTAGTCGCTTTGATGTTGCTGGTGTTGATTTGGGGTTCTGGGATTCTGCCTACCTCTCGTCGCTGGAGCCCGGGAACCATATCTTTTCCTGTTCCGTAACAAGACCAAACTGCCCTTGCGTGCTGGATTTCCTCAGGGCAACGTCGCTTGCCACTTTCTGCAGGAAGTGGACCCCCCCTGTCTCTGTTGTCCAGTTGGTGCGGCCGAAAATATCGAGCCCCACAAGGTGCCACGAAGTCATGAATCGGGCCGAAACGGACGCAGTTGGGCATCATGGGCTCAATCAAGTGTTGAAAGATAGATGGGCCGTAATGAAAGACCACGTACAAGTCCATGTCCAAGAAATTCCATCGATCATTGTCTCAAAAAAAAAAAAGGAAATTCCATCGATCATCGATCACTTCCTGCTAGATTTTTTCTTTGATAATATAATATGGCATCATTCTTGGCTTGATGTCACCACTCACCAATGCTATTATGGAATGAAATGGTAAGCTCAGGTTATCGCCATCCGATGCTGAGTTTTCCACACGAATTAAATATCCTAATGATGAGTTATTATTCGTGGGGGTGGACTTTCTCTGTTTGTCGCTTTTTGATCCATGTTTGTGAAGTGGAATTGAGATGTGCCCTAGTACTTCTCCCTTACCGTCAGCCAGGAGCTCCTTTGTTCAACGAAGTGATCTATTACATGATGTCACGACTTAAAATCTGTTTTTTTTTTAATCTCTCGACTAGAAGATCTTTGACCTAACGTAATTCCGCAAAAACACATGGAGCCGCCTATAAAACTCGGAATCACGGAACGATGTTCTCCCTCCCTCTGCACTGCGGTACTGCACAGCACAGCGCACATGATGCGAATCATTTACCTTCAGGCTTCAGCAGAATCGTCGGGATCACACGTCGCAACCATAGGTGGATCCTCTGGCATTCTGCCCCTCACATGCGACTCTGCTGCCTGTGCTCGGGACACCAGCAGACGAAACGGCCTGCAGCCCTCGCCCATGCTTGCCCAATCCCGATCTGTCAGAGGGGGGGCTCAGCTGCTCACTGCTCACTCAGTACTCCGTACAGGAGTAGAGTAACGCCGCGAGCAGACGAACATGGCAACATGCAGATGCCTGGGGGAGGCGAGGCGCGAGCTTATCGGTTCCGGGGGAATGAATGCCTTTGGTAACCCGGTAAGCGCAGCTAATTATCTGCCCATTTGGACCGCCCGACGCGTCGCTGTCGGCACCACCGCAGCCTCGTCTGCGTGCCGATGGTGCTTGCTCAGTTGCTCTCCTGCCCACAGCATCTTCTGCGGGTGAACGACTGAACGCAACGGGGCTTGGAAGTTTGGATCCATCAGTAATCGCAGTCAAGTTTCTGAACTCGCCGGCGATGGCGGTGCTGTAGTCGACTCAACAGTGAACAGGGGCCACGAAACACAAGCTCAAAACAGGGTGCACGTACTGTGATGTGCATCCCAGCAGTACAGACTACTCCGTAAAGTCCGTATACTGTAGTGCAGGCGATGTCGCTAGCTGTATTCGGTGTACTACTACTTGCTGCGTTACGGTCACGAAATGGCCAGCTGGATTTATTCTCAGCGAAATGGTCAGTTCGATTAATTCCTCACCGAAACGCGGTCACCGGTCACTTGGATTAATTTAGGCCTGACCGTCATGTTCTTCCATACTGATAATAATGGCTCAAATGAAAATGTCAACAAAAAATTAGTGTAAAATACGTACGGGCAATACCCCGGGGGTGCTCTGGCCGCGTATGATTCGTGGTGATATTGGACTTCCCAGAACCGGAAAAGCCGGGTAAACACTTTCGTACCGGTACGTTGTACGTACTTGTAGCCGTAGCTGTCCTTTTACGACCAAAGGGCTTTGCATATTATACTTGTGCAGATCGTATTGCATGATGAAGTCATACGGATATGTTCGTATGCAGATCTTATTGCATGGAGTCATATGGATATGTTCGTTCAATAAGTCATATGGATATCTATACATCTATATTATTGTGTATATTATTATTACTTAATACTTTATCTGTTTAAGTTGTAAGTCGTTCTGTTTTCTAGATACAGAGCTTTGATTATGCACTAGACATACATTTTATCTAGATCCACAGTAAAAACCCATAAGGACTTAATAGTTTGATACTGATTAGAGTACTAAAGCGCAGAGCAATCCTTCTGCCATTTTTTTATAGGTGTATATTTTGTTGCAATTGGCATGTTTACTGCTTTCTCTGCATTTCTGTTTTCTTTGTTCGCTTGCAAAACCGAATGAAAAAGACACGTCATGATGCGTAGGAGTACAGGACCTCCTCGAAGCGTATAGCATTTCACTAAATTCTGTGACTGGTACTACACATATTTTCCTAATTTTTTTTTCCTCTGAGAATCATGACTCGCTTGGGACGAGAAACAATGAATGAATTCTCAAAAGTAAATTCGCTTCGGGCAGAACACCAGGGAACTTTTTTTCTCCCAATGTCTCAAACGGACCTAATCGAACGCAATTGCCACAAAATAAGACGCCACTCTAGTAAAAATGTAAAACTCCCTGTGTTCCAGTTCCACTTGATCCGTGGCTTTCACCTGAACTAAGCCTGGTCCACTTGTCAGCCTGTGTGAACGCTGACGACAAGTCGACAAGCTTGCTGTTCGTGGAAGAGGCCTCACGCTGCGTTCACGTGGGCCGACCGGCGGCGATAGCTGGCGGAGCCAGAGCGGCGGCGGATGGACCACCAGGATGTCGAGGTGGTTGGTGCACCTGAGAAGTGACGCCGTCTAGTGGATTGGATTCTCGTCTCGATGTCCGATTCCAACAAACCACGGACGCTGCTTGCTGCAACAAGATATTTTGCGTGAAGCTTTACAGCTTTCTTTTGGTGGAACTATAGTCTACTTTATGGACCAATAACCAGCTGTTTACTATTTTTAAAGAAATTTAGCTACTAATAATTACTAGCTTATTTAGGTCTAGTCGAATCAAGCTAATAGTTTACCTAACTGTTAGCTAAATACCAGCTAATAAACATCTCACTAATTGAGCAAAACAGTTAGTTAGCTAATATTAGATATAAGCTATTAGCTAGCTAAATATTAGTAACTAATGATGGATTGAAATAGAGCCTAAGGGCATTCGCAATGGTACTTGAGCTGACGCGGAGGTGAGAGACAAAAACAAAGACTATTTATACATTCTTATTTATTGGACACACATGCTTTCTCATGTTCTTGGGTTACGTAAAGTCGTTTGGTCATCGCTAGCGACTATTGTCTCTCCTATTTTTTCCAGCCATATTAGATCTAGCTAGTTGTTGGGGGCGCCCTATACTATCTGTCTTGCAATTTTGACATTTCAAACTTTAGATGTAGACCATCTTAAGATCTTGTTTGGATCTGTTGGCTTTTAATAGTTAGCTAGTTAATTGTTCGTTGTTATTAGCTAGTTTGATCCAACTGTTAAGATAGTTTTAGTTAAGTATTCAGCTAAGAATTTGCTATATTTGTTTGGATCTAAAAAGCTAGTTGTTAGAAGCTAACTATTAGCTTTATCGATCTAAATATGGACTTGAATTCCCCATGCTCTATTTTTGTTCTGCAACTTATACCATACTCTTTTAACTCGCTCATCTATAGCAACAATGCAACATATAAGTATCTCCTCCATGTGATCAAGAGCAACATACGTGTATGTTACATAAGCACCCTTGTCAATTTAATAAATCCTTGCCTAAATTATGATTGAATGAGTCTTAGCTCTAAATATTTAAACAGGCCTATATCGAATTAAAGTATCACAACAGAAAACAAGAGGAAGTCATAAGGGCGGAACCGTCTGCTTGGATTAGGCTCCGTCATTCTAGGACGACACAGGCATATGTATAGAGTACTTTGATTGATAAAGATACTTGAAATACTTACACTAGTGATACTACATCACAACTTGCAGCCAACTTTTGGTGGATAAGTTAGGCAGCCATCTGAATATAGTACTTAGCAACAACAAAACTATCACGTAATATTGTGCTACTATACAATTGAATAATGTATAGGTGCTGGTACAAGTTAAATGCTTGATATCATCATCTCATAGCTTGTAGACTGGTCTTCTAAAAAATTTTGTATTGTCAGTTTTAGCAAATGGTGGTGTACTGAAAAGGACACGTCTAAATTAAACCTAGGTGGTCAGGCAACTAGATTCACGCATACATAGAACAGGTACAGCGCAATCTTGCAGAAGAAAAGACGGGCTTATCTACTAATAATAATTGTATACTGCGGGCCAAATCCACCGGCTGCTAGACATCATACCACTTGATTAGCCATACCAATAGTTTTTTTTCTTGTCTTTTCTAAACTTCAAATCAAGATATAAATTCCAAGTTTCACCCGACGACACGTCTCCTATATATGTTTTTTTTTATCTTACAGCTAAATTTTTCTGCGAGTAATTAGATTTACACATCTCTAAACATAATCAGTCGTTGCTACGGAATGGACAGCTGCATCTAGAATACAGTAATTGATTTTCTCTTATCACAGACAGGAGAGACAGACAGACCCCTTTTGAGCTGGTTGTGGTGCAGCTCAGCTCACTGAGCACTGTGCTGCGCCCGGCGGGCGACGCCATTTATCACCTCACCTCCTCCACCCGGGTGCTTACGTGGCGCCGCACCACCGGCTGATCGGCGCAGCAACGGAGTAAACGCTGCCACCTCCAATCCCCGTCCGTCCCTCGCTGATCTGCCCCTCATACCTCGCTCTCCCTCCCTTGCAGTTGCAGAGGCTCGGCTTGCTTCTCCCTCCAATAATTCGCCGCTTCTCTCCCTCCCGTCCTCTCACAAACCCACCACACCTGCAGAAATCACAGCGGCCGGCAGGGGTGGCAGCAAAAATCTCCATGCCCGCGCTCGGCCTAGATCTCCGGCGCGCCGGCCCCGCGCGGTAGCCGAGGCCGATCCACTCCCCGATCCCTCCCGGGCCAACCCGATGGGCGGCGAGGTGCCGGAGCCGCGCCGGCTGAGCCGCGCGCTGAGCTACGGCAGCGGCTGCGACGGCGGCGTCCCCGAGGAGGCGCTGCACCTCGTGTTCGGCTACGTGGACGACCCGCGCGACCGGGAGGCGGCGTCGCTGGTGTGCCGCCGCTGGCACCGCATCGACGCGCTCTCGCGGAGGCACGTCACCGTCGGTTTCTGCTACGCCGTGGAGCCCGCCCGGCTGCTGGCCCGCTTCCCGCGCCTCGAGTCGCTCGCGCTCAAGGGCAGGCCCCGCGCCGCCATGTACGGGCTCATCCCGGACGACTTCGGCGCGTACGCGGCGCCATGGGTCGCGCAGCTCGCGGCCCCGCTCGACTGCCTCAAGGCGCTCCACCTGCGCCGCATCACCGTCACCGACGACGACGTCGCCGTGCTCGTCCAAGCCCGCGGACACATGCTGCAGGAGCTCAAGCTCGACAAGTGCTCAGGATTCTCGACGGACGCCCTCCGCCTCGTCGCCCGCTCCTGCAGGTATTGCACGTATTTGTTTTTTCTGTGAATCTTATTGCACGTATTTTCTGTTTCTCGTGTTCATCTGCTGATCTGCAGCACGGTGTTTGTTCAGCCTGCTTTCCCATTTCGGTGTGTTGGGAAAGTAAGCTGGGTAGTTGCTCGCTTGAGTACTTGATCTTTTCCCCCTCTTAGAGAAATCATGATTGATCCGGTGGGGATATTCCTAAAACGGAGTAACAGATAAGCTTGAGCCGTGTGTCAGTTTCTCCAAGTACCTCGCTCGCCCGCTTCTGGGTTCTCCTTCTCTCTCTTCTGAGAAGAGAAAACAAGCTCCGATGCGATATTAGGTCATAATAACATGCAAGAATTTTCTTGAATATAAATCGACAAGAGCTTTGGGTATGCAAAAGACACATCCATAATACTGCTGGTTTGATCGTTAGTCCAGTGTTTTTTTTTTGGGGGTTTCCATCCATCTCAGTATGTACTTGGTCATGCTACGTGAGGAGCCCCCAGTTCTTGTGCAATAATTTTGCATAAGCAGGCTGTTTGAGGTGTGGACAAAATGACTGGTGATCTATCACTCCCAGGAGGCCAGGAGTACTCGTGTACTACATTGATTGGAATTGAACATGACTACTCTGACCCCAATGAAACATATTTTTGACCAAAATTCAGTTGCAGCTTTGCGTGTTGTTGATTTCAGTTAACAATTCGATCATGAACACATCTCATTTGGTACCACGTCTTGTCTTTCAGCCAGCATCTTTTCCCCTTCTTCTCCTTCCCAGAAGTCTTTAGATGATCAAATATTTATTTCTTAGTTTGAATTCTGTAAAGATGTTGTTGAATCGGCTGACTATGGAAGTTGAATAATAGATGTTCATGGAAGTTTTGTGTTTGATATATATATATCTCTATCTCAAATGGTTGCTATTATGTTTTGTGTGCTGAAGCTACTTTCCTTTTTGATACTGGAGGCACGAAACCATGGTGGATGCTCTGTTGCAGTTACAAGTAATTTTTCCTCGGGGAAAATATGCTCTGGTTTCTTTAGCAAGTCTTTTTTACTTATTATTTACTGATGCACAGTGAATTTACCGTTCTAGTTGCTACGGCTGCATGATATCACAACAGTAACATGTCATAAATCGTCTTGACAGATCTCTGAGAACTTTGTTCCTGGAAGAATGTACAATTGCCGATCAAGGGAGTGAATGGCTCCATGAACTCGCTGTCAACAATTCTGTTCTGGTGACACTGAACTTCTACATGACAGAACTCAAAGTGGAGCCTGCTGATCTGGAGCTTCTTGCAAAGAACTGTAAATCATTGATTTCTTTGAAGATGAGTGAGTGTGATCTTTCAGATCTGATTGGTTTTCTCCAAACCTCGAAGGCATTGCAAGAATTCGCTGGAGGTGATTTTTCTGATGGCGGAGAGTACACCAAGTATGAAAAGGTCAAGTTCCCACCTAGACTATGCTTCTTGGGTGGTCTTACCTTCATGGGTAAAAATGAGATGCCCATTATCTTTCCATATTCTGCAATGCTTAAGAAACTGGACTTGCAGTACACTTTGCTCACCACTGAAGATCACTGTCAGCTTATTGCTAAATGCCCCAACCTAGTGGTTCTTGAGGTAATGTTTTTGTACGTCTTTAATATTACTTGTGTGTCTAAAATAAGTGACTATCTAATTTCAACTGACAAGATAGTTGTTCTTGGCAGGTGAGGAATGTGATTGGGGATATAGGACTAGAAGTTGTTGCTGCTACATGCAAGAAGCTACGAAGGCTCAGAATTGAGAGGGGGGATGATGAACCCGGTCAAGAAGAGCAGGGAGGAGTCTCTCAGATAGGCTTGACAGCCGTAGCTGTTGGCTGCCGTGAACTGGAGTACATAGCTGCCTATGTATCTGATATCACAAATGGGGCGCTGGAATCCATTGGCACTTTCTGCAAGAATCTCTATGACTTCCGGCTCGTTCTACTTGACAAACAGAATAAAATAGCAGATCTGCCACTTGACAACGGCGTCCGTGCTCTATTGAGGAATTGCACCAAACTTCGGAGGTTTGCCTTCTACCTGAGACCGGGAGGGCTTTCAGATGTGGGTCTTGGTTACATTGGACTGTACAGCGGAAACATCCAATATATGCTGCTTGGCAACGTTGGGGAATCTGACAATGGATTGATCCAATTTGCAATGGGATGCACCAACCTGCGGAAGCTTGAGCTGAGGGGCTGCTGCTTCAGCGAGCGAGCTCTGGCAGTGGCCGTGCTCCAGATGCCCTCGCTGAGGTACATATGGGTGCAGGGATTCAGAGCCTCTCAAACGGGCCAGGACCTCATGCTCATGGCCAGGCCATACTGGAACATTGAATTTGAGCCTCCCAGTCCCGAGAGCGCTTATCGGGTGATGCCAGATGGACAGCCTTGTGTTGACACCCGTGCCCAGGTTCTTGCATATTACTCCCTTGCTGGAAGGAGGCCGGACTGTCCTCAATGGCTGGTTACTTTGCATCCTGCGTGACTGTAAATACGTCAAGCTGTCCGAGTGTGGTTATTGTACCAGCTGCTTGTGTACCGTAATAAACTCTAGTGCTGTAGTGGAGGTCTAGTGCAATAAGGTGCAGTTGTTGCTTGTACTAGTATCTAATCCTAGGAGGATGTTCTATGTTTTCCTTTCCCCGGAACTGTATCTTGCTCCACTGTAAATATCAGGAAAATGGTTTTACTAGTTTTGGCAGTGCCAGATGAGCTGAAATCGTGGATCTCAGAGGCGCACTGCATGCACAACAGATGAGCTGAAAACTACGTTTTGTCACCTCAAAAACTGATAAAGGGGCAATGCATTTGGATGTGTACTGGAATGTCTGGACTCCGAAGCTCGAGTCCAGGTCCAGCACCAGGAAGACGACGGTCACTACAAGAAACGGATGGGTCCGGCCCTCACTTGCCACTTGGAGCCCCTACGTGAAGTATTACGTGGTCTCGGTTGGCAGCGACATGGGCCGTCGCCGAGTGGCGGGGGACATGTCATCTGTGCCCAGTGCCCACTCAGCCACCGCGGCAACGGTGCCCAGAAGGCGATAGCATCGCGTTCCAGCGCAATGGCCAACTGCTTGGTGACTAGCAGTAATGGCTAGCGAACAAAAAGGGTAGCCCCGCCGCTGAATCGACGAGTGGGGGCGGCTTTCCTCGTCGGGAAAAGGACGTTTCTGTCAGCTTGCCCGTGGATTCTGGGGCACCATTTCACGAAGAAGAACCCGTTTGATCTGAACATGCCAAGGGCAGATACGGGGTTAGGAGCAGCTGGAGTTTGTTGTTACGTCCACTTCTGTAACATTCCATTCCAACTGAAAGACGATTTATATTATAATTTACCCCTAGGATTCCAGAATGTTACTCTACCGATCCAAATCTTGAGAACAATTAAACAAACATGTCGTATCCCGTGCATGGCTTTCCTCCAATGCTCCGCCACAGGGTGCCTCCAGGATCCACTGTTGATTGTTGATGTTTTCATTCAATTTGTTGGACAATGGCTGCGAAGGAAGCAGAGCGCAATTGCGTTGGTCTTTTTCTCCAGACCATGCATTTGATCCATGTCTGGTGGCCAATTGAGGAGCATCCTTTTTCCTTGCACCGTGTTTAATCCATGACATTGATTTTGTTGACGAATTTATTCAATTTTGATGCTAGTCTGATGGAGCGGCAACTTGATCTTAGTATCTTACACATAAACTGATCTTTTGGATTCCATGGAGATTTTCTTTTTCATGAATTTGATTTTGTACAAATGCGATGAAAGAGAGTATCAGTCTGATGTAAGCCTTGAAGATATCATGCTTGCTTGTATAATTCTCCACAACCTGAAAATTGAAAATGAGAAGGATATATAGAAGGTTACACTATATATATATATATGAAAGATGGTCGATGGTGGTACCTACTATATATTATATAATATTATATATTTATGGGTTCTGATAACATATATATAGGTTCTAGAAATATATACTATATATATGGTTTGCTATTTGATAAGATATGATTCTGCAAATTGTGTTGGACTGCAGCAATTTTGCCGTTTGTTTGTTGTCAAAGTGTGGTGTCGTGGCACAGTTGATCAATCTCCATGTTGTACTGCATTTAAGTTATTCTTTGTATGGCTATTAATATAGAAATCACGTGTTGGAGAGGATGGTTTCTATTAGACATTAATGAGTACTTTTCTCTCTTGGAATTCACTCCTAGAAACTACCCATTGGGACTGCCCTAATAACCCGAATGTAAAACCAAGACGCAAGACGGCTAGAATCATGGTATTAATAAGAGAGCTCTATTCTTACTGCTGGGCTGCTGGCTGGTATATTTGGTGGAAGCGGCTGCGATTTGTACATGGGAAGATCATCCAGTGACCCTCGAGATCGGCCATGTCTATTGCACTACTGTGGCGCTAACAAAAAAAAA
>CM041634.1:52145398-52156645 GCA_023333625.1 Bothriochloa decipiens
AAAAAAAAAATTATAAAGCAGCAATGAAGAACGACAGGGATGGTTGAAGCCTCCAGAAGAGAAAGTAATGATCAATGTTGATGTGGCCTTTGATGAAGATTGGGGGATGTGGTAGTGTCGGCGCTATCATAAGAGACAGCACTGGAGGAGTCTTAGTTGCTGCCCACAACTTCGATGCGCCGATGACGGAAATAAGGATTGATGCTAGCGCAATATATAGGGTGCAATCGGCTAATTATCCAATCAGGTTGCTTGGAGGTCATACAAACAATGAGAATGGATGCTTTATGGCAAATTCGGCAGCTGCATTATATGACGAGTGTAACGTCATATGGAGCAAGTTTCGGGATACAGTTATTGAGCATTGCATAAGGAAGCAAACTAAGCGGCACGGCACATAATTTAGTAAGAGCAATGCTGCTCAAACAAAATTGCACCGCGAACGATGAGTTCATACTCGATTACAAGCCGAACTGTTATTTTTTTTAAAGAGAATTCTACTCTTGTCTTCATGTAGTATCCCGTGTGTTTCTTTTTTGAAACTGTATCCCACGTTTTTTTCGAAGAAAACAAGTCAAAAATGGCCTCGCTGCCAAGGAAGCTGCCTGATTTTTTTTTTCTTTGAGCACGGAAGCTTGCCTGATGTAAACGGCGTCTTTGGGTATTGGACCTTGGGTACTGGGCCTTCGGCCTTGGGGGGCTGGGGGCTACCCCGAACATCGGAAGTCGTTCGGCCTGGTACTGCTCCTATGCGAGATCGTTTTCCACTGTCATCTCCACCAATCACCAGTGTCGTCATCCGCGACGGCGCTCTGTCTGATGCGGTAATCAGGTCGTATAGCGATACAGTAACAGTTTGTGTCCATAGATTTGTTCATTTGTTCGTAGATTTCTACTTCTTCAGAGACTGCGCTTGCATTAACCGCGTCCAACCGTTCTCATCAGTGGCGCTGCTAGGTAATACATGATAGTGCAGAAGTGTGTGATAACACAGAAACATGGGGGTGTTTTAGTTCCCATTTCATTCAAAAAGATCCTAGGTTTTGGTCCATCATTTTGCATAATGGAACTAAACACCATGCAAAAATTCTGGCAAAAAGGTGCATTCTCATTTTGGATTTTTGGCCTCAAGAGGCTAAAAAAGCCCAAAAGCCCAAAAAGCACTAGGAAAAAATTTGATATCTTTTATGCTGACTAGCTCTCCCGCTCTGATATTGCAATCATACATGTTTAAACTTGCCAATTAGCCAAAGGATAATTAGAATTATACATGTTTAATGGCGGAGGCAGCAGGGGCCATGACCGCGATCACGAATTCACGATTGAGGAATACAGCTGCCGCAGCGCCGCCGCGCAACAGCCGCCCGTAAAGGCAAAGGCACCTCCGTCTCCGTCCGGTGTCCAGTTCCATGCAGTGGCTCTCCGATCTATTGCCTGCAGTCTGTAGTCTTCATCTGATCATCCATCATCCGTTCAGTCCTTGTGAGGACTTCATTCTTCGGGTAGACAGGTACGTATATGTTCTTTCTATTCCAATTTTTTTAGCTCTATCGCTTTGTAGCTAATGCCTAATTGGCTAATTAAACTACTATTTTTATATTAAAGGATAATCATCATGATGAGACTTAAAAGGACGACGGTTGACTCCTTTTACAAGCGAGACAATGTTGATGTTTCGATAGATCAAGGGCCAGATTGTTTAGTAATTTACATTGAAAATGAGACTGCATTGGAGTTTACAACCAATCAGCTTATTGATGACTTCCATGTGATCCAGATGCGCAAAGCAAAATTTAAATAAAACATATTCGTTCCTTTAACTATTTATACTTATCGTTATATTTCTTATCGCAATATTGTCACAATATGCATAATTGATTGATTGATTTATTTATTTAATAGAGATTTTGGTGATTCAATATATCATGTCCTTTTGGACCTCACTTTCCCTTCTCCATTTCACATTCCAACCTACTCCCTCCAGCTGCATAATTTAGTTCACTTTGGACAAGCAAATTGACTTCCTTTTAGTTCTTGCTTGCTATCAGAAACATCAAGTTCTCCAGGCAGCAGGAAGTAATTTTGTTGTGCGGTGCAGGCATCCAAATTTGCCAGCCTCGGTATTCAGAAAGGTCGAACCCTTGATGATGACTAACGCAGTACTCACTGTATAACTCTGCAGATTGCAGTTCTGAACTTTCAGCCATGTTAAAGGAAGGACTTCTGTGGAGTGTGAATTATCAGACTTGGAACTTCTGCAGTTATTTATCTCTAATGCAGATTGCAGACTGGTTGACATCAGAGCTATTGGAATCACTAGCTGTTTGGAGATAAAGATTTGAGTGGCATCTTTGTTGAAGGGATGACATCTGTCAGTCGCGTCAGTATATGCAGGTGCCCACACATTTCCCATCGAGCACCAGAAAATGAGCAGAAGATGTCGAGGTGCGGTGGGCTAGTTGATTGGAATAATCTGATACAGTAGTATATGTTAATGGCGCCTATCATAGATCCATACTTTTTTTTTTTTTGACAAATATCATAGATCCATACTTGAATGTCTGTTCTTTACACAATGCGTTTCACAAGTGGTCTAACTTCTCTGGCGAGACAAGTTCGAGCAATAAATAAAACCATTCTTTTTGGACAAAATAAATTACCACAAAACCATTCTCAGGAAGCTATTTCTACCTACCCGGCTCAATAATTCTGCTATTTGATTGACGTTGTTTGATGCGAAGAGTGCAATATTTAAGGTGCTCGCAAGTCAACCACGGAGAAGGGAAACATGTCAACTATGGTGGAAGTTCACATTTCGCTGTACTACCTGCTAAAGATGCTCTAGCTGCTATACCAAATTGGAGCGCAGGTACACGCACTCAGATAGCTGGTGTTAAAAGAAAAAAAAAGAGGCTCTACTTCTCTACTAGTGCGCTCTAGGTATAGGTAAAAAGAAAATGACAATAATGTTGTTCAGCAATTCCACATGGTTACTCTTTCTTTATTTTTTTTTCCCTCTCGGTTATTGCGACAGGCACGTCGTGCTGGTGGTCCGGCGCTAGAAAGGGGGCCTCCGGGCTCGGAATCTGGAATCTCTTCCCTGCGCCTCTATTTCCTCAATTATATCGTCCATTTGCCGAATCCGAACATTTGCCTGCCTGAGTGAGGGAAAAAGGGCTAACGCGGAAAAAGGGCAACGGGAGGCGCCCAACGCAGCAACGGCACGAGGCGCACTTCGCCGACCCGCCCCGCCGTCGTCGCGTTGGATTCGCATGAATCCTGCGTGTGCCCGAGCCCGAGTGCGCCCCGGGGCCCCGCGGCTACTTCAGCCCCACCCGGCCACCCCCACTGCCTGGTGCCCTGGTGCCTGCGCGCGGCAAGTTGCGCGGCGAGAGCAGCCTGGCTCTGGCCCTCGGCGTGTGGCTGGAGCCAGCTCAGGCAGCAGAGGCAGCACCACACACACAGGCCTTCGTGTTGTGTTGTGGACTGTGGTGTGTAGCGTACTGTAGTGTGCATGGGACAGGGGCACGCCATGATCAGCAAACGCAACAGGCGAACCGAGGCAATAAAGGCGAGCGCGATTAAACAAAAACGGGGTGGTTAGCGGCCGGGGGACACCATCCACCACCACCATCCAGCATCTTCAGATTCAGAGATACTCATGTGGTAGTATCAGTAGTGTCAAGTGTGTGTGGAGAGCAGGCTGCAGCAGTAGCACCCGGGATTTTATTTTATTTCATTTCTATATTGATTTCAGGCGCTTTTACGCTTTTGTCCTGACCAGACGAGACAGCCCATTCGCCGGCTCAGGGTTATCAGAATTCAGAACAGTGCGATCTGGGCACGGAATCGCAGGTGAAACCGGGACTGGGAGACGAATGATGATTCGTGGCGGGAGAAAGTAGACTGGTCAGGTCAGGCGAGCGGCGAGCGGCGAGCGGCGAACGGTGCTGACGTCACACAACTGGAATTTCCCGCGGCTAAGATTATCCGCAACGGTGTCCTCCGCCGCGTCCTGCAGGAGCGTATCTAGGACCAAAACGTCGTAGCGGGGTCCTGGACACGGTCCTGGGACGAGCAGGAGCGGCTGTGGTCCTGGCCCTGCTCTGGATGTACGGCGTATCCTGGGAAGCACGCGGGGCCCACACGGAGAAGGGAGAGAGGGAGGGTGCAGAGGGAGGTGGAGGGCAGCCCGCCCGACTCCGGCAGCGGCGGCCATGCCCGCGCCGAGGGAGAAAGAGCCGTCGGGATCCCACGCCCGTCGACGGAGCTCAGGGCGAAGGGAGAAGGAGCCGCCGGCGCTGGCCACGCCGCGCGCGTAGGCCCGCCGCGGCCATGGTCGTGCCCTCGCCGCCGTTCTCGGGGAAGATGAGGAGGAGGAGGGGGTAGAGCAGGGCGCCGGTGCGGTCAAGGATGGAGGCCGCCGTGGGACGCGCCGCCCGCTCCCTCGCCTGCCCGCCGCTCGCGTAGGGGAGAGAGAGAGCACGGAGGCGGAGCCCTCGCGCCCGACCGGGGCCCGCTCGCGCCGCCGGTACTGTTGCCGGTGCCCTGGCCCGCTCGCGCCGCCGGTGCTGCCGCTCGTCCTCGGCCCGCCCGACCGCCCGCCGGTGCTCCTGCTCCTCGTGGCCTGCTCGCGCCCGCCGTTAGCGCGCCGCCGCTTCTTGCTCCTCGTAGCTCCATGGTCGGCGGCGAGGAGGAGGTGCGCGCCCCGCGGCCGCCGTTGGAGCTGCTCAAGGACGCCGCCGACGAGGTGCCAGCGAAGGTGCCGCGCTCCGTGCTCGCGAGCTGGAGAAGGACCGCTGCAGCACGAGCAGGGGAAGGGCCGCCGTAGCCCGAGCAGGGGAAGGGCCGCCGCCGAGCGAGGCCCGCCGCGTCCGCGTCCCGGCCATCTCCGCCGAGGTGGACTCGCGCGCCCGCCGCCGCCGCGGCTTGTCCACGTCCTGGCCAGGGCGGAGGAGCAGAGGAGCAGCGTCGATCGCCGGAGCCCGCGCGAGGAGGCCTCCTCCGGCCCCGGCGAGGCCTCCTCCGCCTGCGCGAGGAGGCGGCACGAGGAGGCCGCCGAGCCCCGTCCGCGCGAGGAGGCCGTGCGTCCGCCGTTGCCTAGGATGAAGGGGAGGAGGAGATGGGCGGCGGAGGGACCGAGGGATGGAGCTCGCCGGTCCGTCCGGTCGAATGGATAGAGGAGAGAGAGAAAGGGAAGGAAAGAGAAAAGGGGTAAAATAAAAAAAATCTTAAAAGATGGGTCCCACAGTGAATAAAAGGATGTTGTAAATAATGCATGGGTACAGGAGAAATTGGTATAGAGAAAAAAATATCGATGAGATTTAAAGGATTATAGCTGCGGATAGTCTAAAGGCCGAGTCAGACGCCACATGAGGCAAGTGGCACGGACACCCCATGCTCCGGTTCCGGTCTGCGCCGCCACTTTCTTGCTGTAGTACGCTCCGTCGGGGTCGCCGGCGAACGACACGCCGAGGTCTGATACCAGGCCACCGGCGGGGCCGCTGATCACTGGGTCCGTGCTCAACACAAGAATCAGGAGGAACATAACATACCGACCGGCCAAGGATTTTGGATTTCATATGGGAGTAGCAGCAGCAGCACACTAGTAGTAGTGTAGCACAGTACCAGTACCACATAATAGAGTACACCCACAAATAATACGGCAACAATCGAGCAATGCCTCGCTTTCCTTGGAAAGCCCTTATTTTAGCATTTGCTTGCAGTTTCCACTGCTTCACAGTGCACGCCACTGAAGGCTCGAGCGGATCCGCACGTCTGGCGACGGGCATGTGCCGGCGGCGTGTGTGTTCTAGTTGGGCAATGAGTGAATCTTTGAAGCGAGCTGCTGCTGCTGCTGCTGCCTGCACACTGTGCGCCAACTGAATGCTGCAGGAAGGTACTAGTACTTCCATTCCATTCCAAAGGGGCCAGGTCATCCATGGCTTTGCTTCCTTTCAGAAATGAAAATAAAATAAAATAAAATAAAAAGGAGGGCAGTGAGAAAGACGGGAGATTATTGGGGCATGTGATGCCGGTGGACCTCCAACTCAGCGCCTACTACTACACCACTGCGTGCCAGCCACTATCAGATCAGGCAGCCAAGGCGCTTCTTGGTATCCTAGCGACCTTCACTTCATGATTTCTTCACACTTGAGTTCTAGTAGCTGAGCTGGAGAAATCAATCAAACCTTGCGGCTTCCGATGCCAAGACTGGCCAATCTGGAGTCAGATCGAGGGAATTTCACAGAGCCAGCCAGGGAGTGGAAACATATGCGCATGGGCAGAAGAGCAAGATGCATGCTGCCAATATTTTATTTGAATATTAAACGGGGAGGAGCAGTAGGTCGTCACATGCATGGCAAGTACGGTGCTTCCACATGAAGGAGACGACACGAGGTGAGAGTTTACTATAGCCGCCGAGGCAGACTTCACGGTGAGAGTGAGACCGACCGATCTCCTAGTGGCTGTGTTCCAGGTTTCTGTTGCTTCTACAGCGACGGCAAGCAACACACGAAACAAGCTTGAGAGAAGTCATCAGCCAGAATCCAGAGCCGAGGACATCTAACTTTCTTTCCTTTTAGAACAACAAACATATCTAATCTTCTAGTAGGAGTAACTGGCAAAGCAACAATGGCGGACAAAAACTTTGCGAGACGCTACAAGCATCACACGACAAGTGTTACTACCCCCATCTGGTAGGAGATGCTGCACACCAAAAATACACTAACCAGCCGGTACAGAAATCTTCCGACCCCGTACGTGATCCTGGACCCTAATCCAAGCCGCCGCCGGTGACACTGGGAAACGCTTTTTATCGAATGCTTTATTATTCGGTACGGACGTACCGTGCAAGTTCGTGGGCTCTATACTTGGAATTATGTACAATGAACTGAAATGGACGCTGCAACGGCACGCCCATGGCCACTGTTCTCGATGAACACGGTCAGTCACTCGGAGCTGCCGCGAGCTGGCAGCTGGACGACGAGACCGTGCCACTCTTGGTCCTCACACGGGACGTGCCAGCCAGCCATCTGATTGATTGATAGGAGTAGTACAGCTGAAGCAACTCTGCATCCAAGCCTAGCACGACGACCTGCCGCCTGCGACTTGGCCCGGCCCTGATGCTCGGAGATGAGATGGGGGAGCGGTTCTCGACGCAAGAACCGCCCGTCACAATCATAACTGTCCGCAATGCATCTGCAGGAAGACGGAGTCGTCGACGAGGCCCAGGCCGGCGACGAGCGAGCTCTTGGGCTCCAGCTTCACGTTGACGTAGGGATGCGACACGCCGAGCGCGGCGCCAGCTGGAAACGGCGCCATGAAGGGCTTCATGTCCACCAGGGCGGGGTTGGTGGCGGTGGTGACCGCGGTCGGCGGCGAGGGCGGGGGGCCGTTGCCGCGGTCTTCGTCGGGGAGGTTGACGGTGGTGATGTCGTGGATGCTGGACCGGCGTTTGTCCTTGCCGCCGGAGTTGAGGCGGTTGAAGTACTTCTGCGCGTGGCTGGCCACCTGCGTCGGCGTCCGCGTCGTCACGTACTTGCGCGAGATGTTCCGCCAGTCCCCTCTCCCGTACTTCTTCAGGCCCATCAAGAAAAGCCTGAGACACGAACCGAAATTCGCCATTTTTAGCTGACGGAAAGCAGAAAAAAAGAAGGCTATGGTTCTGGTGGGGGCTGTTTTGCTTACCTGTGCTCCTCCTCCGTCCAGGGGACACCCTTCTTGCGCTCCTGCTCCGACCCCCGCGCGCGCTTGAGGCAGTAGCCGCCGCGCCTGAACACGCCGTCGGCGCCGCCGTCCCAGTCCTCGAGGGTGAACCCGGACGACGGGGCCGAGCTGCTGTAGTGCGGGAACGGCACGAGCCCGGCCTCGATGAAGCCGACGTCGTTCTCCAGGTCGTGGTAGTGGTTCCTCACGTCGTCGGCCGTCTTCCCGGGCAGCTGCTCCGCCACCTTCTCCCACCGGTCGGGCACGTTCCGGTCGAACTGCGCCAGCGCCTTCTCGAACTGTTTGTTCTCCTCCGCCGTCCACGCGTCTCCTCTCCGCCAGAAAACCGGGTGCGTGTCCGGCTGCCAGAAGCAGGCGGGCGCCGTCGGCGGGAACAGCACCGGCATCCACGCCGCCTCCGCCATCATCTTGGCCGCCGGGTGCTAGCCCACCTGAGCTGGCTGGCTGCCTGGTAGCGAAGAAGGCGAGGGAGAGAATTAGGGGGAGGTGGAAGGTAGCGTGAGTGGGTATATAGGGGAGAAGAATCAAATTCCCTGGCGGATGCCGAAGTGGCCGGAGTTTATTCCGGCTCCACCATTGGAGGCCTTAAAGAAAAAGGCGAGCAAGGCAGTGGATGCTCGTGATTGGGTCTTGGACTCTTGGTGGAGTTCGTGGCCTCTCAACTCGAAACCATGGCCGCTTTCTCACTGTAGATCCCCGGTAAATTCGATATTTTACTTCAGTTGCTTTGCTTGGACTTCACTGTTTCTGTTCCTCTGTTCTGGCCAGTGCAGATGGTGTTGCATTCTTGTATTGGTTTATTTATTTATTGGCCTCGCCGGCTGCTTTCTCTCTCATGCTTGCTTTTCTCTTCTTTATTATTAATCCTTGTTCTAGAGTTTCTTATTTATCATTGCAAAGCTAGTTTAGCTTTCTTTATTTATATGTGTTTTCTCATATGGAAATAAGAAGTGAGAAGAAAGCTATTGTTTGTTTTCAAAGAAGACAAAGAAAAAAGTAGACTCTGAATGCCTTATTGCCCGAGGTACTTTTGCATTTTTTTTATGTATTGTTGTTTTTTTATATATATTCTCTCCGTCCCACAAAATTGTAATCTTTCAGTTAAAATCTTGTCTCAGATGGAAGAGCCTTCTTTACACCCACCTCGAGAGAATTCAGGAAATAGCACTAGATTCTTATGGTGTTAGGAAAATAGCACTCTTGAAACTCGTGAATTCACAAAACTACACTTGTTTGACCAAATCATCTATGAATGAAAACAACAACTCACATTCCTAAGAAAACCACTTCAGCTACCTTTTTCATTTTTTTCTCATAGAAATGGATCAAAGTGCCTCCGTTGCAAGACACGCTATGTCCCCCTTTCTACCATTTTAAGCACATATATAACACATGCACAATACCTAACATGTTGGAGCAAATTCGGATGCTCAGTATAAATGCATAATTTTCCTAAAAATCCTAATTATCATAGCTAGGCTCAACAAACTAATATACATACTTTATTCTGAATTTCACATGGCAAATGAGCATGTGACCTTTATAGAACATATAAGAAACGACAAAGCATTCATAACCATTTTAGACTATTATTTATAGCCTGATAAAATCAACTGGATCCACAGCTGCTAAGCAATTTGTAGTTTTGACAATTGGTTAGTTAAAGTGTTGACTTTGGGCACTGAATAAATAGTTAAATTGAATAAGAGTGTGAATGGTACCAAATTTAAAAGGGACATGAACTACACAATCACCTTATGGCTACGTGTGTCGTGACTTTGCAAGGGCAGTAAGAGGAAGGGTACAATTCTTAACGCGCATGCATGTATTTGGCGCTTTTACAATGTTGTGTGCAATGTATATAGCAGAGGCAAGTACAGTACGCATCGGCATCTATTAGCAAATCTAACTGGTGGACCACCCTAACAGTGCACATAAATGATTTGCGTTGGTGCCTTGCAGGAAGGAAATTTAAGTAGAGATTCCATCTTCATTATTTATATAAAATTGTTTCTCGTCTAGCCTCTCTGCCCTCTGAGGGTATTATTCTCGTGTTGCTTTGTGTCACTGTGTGCAACCAATAAAAGAATGTTTGGACACTGTTGTCATTCGTGCAAGTGGTAATATTCTACTAATATACACTGATTTTTTTTTTTGCTAACGGCATTTTTTGAATCCAGGTGGTTCAAAAGTTCTTTTTTTTTTCCCTATGGGGTCTCGTTGGATTGGCAACCAAAAATCGTTCTAGCTGATCAATATGGTTATACAAATTAGCTAAGCAACCCTACTACGGATCGTTCCAGTTACCGTAAGAACCGAACGAGCCCTGAAGAAGCCACTAAGGCACACCAAGTGAAACCTTTCCCTTGACAAGCTAGTAGGTGGATCCGCTGGTGTCCTCGAACAACTATAGAGACACGTGGTTTTTCTATTGGCGCCACACGTTAAACACGCAAAATGTATTAGCTTGACACTATTATAAGAGTTTGAGCTCAGCGCATTGTTTCGGAGCCTTGGAAGAATCGGCATCGAACGAACTAAAGCTGCCATTCTACCACCCGGCCACAACCGGTCCATGCACCTATACATATTCTGGCACCGACCTCACAACGTCCGCTCGGAATGTCTATCCACTCCGCCACACGATAAATTCGACGTTCCTTTCAGTCTCCTGTCACGGCACAATTCTTAACGCTGCAGAGCGCGCATAGATACGACTGATGAGCTAAAGCTAACCCAACCCGATGATGGAATATTGATGAGAACAATCGCTACGGTCTGCACCAACCAAAGTTGGGTTTGGGCACGACAAGGATCGATCGAGACGAACGTTTGAAATGTTAGCAGGAATGGCGAACGACGGGTAATTTGGGTAGTCGTACGTACAACTAAACAACGCGGCGGGTGACGAATGGCGACGTGAACCTGCAGAAGCTGGCGGGCCGTCTTGCGTTGCGGGCGCCGGGTTGGGTTGGGGTCCGGGACCGCGCCACCGTACCAACGTGCGGAGCTCGAGCCCTCGCTGTCACGGCCCACGCATCGCCGAAACTGATGTGGCCAAGTACCACCCATTCGCGTGCTCGCCGTGTCGAGCGGAGATTGGAGTGCCAGCAGCCCAGCACCCACACGCCCGCGCGCTGACCTGGGAGTATACGCCCTCACTATGGGTTCGTACAAGTAGTTTCAATGAAATGAATTTGTTTTTTCATTTGCTCGATTATACCCTGATTTTATAACTCGAAGATTAATAGTCAAATTAAAAGTAAATCTTTTGATACTAATATTGTGACATTGACATTACATAGAGTTTTTTTTTTAAAAGTAATGGCTTTTGCAGATTTTATGTGTGGATCTCTTGACAAATTGACTCCTATAATAACCATGCATGGCACTGCATATAAAGTTAGCAATGTTGTTATGAATTTTGGAATTTGTTGCCTTTCTCCATCAAATTCAAAAAAGAAGGTACAGAACATAGTCTTTCAGTGTTTTTTTTTTTGTTGGGGGGGGGGGGGGGGG
>CM041634.1:52157045-52243304 GCA_023333625.1 Bothriochloa decipiens
GTGGCAGTGGGAATGGAAGGTATGGAGTAGGCACTGGGCTTGCGGTGGGTGCTGTGGCTGGAGCCCTCGGGGGGCTAGCAATTGATGAAGCTGTGAAGTACAAGGAGGAGAAGACTGCAGAGCGGGTGGAAGAGAAGGTTGTACCTGCTGCGAGGGATGATTACAGCGAGTATCATGGCGACTATTGAATGGAAATTTGTGTGTGGAACTAAGAAAGCACTGTGAGTTGATTCTTCTTCCATGCATATGTGGGGATAAAGTCACAGTGTTAGTATATGGTTTGCTCCATGTATATGTATATATGTTTGTGATATTTTGGATTATTCTGATACCTATAAAGTACAAGGTTTTGTGATGACAGATTTGGTGTGTAACATAAAGGTTTCATGGTTTGCTTAGATGCTGCACTTGTGTCTTGATGTTGGCTGTTATCTTTTCCAGCAATTGTACTGCTCTGTTTTCCTTCTGTTGGTGTTTGTATACTCATCAAAGGCAGCATTGCTTTGTAGTAAATTCGAGGTTGGATATAAACATTAGTCTGTACAACAAACTATGTGTGGCTATGACTCCAGTGAGCTTATTTAGTATTTGATGTGCTTCTGCAACCAGGAAATGTGCTGGTACATGTCAACTGAAAGTGCAATTTGGAAAATCTTGGCCATACATTATTAACATAAAATCATATGTTATTTTTTCATACACCTTCTAAACACATATCCAGGCACTATTCAGGAACTTCCTTATGTTCTTGTCGATTAATTTTTATATTGGCCCTCCCAAGTGCTAAAATGTCGTGGTTTCATTGAGCCTTAATGCCAAATAACTATGCACTATGCATTTTAAGCTTCAGTGGCACTGTTTGGAACTAAAACAAATTAATAGGTCTTTGTCCTCTAGATGCTGGATAGCCCTTTTAGTTTGCTCATTGCAAGCTTTGCAGCTTAGTGCTGCAAATTTTTCCAAAGGATCTTCTGATCTTCATGCACTTTTGCTCAAAATAGCTGCTGGCGTGTATAAGAGAAAAATGTTCTTTCATTGATCATTCCTATACGTATTCTTTTTTTTTTGTGTGTTTTTAAACAATCATTTCGACATAAGGAACTAAGTACTCACAATCTTAGCACTCAACTTAGTATACATCAATGCTTCACGACAGCTGTGTTCTAACGTTTCTGGGCCACTTGCAGCCTTAGACCGTGCATATGTTTTCCATTTATTATTTTCTTTGAGTGATACGACATGGGAAACTTCAACACTACTCACTGGTCTTGGTATTTCAGCTTGTGAATCCCTGTTTTAGTATCTTTAATTAAATAAAACAGGAAGCTAATTTGTGTTTGGTTCGTGATGGACACCTTTGTTTATGGTGTAATTATGGTTGTTATGGTGTTAGTTTTTTTCCCTGTATTTCACCTTTTTTTAATATATGTAGATGGGCAGATCACCAGCCAGCTTCTCTTAAAAATGGGTGTAGTTTGGGACATTCAACTTTAAGATAAAAAGGCAGATAGATTTTGTCAAATTTCCTGCATACTTTCAACTTACAATTGCTATGGGCCCTATCCGGCGCAACTCCAGCTCTGAGCTATCTTAGATCTGGAGTCTATAAGTGATACGGCGCTGCCGCCTAGGAGTACGCAGGGGAGAGCAGAGGAGTAGCTGGGACTGAGAATGGGAGCGGAGAGGATAGCGAGGCAATGGCGTGGTGGGGAGTTCGCCGGCGGCAGCGGCAGAATCGCGCACAGCCACCGTCGAAGAGGAACCCCACCCGCTCAGGGAGGTTCTATTCTCTTCTTCGATAATCCTGATTACATTCCGGAGTGCATCCTTTATAGTCCAGGTGCATTTCTTTCCTAACAAACAATGACCAGATCCTAAAAACCCTCCCTGATTATTCTCTTGACTAAACTGAAAGGCTCTAGCCACTGCTGGCCGTGGCCTTCCTAACCCGACGCCTATATTGGCGGCCTATGAAGGAGTCCACAACATTTAAAATGAAGAACATGTCTAGAATATGGAAGTGGGTAGGCCACAACTCTAGATTCTCAGATTTCTGGAGCTAGGAATACCCAGCTCAAGAAATTTGCGATCCACAAATTTCTTGGATCTCGTTCTCAGCCAAACGGACCTATATATCTGAGAAAAGCCACAAGTTATCTCTTTTCTGAATCACAAAAATGGCTGAGGTTATCAGAAAAATACATGTCACTGTTGGGAAACAACACATGGTTTTATGAATGGGAAATCAGGTAACTGTGATCTAATGCATGGATGGGTTAGTACTAAAATCTGTGAAATTTATAGTTAGTATTCAATAATCCACAATTGCAGACTAGGAGCCTTGGAGGATGCCCCTGTCAACCCTTGTACTATTCATTGACTGAATGACAGTGGCAGCAGGAAGTTACCCAAACAAACAATTAGCTGTATATGTTTGCATTGCATATTTTGTTGTTCCACAGAGGATATTTAGTTAAGCATGGGACAGTGCACGTGACATAATTTATCAACTAATCTAAAGGCCTTGTGGTTCCTCAGTTTCACATGGAAGCTCAAGTTTATGCTTCTTGAATTTTCTGTCTAGGCAATGACAATATTCCTCATATAAATCTATGAAGCCTCTCCCGTTAAATGATCTAAAGATTGACCAAGGATCTCCTTGGTGCTTGGCTCATTCCAGAGTTGCTAGCCTTAAAGTTAGGGTGAGGAGAGATTTACATGCTTTTGGGCAAGAATCCAAACAAGTATTTCCTTACCACTGGCGTGTCTGGGTCTGGCCAAAGGATTTCAAGAGAACTAAACTTTAACTGTATGACTCATACTGGTGTAGATATTTTGCAAAGGATTGATGGAAACCTCTCACATGATATGTGTTATCGCCATAGTTTTTGAGGTTTCACCTAGGCGTCGTTGATGCAGAACCCAGGCACCATGGGACACCACAAGGTTTTAGTTACACCATATCACTTGGGTGTCCAGGCATACATCTAGCGCCACAGTATTTGCCACAACCACTCAAAAATCATGATTATTGCAGTTGATATTATAGGCTTACTACGCCTCAAAAACTGGAGTATTGAACACATACTCTAGTTTTCTTGATTGATAGGCTTACTATGCATGCAATCTTTAATAATCTTGTTTATGTCGGTGTGTCAAGGCTCTTCTGGAACCATGGCAACATCCAGACAGATTAGCAGTAGCAGAACTGGGAAACGGTTAAATTGGTGCTTGAGTATGTACTTAGTTGGAAGCTTTTACTGGCACAAGCACGTTGCAACCAGTGGGGGGTTGGTGTGCCAGCCTAGAACGTCGGGTGGTTTCATCAGCGCACGAGCAAATATGGCTCCTGATGGGAAGATAAATGGCCAAAACTAAAAAGTAGCGATAAAAGAATGATGGGAGAACTTGAGGGGCTACGGTTTGTTACTTGAGCTCTTAAATTTTTGGTTTAGGGTCTGTTTGAGGGTCCTGCTAGAGTTGCTCTTAGTTTTAGAACATAATGCTGACATCCAAATATCTGTTCATCATTCATATCGAATCAGATGGAGAGGAGAAATTACTTGAAATAAAATGGATAAATTTATGCCGTAGGTGTAGCTTTGCATATGGTGTCAAACTATATAGTTGTGTTGTCATAATATTCCCTTATCTGTGCCTTTGCTATCTAATTAACAGTTAATCCGTTGTTTGAAAGCCGCTTTTATCCAACAATGGTTTATCAAATTCATCAGTATCTTTTTTTTTATCAAACAATAGTTTTCTATAGGGTTTTCTTTTGAGCAAACAGAACTAAAACAGTGCATGCGCCATTGCGCCTGCTGCCCTTATCCTGTTGCAGCTTGTTGTCTCCATGTTCCATAGCAGTTTGTTGCAAACAAAATTCGAAGACTTTGCCATAACAATGTGAAATTCACCGTCGAAAAATGTTCTTGAAATATAGTTGGTATAATTTGAATTCAGCTTGAAAGCAAGTACTATTGCTAGCACAAGTGCAAAACTGATGCACACTCCTCATGGAGGGCAATGGCAAATTCTTCATCGAGAAATGACTTTCTGCCGTTCCCGTATCATGGAATATGGTTGATATAATTCAAATTCAGCTTGAAAGCGAGCAACAATTTTTAGCAGAAGTGCAAAACTGATGAAGTGTACAGTCCATTGCTATAATTATATACTCCTACATTACCATAAGCCGAGCTACACACACACACACACACAATGTACGCGATGCGGCTGTACAGCTGTAACCATGGGAAAACAAAAATTATGTCCAGTTTTTTCACTATATACGAATCCACATTGCATAAGTTTATACACTCATAAGACAGGCACACCTCAAATTTGCTCACTCTACTTTTGTAGGGTGCAAAACAATAGTGTCACCAGTTCTGATTTCTAGCCGTCCAAGTGCATCTATGGATATAGGGAGATTAGAGATGGGCATAGTTGTCTCAACACGCGGTCTCGCTACCCTCAAACTTTGCCGATTTTACGTGGCGATTCTCCGATTTTTGCAAGCATGAAGTAATCATAATAATTATTTAAGTTTTGTGGAAACTATTCTTTTTCCTTTTTTGAACCAATCCATTCCCTCTGTGACGTGAGCAAATCAACTCTTTTTATAAAGTTGTGTGTATTCTAGTTATGTAGAGAGTAGGAGTATTTTAAGACCTTTACATCAGTTCGATGCAACGAACTTGAAAACTAATAGACCTTTCTCTATGAGAATAAACTATCTAATGTATTTTTCGACTCCGGCCACATCCACAGGCTGCTAAACGACATGGCTTCTATTCAATTGGTTCGGTTTTTCTCCCCGTTCTTTTAGCAATAACTAATGCAGGCCCATGCTTGCTATTTAATAGCCGGCCCACATAATTCACTTGCAACACGCTACCGTGGCTCGCATGCACTCGTCATATAGATAGACAGAAACGTGGCGCGGCCATCGTCGCGGATACAGCCATATGGGCCGACCGCCGACCTGTTTACGGTATGACGGCGACCGTGTGGCCCAGTCTGTCGTCGATTATTCCGGCGACGACACGTCGGCCGGCGAGAGCTCCTGATAAGCACCACTCCTCTGCATCCATCCATTTCTTCCCCCACAAATGATGACGCACGTGACCTTTTTCAAGCCAAGAAATGGGACGAAGAAATCGACGTCTCTGCGTGTCCGATTATGGCAGATCTTATCCACCCGTCTCTGTCCCTTTCCGCCTTTCCCTCAGGCCTCAGCTTGCCGCTAGAGCTACGGGTAAGCGAAACGTTCAGTGAACCTGTCGTTCCCAGGCGCGACGTTGCACGCTCGCTCGCTGATACGTACTACGTACTGCACTAGTCGACTGGAATGCCGATACGACGCTGCTCGCTGCACCACACGCGCGTCGCGTTTGACCCGGGAGCGGGCCTCGGCGCGTAATGGCGTTGGCGATGCCCGAAAAGGAGGCCCAGCGCGCCGCACGACAGCACGAGCACGAGCCAGACAGAGCAGCCGTCGGCTTCGAGACGATGAGACGAGCGATCGAGAGCGACGGAGACCGTTAGACCGCCGATTCGTTCGTATCGCCGGCGCGCCCAAAAGCGCCTTCCGGGGGGGCGCCGTCACCGCGTCACGTTCACGTACGTCGGCTCAATAATTTCGCAAGTGGACCGGCGTTTGGCTGGTTCCGGTGCTACCCACGACGCCGCGACGGCCTGATCGATGATGCCTGATGCCCATACGCAGGCCCGGTCGGCTCTTGCTGTGCCTCTACAGACCGGCCACGCACCATGTGCTCGTCCACAAGAATGATACGTGGCTGCGTTTGATTCCCACCGTGGCTTTCTCTAGCCTGCCTCGTCCTGCGGGATGCGGGCGCGACCTTTGCCCGAGCATTATCTTTTACTCACTGCTGCATAGCTAGCCTAGCAGCTAGGCAAGAAGTTAGCATTGAACAAAAAAAAAAAAAAAACATTTAGATGTACAACCGTCTTGTTGCCTCACAGTTTATATTTTCTAGTGTTTCTTCTTGCCAACTCAAACGAGCTAATTTGGTTCTAGCCCTAGCAAGACAAGCCTTGCCCAACCATGCAAAGTAAGCAATGTCAGCTGACATTTGGAGGTCAGTTTAGCTCTCTCACAGAAATAAAAGGAATCTTGCCTATATTGGTTTCAAGATACTTGAGCAAAGGAACCGAACACTCAAACTTGCTTGGAATCATATTTGCTTGACTAGGTAATAAACAATACCAAACATCCTCTCCCAAAACACACACACACACACACACACACACAATTCCAAGCAAAGGAACCAAACGAGCCTTAAACAAAATACTGTTATATATGGGGAAAAATGGATTGAAGCCGTTGTATAAGACCCAATGGCCATATACTAGTCACCTAATGGTGAGAGTCATCCTTGTGGATCTTATACAATGCCTATTTGGTTCAGCTTCTAGAGAAATGCTTTTGTTGAAAAAAAAAACAACAACTAAATGGGTACTAGAAGATGATTTTGGACAAGCAATTGCTTTCGCATAGTATAATTTTAGCAGGACCTTGACTCTGCTTTTGGCTTTCACCCTTCTGCTTTTCGTAGTATGTGGGAATAGAGATACATTTTTTTTTTAAATATAAGGCGGATAAAGAAAGAGGACATGTTTCATTGTTATTTGAATCAAACGACTTATAGCTTTTTCAAATCACATAACTGGCACTGACTGTAGCTTTTCCATCGCTCACAACTTACATTAGCATTTCCACAGCTCAACCAAATACACATTATCACCACCAGACATGTGTTTTTATTTGGGCTATTGTTTATTTTTTTTGCTTTTTTCCCATAACTCTTTGCTCCCTCTTTTGTTGTACCTCTTCGTTTTTGTACATATATATAGTCAAGTGGGTCGTGATGGCTTTGCCACTCCCGATCTCTAATAAACATGTGTTAGATCCTTAAATTATTCTACTACTAGTCGAAATTGCAACTCACAATTGGCCGGATGCTCATCGCAAAGATATTACCCTAGCTACGCCGGTAGGTAAGCAGATACTAGATTGGTGCGTACCATTCGTAGCATTGTTAATTCTTAATTGCGATCGTAACGGCGAAGCAGTGTTCCTCGTTTTCGGTATGGAAATTACGTTACAAGGTCTCGACAACCACGGCGTCCCTGTCAGCGTGGAGCCACCAAGTTGGTCCGCGCCGGCCGGTCCGGCCACTAGCGTCCGGCGCCGATGAGGTCAAAATAACAAAACGTCACGAGACCAGAGCGGAGCTGGGCGCCGGATGGCCCGGACCGGACGGACCGCCCCGCGACCCCGAGTAACAGGTGTCTCGTGCAGCGCGACGCGATCAGGCGAGCGCACTAACCTCAGCTGGTGCGCTCTCCCTCCGGGCGAGCCGCGAGTGCGGGTGCTTTTCGTCGTCGCACTCGCATTTGCCGCGCGCACCACCGTCGTCAGGTCACTCAGGGTCAGGTACATCGATCGATCGATCGGCTGGACGGGCTCACGCGGTGGCCAGGAGGCGTGGACGTCGCCCGACCGGAACCGCACGGCCGGCCCTGCCTGGCCACTGCGAAAGCCTGCTCACTTTTATGATGATCATGATGATGAATCGCGGCGCACCATCGCCTCCACCAGCACTGCGCGTCGTGAGTGCCGGTCGTTGGTTTACCTTACCATGATCTGTCGTCGAGGTCGATCGCAGCGGTGCGGTCCTCTCTTTTTCGCTCTTTCCGTCGTCTCGGTTGCTCCCGGACAAATAGAACAACACGATATGCACGCCATTGCCGCTGCCCAAGGAGGCTGCACGCGCGCAGCAAGGGTTGAAGATTCCTAATCAGTGTGGCAGGATGGTCGTCGCCTTGGTTGCTTCTGTTCGGCGACGGCGATGCCAGAAACAGTTGCAGCAAAACGCTGTGCATGGTACGCGCGCCTACCATGAATATAAATCCACTCACGATCAGGTTTGGCGCCACCGTTGACATGATGATCGAGTGATGAGCGTGGTTACTGGTTAGTTAGGCCATGCCACTTGCCACCTGCGTTGACTGCCGTCTCTTCGTTCCAGGCTCGGACAGCGTGTGGTGTGGCAGCTCTGCCTCCCCAATAGCCAGAGCAAGTGAAAGGCCCTGGTTGACTCCATCGTAGTGGCCATGCATGATCGCGAACAATGCAAAAAGGAAAACGCGCTGTCCTTGTTGCTTGGGTGATCGTCCATTCGGAACACGGCAGGTGGCGCTATTGCCTGCCTGCATGTGGATCATGGTGAGCGATGCCACTTCCACTCGCGTCATTTCATTCCGTCCGGTCTTGCCATGATCTTCTCAGGATATGGGGGTGGAAAGATTTCGAGTCACCGCTGGGAATCGACAACACATCGCGATTCCACGCTCTGTGCTCTGGAAGGAGACGGCGGAGGCCTCGATCCGTGGCTTAGTACCTTTGGAAATGTCTGAAGTCTGATCCATTGAACCCAACTCAGCTCATCTTAAAGACTTTCCGGCAACCTCTGATGCTTCGGACTGCAAGTTGGTGATCAGTAATCACTCATCAGCATGGAGATTATTGGCATATTACTGTTTTACTGACACGCAAGAGCAAATTAAGAATGTGACTCTTGCTTACTCCCAATAGCCAAGAACATGGGTCCGTTGATTCTGTTGTCCATGAAACATGACGATGATTTCTATACGCTTTCCAACCCAGAAAGAGATACTAGTTTTTATGACTAAGGATACTGACTAAGCAAAATTTTGATTGAAATTAAGAAAGAGAGATATAGAGAAATGTATAGTAGGTATATAGAAGAAAAGACATGATTTTGCTTAGTCAGTATAGTAGGTATATAGAAGAAAAGACATGACATGTGATTAGATAAAAAGATGATTTCGAAGAAAACAACAATTGGAACTGTGTTTTTTTAGGTAGTGTCTAAGTATAAAAACGTAGTTTATGTTATAACTGTTCTAATTTTACCCCAGCGATAAAAGAAAGAAGAAGATTAGGCCAGGAGGTCTCAGTACAAAATTTACCTGAACTGATGTGCAGGCTTATGGATCTCTAGAGTTCTACTAGACGTCTAGACGTATGGTTCTTTGTTAATTGTGGGTATGTTATGTAACTTTTTCTTCCTCCGTGCCTGTCCATGTCAATAGTGGACTGCTCTCCCTTTATAGTGGAAAAGGCGATTTTAATATTCCAGATTTGGAATTAAGTGCGTGATGATTGGAGCACTCTAACGGGACCAAGATTTGTTCAATGGATTTGGTTTTTGTCTGTCGTGACTCACGACTGTTTTGCCTCTTGCTTGATAGCAAACAAATCAAATAAGTATGTCCTCGCTCTAGGTTGCAAATCCTTATCCAATGAGTGACGGCGGCTGCCGCCGCCGTATGATGCTCGATCCGATGGAATTTTCTTAGTGCAAAATGCAAGCATGCATGAACAATGAGGAAAAAACATCACTATTATGAAGAAAAACATTGCCATTATGCAAGGTCGGTAGCTTTTCTACTAGCACGCATGGAATATTCTAAGCAACCACTGTATAGTGGTTATTCCTTTTTAAAAAGAAATAGTTTTATTAATTTATAATCATTATCTAGACATGATACAATAACTATGAATCCACTTTCGACCTTCGAGAAAACAAACAACCTAAATAGAGAACCTGACCCTCTAAGGACTATCAGTTCTAAAACTAGATCGTGACCCATGTGAAGGACCGGATACGGCGACCAGAGGGGGGTGAATAGCAGCCTCAAATTTCTTTTAAAACTTTAAGCCCTCGGCTCGGCAAACAACCCCAAGAGCTAAACCTCACAAGATGCGAGTGATACACGTGCTAACGGGTAGCAAGATATCCCACACAAAGTCTTAGGCACAAAGGGAATCCCACGAAAGAAGATGGAAGTAAGAGCCTATCAAAACAAACGAAGACGTGCCTGAATTTGCACTACCGGTATTACTGGTGTTACTACCGGTAGTACCGGTGAGGTACCGGACCAAACTTCAGACCCAGAACACGATCGGAACGCAGCAACCGGTAGTACCGGCGTTACTACCGGTAGTACCGGTGAGGTACTGGTAGTATCGGTGGTTCAAAATGGTAGTACCGAAAAGAATCACGCGGCGAAATTGCACTACCGGTAGTAACACCGGTAGTAGCACCGGTAGTACCGGTAGTACCGGACAGAAACGAGCGGAAATCGCCCGGAACAAAGAAAATTCGATTTCTCGGTCAAATCAACTCCGATTGCCATGAAATTTTAACCGTAGGGTCACAAGGCAATAGGGAAGCTACCTCTAAAAGGTCATGGCCCAATTTGACACAAATCAAGAAAAATCGTAAAAGAAGTGAAAACCCGTCAAGAACTCACCATGAACAAAAAAATGCTCCGATCTATGAGCTCGTGAGGAATCAAACTATTTCCTTCGGTGAAAACACTCTACTCACGTCATAGCTTGATCCAAGGCGAAAAAATGACCTCAAACAGTGCAAAATCAAAGAATTTCAACCACGAAATAGGGGGGGAAAGGAACTCGGGATGAGCAACTCAAGAACAACTAGAACACAAAATCATCATGAGAATCATATAAAGATAAACACCCAGAGGGCACGAGCACACTAGGTGGTGCTCTTCCCACAAACAAATCACTATAAATGTCTTGCAGTGGACCTCACACACTCTGAAAGACTAGAGACTGTGAAACCCTAACACTGGAATGGCAGAGGTGAGACTGAGTGGAGGCAGTCCCTCTTATTTATAGGCTTATTACACAATTCCACTTCTACCCCTAGATATTCTAAGAGAGAACCACCTAGCTAGGGGCATTATGGTCTAACTCGAGTTTTCCTGATCCGATGGCCACCGCGCCTCCTCACCGGTAGCCTCGCTCCGAAGCGATCTCCCCGATGCCGCCACGTGCCGTGTGTCCACATCGGGACCTCCGCCCGGGTTTTGAGGCCCAAACCTGCGAAACCTGCCGTAGATGGTTTTGAGGACAAACCACCAAACCGCTTGCGAGTATCGTACCGCGTACGCATCCCCGGCCGATGGTTTTGAGGCCAAACCACCAAACCGTCGCCGATGGTTTTGATGGCAAACCACCAAACCGTCCGTGAGTAGCGTAGCCCGTACGCGTCCCCTGTCATGTACACTTGCGCTTGTCGATGTCCCAAGTGTCAGCCACCACGGCTGGCCACTCGGCCGTCTGGTCCATCAGTCCAAGCCTAGCGTCCGCCCTTCACCGTAACCGGTCCGTCAGCACGACACGCCCTACTTGACCTTCTCCTGACCGCTGCCACCGCATCCGGATTCCACACCTACACATCACGAAGCCAAGAGACACCATTATGTCATATAACCCTGTGCCAAGGGATTAGAAGAACCATCGAACCAACCACACACCAAAGTGTTGGCATGTTGACAATCGCTCATCACACAACAAGGGTGCTCCATATCGCAATCTCCCCCTTGATGAGTGCATTGTCAACACCAACACAAAGCCAGAGAAAACCCACTCAAGTGACCAAAAACCAAAGAAAAGCTCGAAACGGGTCACTTGCAATGAGCAAAGCAAAACCAACAACTTGATCCCCAAAGACATGGGCAACGGCTCGACGCAACCAAGCAAAACAAGCTCAAAGCACCTAAAAGCAGCTAGACCCTCAAGACAGAGGCAAACGGCTTGACAAATCTAGCAAAAAAATGTGCAACTCCCTCTTAACAAGTGCATCAACCTTACAAATGCATATGAATGCACACTCTGGATTTGTGGAATCATTCTTCCCCTTATTGGTAAATGCACTTATCAAGCTCTCACAAAAGAAGCTCCCACTCAAATCATGCTATGAGATGCACAATGTGAATGTACAAAGCTTCAGGAGTATAGCAAGTGGATTAAAAACATGCTCAAGTTGGTACAGTATATGTATTACAATAGGCGCAAGACAAGGCCAATGCTCAAACTAATCAAATAAAATGAAATATGAATCATAAGCATTTTGACCAATTTTAAGCATATCTCATAAAAGGTGTTCACCAAAGAGGATAGCACATAGCACATATAAGCAGAAAATCAAACTAGTGCTAGCACATGTATACAAAAGTAAACTATCCCATATAACGATCATACATCATGTCTCAAGAAAGCACTTAACACTTGTAGCTTCAACAATGATCGGAGTTTTACAGTGGATTACAAGGTTATTGTTAGACATGTGTATGTGAGAGGATCAAAACTGTCCGCCGAAAGTTATGTTATTTTTATCATATTTTGTAACCACGCCGAGTTCATCCCTATGTGCAAGTGGAAAGCTGTCTCGTCACGAGTGGTTGAGGACTAGCACTACAATGCCCAAGTTCATCTCACTCGGAAGAATGAGAAGCAATCTTGTGACATTGCCGTGGGACAGTAAAGATCCAATTCTAAACCATTTTCATCATAACTTAGCTTAGACATTAAGTTTTAGTATAAAGATATCAAGGATCCGAGCTAAATGTATGATTCAAGAAACATGAGACATAGCAACTAAAGCATACATATGAAAGCACATGGATTTCAACATATCCTACACATGCTAGTTGCCATCTCAAGGGTGAACAGTTTTCCAAGTTTCATCAAGTATTAA
This sequence comes from Bothriochloa decipiens, assembly GCA_023333625.1. Taxonomy (NCBI): domain Eukaryota; kingdom Viridiplantae; phylum Streptophyta; class Magnoliopsida; order Poales; family Poaceae; genus Bothriochloa; species Bothriochloa decipiens. The sequence continues at coordinate 52,169,672 of CM041634.1, forward strand.
GCATGTTCACATTTTCAAAAACAGGCTTAGCTCATAACATGTATCAAGATGATAAAAAAGAGCCTAAGCTGCTATATAGCCATCATGTATCCATAGACCATATCAACAAGAGCATAATCTTAATCAACAAGCTATACAAGTGAAGCTAAGCACATGATATATGATACATGATGATATGCAATGCAATATGATACAAAAGCAAAAACAAAAGCAAAAAGAACGGAAGCCAACGAAAAAACTAGTGTACAAGAACAAAACCTTCCTAATCTAAAAAGGGTAGCACACTCCCAACTCCCCTCGCAAGCATGCAAACTGGGTTTGATCGAGGGGTTTGGTGAAGATGTCGGCTTTCTGGTTCTCAGTGCTGATGTGTATCAAGTCTGTGGTGCCCTTCTCATAGTTGTCTCTCAGGAAGTGGTACCTCACCTCTATGTGCTTGGTTTTAGAATGAAGCATTGGGTTTTTGGCTACACTTATGGCACTGGTGCTATCACAGAAAAGAGCACTCGAGTGAACTCTAAGCCAAAGTCTCTCAAGGTAGCAACTATCCAAAGCAGCTGAGAACAGCAAGCAGCAGCAGCAACATACTCAGCCTCACATATGGATTGGGCAACAGAAGACTGCTTGCGAGAGGACCAAGAGACTAGAGAAGAACCAAAAAACTGACAAGTACCAGAAGTAGATTTTTGCTCAGTACGACAACCAGCATAATCAACATCTGAATAACCTAAGAGAGAAAGAGTGGAAGCGGTCGAGTACCAAAGGCCGAACTCAGGAGTGAAGCGGAGGTACCTCATGATCCGCTTGACGGCTTGACGATGAGAGGCACACGGTGAAGATTGAAAGCACGCACAAAGACAGACCGCAAACTGAATGTCCGGTCTCGTCACCGTCAGGTAAGCGACCCGATCATGCTACGGTACTCCTTCTGGTCCACGACTTCTCCCTCCAAGTCTTCATCCAAGGCAATGGTAGTCGCCATGGGCATCGAAAGAGGCTTGGCCTTACCCATGTCGAACTTCTTCAGCAGGTCCTTGTTGTACTTGCCTTGGTGTACAAATGTCCCTTCCCGAGTTTGCTTGATTTGCAACCCGAGAAAGAATGTCAACTCGTCCATCATACTCATCTTGAACTCCCTGCTCATCAAATCAGAAAACCTTGCCACAAGGGCATGTGAAGAGCCACCAAAGATTATATCATCCATGTATATTTGCACGATGAGAATATCTTTGCCTTGCTTGAGGAGAAACAAAGTCTTATCAACAGAGCCCATGGTAAAACCCTTTCCAAGAAAAAAGGACTTCAACCTATCATACCATGCTCTCGAGGCTTGTTTGAGACCATACAAGGCTTTATGGAGTTTGTAGACATAGTCTGGGTGCTTGCAATTTTCAAAGCCAGGGGGTTGTCTCACGTATACTTCCTCCTCTATGTACCCATTGAGAAAAGCACTCTTTACATCCATCTGATACAGCTTAAACCCTTTCGAAGCTACAAAGGCTAAAAGGATTCTAATAGCTTCTAAATGGGCAATAGGAGCAAAGGTTTCCTCAAAGTCTATCCCCTCTTTCTGGCAAAATCCCTGAGCAACCAACCTAGCCTTGTTCCTAACTATCACCCCATTCTCACTCTGCTTGTTCTTAAACACCCACTTGGTACCTATGGGATGACATTGTGGAGGTGGAGGAACTAGGACCCAAACTTGGTTTCTCTCAAAGTTCTTTAACTCCTCATGCATGGCATTGACCCAATCAACATTAGATAAAGCATGTCCAATATCTTCAGGCTCAAAATCTGCAACAAAAGAAGAATGTGCAAAATGAGAGATTTCATAGGACTTATTGCGAGTGACACGCTGGTTGAGTTACCAATCATGGTCTTGGGAGGATGGCGATGCTAAATGTGTACAGGCGCCGTCCTTGATGAAGTAGCCTCTCCCTCAACCGTAGCTGGAGCTCCCTCAGGTGCAAGAGAGGGATACTGGTCGTTCGGCCCCCATGAAGTTGAAGAAGAAGGATCGGGGCCACGAACAGACGTAGTCATTGCAGGGTCGATAGGTGCAGCCGATGGAGTCAGCTTAGGAGCACCCCAATCGGCATCGTCCTGCTCCTCCTCCACAAAGATGTTTTCACCCATCTCCTGGTCACCTGCACGCTCAAAGACAGGAGAAGAACAAGGTGTGGTTTCGTCGAAGGTAACTTCACAAGTCTCCATGACACGGTTAGTCTCAAGATTAAGTACTCTATGCACGAGAGTGAGTAGCATAACCGAGAAAAATGCCATCAGAAGACCGAGTTTCAAACTTATCGAGATTACCTTGCTTGAGAATGAAGCACCGACACCCAAAGACTCTAAAGTAGCTCACCTTAGGAAGATGCCCAAACCGCAGCTCATAAGAAGTTTTCTTTGTAAAAGCTCAAAGAAAGATGCGATTTGAAACATAGCACGCTGTGTTGATTGCTTCGGCCCAAAAGCGCCTAGGAGTCCTATGCTCATCGAGCATCATCCTGGCCATTTCCACAAGGGTCCAATTCTTGCGTTCAACAATCCCATTCTGTCGAGACACATAAGGTGAAGAAAACTGATGTTCAATACCCAAAGACTTGCAAAAGGCTTCAAAATGAGAGTTCTCGAATTCAGTGCCATTGTCACTGCGTATAGCTCTTATGGAATTCTTGGGAAATTCATTTTGCTGCCTAAGAACCAAATCCCGCACATGGGAAAACGCCTCATCCTTGGACTCCATGAAAAAGACCCAAGAATAGCGAGAAAAGTCATCCACGATCACAAGAACGTACCACTTCCCACCATCCGAACAAACCCGAGCTGGACCTACAGTGTCCATATGAAGAAGCTTGCTGGGTTATTTGGTCATCACTTGGTTCACAGGGGAATGAGAAGCGGCTACCATCTTCCCATGACGACACGGGTAACAGACCAAGTCCTTCTCGAACTTTAGCTTAGGCAATCCTCAGATTAGATCAAGAGAGCTCAACCATGCAAGCAAGTCGAAGCTCAAATGACCAAGCCTCCTATGCCACTTCCAAAGCTCAGAAGAAGTGCCTGCCACCAAACACCGAGAGACATCGAAAGAGCGAGAAAAATCAGCACAAAAGACAAGCCCAAAAGGTACAATCGAACACACAAGATCACCACGCGAATCAAGTATGCGAGAAAGACCCGGCTTAAAACGCACTTCGAAACCATCTCTAAGGAGTTGCAAAACCGAAAGGAGATTGAAATGCAAACTCAAAACCAAAGCAACATCCTTGAGCACAAAGTTCTCATTGAGCCTTACCGACCCACGAGAAAGGACCTTACCCTTACCATTGTCCCCAAATGTGATGTACTCCTTGGAAGTCATGGGACTAAGACTGGAGAACCAATTTGAATTTTTGATCATGTGACACGAACACCCGGAATCAACAAGTCATATGTTCTCCAAGCCTCCATGCTGCATCAATAGAAAGACATGGGATGAGCAAACGATCCAACACTGGGGTTAGTAAACTGAGGAGAGAACCAGTGTTGGGTCATTTGCCCTGGAAAAGTGTTAGGAAAAACACCATACATGACGTGTCCCATAGGAGAGTAGCGATCACCACGAGAGAGAAAACGTGGTTCGCTAGAAGTGTAGGACTGAGAGCCACTGCCACGAGACCTTGAGTCGTATTGAGGATGACTTGGACCTCGTCGGGCACAACCATCACGTGGTCTCACAAACTGAGGCCTAGCACCTTGAGGTCTTGCACCTCTAGGTCTAGCATTTCTCCTGCAAACAGGTGAAGCATGCATACCATGATATGGGCGATGCATGTTCTGGTGTGAAAGCTCAAACTGACACCTCTCATCTCTCTTCCTCCTAAAACAAAACTCAAACAAGTGACCATCCCTCTTGCAATACTCACAGTGGTACACCTCTCTCTTGGGTTGTGGGTGACTCACTCTGTTGTAGGCTTGGTTCACTCTTGGAGGTGGTTTGGCCTTAGGAAGGGGCTTATTAGAGATGTTTGGCGGAGTGTCAAGTGGATTCCTAAGGTGGTTAGGTTTTGGAATTCACACTTATTTCTAAGGTGGAGCTTTGGGATTCTCATTAATCACTCCATCCTTCACAATGGGCTTGGTAGGCTCAGAGGGCTTAGGTGGGTTAATCTTGATGAGTTTGGGAGGATTGGTGGGTTTCTCACTCACACTCAACCCACTTTGTTCACCAACCTTGCCAAAGACGTTGTTACCCTTTCCACCTGAAGCAAAGCCTAAACCCATTGTGTCAGTACCCCTCTTGTACTGACTCATCATCATGCCCAACTGTGGCTCACTGCAAGAAAGCCAACTCAACATGTGTCGAAGGAATGTGTTTTCCTCTTTGATCTTTTTCTTGTCATGCCTACAGTTAGCAAGCTCTAGCTCTAGAGCCTCATAGCAAGCACACTTAGCTCTAGCACCACCACTTGTACTAGACTGCTCAAGCAACGTGATAATAGCAACCTTCTCAGAGAGCTCATTGCGCAACTCAACACAAGACTTGCAAGCCCCCATTATGACTGGCTTGGATCTAACCTTATCAAACTCATCGAGCAAAGTAGAGTACTTGAACTGCAAAGAGACGAGACTAGACATGTGTACAGCGCATTCATCGCATTCAGTCTCATCGAACACAACAAGCCTATCCTTCTTAGCACGCTCAAGCTCATCTAACGCTGCAAGATACTTAGCCTTGAAACCATTGCATTCTTGAGCAGCACGGATACGCAAAGCATCTTACTTGAGCATAGTGTCAGTCACAGAATCAAGCTCAGTGAGAAGGGATTCAACTGTGTGTTCTACCTCAGGGTTGGTGTCGACCTCTTCTTTGTCGCCGGTGGTGGTGTTGTTGTCGTGCGCCATGGTGCAGTAACCTCCTCGGCGCTCGTTGGCATAGAAGCTCAAGCCGTTGAACTTGTTCTCCACCTTCTTCTTGGCCTCATCATCACTTGGTGGAGAATCACTGTCAGAGTCGACGTCATTGAAGTTCACGACCAGAGCGCGCTGCTTCGCTTGCAAGGCCTCGAAGTACTTCTTGTTCATGCGCTTGGGGTCGAAATCCTTCTTGGACTTGTACTTGCGGGAGGATGACTCATGCTTGTCCTTGTGCTTGGTGTAGTCGTTCTTGCCGGAGTAGCTCTTGTTGGGGCAGCTGGCAACATAGTGGTCGAGCTTTCCACACCCAAAGCAACCTTGCTTGTTACCACCACGTCTATGGCTCAAGCGGTTGTTGTGCAATCGTGAAAACTTGCTGATGACGAGCGTCAGCTCATCATCCCCAAGAGCTTCCATCTGCTTCTCTGTTGCAGACACAAGAGAAGACAAGGCAAGTGAAAGATGTGATGGGTTGGCCAAAGAAGAACTTGAACTTGAGTTACCTGACACCAAAGCCATGGTAGGAGCAGACAGATTCTTGATCCTCGCCTGCGTCTGGAGGTCGATCTCGGTGGACTTGAGCTTGCTGAACAGCTCATCCATGGTGAGAATCCCATAGTTGGCCGATTTGATGATCGCCTACACCTTAACCTCCCAAACCCTCTGATCTAGAGCATATAGAAGCTTGAGTGCTCTCTGATGATCATCATAGGGCATAGCTGCATTGTTAGCCCGCATGTTGTTCACAATGGTGGTAAAGCGAGAAAACATCGAATCAACGAACTCCTCATCAACTTGGGTGAAGTTCTTGTACTCCCGCTTTTACATCTCATAGAGTCTGGTTTTGACATGGGCTGTACCCTCATGGAAGCTTTGAAGCCCTCTCCAGATCTCTCAAGCGGTACGACAATTGAAAACACGATCAAACTCAGAAATTGACAAAGCAGCGTAAAGCTCAGCAAGGGCAATGTTGTTAGCATTGTGTTGGTCAATCTGCTCTTGATTAACACATGCATCAAGCACCTGGTAGTCAGCATTCTCAGTGATCTCTCAAACACGCCAATCGATCCCTTGTAAATGCGCTTGCATACGGATCTTCCAGTACGAGTAGTTCTCCCTATTAAATTGGGGCGGCTTATCCGACCGGTGTTGCAAAGCCATGTCGCCTTCTGTGGATCACTGACCGATTAAGGTGGAAGTGATCCTTAACCGGCTTTGATACCAATTGAAGGACCGGATACGGCGAATTTGACACTATGGCAGAACCTTCTAAATCCTATGGCCCACACATATGATTATTGTCTAAACAGACTTCAAATAACCATGAATGTGTTCCACAAAACTTAAAAGGTCTGTCGGGTAAATCCTGAATCATCCACGATTCTTCGAGCAGGATCAATCATTACAAAGAGACATTGCAGTATTACAACAGTTTTATACAAATAATATACATCAAAGTAAAAGAGCGAAAGGATTACAATAACATAAGTTTACAAACCATTTACAAACCATAAGTTGAATCATTACAAACCATATAACAGTGGAATAACCATATAACTTATTATATCAACCTTGATTATATGCTCTTCCCAAGAGCGAGATATCATATTCGTCGTCACTTTCCTCGACGACTGTCATGCAGCAGGATGCGAAACATTCCTGCCCATGAGGCTCACCTGCAACAAGGGTTCAACAAACCGTGAGTACAAAAGTACTCAACAAGACTGACCCGACAAAAAAGAGGGGTGAAGACTCAGGAAGTGCAGGCTAGAGGGACAAGGTAAGGCTTGCAGGAGATAAGAAATTTTGTAGAAAAGCTTAAAAGAAAGAAAAGCTATCTTGCTTAAGATCAAAATTACCAACCAACTTTCTTCTTAAACCTTACTCATTATTCAAGTTGTTACTACGATGATGAACACCGATCGAGTCTTCTTCTCCGAGAAGTAACGGAGATTCGAATCCATTTTCATACCCAGCTGGGACCTAGGTTACTGATATGCAGGAGACTCTAACTCCTAAGCATAGCAGGTGAACTGATATACCAGGATAACAACCGCAGCCATATATCACCACATGATACACATAAGCACTTTGACCCAGTGTACCGAGATACATGGGAACTTAAACCCACAGTATAGCACACTATGACATATGTGGGGACTCTGGCCCACTATAAGTCACTCCATGATATACCCGGCTCCAACCATCAGTATATCACTTCATGCATGTGGATTTTCTATTTTCTCGATATCACCAGTTCACCATCAACACGGGACTTAGGGAATCAACAGACGGAAACACTACAGAGGGACTCTGTTCCCAATGCAAGTTAGCCGTCCGGACTCGATTTATTAACTATCATCATGATTTCAACAGATAAAGCCAAACTCATCCTTTTCATCCTTTTACCTCTGAACATTTAGTTATTTAAGCAGGGCTAAGCATTACTACGCATCTTTTAGAACAGGTAACAAGGAATATGGAAGTAAGACAGGTAATGCAGTTGGTGGGTTTTCACTCAACTCCTATTACTTAATGCAACATATCATAACTGAAACGGTAAAACTTTTATAAAATAGAATAGGGTTTGAATGCATTCGGGGCTTGCCTTGGTATTCGGGGTAGACGGTTTTGAGTTCTGGATCAACTCCAATCTCCTGAGTCTGCTCTTCCTTCTAATCTGGGGCGACAACGTTAAACTCTCCGTTATCAAAAACTTTACGATACAAGCATATGCTTCAACATGATGGAATAATAGACATGATGCTCGATGGATGTATGATCAGATTAATGGCTTGAGTATAACTTTCCTTCACGATAAAGTTGCAAGCCAACCAAAACATACTTACTAAGTTCATTAGGGTTAACTACATTATTTACGAAAGTTATTAAACGCATGAAATAACGTTAATTAAGCCCTAATGACATGATCCAGGTAAGCGCAAAAAATTAATTAAAGTGCCAAAGGTCATTAGAGTTAATGACCCAGGGTCATCAATCAATCCCCAAAGTCAAACAATTCCTATAATGATTAACTTAATTAAAGGGGGTTAATTAATTATTTAAAAGCATAAAATAAAGGCATAAAAATTAAAGTTGTCTAATTAAGCTTAAATTTTATTTTGAAAATCTCTTGGTCTAATTAGATGGCAAAACAAATTTTAGAATTAAAAGCCAATTATTTTATTTATTAAAAATCATTGAAGGTCTATTTTTCAATTAAAAGGGATAATTTTAACTTATGCAAAAAGTATTCAAATTTGGCATTTCATATTTTTTCTAGGTAGATGACATCATAAAGAACACACACAAAAATTTTTAGAATTTTTGGAGCTATATATGAATTACTATAATTTTCTGAAGAAAATAATATTTAAATTATTTTCTGGAAAAAGAAAAAGGAAAATCAGCACAGTGTCACTGCGCTGACCGACGGCGGTGACGATTTTGACCGGCGATTTCTCACCGACGGCGAGGTCTCCGGCGACGAGGTTTGGTCCTACAGGCTCATCTCGGCACGGCGAACAACCTGCGATAGTTAACGCAGCGGCGGAGCGACAGCGGCACCCACGCTGGCGGCCATGGCGGTGCGACGGAGCTCGGGTGCGGCGGCAGGGCTCACCGGAGCGATTTTCGGCGACGACGAGGGCACAGGCAGATGCAGGACATCGACTCGAACGCGTTGGGCCAGAAGATGGAGCTATCCCTGGCTTCTAGCTCAGATGGCCACGCGCGCGGTGGAGCGGCAAGGTCGTGCCGATGGCGACACATGGCGGCCGGACCCTACGGCGCAAGAGAAGTGAATTTGAGGGCGTGGATAGGTGCAGGAGCTCACCACGAGTCTAGTGCGCACGCTAATGAAGGCCCGGAGTGGTTGAGCCAAGCTGTGGACGGCGGCGCTGATGGCGGCGACTGCGCTCCGGTGACAAGGACAGCGTACCGGCGCTTCCTGTGCACCATCAGTCCGACCAAGATGCGCATAAGGGGCAGCGAAGCACAGAGAACATGACGAGAGGGTTAAAGGTAAAATATTTTTCACCTTAGCGGCGGTGAACGACGAGGAAGCTTGCGGCGGCTCGGCGACCGGTCGCGAGGAAGAAAATAGCATTTAAATTATTTTCTAGAAAAAGAAAAAGGAAAATCAGCACAGTGTCACTGCGCTGACCGACGACGGTGACGATTTTGACCGGCGATTTCTCACCGACGGCGAGGTCTCCGGCGACGAGGTTTGGTCCTACAGGCTCATCTCGGCACGGCGAACAACCTGCGCTAGTTAACGCGGCGGCGGAGCGACGGCGGCACCCATGCTGGCGGCCATGGCGGTGCGACGGAGCTCGGGTCGGCGGCAGGGCTCACCGGAGCGATTTCCGGCGACGACGAGGGCACAGGCAGATGTAGGACATCGACTTAAACGCGTTGGGCCAGAAGATGGAGCTATCCCTGGCTTCTAGCTCAGACGGCCACGCGCGCGGCGGAGCGGCAAGGTCGCGCCGACGGGACGCACGGCGGCCGGACCCTACGGCGCAAGAGAAGTGAAATTGAGGGCGTGGACCCTAGTTATTCGAACCGGACCGGACCGGCGGTTCGACCGGTAAAATACCGAACCGGAGCCTCCACCGGTCTGGTTCACCTTAGAGGATCGGAATGCAATCGAACCAGTCAAAACCGGTTGAACCGGCCGGTTTTTCGTCGAATCGGGTGAACCGGGCGGTTCCATTCGAACCGGTGATGTTTTGATTTTTTCCAAAGTTACCCCTCTGGACGCTCAGAACGACATTGTCTACTCAGGGGTATTCATGGAAAATGCCTCTTTAGGGCTTCTTTTAGCGCTGGGCGGCTGGGGGAGGGAAAAAATTTCAGTTTTCCACCTTATCCTCTTTCTCTTGGGCGGCGGCGGCGGCGGCTCTGGCGTGTGTGGCCGGCGATGGCGTGAGCAACAGCAACCAATGGGGGACCGGGGGCTTGAGCGGCCAGGAGCGGTGGCCGGCGGTGGGCTCAGGTCAGGTCACAGCCTCGCCGCTCGCGGCTCGAGGGTCGTGGCTCGCAGGACGCGGCGTCGTGCGCGCGACCGCGTCGAGCAGAGAGCGACGGCGGGGAGCCGCGATTGACGGCCTGACGATGGGCATCCACGGCGAGCGGCTGCGGCGTACGGCATCCACTCCTCCAGGCTCCACGCTCCAGTGCTCTCCGTCTCTGTCTCTAGCAGGATCCAGCGCGTTGGCCTGTCCCTGGCTCCCTGATCCTGCTGTTCTTCAAGGAGAAGCTTGGTGCCTGGTGAGCATCTTTGTAACTTTGTTTCGATTTCTTTTGTAGGTACTAAGTAGTACGTACTACGTAGTAGTTTACATTTACATATATGATGCATTGTAGAGGCGATCCTATCTGATTAATTTAGGATTCTTGTTACGAATTGGATAGTAGCAAATATGTTGTACTTCTTAGCTGCTTTGTATCCAGAGGGTTCTCCAGATCTAATTAATTTACCTGTCTTCCCCTTCCTTGTGCACCTAGTTGATTCTTCAGCGACTCCAACTCCAACTCCAACTCCAACTCCAACTCCAACTACGGTTGACACTGGCTCAACACCTGCTAGTCAAGCTCAAGAGGCACCCACAGAAGTGAGGATAAGACAGAAATTTGATCCAGCATGGGCATATTGCACACAGATCATTGAAGGAGGAAGAAGTAATATCAAATGCATGTTCTGTAATGCGGTAATTAAAGGAGGAGGGATCCGTCGTTTTAAGGAGCATTTAGCCAAATGGCCTGGTAATGTGGCAGCATGTAGAAAAGTTGCTGCTGAGGTTGAGCATACAATGCATCAAATCCTAACTGAGTGGGATGGGAAGAAAAAGAAGAAAGAGCAGGACTATGAGGAAGGGAATGCATATGGGCTGGAACCTGGAGAACAAGATGATGGTGTCGTTGAAGTCTCTGCTGCTCCTGCCCGGCATGTTGCTGCTGCACCTACAGCAAACAGAGGAAAAAAGAGAGCTGCAGCAGGTACTCCTAGTGTTGGCAAATACTTCAAGCCTAGAACTGGACCAGGGGATCAACCAACAATTAGGAGTGTTCTTCAAGGAGAAGCAGTCAAGGAGAAGACATATTTGTGCATGGCAAGATGGTTTCTTGATGCATCCATTCCATTTAATGCAAGTAATTCCATTTTTTACCAGCCCATGATTGATGCTGTGTGTGCATATGGTTCTGGATACAAGGGGCCAAACTTTAATCAGCTGCGTGGTTCATTGCTTGCAAAATTAGTTGCGAAAACTAGGAATTTTGTCCATGGTTTCCGCAGCATTTGGAGGGAGACTGGTTATACAATTATGGTTGATGGGTGGACTGACAGAAGGAGAAGGACCCTCGTCAACTTCTTGGTCTATTGTCCCAAAGGTACTATTTTTCTCAAGTCAGTCGATGCCACTGAGCACTCCAAAACTCCAGAATACTTGTTTAGATTGTTTAGAGATGTGGTTCATTTTGTTGGGCCTGAAAATGTGGTTCATTTTGTTACTGATAATGCTTCAAACATGGTTGCTGCTGGTAGAATGATAGAAGATGAGTTCAAATCCATTTATTGGTCTCCTTGTGCTGCCCATTGTGTGAATTTGATATTACATGACTTTGGTAAGTAGGATATAGTGAAGACCACTGTAGCTCATGCATCATCCATTACAAAATATGTCTACAACCATTGCTTCCCACTGTATCTAATGAGGAAGTTCACTAAAGGTCATGAGATTCTTCGCCCAGCCCAAACTCATTTTGCTACTAATTTTATTGCTTTGCAAAGCATATATAAGCATAAGGCAGATCTGCATGCAATGGTTATTTCCCACGAGTGGACAAACTGCACATATTATAAGGAACCACAAGGCAAAAAATTCACCAAAGCTGTGCTAGATCAAAAGTTCTGGAAAAATTGTGCTATTGTTTGCCAATTATCAGAACCACTGGTTCGAGTGCTGAGAATAGTGGACAGTGATGAGAGACCTACAATGGGATATCTATTTGGTGGATTCCATGCTGCAAGAGATGAAATTGAAAAGGGATTTCAGCGAAAGAAAGAGTTTGTAAAGCCTTTCTTGGAATACATGGATGCACGGTGGGATAAGCACTTTGATAAGAATCTCCATGCTGCTGGCTTTTGGTTCAAATCTAATAACCAGTACACTCCTCAACTATGAGACAAGTACAAGTTCACTACTTCTGGAGTTCTTGATGTCATGGAGAAATATGCTGGCAAAGATGCTGCCCTTAGAAGTGCTTTGACAAAAGAAATGAAGATTTTCAGAAATGAAGAAGGTGATTTTGGGCATTCAGGTGCTATAAATGATCGCAGAGGCATGATTGCTGGTAACTTCAACACATCTACATTGCTGTTCTTACTTTTCCAGTTCATTTCAGCATCACTAACTTCTGTTTTGTCACATAGATGAGTGGTGGCAAACCTATGGCTACAGTGCACCAAATTTACAGAAGCTTGCCTTGCGTGTGTTGAGCCAAACTTATAGTGCTTCTAGATGTGAGAGGAGCTGGAGCTACTTTGAACATGCGCACTCCCCTAAAAGAAACAGATTGGAGTATCAAAGGCTAAATGATATTGTGTATGTTCATTGTAACCTGAGGCTGTGTCACAGGTACCCTTCTCTAGTTCGTTAGATACTAACATTCATTCACAGCTATTATCTGTTCTCTTGAAAGGATGAAAGTTGCACAGCTAGCTGCTAGCTTGTTCTTTAACCTAAAAATGCTATTATCTGTTCTCTTGATTGGCTGAAAGTTACACAGTTAGCTGCTAGTTGTTTCTACTTTCTAGTTTTCTACAACCTGAAAATAATATATTGTCCACTTGTTTCAATTATTTTAACATCAGGTGCAAATTTAGAACTAGAAACTATGACCCAATAAGTTTGGAACAAATTGGAATGGGAAATGAAGCTTGGATCTTAGAAGAAAATCCACCTCGCCTTACCTCAGAAGAGCTGAACGTTTTTCGCAGTGATCTATCCGCATTAAGTATACAATGCAGTGATGGTAATGTCTCTTGCAAATTGTGAAATCCATTCAACTTCATACTTATTTAAATTATAACATCATATCTTTGTTGGAAAAAATTCAGAATTGGTGCTAGACTTGGATGCTGCTGAGGTTGATGCCATGGAAGACAGTGAGGAGGCTCAGGACATTTAGAACAATGAAAGGCCCCAATGTGATGAAGATCTATTTAGTTATGATGGTATTGCATTAGATATTGGTGGATCAAGTCCTCGTGAAGCTGCACCTGCACCTGAAGTTCAGTGGGATCCCTTGAATTTTGATTGAGTACCATCTACCATGTCGTTTGGAACTTTTACCAACTCAGTGTGTGTTATCAGTTATTAGTTATCAGTTTATCACGCACTTGATATTTTGTATTAAAGAACCTATGAGGTTGTGACGTTGTGTTGCTTACTTGCTTGTTGCTTGCTGGCCATGCGCCCATGAGCCCGTGACTATATTTCAATGAACTATGTATGAACTATGAAGTGAACTATTTGTGAAGCTGAAAGTTATGGTATGAATATTGTATGTTTATCATGTATTAATTATTAAATATAGCATATATAATTATATATATACCGACTCGATGATTTTGTGGCCGGTTCGATTCGTCCGATTCAAAACAATCGACCCGGCGGTTTAACCGGTTCCCAACGGTTGGACCAATGAACCATTGAACCGATAGCCTCGCCGGTTCGATTACCGGTCCGGTCCCAAAAACTTGGGCGTGGACAGGTGCAGGAGCTCACCACGAGTCTAGTGCGCACGCTAATGAAGGCCCGGAGTGGTTGAGCTGAGCTGTGGACGGCGGCGCTTATGGCGACGGCGGCGCTCCGGTGGCAAGGACGGCGTTCCGGCGCTTCCTGTGCACCATCAGTCCGACCAAGATGCGCATAAGGGGCAGCGAAGCACGAAGAACATGATGAGAGGGTTAAAGGTAAAATATTTTTCACCTTGGCGGCGGTGAACGGCGAGGAAGCTCGCGGCGGCTCGGCGACCGGTCGCGAGGAAGACGACGTCATGCGGGCGACTCGGGCGGGGAGAGCGAGCACGAGCTAGTTCAATCGAAGTGCAAGATCAAGGCAGAGCTTTAGGCAAGATGAAGTGAGCAAAGATGAAGTGACGGTGGTGAATTTGGGCGGTGGAGCAAGGTCGTCGGCGGCGGCAGCAGGGAGAAAGAAGAAGGGAAATGGCGGCGGCCGACCTATTTATAGGGCAGGGGCAAGGCATGGACGAGCGACACGGCGATGGCGAAGCTTTGCGTGTCCAGGAGCACGCTGGCGGCCATGGCATGTGCGATGGTGGACGGCGGCGCGGCTTGAGAAGCCGGCAATGGCGGCCGATGATAGGTCTCGGCGCTGTTCAAGAAAATTACAGAATTGCCACTCATTGGAAATTACAAATTACTCCAAAATTTATATAAGAACTTGAAAATCTTCAAAAATAAAATTTGCATAACTTTTCAAGAGCTACACTTTTTATTTAACTAGCATCCTCTAATTCTATCTGGATTTTGAAATATGAATTCAAATTCAAAAAGAGAATAAAACCCTAGAAACAAACAATTGAAATTACTTTTGATTCTTCAATAAAACTTAAAAATCTTCAAAACTATGAAATTCTCAACTCATAAAGCCAAACGTTTTTAATATACAAAGTTTTCCAAAATTATGCATAATTTTTAAATTATGGTTTTAAAATCAAAAGGGGACAAATGCTAGAAAACAGTATTTTCAAATTTATTTGAAATTTTTTTTGGAAACTTGAAAAACTTTGAATACCAACTTTGTATCTATTGTCAAGATCTACAAACTATCTTTTTAGAGTATCCCCAAATTCCTTTTAGATTTGGAATTATAGAAAAGGGAATAAAACTAGGTTTTGAAATAAAGGGTTTTTAAAACCGAATTCAAACTCGATTGGGTTTCTAATTTAATTGGTTGGTTATTAGTGATCACATACATCATCCAGGGATAATTTTAGGTCAACGACCCAATGAAACCCTTGGTTGACCAAGTTGACTTTTGAAAAACCTTTTATAGCTTTCCAATTTGAATTTAAATGTGAATTGCAAGGCTTGGGAATAAGCTTTGAAATCCAAATTCAACTTCAAATATGAAAATCATTTTTAGGGTTGGACTTAGATTTATACACTATGCTTGGCACTAGTGTAAACATGGTTTACACTTCAAGTACATAGAATATGAACTAAGTATTTGAGATGACATTCGAAAGTAGGGTTTTATTATTTCATGTGACAACATATTTCAGAAACACAATCAACCTATGAAATGTAAACTTGTTTTAGTTAATGCACATCAAAGTTGACCTAATCATGAATGCTTTGCAGTGCATATGATGACATGGCAGGTTTTAGTTAATATAACACCAGAGGTGTTATAGCCTTTCCCCCTTAAGGAAATCTCGTCCCAAGATTTAAAGATGTAGGTAAAGTAATGGAAAAGGAAATGTGTTAGGAAAAACACACTTCAACTAATTACATAAGAGAAAAGAGTCTTTACAACTCACACTAATGAAGTTACAACTCATAGAGGGAATTATAACTTAGATAGAAGCATAGAATTCCGGGAAGTTCTCCAACAGATAATCTTCCGATTCCCACGTAGCTTCTTCTTCTGAATGTTGATCCCATTGTATCTTGTACCACTTAATTATCCTACTTCGAGTAACACGGTCTTTCTAATCCAAAACTTGAATTGGATACTCAGAGTAAGTCAAATCAGGTTCAAGTTCAATTCCTTCCACATTAACAACCTTATCTGGCACTCGAAGACACCTCTTAAGTTGGGACACATGGAACACATTGTGTACAGCCGACAACTATTTAGGCAGTTGCAGACGATATGATACTTTCCCAATTTGTGCCAAGATCTGAAATGGTCCAATATAATGAGCTGCTAACTTGCCTTTAACTCCAAATCGAGTAACTCCCTTCATGGGTGACACCTTTAGATATACATAATCTCCTTTATTGAAACATAATGGTTGACGCCTTTTGTCGGCATAACTCTTTTGACGAGACTGTGCCACTTTCAAGTTTTGTTGTATCTGTTTAACTTTTTCTTCTATTTCTTTTACTAGATCAACTCCGAAGAATCTTCTTTCTCCAGGTTCAGACCAACTTAACGGAGTTCTACATCTGCGGCCATATAGTGCTTCAAATGGTGCCATTTTGATACTTTCTTGATAACTATTGTTATAAGAAAACTCTGCTAAAGGCAAACACTCATCCCATTTTTCTGAAAAATTAAGAACACATGCTCTCAACATATCTTCAAGTATTTGGTTCACTCTTTCGGTCTGACCTCCTATTTGTGGATGGTAAGTTATACTATACAGAAGATCAGTACCTAGTGAATTATGCAATCATTTCCAGAATTTGTTGATGAACTGCGTGCCTCGGTCTGACACAATAGTCTTTGGTACACCATGAAGATTAATGATACGCTCAAAATACAGTTTGGCATATTGCGAGGCTGAATTTGTACTTTGAACTGGAAGGAAATGTGCGGACTTTGTGAGTCGATCCACTATGACCCAAATAGAATCAAAACCTCTTGCTGTCCTGGGTAGACCCACTATAAAGTCCATACTGATATCTTCCTATTTCCAAGCTAGAATAGGCAATGGCTGAAGTTCTCCTGCTGATTTCAAATGTACAGCCTTAATTTTCTGACAGGTATCACATTGAGCCACATACTTAGCAATTTCTATTTTCATCTTAGTCCATCAAAATTTCTGTTTCAAATCATGATACATCTTATTACTTCCTAGATGAATAGAAAACTTTGAAAGATGTGCTTCATCGAGGATCTTTTGATGTAACTCAGGAACTTTTGGTATGACCAGACGATTCTTATACCATAGGACATCTGCTTCATCAATTGTGAAACAAGAAACCTTCTCTTTTCTAACTTTCTTTTTTGACATGCTTAATTCCCTTATTACTTCTCTGAGCAGTAATAATTTGATCTTTGAGTGTTGATTCAACCGTAATGTTAGACAAACTACCATGTTGTACCATTACTATACCCAAATTTTCTATTTCATGACATAGAGAAATGTCGAGAGGTTTTACTGTCAAGCAATGGCAATAACTCTTTCGACTAAGAGCATCAGCAACTACATTTGCTTTACCAGGATGGTAATATATTTTCAAATCATAATCATTGATTAGTTCTAACCACCTCTTCTGTCTCATATTCAACTCATCTTGAGTAAAAATGTATTTCAAACTCTTATGATCATTGTAGATATTACATTTATTACCCCACAAATAATATCACCATATCTTCAATGCATGGACAACAGCTGCTAATTCTAAATCATGTGTTGGATAATGTTCCTCATGTTTCTTCAACTATTGAGAAGCATAAGCAACAACTCTCCCTTCTTGCATCAACACACATCCAATACCAATGCCAGAAGCATCACAATAAACATCAAAAAGTTTCTCAATATTTGGCTGTGCTAGGACTGGAGCAGTGGTCATCAATTCCTTCAATTTCTGAAATGCCTTTTCGCATTCAGGTGACTAAACAAACTTGACATTATTCTTTAACAACTCGGTTATGGGTTTGGATATCTTTGAGAAATCCGGTATGAAACGACGGTAATAACCCGCCATTCCTAGAAAGCTACGAACTTGATGCACTGTTTTTGGTGGTTCCCAATCAATTATATCTTGTACCTTGCTGGGGTCAACATCAACACCTTTGTCTGATAAAACATGTCCAAGAAATTTTACTTCTTTCAACCAAAACTCACACTTGCTAAGTTTAGCATATAATTGATGTTCTCTCAGACGTTGTAGAACAATTCTGAGGTGTTCAGCATGTTCTTCTTCACTCTTGGAATATATCAAAATATCATCAATGAAGACTACCATGAACTTATCAAGTTCTGGCATGAACACTGAGTTCATTAGATACATGAAATAAGCTGGTGCATTGGTAAGTCCAAAAGACATAACCAAATACTCATACAGGCCATATCGAGTAGTAAAGGCAGTCTCTGGAATGTCTTCCGGGCGAATCTTAATTTGATGACACCCAGATCAAAGATCAATCTTGGAAAACACCTTCGCCTCCGCTAATTGATCAAAAAGCAGATCAATGCGGGGTAGAGGGTACTTATTCTTGATGGTTACTTCATTCAAGGGACGATAATCCACACATAATCTCAAGCTTTTATCTTTCTTTTTCACAAAGAGGGCAGGACATCCCCAAGGTGATGAGCTAGGTCAGATAAAACCTTTATCCCGTAACTCTTGTAATTGAGTTTTGAGTTCTGCTAACTCAGGTGGTTCCATCCGATAAGCTCTTCTGGATATTGGAGCAGTACAAGGTTTCAAATCAATTCTAAACTCTACTTTTCTGTCAGGAGGTAAACCCGGTAACTCATCAGGAAACACATCTGGAAATTCACAGACTACGGGTATATCTTCGATCTCTTTCACAGAAGTGGCACATACCTTTTTAACAGTCCTCTTAAGAGTTGGAAGCTGGATAAGAAGTTGAGATTTGCAATTAGGTATGTTTACTCTCACAGTTCTATTCAGGATGTCTATCACAACACCTTGCTGTTTCATCCAATTCATGCCTAGGATCACATCTATATCCTGATCCTTTAATATTATCATATCAGTGGGAAAAATATACCCACCCAAACTTATAGGCACATCGTGTACCATTTCTTAAGTACACATACGCCCCCCCAGGTGATTGTATAAAGAATTGTTCTTTTGTCCCCATTGTTGGGATTTCATGTGTCTTAACAAATGTACCATTGATAAATATATGAGATGCACCAGAATCAAAAAGACGAATTGCAGGATGATCAGCAACAGGGAACGTACCCATCATAATCGGTTCTCCTTCTGGAATTTCTCCAACTTGAGTGTAAAACACCTTGCCAACCTTTTTCTCATTCTTTTCCTTCTGCACATTTTGATTTCCTGCCTTATTTTGAGTCTGTGGCTGTTGTGGTGCAAAGGCCCTGGGAACATAGGAATTATACTACCTTGGATGCGGGCAGTATCTTGCAAAATGACCAGTCTTCCCACAATTGTAACATGGGTAACCTTGTGGCTGAGAAGTAGGGTTACGAATACCAGGGGCATTCGGCTGTCTTGGATAAGGAAGAGCAGTAGCAGGACGAACGAATGTCTGTTGCTGGGCTTGGTATTGTGGTGGACGGTAAGAAGGACGGAAATAGTTTTGGGGATGATAGATTATCTTCTGGCGCTTTTGATTTCCACCAGAAAATCCCGAGGTTACTGTTTTGTTCTTCTTAGCTTCCATGTGTTGACGGTTTTTTTCTTCATAAGATATAGCAATATTTACCGTCTCATGGAAGGTAGCATTTGGGTTCCCAGTCATCATCCTCTGAATCTTGCTATTCAAACCCCTAAGGAAACACTTTTTCTTCTTATGGTCAGTACTATATGATCAGACGCATATTGGGACAAATGATTGAATTTGCCAAAGTATTACATCACTGACATATCACCTTGCCTCAGGGAAAGAAACTCTTCAAGTTTTATAGTCATAATTCCCTCAGGAATAAAATGTGCACGAAAAGCTTCACGAAACTTAGCCCAAGTAATACGGTGATCTTTAGGCTGAGCAGCGACAAAGTTTACCCACCAGGCTCCTACAATACCTCTCAACTGCTGGGCTGCAAACATGGGCTTCTGGTATTCAGTGCACTCAATTAGTCCAAACTTTTGCTCCATAGTACGGAGCCAATCATCTGCCTCCATGGGTTCATCCACTCTGGTGAAGACAGGCGGACGTGTATCGGTAAAATCCATATAGGTGGTCTCATTCCTGTTATTTCGAGCACGATTCCCCTGATGTGCATTTTGGTTCTGATTCTAGGCCATCATGGTAGTTGCATTGACTAAGGCCGCAACTGCATCGGCCAGGGTTGGCGGAACTTGTGGAGGATTTGGGACATCACCTCCATCATGAGATGGTCCGGCAGCATCACGGGATCGAGTGTGAGCAGGCATCTGTTAATAAACAAACTATACTTTACTCACAAAATCTTATTAGATTTCATAAGCAGATATTACAGATGTACAACACACTTATAATACATTATTTTTGTTACAACCGTCTACACTCCGGCAAGACTTCCCACACCTACTAGGTTTTAGAAAGCAGGGAAAAGATATATTACACATCTCACTTTCCAAACTGTTTACTCCTCCTCCTCACTATCTTCCACTGGCATTAACTCCTCTTCGGGATCCTCTTCTTCTTCAGGTTCTTCTTCCACTAACTCAGGATCTTCTTCTTTGATAAGATCCTCTTCATTTTCATTTGCTACATCCATCTAGTTTTCTTCTTCCTCATCGATGACATCATCCTCAACGGACTCTATTTCTTTAGGGTCTTCCTCTTCCGCATCTTGACCCATCACAAGACCAAGATCATCTTGGGCTGCCTGTCGTTGATATTCAGGATCCAATAGGTTATTCAGCCTTACACATTCATCATCAGCTTCCTCAGCATACTCCTCCAACTCTTCCACGTAATCCTCAAGTTCTTGCACACGACCATTCACTGAATCTTCTCGTGCCCAAGCATCATTCCTTTGATGCTTCATATATCTCTGAGATCACTTAACTGAGTAATCTCAGCGGCCTCTGCGATCCTGTCGGCTTCAGCCCTCTCCAACTCAGCCCTAAGTCTTGCTATTTCAGCTTGCGAATCTGGATTGGGATTGTTACTGCTTTTGCCAATCTCATATCTCGGGGCTAGTTGATGTCGAGGTACCCCCTTCGGCGCAGTACTCTTACGAGGAGTTTGCTTGGTAAGAGCCATCCTGAAGAAAGGTAGGTCATAAGAGATAGGAATAGCTAGGTAGGACTCTGAAGGTTAGCAAGAAAAGGATTGATACTACTTAACCCAAACCACTTTAAAGGGGAAGGTAATTAAAATAGGTTAATTAAACATGATGCATGAATGAACTTACGATCTAAGCATATAAGGTTTTTAAGCAATACATGTATATAAATAACTTTTATAACATAGGACAATATAATATGTTATTCCACCACCATACTTTTAGAAATCAGAATAAGGGTCGATAGAAAGAATTATAGGTAAGGAATAAGCAATTTGGACCCAAAATAGTTAAGTTTAAATTATTTGACTCAAAAACTTTTGAAGTTTTCGCAAAGAATACTACAACAACTCTTTTTAATAATGATCTGGCTCTGATACCAGCTGTGGCAGAATCTTCTAAATCCTATGGCCCACCTGTATGATTATTGTCTAAACAGACTTCAAATAACCATGAATGTGTTCCACAAAACTTAAAAGGTCTGTCGGGTAAATCCTGAATCATCTACGATTCTCCGAGCAGGATCAATCATTACAAAGAGACATTGCAGTATTACAACAGTTTTATACAAATAATATACATCAGAGTAAAAGAGCGGAAGGATTACAATAACATAAGTTTACAAACCATTTACAAACCATAAGTTGAATCATTACAAACCATATAGCAGTGGAATAACCATATAACTTATTATATCAACCTTGATTATATGCTCTGCCCAAGAGCGAGATATCCAATTCGTCGTCACTTTCCTCGACGACTGTCATGTAGTAGGATACGAAACATTCCTGCCCATGAGGCTCACCTGCAACAAGGGTTCAACAAACCCTGAGTACAAAAGTACTCAACAAGACTGACCCGACGAAAAAGAGGGGTGAAGACTCAGGAAATGCAGGCTAGAGGGACAAGGTAAGGCTTGCAGGAGATAAGAAATTTTGTAGAAAAGCTTGAAAGAAAGAAAAGCTGTCTTTCTTAAGATCAAAATTACCAACCAACTTTCTTCTTAAACCTTACTCATTATTCAAGTTGTTACTACGATGATGAACACCGATCGAGTCTTCTTCTCCGAGAAGCAACAGCGATTCGAATCCATTTTCATACCCAGCTGGGACCTAGGTTACTGATATGCAGGAGACTCTAACTCCTAAGCATAGCAGGTGAACCGATATACCGGGATAACAACCGCAGCTATATATCACCACATGATACACATAAGCACTTCGACCCAGTGTACCGATATACATGGGAACTTAAACCCACAGTATAACACACTATGACATATGTGGGGACTCTGGCCCACTATAAGTCACTCCATGATATACCCGGCTCCAACCATCAGTATATCACTTCATGCATGTGGATTTTCTATTTTCTCGATATCACCAGTTCACCATCGACGCGGCACCTAGGGCATCAACAGACGAAAACACTACAGAGGGACTTCGTTCCCAATGCAAGTTAGCCGTCCAGACTCGATTTATTAACTATCATCATGATTTTAACAGATAAAGCCAAACTCATCCTTTTCATCCTTTTACCTCTGAACATTTAGTTATTTAAGCAGGGCTAAGCATTACTATGCATCTTTTAGAACAGGTAACAAGGAATATGGAAGTAAGACAGGTAATGCAGTTGGTGGGTTTTCACTCAACTCCTATTACTTAATGCAACATATCATAACCGAAACGCTAAAACTTTTATAAAATAGAATAGGGTTTGAATGCATCCGGGGCTTTCCTTGGTATTCGGGGTAGACGGTTTCGAGTTTCGGATTAACTCCAATCTCCTGAGTCTGCTCTTCCTTTGGATCTAGGGTGACAACGTTAAACTCTCCGTTATCGAAAACTTTACGATACAAGCATATGCTTCAACATGATGGAATAATAGACATGATGCTCGATGGATGCATGATCAGATTAATGGCTTGAGTATAATTTTCCTTCATGATAAAGTTGCAAGCCAACCAAAACATACTAAGTTCATTAGGGTTAACTACATTATTTACGAAAGTTATTAAACGCATGAAATAACGTTAATTAAGCCCTAATGACATGATCTAGGTAAGCGCAAACAATTAATTAAAGTGCCAAAGGTCATTAGGGTTAATGATCCAGGGTCATCAATCAATCCCCAAAGTCAAACAATTCCTATAATGATTAACTTAATTAAAGGGGGTTAATTAATTATTTAAAAGCAAAAAATAAAGGCATAAAAATTAAAGTTATCTAATTAATCTCAAAATTTTATTTTGAAAAGCTCTTGGTCTAATTAGATGTCAAAACAAATTTCAGAATTAAAAGCCAATTATTTTATTTATTAAAAATCATTGAAAGTCCATTTTTTAATTAAAAGGGCTAATTTCAACTTATGAAAAAGTATTCAAATTTGGCATTTCATATTTTTCCTAGGTAGATGACATCATAAAGAACACACACAAAAATTTTTAGAATTTTTGGAGATATATATGAATTACTATGATTTTCTAAAGAAAATAGCATTTAAATCATTTTCTAGAAAAGAAAAAGGAAAATCAGCACAGTGTCACCGCGCTAACCGACGGCGGCGACGATTTTTACCGGCGATTTCTCCCCGACGGTGAGGTCTCCGGCGACGAGGTTTGGTCCTATAGGCTCATCTCGGCACGGCGAACAACCTGGGCTAGTTAACGTAGCGGCGGAGCGACGGCGGCACCCACGCCGGCGGCCATGGCGGCGCGGCGGAGCTCGCGTACGGCGGCAGGGCTCACCGGAGCAATTTTCGGCGACGACGAGGGCACAGGTAGATGCAGGACATCGACTCGAACGCGTTGGGCCAGAAGATGGAGCTATCCCTGGCTTCTAGCTCAGATGGCCACGCGCGCGGCGGAGCGGCAAGGTCGTGCCGATGGCGACACATGGCGGCCGGACCCTACGGCGCAAGAGAAGTGAATTTGAGGGCGTGGATAGGTGCAGGAGCTCACCACGAGTCTAGTGCGCACGCTAATGAAGGCCCGAAGTGGTTGAGCCGAGCTGTGGACGGCGGCGCTGATGGCAGCGACGGCGCTTCGGTGACAAGGACAGCGTACCGGCGCTTCCTGTGCACCATCAGTCCGACCAAGATGCGCATAAGGGGCAGCAAAGCACAGAGAACATGATGAGAGGGTTAAAGGTAAAATATTTTTCACCTTAGCGGCGGTGAACGGCGAGGAAGCTCGCGGCGGCTCGGCGACCGGTCGGGAGGAAGACGACGTCGTGTGGGCGACTCGAGCGGGGAGAGCGAGCACGAGCTAGTTCAATCGAAGCGCAAGATCAAGGCGGAGCTTCAGGCAAGATGAAGCGGGCAGAGATGAAGAGACGATGGCAAATTTGGGCGGCGGAGCAAGGTCGTCGGTGGCGGCAGTAGGGAGAAAGAAGAAGGGAAATGGTGGCGGCCGACCTATTTATAGGGCAGGGGTGAGGCATTTTTGGGTCAACGACCCAATGACACCCTTGGTTGACCAAGTTGACTTTCAAAAAACCTTTTATAGCTTTCCAATTTGAATTTAAATGTGAATTGCAAGGCTTGGGAATAAGCTTTGAAATCCAAATTCAACTTCAAATATGGAAATCATTTTTAGGGTTGGACTTAGATTTATACACTATGCTTGGCACTAGTGTAAACACGGTTTACACCTCAAGTACATAGAATATAAACTAAGTATTTGAGATGACATTCGAAAGTAGGGTTTTATTATTTCATGTGACAACATATTTCAGAAACACAATCAACCTATGAAATGTAAACTTATTTTAGTTAATGTACATCAAAGTTGACCTAATCATGAATGCTTTGTAGTGCATATGATGACATGGCAGGTTTTAGTTAATATAACACCAGAGGTGTTACAGACACGAATCAAGAAAAATCATAAAAGAAGTGAAAACCCATCAAGAACTCGCCATGAACACAAAAACACCCTGATCTATGAGCTCGTGAGGAATCAAACTATTTTCTTCGGTGGAAACACACTACTCACGTCATAGCTCGATCCAAGGCAAGAAAAATGACCTCAAACGGTGCAAAATCGAAGAATTTCGACCACAAAAATAGAGGGGGAAAGGAACTCGAGATGAGCAACTCAAGAACAACTAGAACACAAAATCATCACGAGAATCACATAAAGATAAACACCCAGAGGGCACGAGAACACTAGGGGGTGCTCTTTCCACGAACAAATCACTACAAATGTCTTGCAGTGGACCTCACACACTCTGAAAGACTAGAGACTGGGAAACCCTAACACTAGAATGGGAGAGGTGAGACTGAGTGGAGGCAATCCCTCTTATTTATAGGCTTATTACATAATTTCACTTCTACCCCTAGATATTCTAAGAGAGAACCACCTAGCCAGGGGCATTATGGTCCAACTTAAGTTTTCCTGATCCGACGGCCACCGCGCCTCCTCACCGGTAGCCTCGCTCCGAAGCGATCTCCCCGAGGCCGCCACGTGTCGTCCGTCCGCATCGGGACCTCCGTCCGGGTTTTGAGGCCCAAACCCGTGAAACCTGCCGCCGATGGTTTTGAGGACAAACCACCAAACCGCCCGTGAATATTGTACCGCGTACGCATCCCCCGCCGATGGTTTTGAGGCCAAACCACCAAACCGTCGCCGATGGTTTTGAGGACAAACCACCAAACCGTCTGCGAGTAGCGTAGCCCGTACGCGTCCCCCGTCGTGTACACTTGCACTTGTCGATGTCCCAAGTGTCAGCCACCGCGGCTGGCCACACGGCCGTCTGGTCCGTCAGTCCAAGCCTAGCGTCCGTCCTTCACCGTAACCGGTCCGTCAGGACGGCATGCCCTACTTGACCTTCTCCCGACCGCTGCCACCGCATTCGGACTCCACACCTGCACATCACGAAGCCAAGAGACACCGTTTTGACACATAACCCTGTGCCAGGGGATTAGAAGAACCACCTAACCAACCACACACCAAAGTGTTGGCATGTTGACAATCGCTCATCACACAACAAGGGCGCTCCATAATGGTTATGTAAAAAGCATGTGTTCGCACCATGTGTCCACGAGAAAAAAAACATCATAACCATTTTTGTCAATTGTTGTTGTGCCACTGCAACTAAGGCCTATGGAGTGTGCTTTGGATGTGTGAATTGTGCCAAATATTGATACCAGCTTTAAAAAAATCAAGGACCTTGATGTTAGCTTAAAATTAAAAATAAAATACATTATTCATAAAAACAATGTTTGAAATCATGTTTATTTTATCTAACCACATAGAAATATACTATTAGAAGATAAAACTTAAAAAAAATACAAGAGGATGATGTATCATATTGAAAATTGAACTTTGTTATCTTAATAGATATGTTTGTCTATAATCAAATAGAACTAATAAAGAGTGCTAGTATACTGCATGCAAGGTTAGGGGGCCTACCTAGCCCTTGCCCTTGCCCTCCCTTTCTCTATACCTGGTTGTTCTTTTGGCGGCATCCATTGATCTCTCATGATTACTTATCACCCTTCCCAATCTTCTAGCTGAAATCATCCTCTATGGATGCAGTAAGTGGTGGAAGCAACCAAATCAACAAGTTCATTACTCACAAGCATTTAACTGAACAATTGTGCATATTGTTACAAGTATATAGATGTTTAGGGATGGAAGGTGATAGACTATTATACACACTCTACATACAGAGGTATGATGAGTTTGCATCTAGGGGCGACTTGTCGTGTACTGTACAGATCTCCTTTTGTACGTAGACAAATCCCTTGGTTGGGGGGTGGGGGTCAATCATTCAATGCAACCAAAACTGATGATTAGGTCATGACCATGTTCAAACTTTTCGTATGGCATTTAGAGATATAGACCAACATTGGTAATCCTTGGTCCGCCCACATCTTCCACTCACACCACCCCAAAAAAGATCAAGGTGTACATAGTTTGAAACCTACCATTACTGGGTGGAGAAGGTGTATTCAATTGTGTGGGATGCTTAACTGAGTTTTCTTGATTCATTGGTCGTCCAATGTGTTGTGGTAACAACCTTTCATGACTAAAATTCCATTATCTGTTTGCCTCTCTTTCATTCTTATATTAATTCTTGCTTAATCTCTCACTTTGCTTGTTTAGTGCAATTTCTCTTGTTGAGTAACAGCTAGGATTGCTTAATAGAGTGATAAGAACATGACACCTAAATATATGACCACCAAATAAAAGTTGACCTCATTCTTATGTTTGCATTGCATAACGTTATAATTAAAAATTTAATGCTACCTAATGGCATTAGAGCATGTGCCAAATAGCCCGGAATGCAAATTTTGATGAAAAGTCTATTTCCAACAGAGTCTATTCTCTCCTCCGCCAAAGGACTCTAGCTCTATCGGTTAGAGCTTTCCGACGGTACCCCTCAGGTCCTGAGTTCGAATCCCAGTGGGAGCGAATTTCAGGCTGGGGGTAATAAAAATTCTCTTGTTGGCGTAGCTAGGGTTTAGGGGTTTTTCCGTGATCGAAAAGAATCACATTCTTCTTAATGAAAAACGGTTGGGACGTCTCCCCCTCCGATCGCGTTTTTTTCATTCTCTCCTCCAAAAATAGATAGGCGCTATTCTCGCTCGCTATCCAACTCACATCCTCTCTCCCGTGCCTAAAGTTATAGAGGTGTACGTAACATTTGGCTTGAAACGGGCAGAGAAAAACTGTTTTTGGTTGAACTGGAGCCTATGGAGCTATAATTCCACTCTTGTGACGCTGGTGGGGAGAAAATGTACGGTCCCGTGGGCAGCGTGTGCTCATCAGCTGGGGCCTGGGTTGTTCTTGGACACCGCACCACGGTGACCGGTGATCCGCAGACAGGTGCAGAGGGGCAGGGCCAGGGGGAACGGAGCATTGCAAAATTATGGGTTGCCAGCCGGACTGGCAGGGCAGGCCCCAGACAACCCAAAGGCTGCCCCAGGCCGGCGGGAGGAGCCCAACTTGCGCCACCGTCCCACGACCGCCATTGCCGCCAGCGCCAGCTGAGCTGCACCTGCACCTGCGCCTGCCCGGCATGCATCAGCCGCGTTGGTGGTGGTTGACATTCGGCTGGGCCGGCCGGCTCGTAGCTGCCGCAGAGCCAGCGGGGCCGCGCGCGCCGGCCGGCCGGGTGCAGGCCACCTTGTCTGCCTTTTGTTTATTCCACCCCGGCGCCTACAACCAGCAGCAGCGCCCTCGGTCGATCAGAGTCGCACCGCGCTCGCGCGTGCAGGGCACCCCCCGCTTGCCATTATACTATGCCGCGCTGCACAGCACAGCGCGTCAGCGCGCGCCTGATTAGAAGCTGCCGCCTGCCGCCCGCCGCCCGAGTGACATCGGGATCCGCGCTTCGCCGCCAATTTCTTATACCCGAAACCGGCCATTCCGATGCATGCGTCCGTGGATCCGGGCCTCAATCGAGAGTGCTGAACACGAGTCCGGAATGGCAATAAGAAAGTCGCGTTCCGCCGATGCAGGGCGGCGCTCAGGTTCAGTGGCTGGCCGATCGAATGACCGGCCTCCAGCTCACCAGCCGCAGCAGCGAGGGGCGAACGGCGACTAGTTTACACATTCCTGTCCGATACAATGTAATGCATGCATCATGCATGTAGCGACATACTACACGAAGTATGTACCGACGGCGACCAGCAGCAGCGGCAGCAGGTTCATCGGTTTCAGGCTTCTGTACCGGCCCCGACCGAAGAAGATTCTTCGCCGGCCGGCCGGCCGGGCGGGCGGGCGGACGGCAATGGCTAGCTGGACAGGACGGAAGGCGGCAGGTTCATGTATCCGCCGAGAGTTCAAGGACGAGCGGCCCCCGCCGAGCCGGGCGTGCGCCCCAGCCTAGTTTGCTAGCACGTCCTCGCCGGCGCGTCGCCAACGCTAGCTTGACATGGTATGATTGCAAGCAGCGGAAACCGACGCGACGCACTCGAGGACACGCGGCCATTGCTGCCGATGGTCCACGTCCTGACGCTCCCTGCATGCGTGCTGGGGCACGAGACGGCGATGGCTGCGGGGATGGATGGAGAACACAGGGAGCTTAGTACCTCCGTACGCTCCTGCAATCTGCTGCGTGGCACACACACCTGCCTCGACACCGGCCCCGTGCCTCAAATCCTGCTACGGATTGTTAAGAGCGTACTCACATCTTCAATTGTAAATACATCGATCATTGGTTTGTGTACGGATTACTTACACTGATAGACTGAAACTGCGTAGGAGCGGTATCTACAGCTAGTTTATTAGGTGTTCCGTCAGCAGAGCAGCAGCATCAATGAGCCTTTCGTTTTTTCAGGGTACAATTCGCTTGGTATTATACACGAAGCGCTATAAATAAAATACTGTTGAGATGGAAAAATAAAATGCGCAGAGCACCATTCTCGACGGAAAATGTAAAGAACTGAAAGCATCATTGAGCAAGCGACGACGATTCATATGTCACTAGACTGATGGCTAGGCAACAAGGCAAGAGCAACGTATTCTATTGCAGCAGGGACGTAGACCACGTAACTGACGAAACAGATGATGATGATGATGATGGAGGCGTAAACGCTACTGACTAATCAATATTGTTGGAGTATTTGTCCTTGAGGATGATATGGATTGGACGACATTAATTATTGATATGATTATGAAGATGCTGCTGTCCCAGCTTATAATCGCCTATGCAACGAGTAGCTCTATAGCTAGACGAACGTTACAGTAGTGGCTAACGCATTCAAAAATCCGGTAGACTGATGACATTAGTCGAGGCTATATGTATTAGGACGACAACAAAAAAAAAAACTTGTGATGTTACATTTGTTCAGTTTAATATGGAAAGCCGTTGTACGTTCACTGAATCTGTCCTGCAACATGTTCAGTGTACTCTGTAATATCTCGTCAACAAGTGCTCTAGCAGCCATCACAAAGCCCTAAACCCTACCGGTTTGATCACCTAGCCTTTTCTACAATTATTATTATAATAATAATATTTCTGTTGCCTGCCGGGACACTTGTTCCTCTTCATTCCAAAGGAGGGGACACCTGTTGGCAGCTGAAGAACAATCCAAATTGACGTTTCGACAGGTATTTTTGAGGGGGGGAAAAAATCCTGAAATCAGTCGTTAAAATACTTTTGCTGATAAGGTCCAAATCATCAGTACTTTTAAACGGTATCTTTTGTGTTTTCTTGTTGTGTCACACACATCACTGTTCACAGGCAATAGAACAAATCTCTAGCTTCAACTTTATCTGATATACTGCTTCTGACAGCCACAAAAACCTGGCCAGAGAATATCCATATCCAAAACAGCACTGGGCTCAGGTGCATGCATCCAGCCCCTCGTCGTGTCCTATATAAACTGCCCAAGGTTGTTCGGTGTTCTCAGCAAAGGCGGCACTGCCCAAACCACCTCTTTGGCCGTATCGCGCAGCGCTCACACACGCACACGCTCTATCCACTCCACTGCCACTGCTCCGGTGGTGCAGTGCAGCGCCGGGCATATAATATAATCCAACACATGGCTCAGATGATCTCCACCATGCCCATGCTGGAGCTGGACGCCGCCCCGGCCGCGTCCGCCATTATGCCCAAACTGCAGGCCGCCGCCGCCTGCCTGGACGCGCCGCCGTCGGGCATCACCGTCGTGTCGAGGCAGCACGTCCGCCCGGACGCCGCGTCGGCGATCGGCGACCTCACGCTGTCCGTCTCCGACCTGCCCATGCTGTCGTGCCACTACATCCAGAAGGGGCTCTTCTTCCCGGCCCCCGACCTGCCCATGCCCTCGCTCGTGTCGCTGCTCCAGTCCTCGCTGTCGCGGGCGCTCGCCGCCGTCCCGGCCCTCGCCGGCCGCCTCGTCACGCTGCCCGACGACCGCATCGTCATCCGCTGCAACGACGCGGGCGTGGACTTCCTCCACGCCGTCGCGCCCGGCCTGTCGCTTGACGACTTTCTAGTCCCTGACGCCGACGTGCCGACCAAGCTGACAAAGGACCTGTTCCCCATGGACCGGACCGTGAGCTACGAGGGCCACCGTCGCCCGCTCACGTCGTTCCAGGTCACCGTGCTCGGTGACGGCGCCGTCTTTATCGGCATCGTCACCAACCACGCCGTCGTGGACGGCACCTCCTTTTGGCAATTCTTCAACACCTGGGCGGCCATCTGCCGCGGCGAGTCGCCCAGGCTGCCGGACTTCCGTCGAAACTTCTTTGGCGAGTCCACCGCCGTCCTCCGCTTCCCCGGCGGCGTCGGCCCGTCGGTGACCTTCGACGTGGACGCGCCTATTCGTGAGCGCGTCTTCCACTTCAGCGCTGACGCGATTCGCGAGCTGAAAGCAATCGCCAACCGTCGTCCCAGCGGTGGCCAGGACGCCGAGGTTTACGGCAAGATGGCGCACGACCCCAAGAATCCCCAAGTGCGCGGGGAGATCTCGTCGTTCCAGTCGCTGTGCGCGCAGATATGGCTCGCGGTGACGCGTGCCCGGAAACGCCTGGCGCCCGACGCGACGACCACGTTCCGAATGGCGGTGAACTGCCGGCACCGGCTGCAGCCGGCCATCTCCCCTGCCTACTTTGGCAACGCCATCCAGAGCGCTGTGACGACGGCGACGGTGTCGGAGCTGGCTCGCAGCGACCTGAGGTGGGCCGCGGGCAAGCTGAACGCGAGCCTCGCTGCGTACGGCGACGGCGCGATCCGGCGCGCGGCGGCGGCGTGGCAGGCCGCACCGCGGTGCTTCCCGCTGGGCAACCCTGACGGCGCGGTGATCACGATGGGGAGCTCGAACCGGTTCCCGATGTACGAGGGCAACGACTTCGGGTGGGGCCGGCCCCTCGCGGTGCGGAGCGGGCGCGCCAACAAGTTCGACGGCAAGATGTCGGCGTTCCCGGGGCGCGCCGGGGACGGCAGCGTGGACATCGAGGTGTGCCTGCCACCGGAGACCATGGCGGCGCTACTCCGCGACGCCGAGTTCATGCAGTACGTGTCGTGCCCGTCGCATCTGTTGTGATGGACTGTACCGGTGCCGTGCGTGCGGGCGCGAGTGGGGGCCATCGGCCGTCGTGACTCGTGACACACGATCGGGCGGCGTCAGGGCTGCTGTTGGATTGCTCGGTCGCCCTTGCCTTTCGGGAGTGCTAGCTAGTTGGTACCAAGACATTGTATCTGTCTCGCTTTCTCGGAGTGCTGCGTGTAACCGTGTTACTAGCAACTACTAGTACTACTTGGAATTTGGAAATGACTCTTATGCTGCAGCCTGCAAGCGATGCAACAGCGGCGAGGATAGCAACATGTTTCTGAAAATGTTGGCACTGCTGAATAGTTCATCAGATCATGAAAGCTTTTTATACCTCGTAGAATTACGCCTTTTTGAGGCGGACGTTATATCACATATCCAGGCGGAGGCTGAATATCAATCCACAAGCTCACATGATCTAGTAATGTCATTTTCCAACCTTATACTTGCACGCCAGTTCAATTTTTAACCCAAACTACTAAATCTTTTATGTTTTCTAAAATATGTGGAAGTATGTAGAAATTCATAACTATTATTTTAAATAAGAACAATGTGGAAGCACTTTCGAAAAAATGTTACATATCTGTTAATGTGGATCTTATCATATTATTAGTGTTTCATCGCTTGAAGCCACAACCGTAATCTATGTAAATTATCATTTTATACACTACGACATGTTTTTGACACAAAAACTGTGGGGAAGTTAAAAAAAATTATAGACCCAAAGAAAGGCGAAAGAACACAGAGTACAGGGAAGGGGACACTTACAACATGATGCGAGTGGCAAAGAAAATTTAAAAGGTGAGGGAGGGAGGAGGCTATACAAAGCGCGGCACAAAAGATTACACAGTATCAAGTCAGAGACGAACTAACGAACCAGCAGTGTAAATTCTCACTAGGTTGTCTGCCGCCAATGACAAGTAAGGTCATCGTTGTCCATATCGCGTCTCAAGACTGTCACGTTGCTACCACTAACAAAAAAGACTCTCACGTTGCTAGCCCATCGACCCGTTTGGTACCGAATCTGCTCCATCTGGCCCAGCTCATGAAACAAAACAAAACGTGCTTTGCTTGTTAATGACCACGGCCCACGGCCCATCTAATCGACTACGCATGGCAAAATGTATGTATATTTACTTTACATACTCTATATTTTATTATATTTAACAAAATTTTAGGTATTGCTACATGTATATTTATATTTTGTTATATTTATATTTTATTGAAAAGATAGTTAACTAGTAATAACAATGCAATGGTCATCAATACCTTCCTTTTACAAACAATTTAGTTATGAAATATTTCATTTCATATTTAAATAATATTTTGTAGATTTATTTCCCTCTCCGACTGAGATGATTGGCATTTGGAAGGTGGGCTAATCTAGCAAATTTACCCTTTATTACCTTAATTTGGATTAAGTATAGTTAAATTACACCCTCCTTAAAATAAGTACTTCTCTAATCTCTAGTTTAGCAATCAAATCTAATGTTTGAAAATTGAAGTTCATGTTCAGCAAATCACATATTAAACTAGAGTTGAAACTAAAGAAAGAAATGCAGACACCGAGAACATTGCTAGACACTATCCAGAACAACTTAAGACTAAATGCTATTTTGTAAGTGTTCTTTTATTTCTTTTATTAGGGTTCCTAAAATGTATAGGATTTTACTAAGGCTAGTGTGACGCTTAGATGAGGAAGTAACACAGTGTCAACCTAAAATGTGAACGGAAAAAGGTGATGAGTATTTAGGGGTAGACAAGTACATGAGGAGCAGTGGCAAAGAAAAAGATGGTCAGTAGGAGTCTTACTCGCACCAGGGCAGACCTAGTACACAATATGCGGGGCACATGCCCCCACTCAAGTTTTAGACCTCCATCAGTAAAAGGCCATTACTCAAATTATGCGCTAGTTCCTTGACCTATGAGTGTTGGTGCTTATTAAATAAGGATAGTTAACAGTGCCAAGTGTTATCTTTATGAGGAATGGATGGTATAGGTAAAACCACCCTAGTTGGTGGTGCTTATGTAAGCCTAGAGCTAAGGCTCAATGATACAGTCACATAATAAAACGAAAAAATCAGGATGACTCATGTGATAATAGACCTACAGTGCATTAGCAACATGCATCATTGAGCTCAAAGGCAAAAAAATGAAAATGTTCATGTCTATCATAAATGAACGTGCTTCCTTTGTAGACTATAATTTTTATGTCTTGGGTAAAAGGTTATATTGTACCGTTGACTTGCAGATTAAATTTAAAACTTCATCAACGCATGATTACCATGACTTTAAGCAGGGCAAATCTGCAGTGGGATGGTTGGGGTTCAAGCCCCTCCTATCCCCTCCATGACATTGAGTCCCTCTTAATTTTTTAGACATGAAAGAAAGAAGGAGGGCCGGGCTCGTGCCAAGAAAATTTCTTGAGTAGCGAGACCTGTGCTAAGACCCTGCCTATTAAGGTTAGTGGGTGGGCCAAAACTCGTTGGGCTCGGGTTAGGCCCGTGGGCCAAAATGTTATTTTTACCACAATAGAAATTAAGGTTGGGAAAGTGTTTTTGGTTTTGAGAAATAATTCAAAGTTACATAATTTGTATGTTTTGGTCGATTGGATATCCTCAATCGATCGTACTCTTTTATATTTATAACTAAGATGAATCATAATTGTAAATGCTAATTGATCATAAATACATCTAATAGTGGACCAATAAAGTGGATAGCTTGCATATGGAGAGAAATAGCTAATGAAGTTTACTTTTATACGAGTATACCATAAATGCATCTGATAGTTGATCGATGAGGTGGATAAAAACAACCAATGAGGTTTAACTTTATATGAGTATAAGATAAGATTATATGGTGAGAGATAAGAATAAAGTGAGTGTGTAATCAAAGCAAGGGATAACAGTCAAGTGTACATTTGCTTCATGTCAAAGCTACATGGAAAGCAAGGTAATAATGATTCATGGCAAAGCAGACAGATTTCATAGCTAAGTCTACAACAATTTTGGATGGGCTCCTAATTAGCTAATTTTCACTATTTTTGTTTGTAGTTTTCTTGCGATTTTGGACACTTTTTGAATTTTTAGGTCTTTTTTGTATAAACTATTTAGCTCCTTCACTTGTAGTCATTTATGATTTATCAAGTCTATCCTGAGGTGAGAGTCTGAATGTATTACGAAAGTGATGTTGAAACTGGCCCAAATCAAACATACAAGCAGGAGGGCTATACCACCAGTACGCGTGTTCTGGTTCCGCGTGGGGCTACCGTGTCATATTTTTTTTGGGAATACTGTGTCATAAAATTGACCACCGAGAACGAGAAAGAGTTGTCCCAAAACAATAGATTTGGAAAGTTGAAAAAAAATGGAATAGCATGACTAAGCACGAGCGCTTGCATTTTTACAGCTAATACTCTTGGCAGTATTCCAAACTCGAAACTATAGTAGTGCTTGCTGCGTGTTGATGGTACTCATAGGGTTAGAGACTTAGAGACATGTTCGTAAGCTCGTATGGGTATTGTTGACTGTGTATATTACTGTCTGTTTTGTTAAAAAAACATCCTAGCCGGCTTATTGCATCGTGATTCATTCTCATGCAATGTCCGAGATGCAGTCAAAGACAGTTGTGAAAGACAAAAACGCCAAGCTCCCGGTTTCCAAGGCGAGAGGGCGAGGCCGCCGAAGCTGTTCGGAGTCGGAACTCGAAGCGAACAATCAGCATCCGCAGCCAGAGAAAGCAAAGGAAAAGTAGCGCTCGCGCAAAAGACGACGGCAGGAACACCGGCGCCCCTGCCGTACTGCAGCACTGCGACTGCGGCTGCCCGCGACCTCCGCATAGGCGGCGCAGTCGTTTGTCGCCCCAGCGCCGGCGCAGCACTCGATCAGGCAGGGCCAGCGATCTCTGATTCAGCAGCCCACCCACATTGCCGAGAAAACTTCCCCCGAAATACTCAATGATTGGTGCCCGGCGCCGCATCGTCCATGCCGCACACGTCGCGTCCCATGTCGTCATGCCTCGGGCATCGCGCACGCCGGGGTAGTTCCCACCGTGTCAGGCGGTGTCCCCTTCCGCAAGCACCGTCGCGCCCCGCCGCCCCGTCCCGTCAATTCCATGTCTCCCCGTCGCGTCCCTTGCGCGAGCTGCCCCTGAAAACGGCTTCTCCTTAGCCCGGACCGGGACACGGTCACACGGAGCAATGCAGCACGGCTCGCCAGCGGCCAGCCTCAAAAGAACTGCGAGCTCGGCCTCTACTCTGACAGTCATGTTCTCCCCGCTTCCCCCGTCTCGCTCTGCTTTTTTACTTTTCCGTCTCCAGCCTCGGTTAAGCTTGAATCCTTTGCAAGATCTGCATCTGCTTGCTCGCTTCTACCGGAAATATTCTCCGGCCACCACCACCGGCGCAAGGCAACAAGAATATACCGCCCCCCGGGTACCACCACCAACCCACACGTCGGGTCCTCGTCTCGTCGATCTCCTGTTGCTCTCCCTGCTTTAAAGCTGCAAAGCCTTGGCGGTTCCTGGTCATATTGAATCGTGAACCACTCTGATGCATTCTGCTCAATGCTTCTCTGATCCGATCGATGCCACCACCATAGCGGTCAATTAGACCAGCCTTTTCTTTCAATGCCTTGCCTTGTGTCTCAGTCTCCCTTTGCTTCTTTTTCTTTTCTGCTCTAGCTTGCAGCCCTTTCATGCTCTTGTCACATACTTGCAGTGTCCGCTTGCTTTTTTCCTTTGAGCTGAGAGCCTGAGACTGAGACCGAGAGGCACAGGGGCACTAGCCCTTGCCGTATAAAACGTGTCATGCGTAGGCTGTCCCCGTGGTACGCGCGAACACACTATAGGTTGCATCAGGCATCCAACGGCGAGATGAGGAGGAAAGGGAGCGAGTGTACAAGGATCAGCCCAGCTGAGATCGGCGCCGGCACGCCCATGCTCTCCCTGGCGTCGTCCAGATCCGGACGGAGGGCGCCGTCGTCGGACCGGGACCGGCCTCGGCAAGTGCGAGGCGCCTGCGGCTCTCGCCTGCTGCGGACCGCGCGGCGCTTCTACAGGCGAGCGAGGGTGAGCATCGTCAGGGCGTTCCGGTCCTCGTCGTCGACGACCAAGAAAACAGCAGCTGCTGCTGCCACTACTGGTTCGCCGGATTGCACGCCGGCGAGGCATAGCAGTAGGCGGCAGCAGCAGTCATCTGCGGCACCGGTGGTTGTAGTCGATGACTCGCACAAGAGTGAAGCGGTGGAGGAGTGCATCAGGTTCATGAACTCGTCGTCGAGGAAGTACCGGTAGAGTTTCCGCGGGTTCTGTTCTGTGTGCGCGGATGCTGTGGCGTCTTTCTTGTATTTGTTCCTTCTTATTTTTTCTTTTGCCTTTCATCTATGTGCGCATCTGATCAAACCTTGTACTTGAGAAACATACTGGCTACTTCTTTGATCTTTGCGTGTCCTGAAATATCTCATTGCCGTCTAATATTAAAATCTGTCTGTCAGTGAGTCTGTTTATATTATTTTTTTCATTTGCGTGGAACAACATTTTTCATCTAATTAAGTAAGCAATTCTCTGTGTATCTAGCAGATATTTATTTCTACCACCACATTACGGCATCCATATAAAAACAGGAGCTGGCATCTCGATGTCTTATCTCTCTAAAATGTTTGTTTCTTGTTCAAGATTTTCTTTTTCATGTACTAGTATCCGAGTGATCAGGATAGACTAGAGGTAATTAAATCTATGGCACCATTTTCTTATCTGTCAGAAGACGATCTAACAACGACAGCCAAAATATTCAACGAAACAGATAGAGGAGATAAGAAAACATATGTAACTGAAGAAAACTTCTGAACATGGTACTGGAACGAATCAGTCCAACCTACGGTGAAACGGAGAGAAACATTACATTGAGAATGGAAGCAAGTCAGAGCAAAACAGAAGGAAAGATTGCAATGCAAGAGAAAAGACGGAAATGTACGAAGCATAGAGCTGTTTGTGTTTGGGTTGAAGCCCGGGCAGCACTTTTGTCTCCCCTGCAAACCTAATAGACCATGCACAAGAGTTTTCAAAACACGTTTCCAAACTTGATTTGTTTTGGTAAGATTAAAAATATTCACTCTTCAACAGATCCCTATCTCAACTCCCAATGTCTCCACATTTGGGGAAATCGATGTAAATCAAAACAAGGTTTAAGGTTCCCGACGCAAATGTACGGGAAAAATATATAAGACTGGTTTGGATATTTCTAAAAAATAGTTTGTGAAACTGCCTTCTATCTTTAGAGCGAGATTTCAAAAATGATTGAACAAAACAAAAGTGCTCTTAACATTTTTTTTGCTATTCTTTTGTTAACGTATTTTTGTTGTCGAAATCTGTCAGATTGTGGACCATTTGATTGTGCTTTAAGATCTATGCGGCATGTGGCCTGGTTAATACAGCAGGCAGATGTGAGCTTCAAAAATCTGACACTTTTTTAGGCTGAGGTGTTAGAAATTGTGTAAAAGATGACAGAATTTTACAGCAAAATTTGTCAACATTCATGTGGACACTCCTGGCTCGACAAGTTGCATACAGGGGCAGATGTGCGCGCTTGCGTTCACGATGGATACACGTTCGGAATTTACGTACGTCTATTCCATTTGTTTTCTTCTCAAGAAAAAATAAAATAAATTCTAACCGTCTTCTCACATTTCGTCCGTGCTTTTAACATGTTGGGTTGCTGGGCCGATCTGGGCTACAATACAGACGAGCCCAGTAAGCATTATGTTCCTGAGACAAGCCTGAGCCGAGCATGTTCCTGCCACAAGCCAACGAGCCCATTTTTATTTCCAGCCCTTCCAAACTAAAATGATGGGCTCCGATTACTATACAGGCTTCCTCCATTTCCTTTGCCGAAAACTATTTAAGCGACCGGTCGCGCTACGGCAACAGCGCGCGACACCAGAATGCGATGGGCCGGCCCAATTGACTCTATCTTGTTCCTCCTCTGTCTCATCGTGCTCCGCCACTTCTTCTAGTGTTGCGCCGTTTCCCAGCGTCGCCGGCTCGCACTCTCCGTCTGCACTCCACCTCCGCCCTGCAGGCTGCCGATTGTGCCCTCGGCGTCTCGGCTCGTCGGCGGCGGCCGTCCCGCTGCTCGTTGCAACTGCAGTTGCTCGGCGGTTTGCGGCTGTTGCGGTTGCGGCTGCCCAGCGCGGCAGCGCCCTAGGCCCCGGCGGTGGCCACCCCGACAACCCGGCGCCCCGGCCCGTCTCGGTCGCTAGAGGAGGAGGCAAACCGTGAGCAGCTGTAGTTACTTCTTCTAATTTCACAATTTCAATTCCAGTTTTTTATTTCAGTTTAGCATTTTTTTCCGTAATTTTTGGTTATTTTTAAGTTTTTCAATTAGTAATTTCAGTTTAGAATTCCAAATTTTCAGTTTCAGTATTTAATTTTCAGTTTCAGTTTTAAAATTTTCAGTTAGCTATCTCAGTTTCAGATCCATGTTTAGATTCAGTCTTTTCTTTCAGTTTCAGTTAGTCGCCGCCAGCAAATTCGAGTAGCAGGTCGCGACTGGCAGCAGATGGATAATTACCTAAAAATAGAACGGAGAGGGGACATGGGATTGACGGATTATCCTATTGCGCGACGGGTCGCGCCTTATCGGTGTCCTTCCTTTGCAATTGATTTTTCCTTATCCACTATAAAAAAAAGTGTTTTTTCCTTATCCAATCCTGGCCTCCTCCTTTTCCTTTGAAGGTTGATTCTTTTATCTAGTACGCCCTCTTTCTCTTGTTTTTGCAAGTGCGCGCTTCTATATTTGTTTAGTTGACCTTGTCTTTAGAATTGCTAGACTAGATATAGAAAATTAAGTGGTAATCCGAAACAAAAACGTAATAAGTTTTAGAAAACTGTAATGGTAAAACGGAAAGTACATTAGTTTTAGTTACAAATTTGTTAACATCCAAACATTCTTCAACGTTAGTACAGTATAATCAACCAAACATACTCTGCAACATACTTCTCCTTTTTCGGCCGGTACGGTGAGGGCATCAGGCAAATCGAATGTTTCTTTTTGCGTATGTTGAAACCTGCAAAGCTGCACATGGAATGTGGTACAATAGTACCAGTATGTCCACTGTTCGCATGCAGATTAAGTGTGAAAAGAGTCAACAAACAGGAGTGCGTGGCCCAGAAGGCCGAAAAGTTAGCTGCAAGCTTTGAAACTCTATGCCCAACAACAAGCATCCATCCAAAGCAAACTGATCACATAGCCAACAATTTCCTAGAGGCAAGCGGGTGGTGGTTGACTATCACATGGTGTGAACAAGTCAGAAGTATATATTTTTCTTATGATGATAGCCCACAACATCATCACTCACGGTACCACGATCTCACGGTTAAAAATTTGGTGGCCGTAGCACGACATCAGTTTGAATCCAATGCATGCATCTTGTAAAAGCCTGCTGTGTTTCTACTGCATATACGTCTTTAGTGTTCCCACCCTGACCTAACGCACAAACATATAAAACAAAACAGTCAAGTTCATAGTAGGGTCAAAGACGCTCAGAGCATAATATGCTGCAATAGATTAGTGCTAGGACCGATCGAAACAGACTAGTACGTTACAGGAATTACCATATATAGATGTATATATGCATTAATATAAAAATGACTACGGAATTTAGATGACATGTCATCAGTAGTGAGCACAAGGTTAATTAATCTTAATATGCCTTGAAGACCCCGCTAGAAATGAACGAAAGAAAGAACACTGGCACGCATGCAGTACATCTCTCATGATGAAAAGATCAACGAAAAGGCACAGTTGAGATCTCGCTGCACGCTCTTTTCTCCCTGATCCTCTCAAATTCTTCATGCAACGTCGTTGGTAGCCCGTACGTACAGCTTATGCCGTATTTCATCTGACACATCTTTTCATGTCGGTATTAGCTACTAGCTAGAACCAAGGACTACACAATGGTGCGTGCGACAAGCTAGGGCACACAGTCGTGCGTCGTGTGCATGCGCCCATGGCCGATCGATCTAGGGACCGAAGCTGCAGAGCCTGAGCTCAAGCGGCGGATCCCGGCCGCCGGAGACGTCGAAGAAGGAGAACTCCCTGCACTGCTCGCTGACGTAGCGGACCTGCTTCTCCGCTGCCTCGAGGTCGACGAACGACTTGAGAGGGAAGAGCTCCAGCGTCTCCACCTCCCTCGTCGGCCGCTCCCACGTCGTCGTCGTCGTCGTCTCCAGCTGCTGCTCCACCACGTCACTGACGTAGCCTGCATGAACGGAGCACGGACGATGTCAACAATGTACCCGAGATCGGATCGGAGCCAAACACGAAGGTGACAATTAATGACGACAGAACGAAGCAGCGCGAAACAAAGGACAACCCCCCGGCGAAACCAGCAAGGCAATGACCACCAAATGCCACTGGAAAAAGGAGAGGGTTCCAAGCCGTCGACAAGAGAGCATATGCTTACATGTCACGGCGAGCCGGTGATGGTGGCACCCGTAGCTCCTGGCCTCCCGCTTGCTCTCTGGCGGCTGCAGCACGACGTCGACGTCGGCGGCCTCGGCGTCGCGCCAGGCGGCAGCAGCACGGCCGGCGCCGTCTTCCTCGTTATTGCTGCCGCTGCCGCTGTCCGGGGAGGACGCGCCGCGGCGGCGCTTCTTGTGGTGGTGGCGCTCGCGGGCCTTGTGGTTCTGGAACCAGTAGAAGACGTTCTTGCTCTCCACCTTGCCGAAGGCGCTGAGGTGGGTGGAGATGCGCTGGATCTGCTCCGTGCTGGGCGTCCGCAGCCCCGCGCGGAAGAGCTCCGTCAGCACCTTCACCTGCTCCGCGGTAGGGTTCCACCGCCCGCACTTGACGCCGACCCGCCCGCTCAGCGCCTCCATGATCGTCTTCGATCTAGCGATCACTACCTATAGATATATCGGTCGTGGATTGATCGGATTTGCTTCAGCTATGTGTGTGTGTGTGTGTGTGTGTGGTTTGTGAAAGATCTATCGATGAATGAATGCAAGAAGCTGCGCCGTGTCTGCGTGCTAATGCAAACTAGTAGTAGCTAGCTAGCTTCTGCTTCTGATTTGGTTGCTTCCGGGATCTTCTTCTGGTCAGAGGAAATGCTGAAATCAATAGATGCGCAGAGGGGGTACTTATATAACCGGCGCAGGGGGGGGGGGGGGGCGCAGTGCCGAGGCCGTGGTCGTGGCAGTGGCTGTAGCGGCCGGATTCGATGGTCTCGGTGCTTTCCTTTTGTTTTCCTTTCCTTTCCTTTCCTTTCTCGAACTGTGCAGAGCTCAAGAGCGAGGTGGGGAGGGAGACATGCGCAAAAGCTGCCACTGTATGTTTAGCAAAACCCTCTCTCAGCTCGGGCTCGCGAGAGGTGGGAAGCGCGCCCGACATCCTTAAGCGCGATTGATAATGCGGTTTTGGTCGCCCATGCATGCAAATCTAAGTGCCGTCCTGTCGCGTAGCACCATGTCTTAGAATGAGCCCTGTTTGCCGAGAGAGAGTCCACGAGAGTATTTTCTAATCTTGAAAATGCCGAGGTGGCGGGTGCTGGTTTGGGGCGCGCGGCGTCCCAAGGAGATCTCTGGCTCCTTGCATGGGTCGCGACCTAGTCGAAGGGAATCGCCGATCGCGGCGAGGACCAGCCACCAG
Organism: Bothriochloa decipiens; assembly: GCA_023333625.1. Classification (NCBI taxonomy): domain Eukaryota; kingdom Viridiplantae; phylum Streptophyta; class Magnoliopsida; order Poales; family Poaceae; genus Bothriochloa; species Bothriochloa decipiens. The sequence goes on from CM041634.1 coordinate 52,212,123, forward strand.
CAGGGCTCCCTGGCTCACGGCGTAGTACGGGGCAATCAGCGATCTGATAGCTTCTGAGTTCGCTCTCGGCCGGCCGGCCGGCCGGTCGTCTCTACTGCTTGCGGTTTGAATAAACAGCCGGCGTGGCGCGGCGTGCTGACATGTATCTGTTGACGAATATATAGCTTCTCTGAACAAGTTAAGCGGCAACAAGACAGAGATACTGCGTCGTCTCGATCTCCCGCTGCAAAACTACACCGGTTGCCAAGGCGCATGCATATGCCAGTTTCACAGAAAAATATAATCACATCCCTGTCTTGTCCAGAACGAAAACTTCACGGGTATAAGCGCTCGCGGAGTCTATCTCAACACTCTAAAGATTCACACTTAGAAGCTTTAAAAAAAATTTGAAACTTTACACATCAATAGTACCAAACTAGATGTGCATTGTACCAAAATTTGATATTCAAACAACTTTTGTAAAAATTCATATGGAAAAAACAAATTTCAGCCATTAGAAGACAAAACTCCGGATGAGTGAAATTTTTTTTTATATGAATTTTTATAAAAGTTGTTTGAATCTCAAATTTTAGGATAATATCCATCTAGTTTGATACTATTAGTGTGTAAAGTTTAAAATTTTTTTAAAATTTTTAAGTATAAATCTCTAGAGTGTTGAGATAGACTCCGCGGACGCTTTTCAGCTGTCTTGTTTATTGCCTGCATAGTATTTGCACGCGAGTTAATTATTGGTAGCCGCTGGAGGTTTCAATTTCCCCACACCCATGCGTTGGGTTGGGGATCCGACTAGGAGTAGTCAAACTTGTCAGTGTGCATGCATGCTCGCCAAAATTAGTGTGATAAGTCGTGCATGCATATGCATGGGATTCAAAAGAGGTGTCAGGGAGGGTAACATGTTGCATGCCCTTTTGTGTTCTGTCAACCAGCGCCTATCTATCTATCTATCCGTTCCAGCCATAAATATGTCTCCCTCTTGATCCTGTTCTCACTAGCTAACTGTAGGCAGTAGTACCACGGCAATTCTATTGGTACGTGAGGCAACTGCACACGTACTGTTTTTTTTCTCAAATACACAAAGATTTGTGTATCATTGTATTAATAAGAAGAGTTGAACATACAAACGACGCGCTTATGACAAGCGCAACAGGAGGTCTTAAGGTCGGCGGTCGGACCGTCCTAGCAAACAAATATAAGATTTGATATTACATGAAAATAACAACTGACAAGGAGCAGCTCGGCAACCTACGAGCGAGTCCTCTCCGTCGTCCGAGAGGAGCTTTCGACTGCCCTAGCGTTTGGTCGCGGGAAAACACGCGTCCAAAGCTTCAATCTGGCTTGATGTCAAGCTCCCACTGAGAATAGCATCGCACATACTCTTGGGAGCTAGGGAGCATGGTGTCACCGACGGAGCGATGCCCAACTTCATGATGAGCAGTACCTCGCCTCTCTTGGCTATCGGTATGTGCGACAACGGCTGGGAGGCAATCTGAGTACTCCCTTTTGGCAGGGGATGCCGCCTGGTCGGCATCGCCTGCTTTGGGGGGGCTGGCAATCAAAGGCGGGTCACCCGCTGGTGTTGCACTACCTCGACGAACCGAGCGAGGCGGCGATCAGCTTCGCGTGGTGTGGGCGTCGTGTCGTTGGCGGCGGAGACATTGGCAGCTCCTCACGCACCGGCGATAACGGAGGTGGGTCCGTTGCTCGCGGGGCTGGAGTGTCCGCCTCACTCTTCGCGGGCACGATGACGCCTGAGGGTCATCAAACACCAACCGCCTGAGTGTGGCCCGTGACTGACCCATCTGAGGCAACACCGCGGGCGCACTTAGCAACCGCTAGGACGAAGTCTTTGTGCAAACACTGATGACTGCCACCGGGACCTCGTCGTCCAGCAGGGAGACCAGAGGAGGTCTCGGGACGGACCGAGTGACGTTGAGTGAAGCAGCGAGCTCTAGCAGCATCGGGTCCTCCGCTAAGCCGCGATCAACTGTGGTGTCCGTGCGCATTGTCAGCGCGAGCGGGTCGAGCTCGACGATGACCAGCGTACGGGCGGTCTGGCCATCATCAGTGAAGGTGAAACCCTCTGGCACCATAGCGTCGGCACCTGCCGAGCGACCATGGTGCCTCCATCACCACCGACGCAGGCGTCGTTGTTGCCGCCGCCGCCGTCACTGTCCCTCGTCGCAGGGCCCATCCATGTCCGGCGCAGCCTCGCGAGAGCCCACACGTACTGTTGACCATGTGAGTAGCTAGTAACCGCGGCCTGCGATCGATCGGTAGCCGCCTGCACCATGAACGTACTAGGCGCCAACGGAACATGCCCAATCATCACGACGACGTGCATGCAAGTTAACGCGAAAACGCGCGCGCCGTACGTGAATGACACTCGATCCGGCCGAATTCCTGTCGTCTGCTATAGCTCGCTACTAGCTTAATTTAATTTGCACAAACTCTCATCTCAGCGCCACCAGCTCAAAAAGGTGTTGGCAGCATCAGTCACATTCCAACAACAACCGGGAGACCGTACGTACAAGCTAGGCTAAGCACGGCAAATAAGGTAGACCAGAGTCTCGTCACTCGCCGCTCGTGATCCGCCGGCTTGTTCGGAGTGCGCGCACTCTACTATAGCTTAGCTTAATCGGGTCACAGTCAGTCACACTCACGCCCGTTAAGTCCGTGGAGATGCATGGAGCTTTTGGACGACCATGAGCATGAGCTCCTGAAAAGCTGAGGCGGATGTCACGCTTTTGGGGCGTCGCTCGGCAGATACCAATGATAGGGCCACACGGCCCGGCCGCGGCAGGGGCGGGCAGTCGGAATGAGATCGCGAGCGGCCGCTCCGGAAAGCGGCGGCAGCACCACCTCATTCCTTTTGCTTTGCCAAGTTTTTTAAGCCCGCGGTGTCACGGTTCACCCGCTCGATCAGGGGGAATGAAGAAGGTGCCGTGTGCCGTGCCGTTTGAATAATGCCGGGGCGCCGCACCGCCGGTCGTCTAGCTACGGTGTGGTGTGGAATGCCCCGGCCACCCCCATGGTCCATGGCGTCGCGCCGCGCGCGCCCTGCGTGCTAGCTCGCTCCATCGGCAATTTTCGGCATGCAGTCCAGTCGCGCGTCGGTCGTGGCGCCGGCCGTGCCGGCTTTACGGCCTTTGGGCGTTCCCGAGCGCGCCGTGCACGGAAAATCCGTTCTGCGTGGGAGCCAATTCCCGAGGAATAGGCGCCCGGGCGCGGGCGCTGCCGGCGCCCGTGTCGCGTGTCGTCGCGGGATCTTCGGCTAGCCAGAGGATCGGATCGCCTCGCCCCAGCCGGCCGGTCTCAGCGTGCGTGGTCCAGCTCCAAAGACACGGACGTCGTGATTGCTAACGTGCCGCCATATTAGTTAATTAACTCGCGATCACGCAATCCTGTCTCGCTCGCGTGACGAATGGATGCGTTTGGATTGGGCGGAGCTAGAGGACGCGATGCGACGGGGGCCATGCCATGATTGGTTTCCCCTCCTGATCGATCAGCGTAGCAGCTAGCTCGCCGAATCGTTTACGTGCGTCTTTTCGTGGCAAAAGTGATTGACGTGCATGCATGGAGGAGATCCTTTTTATCATGCACAGGTGTGCGTGTGTTGAAGGCTCGTGCCCGTGCATGCGAGCGAGCATCAACCGGCTCCTCCGGGTAAAGCTGTTTGTTTCGGGGGGATGATAATAATTATCGTGGCTTTATTTAATTTGGATGATTGTTTTATGTGGTGTATTTTTATTTGGTCGGTATCCTAATCCTACGTTGTGAGGTGTCACGTACTCTGCTTGATTAGCTAGGACTACTTTGTCTCGCTCCGACAGGGCATCATCAAAAGTAAAGCAAATATTGGAATTTGTGGAGCTTAAATGCGTGGGCTTTTATAGTAGGGAAGTATGGATCATTATGAATGCCTCATGTGGGATATCCTGAAAGATCATAACAAGATCCATGCATATGGTGGCAATAATAATTACTTCTACATATTCCTGCCCTAATAGACAGTGAGACTACGTCTAAGCGCGTTTTTTATTAAGTAGAATAGAATTTTGTTACAACAACTAAAAGAACGGCAACTCCATGGTTACCGAGTCCTTTCATTCCTTAAAATACATGAGATTGTGATTACATAATAAATAATTTGTGACATAAGGAAAATAGAGCAATGGAACCTACGACTCGTCATCGGTCAACCCAGTCAAGGCAAGATCCAAGGCTGTTACGTCGAGCTTCAAGTTCAAAATGATCTCCAACTTCTGTTGCTTGTGCTGACATTTGATGGATAGATAGTTAACGTACGTAGTACTCCCTCGGTTCATAAAAAGAATGCAATTATAGGATGTGTATAGGTCAAACTAGTTCACGTTTTGACCATGTTTATAGTAAATAACATTAACATTTATATCTTTAACTAATTTTTTATAAAAATATATAATACAACTAATCTAACGATACGAACTACGAACTTTGTATCATAAATGTTGGTACTTTTATATAAATTGAGTCAAAGTTCAAACTATCTGACTTTAAAAAAAAAGAATTGCATTCTTTTGTCGACAGATAGAGTACATTTCACAAACATAATAACTACATAAGGACCTGAAATATGTACGTATGTACGTACGTCTGCATACCTGACAAGGACAATCAATTTTAGGGTCAATATATACATTCAATACAATCAGACAGACGCGTGTGTAGATTTTTTAGTGTCGACGCATGTGTAGATTTTTGAGTGTCGACGCATGCGTAGATGAGTATGCATGGTCAATGCAGTCAAAATGATAAACAAGTAGAGCGAGTAGTAGAGTAGATCGACGATGTGCGTGGTGGAAGGCCTGTTGTCCTGACGTGTTCGTCGAAAACAGATTCGACCTCCTCACTTTGATCACTCGCGAATATTTTTATCCTCGCGCGCACAACAACCTGGGGTTTGGTCTGAACCATATATTCTGAGAGAGTGAGAGGCCTTAGCTTCTCGCGCGCACCCTCCGGCCGGTCCGGTCTTGCACTGCGTCTCCATGTCCGTTCTCCCTTGTCCTCCACAAAATCCACCACCAATCTCGATCTCAACGATGTGTTGTTGCACGCGCGCCCAGCAGCTCCGATCGATCGATCAACTGGACGCCCTAATTTTCTGAGCTCCAGTGACCAAAGATTGGATTTGGCTAGCTAACCAAACCAGGAGTTGTGCAAGACGATGCAGTCTCGGACGACCGATACGGGGACGCCCTTTGACTTCAGAAATATGGCTTGGCACGGCTCGCATGGACTGTTCTCTCTGACTGTGAGCGCCGGTAATTCCCAATGCAGTGTCGTCGCCACTCCCAAGTCCCAACTATAGCTACTACGTCATTTCATTGATACATATTTCATCTAGTTTTGTCATAAGTCGATTTTTTATTTTTATTTTGATTTTTATTTTGAGTAGCAATATCCATATAATATTACACTATAAAAGGAGTGTAGTATTATCTCATCTGAAATAGTTAAATGAAAGGTTTATAGCTACGAAAGTTCCTTCTATGAATCTAGTATGATTCAATTTATGTAATATGGCATGGTGGACTGTCCAAATACCGTGTGTACATAGTTTTTTTTCATGGTAACATTTGGGTTTTTTGTACTTAAAAATAACTTTTGCAAATAGGTTTCTCTTTATTTATTGATTGTAGTTGTCTTCCCTGAACCCTCCATATAAAATCTTTATAGCTATTTTCAACAATTTCTTTAGTTCAAAGATATATTGTCCTTTGCTCTTTTTTCTTTCCCCAACTCATATTCAGCGGCTGTGACTTGTGAGATTCTTGTCGATGCCAAATGAAGGCTGCCTTCAGTTTTCTTTTTGCGAGTTCCATTCCTCGATAAAACTACTATCCAATCTTGATCTAGTCCATTCCTTATCCCTCTTGTACTTTTTTTTTAAAAAAAATGATCCCATAATTTCTCTCGTGGACTCTATCAGTTGCCTTTTCCCGAGTTAAAAAAAAAATAGTGCATCGCCCTAGTGAAATTTGGGGCTTATATTAACCCCCCCCCCCCCCCCCCCCCCCCCAACACACACAAGTAGAAATATGGTATTAGCAGATTTGTCCTAAGAAAATATTTCCAAATCACCATATTTTGGAGTCAATCAATCAATTTCGAGAAATATTGGTCAAAGACTAATTACATGTAATTTGTTGATTCGAGAGGGAGATACGTCAATACAGTAAAAAAAGGGCAAAAATCTAGCTTACTATTGTCAATCCTTAACACGATGTATGTGTTTCTTCTCAAGATTAGCAAGAACAACAAACACAACTTCACTAGAAAATGCCTACATGGTACAGAACTGATGCCGGGTATAGTTCAAATCAGAATACATGGTTCATGGCAACGGAACAGGCGTCCTCCAGCTGTGGAACTCAATCAGATCTCTATTCACAATCGATCTGTTGTGCAGCCAGAATGTTTCGGGCGATTGATGGAACCACCGCACTTTCTTCTGCAGCTCTGTCAAGATACCGCTCATGGCAGAGCACGGCTCAGTATCAGCTGCATACACCCACAAGCATCTCATCTGACGCCCATGACCAATCATTTCCTCGATCCTTTCATCTGCAACACCAACATACGTCATTTTCCTTTTGATCCAGCGCAGCCTTAACATATATTTGCAACTACAATTGAGAACTACTCCACTCCAAATTATAAGTTGTTTCGATACATACTCTGCAGTCCAGTTTATAAGGCACAGCTTGATATGGCACGATCTCCTAGGATATACTTCGACCATTCATTCATTTTATACTATACATTTATGACTATAAACTTGTGATTATTGTACATTTGATTGCATTTTAACCGTATTAAGTCTATATTACAATAGTAAAAAATCGTAGGCCCAATTATCTTAGTTAAAGACGGTAATTTGAACCTTTGATATGCGTGTGTGCCTTATATTTATGACTATAAACTTATGATTATTGGAGGGAGTAGTTTTTACTATGTATCTAGATAGACATATTTTATATCTAAATGCATAATAAAAATTATATAGCTAGACAAGCTAAAATAACTTAGAGTTGGGCAAGTATAATGCAATACCTGGTATCGATTCAAGGTACTCAAGGAGTTCAGGTCCAATCCTGGACGATGGCCACTTTATCGAGATTTCACTGTAGTCGATCACATTCTGGAAAGGAAGCTCAACTTCATCTGACAAAATCACCGGCACACATTCCTATCATCAAGATTCTCACAAGCTCATGATCACCATGCTAGAAAAAAAACATCTCTTAGCAGGAGGATAAATAGGATAGCTAACCAAAAAAAAGGACTCGTAGAACCGAAGTGTCCAAGATGACTCTCCACGTGGAGCCAGGCAGAACTTTGCATTTCTCAGGTGCTTGAAGTACTCGATCCTTCCCAATTTGTTGGGGCCAGATAATTTGAGTTCTGGAGATTCCAGCTATTCACAAAGCCAAAGTTAGATTACATGTGATCAGAGTTTTAAACAAAAAGAATGTGCTCAGAGCACTGTCCAACAAGGGCAGCCTAGAAAAATGAATATGGTGCAATCATGGTTAATTTGAGGTAGACAGCTAAACAAGGATGTTTAATGCCAACTTCCATGCATTGCAATGTGCCTATACCCAGACAATTGAGTTGAGGTGCCAGACTTTAAATTATCACTTTTCATCCATTAATATTGAATGAAATCATAAAAAAGTTCAAAATAATCTTATTTACTCCCTCCATTCCAAATTATAAGACATTTGGCTTATCTAGATACATACCTTTTACTATACACTTAGATATACACTGTGTCCATATAGTTAAAGCAATGCATCTAGAAAAGCCAAAACACCTTATAATTTGGAGAGGAGTAGTTTTTAATTTTAATACAATTTTAAACTTATTCCGTAAATGAAATGGAAGCTAACCTTGTTAGGATACTGCTTTGCGAGCTCTATCAGTTGAAGGCGCCCTGCTTTCCCCTGGGCACGTCCAAGGAAGTTGGCTAAGTACTTCCTTTTTGTTAGCGGGATTGGTTGGACAGCACGAGCATCAGACTTCACCATAGAATCATCCACGTTCCCAGGTATAATAATATCTTTCCATGTATTAAATGCACTCGTACCACGTTTGTCAGTCTGGTCACCCTGACAAATGAAACACAGGACCATAGATAGACTTCTCAAATAGACAATAATAAAACAGCGCTAGAGCCACATCCTAAGATTTGGATAATTTAAACACAACTCCTTTCTTTCGTGGAAAAATAATGTGGCACATGTTAATAGCATCACAAAGAACACATACCTCTGGAGTAAGGATAATGGATCGATTCAGAAATGTTGCCCATGAGCGAAACAGATGAGCTCCTGCACCGCTATAAAAAAGCATAGATTTCTCAGGTAAATAAAAGGTCCCCAAACATATATTGCTCTGGCAAAAATGAAGAAAACTGATTCACCAAATAGTAGTTACAAGATGTACCTTGGGAAGACAAAAATGTGGTCACGCCCACCTGATCTACGGAAATATGGCATCTGCCTCAGAACCTAAAAAATGAAGGTGAAACAGTAACAAATTTGTTTTCAAACACATATGATCCAGGAACATCATGTGGGTGGTTACCTTGACATAGGTCTGATTGATTTCCTTGTCACTTAGTGCCCCTGTCATGCGAACACACTTGACATAGCTCGGAACAAAGAAGAGATTTGCTTGATCCTTGTTGAATGTTCTGAACCTTGACTTCAGAAGAAACTGGTGGACCTTGACCTATCAAATGGAAAACCACTGATTTGATGTTTATTGTTTCGGTTTTCTGTAAGAGACACTGGGTGCAGGTACCCAGAATTTAATGAATAGCAGCAAGGATTATACTATAGCAATTGAGTTAGTTAGTTTGGTAGAGAGAGTAGCTCCTGCTATGCTATTCTGACAAGATGAACAACTGAAAATTTAGGCCTATGTTATGTGTGAAGTAACGAAATTTTGAATCAGGATTTTATCGAATTGCATGAAACAGAGTACGTTGCTTGGCACACTGATTGAGATGGACAGCCTAGACGACCCAAGTATGATCGATGCTGTTCAGGTTCAATAGTATACGCCCTCTGAGTCGAATTAGATTAGGACCAGGGGCAGCAGCTGTACTGTAATGTAGGGAGCGCAATTTGCAACAAATTATCTGTGCGTTGCCTCCTCAGACAAGATCAGTGCCGGTGTTCTGTGACCAAGGGTGAGGGGGGTTGAAGAGAAAAGAGGTCGTGGGGGGTCCAAGATTTACCTGGGTGCCCCATTGGCCCTTGAGGCATGTGGCGGCGGTGATGGTGCCGTCGCGTCCCCGGAGCAGGGCGCGGAGGCCCTGGATCTCGTCCTCAGCGTAGACGTAGATGCGGAGGTCAGCGGAAGAGGAGGGCCGGCCGGGGTTTATTGGGGCGGAGGAAGATGTGTCGAGGAGGAGGCGGTCGAAGAGGCGGGTGAGGAGGAAGGTGGCGGCGACGAGGAGCACGGCGCCCACCTTGTGAGCGCGGCTGCAGGCTTGGTGGTGCCGCATGCTCCGATAGCTCGCCGGAGACAGAGATGGGGTGTGAGCCGTGAGGGGATTTTCTGATACCGAAATTCCGATCACGAGCCCGGCGCGCCGACGAGAGTAGGCTAGTAGCCTGCCAGCAGCTTAGCTTGGGTGAGCGTGAGCAGACCTTGCTGCAATCTCTCGATTGAGCCGGATCTTCCGCATTTTTTTCTTTTTGAGTAACCCGGATCTTCCGCATTTCATCATTCTTTGATTACCTATGCCTCACCCAGTAGGGGTGGCAAGTTTGGAGATAGTAAATGGGAGAGATTATTGGTCTAGGCATCTAGGCTAGATTGCTATCCAAAATGATCATCATGTTTCTAATATTTTTTTGTTACTTTTTTTTAAATTACAAAGTACAACACAGACGCTCGTAATAAGTACGCACACTCACTCCTATGAACACACGTATACAAATCCTACCCTCCTACCCTCTTATACAAATCCTACCCTCCTACCCTCTTATAAACACCTTCGAAAGACACTCATCCGAACACACGTATGCAAATCATACCCCTACCCTATAAACACCTCCGAAGAACTAAGCATCCGACGAATCCGGAGATTTCCGAAGTCATCATTGACGCCTCGTTGTCGACGAAAACATCGCTTACCAATTAATACATAACATCAGTTAATCTTTGAAAAAATCTCAGAAAAAGATGTGAACACAAAGATTTAAACCCTGATAGGTAACGTCTCACTAGACCGTCCTATCATTAAACTACAAGCCAGAGTTACAATTTGTTGTCTGCAATGTTTAGAAATTGATTATAGGAAGTTCAAAATTCAAATCATACCAGGGCCTATCCCAACTAATTAATCAGGCAAACAAGGCACAATGTTTAGAAACCTTATATCGTGCAATTTGCCAGCGCAGTGCAGGTCATGCAATACCTTCCCATAGTAGTATCTCTAAAGACACTGTCAAGCAGACATCTGGGTTCAGGATTCTAGCCTTTTTTTTGTCCTTTCTACGGTCATTAGAGACAGTATACCTTATATTACATAAATATATCACAGCATATTGCCAAGGACTAGAGGGGTTATAAGCACAAGCTAAAACTGATCCTCACACCAGCTAAATCTAATCTGTAGAAGTTGCTCCGGAGAAGCTGCTTTGTTTCTCTAAGGCCAAAACCTTCCGTCGCTTGTAATGCCTTTCTAGTTTTGCATCAGCACGGGTAACTACTTCATTCTCTTCCAATGCCCTATCAGAAGCAGGCCTTTTACCATCAAAAGATGCGTTCTCAGACACGCCATTCTTTGGCGTGGAAGGTCTATCCACAAGTTCGCAGGTGCCATCAAGCGGAGGAATTTCAGCGTCAGAAGATGTGTTCTTGGAAACTGTTTCATTCTTCGTGCTACAGGGTACATCTAGTGATAGAATCACACCATCAGTGCAGGTTGCGTCATCTTCACAAGGAAGAACATTGTCAGTTGCTAAGTATTTGTCAGCACCCTCACCATCAGCATTTGAACCGGTTCTACAATCACCTGCTATTGTTTGATCAGTGTTTCCCTCGCTCTGGTCAGGGGAAACTTTACTACAACCAGTAATACTATTGTCAGTATTTGCAACTTTCAACTCAGAGCTATCCTTGGCATTTATATCACTTTCATGTGGACAGTCAGCTGCCACTACTTTGTCAATATTTTCCTCTTTCAAGTCTGAGGAAGCTGTGCTAACATTGGTAATACCACTGTCCATATTTCCTATTTTCAACTCAGAGCTACCATTGGCATTTATATTATTTTCATGTGCAGAGGCACCTGCCACTTTCTCAATATTTCCCTCTTTTAAGTCTGATGAGGAAGCTGTGCTAGCACCAGTCATACCATTGTCAGCATTTCCCTCTGGCAACTGCAATGAAACATACAGCTCACCATGATTGACATTGTTTGCATTTGGGTTAATACTCTTCACATCTTCGATGATTGCATTGTCTACAACATTTTTGCCGATATCACCTAGTGTGATTGAATCCAGACCTTCATGAGGATCACCACAATCACCTTCAGCTGTCATTCTTTCTGGATTTGGTCCATTGTCATAATCCAGACCTTCACGAGGATCGCCACAATCACCTTCAGTTGTCATTCTTTCTGGATTTGGTCCATTGTCATCTTTCCTGGAGTCAAACATCATAACATAATCCATATCTTGGCAAGGTCTAAAGCACTCATCCCCAACTTCTATGCTTTTTTTAAAGGACTGTTCTTTGCTGGTAATGTTCTGAGCTAGAATTTCAGAGACTGAGCAGCTCGTAGAAACCATAATATCCTGCACCTCAGCCTTTTGGTCATTGTCCAAAGAAAGAAACAAAGAATTCTCATTTTCCTTATCTGTTACAACACGATTTGATTCCTTAAGCACTTCATCATCTTCTGGGGCATACGATCTCATATACAGTTGACTGTTAGATGCAAGTGGCTCATTTTTCTCATCCTGGCTTGACAGGCAAACAATAGTATCCTTGACTGGTGCACATACATGCTACCAGACAAAATAACACATCATGGTATCAGTAATCAAGCTCAAGCAAAGTAGAATAGGAGTTTAAACTTATCAGCTAATAATAACTATACCTCTGACTCTTGTAGATTCTGTACATCGACAATTGGAACACTTCCAGTGTCCAACATGCATCCAGAAGTAGGTAGCCCCTTTTCTTTGGAATCATTTAAACAGATGGACTTGGATGGCTGTATTTCATGAGTCCCCTCATCGACAGTGCAAACTGTATCAGGTTCACCAGCAGAGCACCTCTGAGCACGAAACTCTCTAGCTGGTTCCAGTTCAGCATTTGAGCATCTTTGATGTCTTTCTTCAAGCTGCTCACCACCACAAGTTAGATTGGGATGATTCTGATTCTGAAAAGATCCAGTCACCAGTTCGAGAATTAACTTTCGGACCACTGAACGCTTGAGAGAAGCTTCAGGGGGTGGAAACCAATCATCACTAAGCTGAAAAGTACATAAGAGTGAAAGTTCAAGAAATTAATACACCTATTAAAATCCAAACTCAAAATATTTCATAGAATGACTTTGCTCTTCAAGGATATTGTGACGACTCAATTTGAAGAAAACCAGAATTAAATGGCCAAAGCAAAGACAAAAGAAGAAAAGCCGTAGTCAAACAAAACTAATGGCAAGGAAAAGTTTTACGAACAAAAGCTATAAAAGAATATAAAGGAGCAAGTGAAGGTGATCTTTTTATACATATAAGTGTGCAGACAATATCTATCATTGTAACTACAAATTTGAACCTCAAACACTCATAAAGTCATAATTCCATGAGATTGTAAATACTCATATTGTTTAACTTGGATAATTCACCAACTGTACTTGGGTTAGTGCAGTGCAATTTTCACCAACTTAATTGATAATTGTACCAGAGTAGTTCCAACATATGAAGGCACATCAGGATTATAGTTGAATATAATAGTCAAATATTGCAAATTAAGTAAACATCCACTATGGAAAATTCTTAGCACCCATAGATTACAACAATAATAAAGAAACAGCTAGCACAGTTCTGACAGATTTCATAACGGCGACAACATTGAGCTTCAAGAACAAGCAAACTACTTAAGAATAGAACAGAAACAGCAGGATGCCATTAAACAACAAAGAAAACAAATCAAGACTTTAGAACTCACAAAGCCAGAAAATACATCAGTCTTCAGAGGGTTGAAGTTACTTGGAGCATCTGTCAAAAATTGTTCCACATAATGGAGCAAGAACAAGCCACAATCATATGAATTATCCTGCTGAGGGAGCTGCACCGCAAATTGAACATAATTGGATTAGAATCCAAAATTAGAACAAAGTTATAGAAAAGGTCAAATTCTAAGTGTTGGTTAGCATACATGTAAAAGGCTGTGATCTTAGCATCTGATTATGAGTTATGACAGCCAATAGCATATGCAATTATGTCTTCATGCAAGCTATTCAAGCTAGCAAGTCACATCATCCACTAACATACATTGGTTGTCAACATCAGCATGCTACACCATCCACCAACATGCATTATGATATTTATCTATTCATGTAAGTAAATACAAGTAGATTTCATTCCAAATCATCTGCAATTTCTGCAGTAACGCACGGGATATCCATCTAGTTCTTTAAATGCATATACCATGCTCACTATAAACCACCACACAAAAATTTGGCAGTACAGATTCATGGGAGAAAAACAGTGTTAAACTGCGGCCAGGATTGCTTTCTCCATAAGAATGTGATAAACCAAACAAACCCAACACACTTCGTAGTTCGTACATATAAGCAGAAATGCGCAACAAAACAAGTCCAGTCCAGACATAAAGTAATGTTGAGAAGGATAAGCCAAGATCAAGGAATATACAATGCACACGATCAAAGGAATTCAGTCAAGCAATCTATTGACTGCAATTTCAGCTGAAACAGAGCACAAATCTGAACAACTTAATCTAACGCAAATTAGATAATTAGCAGATGCTGTTTATGCCAACAATTGGCATATTTTGTACTATAAAAGATGTCTTTGATTACCCCAAAACATGCAAGATACATGGAAAGAATATGAATTAGGATGCAAGCGTGAACAAAAATCATGTCCAAATTAGGGGAATTGACCTACATACAAGTAAAATATGGTCAATGACTCAATGTAGTCATATACAACAGATCTGACCATACTGGTTTTATTACAAAGACCCTGAAAAATCAATCATCCATGACAGGAAGTAAAACACAAATCTATCTCTACCACTATTAGTATTTATGGATTAAAGATTCAAAGTTCCTGCACTCTTCAAACAACAAATGAAAATCTGAAGCCACAGAAATGAATGTGAGTACTTTATTAAGAATTTCACCTAGGGATTTATAACAGGTACTGAAACTTATTATGTACGAACCTCAAGGGAGACAAATCTCAAGTTCAAGAACTTGTCTGAATTATCTGATGGTGATTCAGGGTGCCTTTCCTTCCACTCTTCCCATAAATAACTGTAGCAGAGAATCAAACTTCACATAGGATCCACCAGATATTGATCACAGGGTGTGGATTGACAAAAAGAAATAGAAGTTATGGGCCAAAAAACCATCATTGTCAGTTAGTACCCTGCTCAAAATAGATGTTGTACAGAACTCATGGTCACTGCTAGATCTAACCCAGGTAATCTATAACCACCCGGAACCCCAGAACAATCTTCATACCACAGTTCAGGTAGTAAGAATGTAAGATTGCTGTTTTAGCGCCCCCCCCCCCCCCCTTTTCTCTCTCCCTCTCTTTACATCTTTTGTAAAGACCCTTGTCAAAAGACCACTCTAGTGAAAGACTGGTCATCACATAACCAAAGGGCAAGCACTGTTCATAACATTTTAAAATCAGAAAAATTGCAAGGAAATAGTTTTGTGTGTGTTTTCAAATATCATCTAAATAATCCCTCGATCGTAAATACAATTATGCACAGGTCAAACAAAAGTAGTAAATCTACCATACGTCCATACAGGAAATAGACTTACCTTTGAATGATGTCCTTGAGTCCAGTGTGACTTCCTTTAAGTGAATCCATGTGTAAAATGCATGGGAGTTTAGCTGAGTCCTTTGGATCACCATCTGCAGCAAAACAACATTTCAAATTTATTAAAGAAAAGAAACTACTAAAAACATGTCAATGATGCCATTTTCAATTTATATTCATGCCTTCAAATGTCGCCACTTCGCCGGGATAGCAAATAACAATTAAACTCCAATGCAAGCTGCAACAACAGCACATAATAACAGTTTACATTGATTATCAACACATAAGCATAGTTTTTGTTGTTAGAAGGTTCTTACTTGAAGTTGACTGGAATGAACAGAAAATCTTTGTCAAATACATTTATTTTGCGGGTCCATTTGCGAACACGTAAGAAGGCTGCTCTACCTTCTGGAGCTCTCCCCTGATCTTTGTCAAGATCTGCCAGCTTGCGAAAAAAAAAGCTATTAAAGAAGTGGTACCTGCGCTTCACAGTAGATTCAATTCTTGTGCTCAAGTATCTGCAGAACATAAATTAAGGACTCATTTAATGCAAGTAAAAACACTCTGCAAAACAACTTAAATGTTAAAACAAATAATAAAGAATGGCAACCATGTTTTTCTTAATACTAATTAAGAAAGATAGACCCAATATATCAGAAACAATTCCGTTTTATAATCCATGCTACTTAAATTCTCATTGTAATAACTTGGAAACATCTTTGTTTCCTTCCAACTTCCAAGAAGAACATACACCAGCGACATGGCCTCTAGCTGAGTTGACCAGGTAGCTTGAGTAGCTAGCACTCGTGTCCTGAGTTCGACTCCCCATGGGAGCGTACTTTCAGGCTGGGGTTAAAATAAATCCCTTCGTCTGTCTTACAACAAAGCACAGATCTAAGATCCGGCCCCATCTGTGGTCATTCTCACATGGGCTACGGCTGTGGAATATTTAACTTGTCATCAAGAATCTAACTTCATACACCTCAACAAGTGGAATATTTAACTTGTCGTCAAGAATCTAATTAGATTAAAGTAAGAAAAAAAGTTGAAAGATTCAAAAGTTCCTACTTTCTGGTATCAAACCATAATGCAGCAACCAGCTGCATAATAAGTGACAAATTTCAACACAAACACACAAAATAACAATTTCCACCACAATCAACTTAAGGCAGCAAAAATATGTGCTTGAAAAAAACAGGAAACAAGATGTACCAATATTACTAGCAGTACAAAAATGTAATAGGATACTTAACTATAACTACAAGATGCTGTCCAACAAAAGGTTCGACCTACTTGATATAAAAGTCAATTATTGTATCATTGACAAAGGTTTCAGGAAGCAGGAGCTCAACATCTCTTTTGCTAATGGAAACAGCATCAGGATCTCCTTGGGGATAAATGACATCGTCAAAGTCCTCAGTGCTGAACCAATGAAAACAAATAACAGGAAAAAAATAAGTATAACAAGTTCAAATTGTCAAACATGCAAAAAGGACTTTAGCCTCTGAGTACATAGATACTTCAGGTTTAATAATAGCGCAGGCAGAAAATATACATATTTGCCTTACTGGAAATATTGCCTCAAATAGAGTTCGAGTATAGTAAAGAATATCCAACACTATGAAATTTATCATGGCATAAACATTGTAAATATGACCACTGGCATGAATGCTGTGAAGCCTTAATTTTTTTAGATATCAAGACTTCTCACAAAAAAGGGAAAAATAACAGGAAAGACTGAGAACCAATTATGCGATTGTCATATAATCACCTGGAAAAGTATTGCCTAGGGAAAAACAGACAGGGTTCAATGCTCCAATTCTCCAATGCAAAATCATCTCTGAAAAATGTGTGCAATTGAACAATACAATTGTTATAGTCACAATAAAACAGCCAAAATTGAAATTGTTCTTGAAAAGGTGCAAACTTCACATTAAGAGTAAATAAATACACCAAAAAAACCATCAAACTGCTGACTATAATAATATTTTTTTGAGGGAACCTGACTACAATAATATTACCCCACCATAGCCTATGATTCTATGCCCATGCTTGAGACTTGACATCCATATCCAAACAAAAGCCCAATAGGCTAGCATATTGTCCAAAAATAACTAAAAGACACTAGAGTTACAATTTGCAGCATGCATCATCTAGTAAATCAGTGAATAAAGAACTAAATTTATTGATTTATTTTCTGCTATATGTCTACTTGTCTAGACTTGGGGCCTGTTTGGAACCACTAGTGTTAAGCTAGCTCATAGCTGCTAACTATTAGCTAGCTAAATATTAGCAGGGGGCTGGGCTATTTGGATACACCAGCTAACAGGTGGCTGGATGGTTGGAGGTGTGTGTGAGCCATTAGCACCTATTAGCATCCCTCCACCAACCACTAATGAACTGGAGTAATTGTTAATTTGTTAGCTTCTCCACCAGCTAGGCCAGTTTGGATCCTCACCTATTCATTTTAGCTGCTAAATGCTACCACTAATGGTGGATAGATTCTAATAGACACTGCATATCCGATCCATCAGTATCAAGTAAAATATTTATCCACATCTGATAATTAATATTTGTCAAATTTAAGTAATATCCAACTCAACAAAGTCTATTATAAAGTATAAACTATGATTAGTGAATTGATAATTTGATAAAACTACTGTTTGTTCTCTACCTAATATGTTAGCACAAAAAACACCCAATCAACTTAGCCCAAAGATACAAAAACATATCCATACATCTAAGTTATTGCATTACATGACATAGTAGAAATTTTGACATGTCGTATTGTAAAAATAATTTTTCTTAGCCATATTCATGGAACCACAGATATAATTTATTATAAGTTTTTGAGGTACTTTTAACCACCATTTCTTCATTGGATATCTTGCAATTGAGTTCTTAGCATATTTGCCCCATTTATTAAGGATAGCATGGTCAGTTAAACACTCAGCAAGCAAAAATGTTACCCCACAACTTACGATGGGATGTCGGTCCATATTTCTTGATATTTTGGTCCCAGTTCCCAAATCTTCTGTTTTCTCCTTGGCCATTGTAAATCATCAAGAGAAAATTGTGCTCTAATAGGACCTGCCAAATATAAAAACAAAAATCAAGCTAGTTGATAAGAAGCAACGAGTATCTCAATCTCAACAATATATATAAAAGCTGCTTATTACTTGTCCATTAGAGTTACTGTTGTTTTTTATGAACTAAGTGAATCTTCGGTTAGATGTCTGCAACAAAACAAGAAAAAATAACTCAAGGAAAGTGGCATATTTGACAGTTATTGCCTTATTGGACCCCACAATTTGATATTTTCCATCAAAAATGTCTAAGTTCAAGCTTTTCACAAGAAAGCACAAGAGTTTTCTCAATCTACAAGAATAGAAGGCAAAATTATGCTACATAAATGATCATAATGTCCCCTTTACTCCCTCTCCCCTCTTTGCATAGCACACGGGTGAGCAGTGAGCAAAATGTATGGATTGCCTGAGTAGCTGGAACTCGAAGCGATGCTATCCAAGCCCCCCAAAGATGGGAATTTGCCCTGACCCTAAGTATTGGTGGTGATGGGAATTTACCCACCTTGGCTAACACTTATCAAGTATCCACCTTGACCCTAAGTATTGGGAATTTGCTGACTGTCTTGTTTCATTTGTAAATGGTAGTAGTTACATGTTTTGTTTGGTCTGTTTTGCTGTTGTGATGAACAGGTGATTTTTCTAGTCAACACCAAATACATCTTTTAGATAAAAATGGATAGCAATGCCAAATGTGCAAATCGCCTCAAACTTATGGTATTTAGTACTTGATAATATTTCAAGCTAGCTAATAAATATATGGAAATTCAAAATAAAATCTAACTCGATGAACTTGGAAACGGATGTTACTTTAACGCTCAGTATTAACCTCAGTTTAAGGTTTTCCTGAACAAAACACGAGCAACAGTGCAACACAAAAAGAAAATGAAAACAACAGAACACCCTTAACCACCTTATAAGCTTAAAATATACTTCCTGTCCTAAAATATAAGTCGTTCCAACTTTCTTGGAGAGTTAAAGCATCTCAAGTTTGAGCAAATTTATATAATAAAATAATAATGTTTATGATACTTGACAAGTATCATAAGATTCGTCATTAATCTTTGTAATTTTTTCTATATTTTGGCCAAACTTGAAATGTTTTGACCCTCTAAAAAAGTTGGAATGGTTTATAATTTGGGATGGAGGGAGTACAAAGTATTGTGCAAGGCAAACTGTTGTAATACTTTACAAGATCATACTACTTTCAGGGCACTGAGAATGTTACAGGGGACCACATAGAATTTTCTATCAAGACAGAAAACTAATGTTGACCTCTGCTAATGGCAGGAATATTGTTACACTTCCATGAAACATGAAAACTAGACCTCTCTCGATATTCCATGTGCCGCCCTCGCCGCAGGTTCCACTAATGCATGTGTACAGCCCAGGGGCAAAGTTATTTAGACAGGACTGGACAACGAACTGAGCAAAGTCTCAGTTAACAGTTTCATTAGTTCCATCAACCTCCTAAGGGAAGGCTCAAGGTTTCGAAAGCCCATGATGTTGCCTTTTCATCATTGTTTTTCACATTTATTATTATTTTCTTATAATTAACTTTATGTTCCCCTTCTACTCCTGGTTTCCTCCAAAAACCAGCCACTGCTCCCCCCTTAACAGGGCTAAAAGAAAAATTAGAACAAATCAAGCATGTGAGCGGAAAAAAAAAGGCAAAAGTGGAAAAACGGGGAAAAGAAAACAACTGACGGAGAAAAAATGACCCCAATAAAAAGACAGATGGGTGAAAAAATGACCGTGACCAAATACAAAAAAACAACAAAGATTCACGTTGCCGCCTTTAGTATTAGGAACAGAAGATATATGTCATGCAGCATTGAAATATGGAGGTAAGCAGATAAATCTAGAATACAATATCTTGAACACATGATACCTGCATTTCCTGTTTCTACTTCAGATCCAACAAGGAGTGCCATTAAGGCAGATCCAACCTGGTTAGAATGATAAATCAGTATTGAAAACTATGAAAAACACAAAATGAGAGGGACAGTAACAGTAAAATAAAGTGAATTGCTTACGCTCTGAGTCCATTTACAACTGATGGAAATAATATTAGATATTTCCCATTGTAGAGATACCAACTTCTCATCTTCAAAGGAATCTAAATCCAAATACTCAATCTTGATCCCGTCCAATGAGAAAGTAAGGTGAGGTTCAAGATGCAAAGTTTTGTCACATATCATGAAGGCAGGACTAAGTACAACCGGTCCTTGTTTGTCAACCTAAAGAGAGGCCCCAAAAGAAAAATTACGAGTGTCAGTGGCTTTAAGCAACATAGTGGTCCAAAATCTAGCAGACCAAGATGGCATAAAATATATTAAGCATCTAAAATTGCAGCAATCCTAAGAAAAATATTAAATATAAGCGGTTTAGAGTAAAATTGAAGGGGAAACAACAAAACTCTATTATGGCAGGGTACTGAAATTTAAAAAAAAAAACATACTAGAAGATTTTGGGTGACATTAAAATGTTGCCTATACAAATTTGTATATTACATAACCCAGTCATAAAAAGAAGAGACATCAGGACGTAGGTCAAGTCACACTCAACTAATCTAAAAAAAGGATCATAAATCATGCTTGTATACCACGATCAGTAATTCCACGCATCAAAATCCTGATGATTAATTTTAATCTATGGCCCTACTGCTTATGAATTCCTCCCAATGCAATTACTCAAGCTTTCCTCAGAAACTAAACTGAAAAGGTTTGACATGTTCACCTAAAAAAGATCCTTTTTGTAGTTAACCACTTATCGAGAAAGAGAGAGAAGATGTCAAGATGCAAGAGCACAAAGAAACAGAAGGGGCCTGGTATTGAGCATCTAATATTTTTTATCCAAAATGTTTACCATACAATCACAGATTATGATTTAATGAGACATACCAGCGCATCATAGGAATTATAGATATGCTGCAAATTTTGCTCCATGTAACCTGGAATTGAACAACTATTACCAGAATTGATCACAGTTCAAGCAGAGGCCAATTACAAAAGTTGAGCATATTACCAGGCACATCATAATTACTGGTAGATGAAGTGTCAGGACTAGATGTCATGCTTTCTTCCTCAGAATCAGCTACCATTCCCTGGTAGAAGACAAACAACTAACAGTTAACTAAGAAAGGGCAGTGAACAGAACAGGGATGTTTAATCGGTGAACAAATAAATATATATATATACTTCTGATGGGAGCTCAAAGGTATGTGCACTGCCAAATCTCATTTCTTCCATAGGCTGATTTCCAGACATGTGATATTCATCTAAGCAAGGATTGGTATTGATATGATCAGTATACATTGCCGAAGTCGCCATTACTACATCAAATTTGGTTGTTGCATTGGAAGTATCCTGATGCATTGCTGCATATGATTCTTCACCCCCATCTGTTTCACGTGTACCAATACACAACAAACCAGAGACCTCAGCATCCATCTGTAACTTTCTGATCTGGTAAAGCATAAAAAAAAGAATATATTAGCTGGCAAATGACAATCATAAACCAGGGTCACGTCACCCAATGTGATTGCTGAAACAAATGCACTGAAAATAGGTATTCTCAAGGCCTTTTAGCTCAATACAATTTTAAGATAGTAAATTTCATTAAAAGAAACCAGGCTTTGCGGTCTAAGTTTCTGAAAAAAGACAGGTTCTTTAAAGAGAGTAGATTTTATAAAATCCCAGGCTATTCACACGAGAGAAGCACTTAGGCGAGGTATAGAGGACATAACTAAGAAGTCTAGAAGCATATGAATTGGGGAATGCTTGCAGGCCCCAAGCCTGTCATGAATGGAAGCCAATATAGTTCTATGGGCAACAACAATGTATGAAATAGGTTGCATCAAGCCGCCCACCCCCACCCCCCCCCCCCCCCAACCCCCCTCACACACACGCACACACGAAACGCCGCCCTTTGATGGTAGCGTCACCGCAGGGAGCCCACCGGCGTGCAAGGAAGATCGCATCACTTACCAGCAGCAAAGGATTAAATCAACCCGAACTCCGAGCGGGCGGCCCTGCGCACTTCGCAGCGGGCAGCGACCTAGTCCCCTGGCCCGGTGAGCGGGCGGCACTGGACCTCCCCTCCGGCCTGGCCCCTGCGTCCCCCAGGCGGCCTGGCCTAGTGAGCAACCGACGCTGGGACCTCCCAGGCTCCTCGAATTGAGCTTGCCCTAAGCCTAGAGCATCTCCAACAGTTCCCCAATTTCCACCCCCAATGAGAAAAAACTGGGATTTGAGAGCTCCAACAGCAGACCCTAATATAGCCCCCAATAATAAAAAAAAAATCGCATTCTCTCAAATTCCATCGTCCAATCCCTCAAAGACGAGGGACCTCGACTCGCCCCCAATACGAGCAGTAGCACGCACCTGGCGTCTTCCAAGTCACCGGAGGCCGCGCGGGTGCCGCTGGATCTTCGCCGGCGTCCGCAGGGCGCACGGTCGAGGTGTGCTTCCTCGAGCGGATTTGGGGCCCTGGATCCGCGCCGCCCGGGACCGGTGCTGCAGGGGCGGAGGAGGTGCCGGACGGCGAGGACAACGCGGGGATGGCCCTGGTCCGCTCGCCGGCGCCGCCTGGTACCGGGGCTCGCCCTGACCGTCGTGCCGTGGGTCGATACGTGCGTAGTGCGACGGACGGGGAAGAAAAGACCGTGCAGGAGAGGGAGGAAAAAAGGGAGGGGAAAAAAGTTAGTATGACAAGTGGGTCCCATGTATCGGAATAGATTATTGGGCTACTTCTATAATCATCTTCATCTTCCAAATAATGAAAAAAAAATATTAACCTATCCCATTATCACTATATTAGGGGAGTTATATTGAAGAACTATTAAAAATGCTCACAAATATGTCCACACAACTCCACCGGGGAAGTCAACAGGTACAGCAACTCAACAAGGTGAGATGAGATTGAAGTGAGATGAAGAGCGTGGCAATTTTAGAGAGTTCTTCTGGTGATATAAGTTTCTCCTAGTGTTTTAGCATTTAAAATTTAGTATAACTTTCTCTCCTAAATGTCTCGTAGTGAGATTCTCATATGTTATGTGTAATGCTTTATTGCTACTTAAAAACACAGAATTCTACTTTTTTTGTAGGATTTATAATGGTAGAAATGAGTTAGGACTATATCATAAAATAATTTGAAAAAGGGAAGATCTCACCTAAGATCAAAACTTTCCTATGGCTTTAAACTAATAATGTTGTTATGACTAAGGATAATATGTTAAAAAGGAAATGGGTTAGTGATCCTAAATGTGCCTTTTGTGACTGATGAAATGATTTTTTTCAATGCCCTATTGCAAGAGTCATTTGGTCTATTGTAGTTGTGAGTCTGGGTGCTAACAACATTCCAAACAACTTAGATCAGTGTTGGAAATGGTGTGAGACTTGGCTCCCATTTGGGAAAAAAAAATATCACTCAGGGATTGCAGCCTTCTGTTGAGCAATTTGGAAAACAGGAATAAAGTGTGCTTTGAGCGTTGAGGGAAATAACATCAGAAGTCCATTTGAGGTCTTTTGTCATGCATGTGCTCTTTTGAGCTTCTGGATAGGTCTTTTTGCTAGAGACGACAATAGCAATTGGAAGAAAGGGGTGTCCACTGTGCTGTGCATGCAAAGAACATCCTGGCTGAACAAATAAGAGACTCCATGGGCAGGTAATTGATGGACACAGATGATCAACAGGGCGGCTATCCCGGCTTTGTAGAAGAAGTCTGGGGACCTAAATATATAGCTGCTATTGCTAGTTGCCTTTCCTTGGCCGCTTTGCCTGGCGCTGTTTGCAAAGTTTGTTATTGTTATTGTTATGGCTTGCTGGCTCGGTCTTAGTTTTTGAAAAATAGCTCTTTGCCTGATGTTCTAAGCTTTTCGTTAGTCTCTTTTGCTGAGCATATGTTTTGCTCGTTTCTTTTCTATTATCTCTTCGCTAACAATCTACAAAACTTTCTGCCGTTATCTGATAATGGAAATTGGGGTTAAGTACCTTGGGTTGTAAAAAAAAGCATATCCGAGTGTCAAGCATGAAATGATGGAAATGTTCGATGTGACCTCAACCAAGGGCACTGTTCAGCCGGCTGAAAAGCCGACAAATTTCGGCATATACAATAATAATTTGTGAGAAATAAGCTAACATGTGTCAAAATCTGTCGGCTTTTGATCGGCTGAATAGGACCGTATCATCTTTTCATTCGCTAGCTATTGTCGTTATCCAAATTTGACATATAATGACACATATATATATGTCACAGAAGTTTGGTAGTGGCATGCAACCTTACAGTGGCAAATGTGGAAAATTGATCCTTTTTACATGTGTAGGAGGATTTAGGGCCGAAGCCCAGTCTAAGGTGTTCAATCAAACGAACAAAATCGGGCAAACCAGACCATCTTCTACCCAATGCCCATCTAGCTCTTGATCTTTCTCAGCCACGCCCAGGGCGTACGAAGAGCATTGCGGCTTGTTTGGTTGGGTGACCAATTCTTGGCCTGGCCTGCTGGATTTTGAACTTTGACGCGGCGGCGCGGGTCGGTGATGGTGCGGTTCCAGTGGCCGTCTGGCGCGTTGACCGTCTCTGCCTCCCTCCTCTGCTGCTCCAGCAACTCCATGTGGCTCGCCGAAAGCGCGCAAAACTTTTCCCTCAGTTCCGCGGGCTCTATCCGGTCGTGCACCGCCCACCACCGCGCGTGTGCCTCGTCGCTCGCGAACCGCCGGAGCTCCGCCGCGTTCCAGTTGCAGTCGTAGTCACGATAGCACATCCACGGCTTGATGCCCAGGTAGTGCACGGCGTGCACCTCCGCCGGCTCCGCGGCAAGCATCCGCGCCTGTGCCGCCCGGTACCCTTCGGCCCAGACGAACTTGAGGAAGTTGACGTGGCGCGGCAGGCGGTGCCACCACGTGAAGACCTCGTTCAGGTACCCCTGGTCGCCGCCGTTGTAGGACTCGATGTCGTGGATGCCCGACATGAGCAGGTCGAAGGTGCAGTTGCACGGCTCCAGCACCATCACCCCTGAGTTGAAGCGCACGCCGTAGTTGACCGTGGCGCTCAGCTCGGGCGCCTCCTCGAACAGGAAGTCCATGTTGCGCAGCACCAGTAGGTCGGCGTCCAGGAACACCACCTTGTCGTAGTCGGTCAGCTGCCACAGCCGGAACTTGCTGTAGTTCCACTCGTTGTAGGCGTGGGCCTTCGCGTGCGGGTTGCGGATGCGCGGCACCAGGCGGACGTCCCAGCCTGCCGCGGCGAGGGCGGCGCGGTGCTCGGCGCCCACGTTGTGCGCGTCCACCAGGGCCACCAGGTCGCGCGTGGACCCTGACTCTCGGATGCTCCGCGCCAGCGCGATGGCGCCGCAGACGTAGGCGTCGGCGGAGTGCAGCACGGTGGCGTAGGCCTGCCTGCTGATCCTGCTTGGCGTTGCACTTGGTGTTGGTAGTGTGGGTGACGGCCGGACAAAAGGAACGGCGAGCTGGCAGGACCCGACGGGCAGGTTGAGGCGGTGGCGGAGGTAGGTGGCCTCGGGGCGGTAGAGAAAGGCGTGGCCGCGGCGCGCGAGGAGGTGCTTGCAGGGGAAGAGGTTGGGCAGGGGGAGACACCCCGACTCGCTCAGGATCAGCACCATGCCAGCCTTACTGCTGCTTGCATTGCCATGGAGGGTGAGCTTGGCGGCGGCGAGCTGGAGGTGGAGCCTGCGCACGTCCCTGGACCAGCCTTGTGCGCGGCAGGGAAGCTTGACGACGACGAGGTCGTAACTGTGATGAAGGGCGGCATCGGGGTCGGGGAGGGAGGGGCAGCTGCTTCTGTTGCTCTCCTCGTCGATCCAGTCCGGGTACAGGGCTTCCCAGGTGACGTCGTCAGCGGCGGGCGCCAGGCGCACCGCCCGAACGTCGGCGGCAGGTAACGTGCTCGTCCAGCGAGCAACCTCCGACGAGTTGAAGTTGAGCAGTCCCACTCTGGCGATGCCACGCCGCCCAGTGCCATTTCTGCTGGATGATGAAAGGACACTGGCGACGCTCTCCCACTGGATGTTCCACCTGCTGTCTGCCGCGTACGGGGCAGCTGCAGTGGGCTCCTCTTCCTCCGAGGCTGATACTGCCTCTGAGTCCTCTTGATGATGATCATGGAGTGATGACGATGCTCCCCTCGTAGACGCTGTAGCAGGGATGATGATTTTGCCACTTGGAGTTGTTGCAGCAGTAGGAGAGGCATCCCAGGAGGATCCAACCGGAATTAACCGTGGCAGTAGTGCCACTTGGACGACGACGCAGCAGCCGTTGCCGCGGACAAGCAGCGCCACGACGACGATGGCGCACACAAAGAACAGCAAGACCACCAGCAGCTGTATACTGAACCCCGTCTTCTTCCGTACACCGCCGGTCATGTCTCTGCGGAGTCTGAGTCTCAGATGCTCAAGCACTGAACTGATAGAAGCAGGATGGTCATCAGATGAAATGTGGTGTTACAGGGAACGAGGTGCGACCAAATTTAACCAGTATATATATGCATTAGAGATACTTAATTTCAACGCACTATATATAGCTACTTACAGATTGATTTCTGATCGGAGCTTATAGCTGCATGCGCTCCAGCAGCAGCGTGCACCGTCCCCCGGGCTAGATCTCGATATATCAGGCCAGTTTCCTTTCTAAAGTTAGAGTAGCTCTTCTTCTTGTTCTGTTGTTAGAAGAAAGAGGAGTAGCTCTTTGTATGGTGTATTCGTATGCTTTTGCTTTGACATAGAGATATATATGTATGTCGTTAGGGAGAGTATCAAACAGGCCTCCGACAACAGAGACGATAAACTGAAATTAATCGCGTTTGCTAGGTCAGATGCATGGTTCGTGGCTTGCTTTGTAGGGAACGCCATCTGGAGGATTCTGATAGATGGAGTGTTGGATGGGCAGCTCATAGTCAGGTGCCATTTGGAAATTAATCGTCTGTCATTTAACTGACCAACTAGCAAGTCCTTTTTTTTTAGATAATTCAACGTCTACTGGAGTTCTATACTTCTATTCTGTCATTCATAGATAGGTCCGCCACAAAAATTAATGGCGAATAATGGCTCCATCGGTTGTTCCGTCGCATTGTCCGATCAAGCGATGCTATCTGTTTGGCTGCCAAATGCCAACTAATTATTCTGCTGTCCATAGTTTTAGGATAAAATTAAGTTCAGGCCAGCTCGTCGTTCCAACCGACGCCGTTTGATACCACGGGGCTGTTTGATACATCGCAGATCAATGAACCTCTAGTGAAGTAGACTTGCGCACTGTATCGTACCATCTGGTGTCAGTAGAACCGTACACACCGAACAATAATCCACAAAACAATAATCCACAACACGACGTTGGAACATGCAGGTCATAGATTGATAGAATGCGCATATATTGGGCTTAGTGCACTTCGGGTTATTTTAAGGTCGGTTCCAACTACTTAGAACAACATCTTATAAAAAAAAAAAAACTACTTAGAACGTCTCGAGTTGTCGTATAGCAGTAACTCAGGGTTTGAAAAGGATTCTGGGTTTATAGAGATATAAAAGTAGTGAACTTTGTATGCTTTGATCGATTCACTCAATCAGTCGTGGCCGGGTCCTAATGAACACCACAAAAAAAAAATGATACAAATTCTTACATAAAAAGTGAATCCATCTCGGACTCAATGTGGACAGGGGTGAACCTAGATAATAGGTATATCGCCAAGATAAGGCACATACCGTCATTCAAAAATTATTATTAGTGGTTCCAGACTACTTTTTGTTTTTTCTGACAAAAGTTCTAGACTACTTTTCGTTGTTGGTGCTGGTGCCCCCATAGAAATAAGATCCTCATACAGCTTCTCCTCATTCCATGTGGACAATTTACAGCTGACCATATAATGTAACACACCAGACCGTTCATTGCATATATTCGGTACACGGTGCCAATTTTAACTATGAACAAAATGCCACTTTGGTTTTGTTTAAATCAAATATTTTAACTTTGATCAAGTTTATAGATGAATAATACACCAACATTCACGCCATTTATGTTTGGTTATTAGATCCAGTATAAAATGCTTTCGTAGTGTGTTTACTCAGACTTGTTCAAAGTTAGATGACTTTGAGGACAAAACAATGTGTGTCTGCTTTTGATTTTTGTACCTTAAATTGACCCAATCTGAAACAAACAAAAACCTGCACGTCTTATTAAGGGGTAGACAGCTGCCTCTTCCTCGCACCATCTCGTCCGTAGCTACTCTCAGATGACAAAATTAACCCATTCGTATGTCCAAACTAATCAGCAGTATTATTTAAGGTGAAAACAAGTTCACCATATATAAGATATGATTCCCCAATGCCAAGATGATTCCTGCCGAACAAATGCCAGACAAGGTTTGGCTGTACGGATGCAAGCACGTTTGCCACAAACCTAGAAATAGGTTTAATTTTGTGGTAGGATTTTTAATTTGAAAATTGATGAGCTTATAACAATATAGAAAACGAGATTATGCATGTATAATTTGTTGATTAGCCCATTAAACTACCCAGGCTCCTAAAAAAAGCTTTGGGTAGGCAACTGTTTGGAAGGTAAGGTTGCCAGCTAACAGAGTGACCTGTTGGATACCGTAAGAGAATGCTGAGCATATATATACTCCAACACTTAGCATGCTATATTGCTATAAGCATTTGAACACGCAAACTATACTAATAATGACATAGCATCAAAGGAAGAAGTGCTTAGCGCTTACAGTTGATAGCAAACTGCCGGAATCTTTTGGAATCGGATCCAAGTAATAATATAGGAATGTAGGCATGTGGCACCATGTGATTGAAACTTTAGCAAAGTCAAATCAAATGTTTTGAAAGAAGAAAGGGAAAAAAGGCAAAAAACAAGGAAAGCACGTTGACAAGGAGTGTGGAGCACTAGATCCATCTATTCATTTATCCCCTGGCGGTTGGTCAACATTGCAGACAAAACAGATAAAGGTGGTTGTTGATTCTCTTCGCCTAGAAGTACAGAATGGCAACAGAGCTATAGTTGGAACAAGACTGCTCATCGTTACCAAAGGCAACAACCAAATATAATTTCTAGGGACTCTGTTAGAAAATTACACGCATCTTAAAACAGCTAATTATTTGATTGATTGATTATTTTACTATAATAACCTGGGCCCGGCCCCAAAATGAGTCCAGCCCTAGTGGATCCCGTATCCATCTCCCTCCAGATCAGCCTTTTCGTGATGGACGTCTGCAGGTAAATAAGGACGCCCACGGTTGCACGGTGGACACCACCGGCCGCTGTCACCGGACATCACCGCAGCCATCCGTGGATGGCCATCTTCACTGTTGCCGGGGGATCAATGTGAAGGCAGCCACGCATTCAGATGTCGTGCTAGCCCCCGCGGCGGCGTCCATGGTCCATGAGGAAGAGGCAGCGGACGCTGGGGCCCTCATGCGAAATGAACGGCACTGAACAAAGGGATTCAAAGGGGATGCATGTGCTGTTGTCAAAAAAAAAAAAATGCATGTGCCGCTGTGGATGTGCCGTACGCCCTACAACGTCCGCTCCTTGCCGCCGCGCGAGCACATGCAAACTAAACGTCCGATTGTCGGAACAAAGGGGACCGGCGATGTGGATCAGTGGTTGGCTTGGTATCATACGTGTATAGCCACTATAAGATTGATATAAAAAAACTTGCAACATACCTTTGAAATACATGATACACTTAAAATATATGTTTGCAACATGCTCTTTCGGCGCAAACGCGTCTTCTTGTTGCTTGGGCAAACAGAGGCTCGTTAGACCATGGAGGTCACTGGTGTGTGCTCGCGAGGAACGCAGAGCTGGTTCAAAATTTTTTGATTGCCGTATCTTTGCATTGTTTGGGTTTCCCTTAATCCTGATATGAAGAAGAGTACCCTGCTCCAACTTGATGAGAAGAAGTATGGCCACTAAGATGAAGGATGGGAAGTGGACCAATTCATTTTGAAAAACTTATAGAATTCCTCAAGAATCTAAGGTACAATTTTAATTTGACCTACTCCTCTCATCGTCATGGTTAGTAAATATTTCTTTTTTCTTTCTAAGTGAATGGTGATGAGGTATGCACTTACTGGATTTTCAATTTTCAACCACACTTTCCTTAGACTATGGCGACAAGCAGGGTTCTCGGTTTTGGTATTAAGAAATTTTCTGCTAAACAATTTTTTTAATAGACTTCAACAAGAAGTATGATCTTCTAAAATTTTTAGATCTAAACAAAATATTAGCATGATTTATGACTAAACATCTACTGAGCAGTGTAAACATTACAAAATTATGAGTCTAGACTTATATATTTAAAATAAAGCAAGTGCACTAGTTCAATATGAAATTTCATATTCAATATGAAATTTCATAGTTTTCTTCAGGCCACCCTGAAATTACCGAACTCTATGAAACTTCAATGAAATTTCAAAGCCCACTGGTACGTAATCCTAGATTCTGTAGTACAAGTTTAGTTTCTATAACTCATCACATATATAAGTATTATAGGAAAAAGTCTACTTATTCCCCTCAGCCATTATTATAGGGAAAACACATACCAATCTAAGCAACTCCAAGAGAAATAGTAAAAATAAATGACTAAACTTATGATTTAGCCAACCTTTATAATACAAAACTTTGTAAAAAACAAAAAATTCCAACAGTCTTTCTATTATGACGAGGATAGATAGCTAGCGGCACATACAAGACATATTTAGCATGCGAGATTGCAGGAATGGCCGGCTTGCTATTTTACAAAACAAGATAGCAAAGCTCTTGGAGCTTAACTTTTGTTCAAGAAATTTTAAAAATAGCCTAGCCAACCAAAATAGCATGTCTCTTGGAGTTGCTCTAACTAGAACTGAACACCATTTTGTTTATTTATTTTTAAGAAACTAAACAACATACCATTGAGTATAACCTGTTATTATATACTTGGTTAGCCTAATTCCTCAATTCTGGCCGTGCTGATTGAAAGGATCTAATCGGCCTAGAGGGGGGG
>CM041634.1:52253304-52333971 GCA_023333625.1 Bothriochloa decipiens
CTTGTTAGTCCCCAACTTGATTGTCATTAATTATCCAAAATCCACTTTGGGGCGAATGCACTTACACTGATATTTAACCAAGCAATCAAACAAACCTAATAAGCCCAAACTACAAACTTGCTCACGCATTGGAACCTCAGTCAGGTCTCAGGTGATGCAGTCGAAACACCTTTTACAAACTAGAACTAGAATAGATGGGTGGGCGTTGTGACGTTGTCAGTGTCCTATATTGGGCCGTCTTTCCGTTCTTATGAAAACGTGCCCACTTTTCTAGACAGGCCTTCCATAACTGAGTTCTAGCATCATGGGCCATGTCATTCTATAAGGCCTATATATGGGTTCTAGAGAATATATAAGTTATTCTGCAAAAATGATATATATAATATAATAAGTAAGATTGGTGAATTTGTTGCTAAAATAAGATTGTGAATTTTGACGTCATAAATAATACCACTTCGATAAAAAGTTTCACCTGAAAGCTAGAAATAAGTAAGCCCTTCGATGCCAGATAGAGCTAGGATGCCAAGCGATTCTAAAACAAATAACATTATTATTTCCTCTTGATCGCCACCATGATCTTGCAGCCAAAACTAAAAGATGCATCAGAAAGACGGATTCACAATCTAGAATTATATGATGTAAATTGGAGCTCATTTTGCCCACAGCTGCCACAGCTACTGCAATATGTCTTCATCTTCTGATGTAAAGTCGAGTTTATTTTGTTGACAGGCGGCATCTACACCCTTGCGGCCTTGCCTTCCTACATGTGTGGCAATGCAGAAAGCATTTTAGCTATGTAGTCACTTTGATTTGTAAACATGTACCGTGATTGGTCTTTAAAATGACTTCATGTAAATTAATCGCCTCTCTAGCATGCACGCTATCTGTTTGTTCTTTGCTATCTACAGTTCTGTCCAAACAAAAGCCAATGCAGCAATCCAAGGCTCCAAGAGAAACAGATTAACCGGCACCATTCTCCCAAATACAACACAACATTTGATCAGTGCCGGCGCTGCGCGCCACTGTACTAGTGTGAATCAACTCTCACGTGTTTGGCTTTCTGTGCGTTTAATTTTAGCCTTGTCTTTCTTGTTCGATACTACTTCCTTCGTCCCGCTTTAATCGTCGCTGGAAAGATGGCACAGGAAATAAGGCACGGGGAGACAATAGCCTAACCACCCTATGACAAGACATTCTGCAGTTCACTCTGCGCAGTGCTGAGGCTGAAATGACTACAAGCCACTGTACTGTGCTGTATGGGCCTAGCTACGCCTAGCCAACGACGATTAATTGGGGACATGGTAAAGTCGCTTCAGCGACGATTAATTGGGGACGGAGGTAGTATGTTGGACGAGAAGTAATAGGCAACGTATTTTCTCACCAACTATTGCTACCAGGTCGTAGAGCACATGGTTCTAGTACGTGAAAGGTGAAAAATTTGACGAAATAGATTTGCTGAAGTATGGGCAACCTTCTGGGCTAGCTCGCACTAACAAGAAAGAAAGCGACAGTTCTTGAAGGAAACACGCGCACTGAATTTTCTATAGCAAAAACCACTGTCCAATACCGACAGCGCTGCTTGCTCTTTGTTACACTCCTGAAACAAAAGGCACCAAATCCAGTTAGATTAGTCACTACTAGTACGTTCACTGAAGTGAGGAACACTGCCAATTCTTGTTGGGCAGAATGGGCAAGAAGTATGGACAACAGCAACGCATTTTATTTGTCCTTGATGAATTCATAATCTTGCGAGACATGGGCCTCTTCACACGGCTTGTGTGCAGAGGACATATATATACACGAGGGCGCCAAACACATTTCCCAACTCACCAAGAACAGCGCCATTTCTTAATCGCAGCGCCTAAACCCAGCCCTCCTAATTATATCACCACAGTGCTAGCTGTTACAACCAGGTGCGATTACAAGCTTAAAACGCACCGGCATGGCCACTGTACTGGATGCCGGCGTCCTGCACTCGCACCCCTATGCCGTCGCCGCGGCGGCAGCGGCGTTGGTGTCGGCGTACATGGTGTGGTTCTGGGCGCTGACGCGGCGGCTGTCCGGGCCGCGGATGTGGCCCCTCGTTGGCAGCCTGCCCGGCGTCGTCATGAACCGGGCGCGGGTCCACGACTGGATCGTCGACAACCTGCGCTCCACGGGAGAAGCGGCCACGTACCAGACGTGCATCCTGCCGCTGCCGTTCCTCGCGCGGCGCCAGGGGCTGGTGACCGTCACGTGCAACCCGCGGAACCTGGAGCACATCCTGCGCGCGCGTTTCGACAACTACCCCAAGGGCCCCATGTGGCAGGCGGCGTTCCACGACCTCCTAGGCCAGGGCATCTTCAACTCCGACGGCGAGACGTGGCTGCTCCAGCGCAAGACGGCGGCGCTCGAGTTCACCACCCGGACCTTGCGCCAGGCGATGGCACGCTGGGCCAACCGCATTATCAAGTACCGCCTCTGGAGCATCCTCGCCGACCACTGCGAAGCCGCAGCGAGCATCGACCTCCAGGACCTGCTCCTGCGCCTCACCTTCGACAACATCTGCGGCCTCACCTTCGGCAAGGACCCCGAGACATTGTCGCCGGGGTTGCAGGACAACCCCTTCGCCAATGCCTTCGACTCCGCGACCGAGGCGACGATGCAGAGGTTCCTGTTCCCCAGCTTCTTGTGGCGCATCAAGAAGGCGCTCGGCGTCGGCAGCGAGCGGAACCTCCGCGAGAGCCTCGCGATCGTGGACCGGTACATGACAGAGGCCATCGCGGCGCGCAAGGCGACGCCGTCGGACGACCTGATGTCCCGGTTCATGAAGAAACGCGACGGCAATGGCAGGGCGTTCCCAGAGGACGTGCTGCAGTGGATCGCGCTCAACTTCGTGCTCGCCGGGCGCGACACGTCGTCCGTCGCGCTCAGCTGGTTCTTCTGGATGCTCATGCTGCGGCGCGACGTCGAGCGCAAGGTGGTCCTGGAGATCGCCTCCGTGCTCCGGGAGACGCGGGGCGACGACACCGCGAGGTGGACAGAGGAGCCGCTGGACTTCGACGAGCTGGATCGCCTCGTGTACCTGAAGGCGGCACTGGCGGAGACGCTGCGGCTGTACCCATCGGTGCCGCAGGACTCCAAGCACGTGTTGGATGACGACGTGCTTCCCGATGGCACGGTGGTGCCGGCCGGCTCAGCGATCACCTACTCCATCTACTCGGTTGGACGAATGGAGAGCATCTGGGGGAAGGACTGCGCTGAGTTCCGGCCTGAGCGCTGGCTCTCGGCGGACGGGACCCGGTTCGAGCCGGCGAAGGACGCGTACCGCTTCGTGGCGTTCAACGGCGGGCCGCGGACGTGCCTGGGCAAGGACCTGGCGTACCTGCAGATGAAGTCCATCGCGTCCGCTGTGCTGCTGCGCCACTCGGTGGAGCTCGTCCCTGGCCACAAGGTGGAGCAGAAGGTGTCGCTCACTCTGTTCATGAAGAACGGCCTCCGCGCGCACGTCAAGCCGCGGGACCTCGCCGCCTACGCCGCGGCACCGGAGGAAGCACCGCAGCTGGGAGACTTTGTGATCCCGACCACGACTACAGCAGCTGCATAAGCCTTGCATGTGCCCGCTGGCTTCGTGCAGAAGTTCTTCTACCTGCCTCTGCCTGTCAAAGTCATATCGTTTTCTTCGTTTCCCTCCCCTTCTCTTCGTTAGACCGTTAGGTATGTTGGTACCTTGCGTCATATGGTTGTACTTGCGTGCTTTTGTGTGGTTGGATCGGTTTGTGTACTTTTGTTCAGGTCAATGGATCGACAGAGAAATGGAGCTTTTACTTTGCACAAACAAGTATAAAACATGTTTATGTCTCTCTCGTCTCTGGCTGTGTACACACAAGCGGTACGCTAAAAATGCGCCGAGTCATATTCTGTACAACGGATGTGAGCGTGTTTGGGTAAAACTTTGTTTGAGGCAAAGCAGCTACAGCCACAGGCTTCCCAAAAAAAAACACATTTTTTAGCTCTAGCTTCAAAAACTCAATAAGCTCGGAGATGCAGGTTTTCGGCATGATTAGAGATGAGTGCTCCTTGTGGGCGAGTGCGGGAGGGGTAGTTCTCAGGCCCCTCATGGTTGCATCAACCTTAGGGAGTAATTAGTTACCTTTGGTACCCACTGTAGCGGTCTGTTACAGGTGAGCACGCTCCTCGCACAACAGTTGTAAAACTCTATTCTCTTCTTATTAATATAATGCCGGGCAATTGGATCTTTCAGAAAACAAACTCCTCACAATTGTTGAAAAGGTTGAATTGTCCATAAACGTCCTCATTTTTTTTCTTTTCTTCTTCACTCTCCTTATCATTTCTTATGCTGAAACCACAACACACCTCTTCTCTTTCTTATTTCATCTTCTGACGCCTCCATCAACGTCGCACCACTTTCCTCCGAGGTAGTTCTCAGGCCCCTCATGGTTGCATCAACCTTAGGGAGCAATTAGTTACTTTTGGTACCCACTGTAGCGGCATGCTACAGGTGAGGCGCAACGGTTGTAAAATTCTGTTATCTTCTTATTAATATAATATCGGGCAACCATATCTTTTTAAAAAACAACTCCTTACGATTGCTGAAAAGGTCGAATTGTCCATAAACGTCCTCATTTTTTTCCTTTTCTTCTTCACCCTCCTCATCGTTTCCTATGTTGAAACCACAACACACCTCTTCCCTTTCTTCTTTCATCTTCCAACGCCTTCATCAACGTTGCACCACTTCCCTCCGAGGTTCGTGCCAAGCCACACCCCCACTACCAAGCTGTGGAGAAATCCGAACGGCCGAAAAATGTAAGTAATCAGCTGAAATCCGTCAGGAATTATATTCCCATCGGCCAGCCATCAGGAACGTTTTCTATCGGTAGTTCCTAACGACCATTGCTTAACCAGTCAACAATATTTCTTGACTAGCTTCGCATCGTCGATGTGGCATCCTGGACAGAGTGCGCATTAGTCGACACAAAGACTTTGGAGTATCCCCTATGCGTTTTTCTTTTTTCCGGGTTGAAATTACAATGGATGGTTGCCATTGAAAGTATATCATTGGAAGAGGGGAATTAGAGGGTAGGGTATTGTCGTCTCAAGTACTCACCAACTATCACCTGATAGTTTTGTAGACCTTTGCATCATGGTTTTAATTGTTGCCTTCTTAGGACATGTTAATTGTTGTCTTAGGACATGTTGATTGTAAGTCATTCTATATTTTTTTTGAGGTGCATATCATGTCTAAATTTGTATCAAAAGCTACTTATACCTAAAAAGGCCAAAAAGGAGGGAGTAGCTATTAAAAAGTGTGTTATGGATCCAAGAAAGCCATGCTAATTTATTTTTAAGATATTCAACCAACAACTTTACCCCAATCCAGTTATTCGCGGCTAATATATTGTGAAAATAACACTACTGCTCTCCCATGTACCTTTATTCTACGTCTGCACCAATAACCCCTACAGGATAAAAGGGTATTATAGACATCATTAGATCCAACTTTTAGTTACTCAAATCCAAATAGTACATAGCTGATAGTTAGCTAACTAATAGTTCTATTAGCTAGGTAGCAAATATTAACCAGGGCAATAGCATCCATCCATAAGCTAATAGTATTTAGCATCCATAAGCTAGCTATTATAGACATCATAAGTTTTTTTAATAGTTGTCCATTTTTATTTTCTTCGGAAAAATATACAAATTTCCTACATTGGCGAATTGTGTGTGTTTCTAGGTGAAAGCTTTTGATTCTGCATATCCAGGTTAAAACTTAATGTGAAATGTACTTATGTGAAAGCAAACAAAAATTATATGTAATTGCATGTTTACTATATATTATATTTACTATATATTATATATTTTTCGAGATTGGGCCATTCATCTTTTTTTCGTTAAGAGGAAAACAACTAAAATGCTTTTCGTTAAGAGGAAAATAGTTGTTGTTACAACCGTGTGCAATCATACAAGCGAGAAGCCTTCATGAAACAATGCACACCACAACACCTAACTACTTAATTCACTTAGAAGCAATTACATTACATGCTAATGTTTTGCCTGCTAAACAATTTTTTCAATAGGCTTCTAAAATTTTTAGATCTAAACAAAATTTAGCATGACTTATGACTAAACATCTACTGAGTAGTGTAAATATTACAAAATCATGAGTCTAGACTTATATATTTACAATAAAGTACGTGCACTTTTTCAATATGAATTTCATAGCACCCTGCAATTACCGAACTATGTGAAACTTCAATGAAACTTTAAAGCCCACCGGTAATCCTAGATTCTGTAGTACAAGTTTAGTTTCTATAACTCATCACATATATAAATATTATAGGAAAAAGTCTACTTATTCCCCTCAGCCATTATTGATCCTTTACATCCTAACTCATAAAATCAGCTATTCTACCTTTTAAACTATTGGAAACCATTGAAAACCCCCGGAAGCAATTTTGAAGGTGATTTTGCTAGCATGGCATATTAAAGAAAATCTATATAATCTCTGCAAGCGGCGTCCGGCGACGACGAGCTCCGAAGAAATCTGGGAGAAGAAGGTTCAAGGACCTGGTTGTAATTTCTTATTTTCCTGAGGTCCTGTTACCAAGTAGGGTTGGACAGCTGTCCTGTATAGGCTTTTA
This sequence comes from Bothriochloa decipiens, assembly GCA_023333625.1. Lineage (NCBI taxonomy): Eukaryota > Viridiplantae > Streptophyta > Magnoliopsida > Poales > Poaceae > Bothriochloa > Bothriochloa decipiens. The sequence goes on from CM041634.1 coordinate 52,259,946, forward strand.
CAGTGTACTCGTATTTGTACTGTGTTATCCGTATTAATACATGTATAGAGAAGAAGGTTCAAGGACCTGGTTGTAATTTCTTGTTTTCCTGAGGTCCTGTTACCAAGTAGGGTTGGACAGCTGTCCTGTGTAGGCTTTTACAGTGTACTCGTATTTGTACTGTATTATCCGTATTAATACAGGTATACTTAAAAAAACGACCGTCTAGACACAGGCAACATATAATAATTAAATTAAATATTGCACTGGTCTATAAAATTGTGAGATGAAACTGAGCACTGAGAGGGGTTATTTCATTCATCAACCAAAATGTGTAAAACTGATGTAGTATTTTTTTGAAACTATATAGTGATAAAACTTTGTATTAAGACGGGCCTAATTAACAACTCTTCCGCCCTTCTTCGAAAAGGAAGAACTTGTAGATACTTATATGATCATCATCAAGCTTGTACCAGTACACGGCCCACATCACATGGTCCTTTTAAAAACAATGAGTAATTGGCCAACTTCCCGACAAGAACAATTAATTGGAATAAATTTGAGCAGTAAACGGCATGCAGAGACGGCGTTGGCCGTTAGTTCATCTCCTTCTCCTTGTTGTCCTTGTTCTTGGACGGGACACGGCCGTCGGTGCCAGCGAGTATGCCGTACTTCTCCTTGCGCGTGATGGTGGTGCACTCGAAGCCGAGCTGCCCGCTGAGCGTCTTCTGGATGTAGTTGGCCACCTCGATGGGCGTCTTGCCTCCGCTGCAGGTGAGGTCCTTGGGGAGCTGGGTCAGGAACGTGACCTCGTACGTCGGCCGCGGGTTCATGAAGAAGAAGTACGGGTCCATGAGCTTGAACCCGCGCACGGTGGAGCCGTGGAACATGCTCTCCTTGGTGTTGATCGCCACGGGCACGATGCGGTCGGTGAGCTCGGCGAAGAGCGCGCTGAACCGGAGCAGGAAGGGCTCGCGGCAGGTGGTGCCCTCGGGGCAGATCACCAGGTCGCCCTCCTCTAGCAGGCGGCGGATGTTCTCGGCGTCCTTGTCGCGCTCCCGCGACAGCGCGACGGCCTTGATGGGCGAGATGAGCTCGGAGAACTTGGAGATGCTGTAGGTGACGCAGCTCACCTTGCGGCGCAGCGCCACGGCCACCTCCACGGGGTCCAGCACGGTGCGGTGGTTGCAGACGAAGAGCACGCCCGGGTGGCCCTTCTTGGGCGGCGGCGGCGGGGTGCCCTTGACGATGAGCCGGATGCCCATGAGCTTGTAGGTGTAGTAGACGATGCGCTCGGGGAGCGGCAGGTTGATGTACACGCGCATGAGCGCCAGCGCGAAGCCGAACGGCATCCAGAGGAACGTGACGAGCGCGACGAGCGGCGTCGGGCGCTGCACCAGGCGGCCGTCGTGGAGGATTAGCGGGCTCAGCAGCTGGTTCTTGGGCACCGGGCTGTACTTCCGTGACGTCACCAGGTAGGCCTCCTGTACACCCACATTATACGTGCGTTGTCATCGTAGAGTACATAACAGTCAACAATAGTAATTTTCGATCAGTATGGACAGTAATTTTTATCATTTGTTCCGTGCGACGACAGCAGGGCGCCGCGCGGATAACTATAGCCCAGCAAAAACCAGCAGCACCAGCACCCACTACTGTCCGGGTAGTTTTACTGGCAGGCAGCACACACGGGACACGGACAGCGCCACGACGACGGTTCCAGGACGAACAGGGCCAGCACCGTATTTACTCCGGTGCAAAGCTGGCCGGCCGGACGAAGATAGAATGGAAGAGAGAAGCGGCAGTCATGGATCTGGCACGCTCAGCTCCAGCTTTCATGCCAGCAGGGCCGGTCTGTTCACCTTCATTGCGCCCGAACGGGGACAGGACGCCATGAATTCTCCACCAAACAACCGTAAATGGAGCCGAGACGAGGCCGGCCGGACGCGCCTTCAATCCGCCCGGGCCAGCCGCCAGTGAATCCGGTGATCCCCGGCGTCCGCTTGCGCTGTCAAAACGTGTCAACCGGTGGTGGCATGACGTTATCTAAGACTTCTCGACAACTACCCTGAGTTATCAGGGTACGATTAATGATGATGGCAGTGCAGCGACATTAGGACAGTCGTCGCTGTTACTGTACGTAGCGTGGCTACTGGCTTGGACGGGAGGTGCTGCTGTTCAGTAACCGCGTGTGTACAGTGTCTGCATGTATGTGTCATAAAGACCTGACATGGACCAAATTATCTGAATTCTTGAGAAAACAAATGGACTATGGAGTGCAGTGCAGCATAGTGAAAACAAATGGGTGACGATGCTTACTACGGCGACGATGCTTACAACGGAGTATGATACTGTACCTGGACTAGAAAACCCATGGCCATTTATGTGTATATTTCAAACCCGCATTATACTACCCGATGCTTTGTTTCCATCCTTCCTTCCTTCCTTCCTTCCTTCTTTCTTTCTTTCTTTCTTTATTGACGCTAGTATGCTAGCTATAGTCAAACTAAACAAATCCTCAGTCTAGATGGTGCTACTAGCTAGACGTAGTCAGTCAGTCAGACAGTCGTCGCTGTTACTGAACAAGTGCCGTTTAATTAGCGGTCAGATGTTACCTAAATTGTGAAACAGTTGGGTGTTGTTCCACCTTTAATTCCAATCTGCAACTAGCCCAGATGCAATTGCGAATCTGGGTACCAAACACTATATTTCAAACACTATTGCGAGATCAGATCATCAGATAACATCCTCGAACGTTACCAATTCAACAAGCCCATCCTCTAACGTTATTGTTTTTCCAGAAAATTACTTCTAAGCAATTCAGTTGAGGCAGGGGATCGGAGTAGTACGTCATAGTCATTCATACCTTGCAGATGGACATGAAGTCGAAGTCGGTCTCCCTATCCCCCATGCCGACGTCGGGCACGGCGTCGCCGAGCTCCTTGACGACGGCCTTCCTCTTGTGGTCGCCAACAAGCACGCCGGGCTTGACCATGAAGCCCGTGGCCTTGCCGTTCTTGCCGACCTCCAGCTCGGTCCCGACGACCTTGTCGGCGCCGAGGAATGCCCTGGCGAAGGGCTCGACCATGATCCTGGGGCTGGCGGTGATGATGTAGCGCTTGCCGAAGGAGCTGAACACCCGCCAGCTCTCCGGGTGCACGTCGCCCGCGTAGAACCTGGGCAGGACAGACCGCGCCACCATCTCGATGCTGCGCACCTTGAGCCCCGCGACGGAGATGTACACGAGCGTGCTGATGGCCAGGGACTCGGAGACGAAGATGTAGGTGAAGTAGACGAAGGGCACGGACAGGAGGAGCAGCACGGCGCGGAGGACGCTCCCGGCCTCGAGCGCCACGAGGAGGTAGTAGGGGAACGCGCTCCGGGAGATGACCAGAGTGCCGTCCAGGTCCGCCGCCACCGTCTGCTCCGACCGACCCTCCGAGCTGCACTCCTCGATGGGCTTGAACCGGCGAGACGCCACCATCTTGTCCGACGTCTTTGCTAGCTAGTGCTCGATGGAGGCTGGATCTCACTACCAAGCCAGGCCAGGCCTGGAGAAGGAGTGGGAGCAGAGGAGAGACTGCTGCTGGGAGTTGGCAGTGGAGAGTGGGGCGGCGAGGTGGAGGAGTTAATATACGCGACGCGAGGTTGGTGGTGACGGAGTATGGATGGGGAGAGGCTTTTGCATTGCAGGGTGCAGGCCAGCACCAGCTAGCGCCGAGCCACGACGGGAGACGAGACGGTGTATAATTGCAATTGCAATTGCAATGCAAGGCAACCTTCCCTCGCGCAGCTAACTTGAGTGGCCATTACTTCTAGAGAGCGATGGCTGTGCGGTGCTCCACTGCCCACTGACCACTGGAGTGCATCGTTCGGATACGTGGCCGAGGAGGTGAGCTAGGCAAGGCCGCGATACAAAACTTCTTCTCGCTCGGTTAGCTAGTCCAAGCGGAGTACGCTAGCTGTATGTACTAGCTAGGCCGTGCCAGAAAAGGTAAGTGAGGCCGTTGCGCGATCTCGTCTGTTTCGTCGTGTGTTTTCTCACCAGCACGTTGAATTTATGAGGCGGCGGCGGGCAGACGGGTAAAGCGGCGCCAACGGGCAGCCGTGTCGCGCCCGCGTCATGTCTCTGGCCGGACCTGCCGGCGATCCCCCTTTCCCGTGCGTGGATCCATCCACGATTTTTACGTTACGATGCCCGACACGAAAAGCTAATGATTTTTTTTTTTTGTTCTACCACTAGCCCGGAACCGCCCGCAAGAGAAGTAATCGTGGCGGGCGGCAGCATGGAACGTGCGCGACTGTGGAAGGGCAATAAGGCAGCGGCTTTAATCGCGTCGGAATAGTTGGTTGGGAAGTTTGTGGGGCGTCCGCCCATTGATTTGCGTCGCCGCTCGCCGACTCGCCGTGGATGGATCAGTCTCGCTCGCTCGCCAAGTCAACAACTAAACCACGACAGACAGATGATGACCAACTGCAGGGGACAGCTCACAGCTCAGAATTAATCATGCTCTTCGGATCACGCCAGATTGTTTTTGCATAGTACAGTAGTAGCAAAAAACGAAAAAGATGTGATGGAGACATGGACTGGACGCAGACATGCTGCTCACGGCGCACTATCTATCCCTCGTCCAACAGGCCCGGCGAGAAGCAGCTAACTTTTAGGTGGAGAGGCCTCGGAACTGTTAAACAGGGTAACGAAACCTTGGGACACGGAAGGTTCAGCATTGTTCACTTTTTTTGGAATATGACAATTAAGACAGGTACGGTATGAAGTATCCTGCACCCACACCTTAACCTAAGTTCAGGGCATGTTTATAACGTAGGAATTCCACGGGAATTGCGTAGGAATTCTGTAGAAATTAGTTCAGTTTTGCAGGAAAAAAAAATCCCACATTCCAAACTAGATCTTAGTGAAGAGATATTGCTGAAGCAGTGAAGCATGCAGGTTAAGAGCCACGGGAGCATAAGCATGTTCGTCACCGGCGTGAGGGTTCTCGTGTTCCAGCATCGTACAACCTAATGGGGACTCTTGTTATCCATATGCTATGAAACTTTTGCAGGTAATCCCTCTGATATGTACTCAATATATAGGCACACATTTCACCATGCCATTTCACTAACTTACACAAAGGAGTTCAGCATGTCCTTATGTAAGCTATTTCGGTCAGTTCTTACAGCAGCCACCATTGCTGCAGTGTTAAGCATTATTAATCACTTCTCATTTTTCTTCTCAAGAAAATAAATTAATTCCAACACATGCTGATGTTGACAAAGTTGTTCATTAATGGTGACTTGTTATACGTCACTGTTAGCTTGACATAGTTGTTGGGCGACACAAATAGTATTGGGTCGTGGGTACTTTATCAATCATGGTGACTAAAACAAGTCTATACGTAAAGACATATCACTTGGCCAAGGCTTCTCAACTGAACATGCACACTAGAATTGATATATGTTGGCCAGCACACAAGTGGAAAGGAGTGCGCAACGTCAATTTCAGCCAGCCCAAACGCATTCTTCTCTTTTGTAGCAATTGTGGCGGAGAAATTTGTTAAAAGTTATTTCCCATTCTCCTCTTACGATTTACTTTGAAGGAGTCAAGAAATTTCAATTCTCCTACCTCTTGTCTCTCTACCTCTACCATAGGGAGAAGAGGTAACAATTAACAACCTTGGCGGCTCCGCCCATCTCTGATCGGTCTTAGGCATAACATTAACAGGTAGACAGATTTTTCAGAATTTAAGGTGCATATACAAGTGACTGTCCCCTTTGTACTGATGCGTGCACTGTAAATTTACTTATGACCAGCAGTGCAGAAACAACTTCTTCAAGGAGGTCAGACTTACCTCCTTGAGAATCAAAACTAGTTTCTCTCAAGCTTACAAAGAATGGATTCAAAGCCTGTAATAGATTGTTGTAACTATTTGCTGTTTTGTGTTTCCTTCTTTGTTTCTGTTTGTTTTTCCTTCCCCTTCTTTTGTAACCAGTGACTTTTGCTATTTTTAAATAAATGCATGCAGGGCCTTGGCCCCTCCAGTTCAGTCAAAAAAATTACTTATGACAGTTTGACTTAAGTGGTAGAAAAATTGTTATAATAAGACCCTACAAATAAACTATTCTCCTTCGTGCCACGTGCTTCCATACTAGATGTCCCAAATACAGGCCTTCAACTAAGATTCTACTTCATCTGTCCCAAATTATAAGAAGGTTTGGTAGTTTTAGAATCATAGCTTTTATGTATCTAGACATAACAATATATCTATCTAAATGTGTAACAAAAGTTACGAATCTAGAAAAAGTCAAATGTCATATAGTTTGGAACGAAAGCAGTACAAAACAAAACACAAGTGTATTTCAATGGACACATTAATATTCTTAATTAATGATAGATGTTTGTAGAGAAGAAGCAGCCAGCAGGTCCTTGAACGCAATTTTAAGACCTGTTTGGTTCCCATAACTAAAAACTTAAGTAGACTAAAATATTTTAGTCACATTTTTGTCCATCTTCCTGACTAGTGCAACTAAAGTATTTTAATCATATTTTATTTATTTTGTTTGACACTTTAGTCCCTAAAATGACTGAAGTTTAGTCCACTTTATTTTTACTTTTAGTACTAAAAACCAAACGGGCCTTAAAATCACCATCAGGGAAGGTCACAAGTTACCATACTAAAGAGAAGTGATCCGAAAGTGGCAATCATATATGGTGACCACTCCGGAGAAACATCAAATGTCGATTGCAACATCGTCGGCAAATATTATGATGAGCCAAAAATAGCCACACATCCTTACAACCAGTTCTCTACCATCACAAGGGAAGGGAAGAAAAAAAACGGTGAAGAGAGTGACAGAATTCACATCTGCTTTTCGCACAATTTATAGACGCGTATGCAATTTGCAAAGCAAGTAGGCTGGTGTAACTAACAGGAAATTAAGGCATAGTGACGCACTGAGCACTGATTAAAAGATTCAGGAATCTCGTGAAGTGGAGTATATATTGTATTACAGATAGGAGCAAGGATCAACTTAGCTCCTATATTTTGCTTAGAATGCATAACAACTAGTCCCCTTCGTCCCTATGTGCCTAGACACGAGTGTTCTACAAATTTTTCAACTGACTGTACTGTTATTATATTAACATTAACGGTACAGATGTTACTTTGCCTTTCCCGCAGGCCACAACACTTCTTGTTCAAGTGTTCAGGGTTCACCTGTGCCTTCAGGAGGATCAGGTTGATGTGAATTGAATCTTAAATTCTCCCTGCCCTTTAAAATTTTGGCACCTCTTGAGATCATTCGGTCTTTGCATATCCTGCTGTGGCATACGGACGAATAAGCATTCCCCATAAAAACAAGGGGAATCTAAAAAAAAAATCACTAAAGCATTCCCAATGATGAGATTGGTGCTGCTCATAGCCAGAGGCGGCGAGATCACTGTAAATCGCCGCAGCCTCGTTGCCTTTCGAGAGGTTGGGAATCCGCTTGAGAATGCGCCATCACATGGGCCTGGCAATGATAGCAGTAGGGGACTGGGCTAATTCATGGACTGTGCAAGCTGTTGGGCTAGATTTGTAATTCCTCTTATGGCCCAATCAAAAACCAAATGTTTGCTTTTGCCTCGGCACGGAGCCACGGGCAGTGTGTGTGGGACGATGTGCTGAGCAACGAGGAGGCGCTACGGCGGAGCTGCGGTGATCTCTGTAAAGGACGTGGTATTGTTGTAGGACTATTTATATATATGTATAGTGTGTGTGAGTGAGATGTGCGTGTATAGGATAGATATATGTATATATGTATGAATAGATACTATAGCTGTATCTCGACGAGAGCCATAAAGAGGAGGTGCTGTCCGTCGTGTGGGCCATGTCGCTGAAGCAGCACGCGTCCAAGGTCGTGGCAGACTGGGCGAAATCTAGAATGGCATGCGGTGTTCCAAAAACACCCCATAATCAGCCGGTACATCGAAGAAAATATCTGTACACCTCCGTTGCTCCGGCGCTTTGGGGAATTGAAGGCTTTGAACACAAACGTGCACTAAAATACATTGGACAGATAGAAAAAGCATGCCCTGAAATTTCAGTAGGAACAACCTGGAGCCCAACCACGACCCCCGCACAGTAGTGCACCGGTCGGGTCGGTATAACGGGACAGATCACGGCGAGGGTGTAAGCGGCGTGACGTCACGACAGCAGCAGGTGGCGCCTACCGCGACTCGCGCAGAGCCATCCGCGCCACACGTTTTTCCCGTCCTGGGCCCGCGTATCAAAATCAGCCCAGAAAGGTTTGGTGACTGGACCCATATGTGGCCCATCCGGCTGCCGGGTCGTGAGATCCGGTCGGGGACCTGGCCCCGGATCGCACGGCCTATTCGCCAACGCCCCACGTCAAGTTGCGCCAGACGATTGCCACAGGAGGAGCGTTCTGCACTTCACTACGCCCAAATTCGCCAGTAGTTCCGGCAGAGACTCACTGTAGTTTCCTCGCAAAAGCTTCAAGTCTCGCGCAGGTTATTGGGGGCAGCGGTCGACTACGGTGGTGTCGATCGTTTCCTCAGTTCCTCGTGGCACCTGGCATGATCCTTGTACAGCTTGGCATTCACCAGACTTTCCAGGGACTATTCCAAAGATCTGATGAGAGTTCTTCGGCATATTCCTGGCTGAATATGCACCTCTCGTTTGGATTTCCTCAGGTGACAGATATTTTTGCGTACAGGAAGCTAGTACATCGTCAAATTGCTTTTCTATTTTTTTTTTGCGACTTACATCGTCCAATTGCTTTAAATGATTTTTTGGCCCTGCTTGGAAACTACGCCACTTGGCAGGCCTGCGCTGACATGGCAGATCAGCACATGAAGCTACTGAAAATATTTGGGGATGGAAAGAAAAATTTGGCAGCTCTTCAGTTTTCTGTGGTTCTTGGAGAATGAGGGCTCGACCCACATAGACACTTATGGAACATGTACATGCCAAATTGGTGTAAATTGTTTGCAGCTGCCTATCTCTCAGCGTTCGTTACTTCAGGTTGCCACTACTTTCAGTTCTATATTTCTTGTACCACCGCAGATTCTACCTTTTTTTTTCTAGAACGTGCATAATACGTATTTCATTAAGAAGTTTGGAAACATATTCTACCTTGCTCAATCACTAAATAATGTACTCCATCTAGAGATAGAAAGATGGTGCAAGGAAAATTTTGCGTGGTGGAAGTAGTTTGGCGATGGCGCCCTCCATGGAAATTCACCATAGCCCTAGTACTAGCTAGTACAATAGTTTCTTCAGAAAGGAAGGAAGATTCTAGAATTGATGGCTCACTAGTCATCCGCGCGGCTTGACCACGAAAGACAAACGCCCAAGCTTCTGCAGATATTGGTGTGTGAACAACGGAGACAAAGATGAGTTGCAGTGTTGCACGTTGAAATGAGTGGAGCGCGGATAGGTGGCAGATGTAACAGGTACGGTCATTTGAGCTTCAGAGGTCCGGTGACGACGGGTTAACCGCGCCCGGGGCCGCGGGGGGTAAGAGAGCAGGACGTGTGAGATGGATGGAGATAACTGAGGGGTGGCGTCGGATCGTCGGCGGCTGCTCATCAACGGCGTTTCTGGCGGCCATCGGGTTATCCAGCTCAATACCTGATGCCATCCAGAGGAATTATATTACGGTGGTCTGATGAATTATATCGCGGATTCAGAATCATATTAACAGAGCTTTTGATGGTTTGCTCACCAAAGCTAACAACAATCTGTGTGGCACTGTGTGCGTTAGTTAGTCTTGCAAAAGCTGCAAACAGACAGTTGTTCCTACCGTATAGCGGTGGGGCCGCTTCCTGGAAAATTGCATTCGTGCAAAGACAAAAGCACGATGATACCTCATACCTGATTGGTCAGTGACCATTCCCTGCTCGAGAGGCCGGCCAAGAACGAAAATATCTGAGCCGAGTGAAGCCACTGAAGCGAGGCAGCAAACGCAAACTGGTATAAGCCATTGCGACGCCGATTGACGTGAAACAGTCACCTAAAGGCGCCGAATTGGCCAAAGCAAATTTAACCGGTGGTCAAAAATTTTGGGTCCGGGGCGATAGGAACGGCAGCTGGCCAGCCGCTATTAAACACCGGCGCACACGTGACCAGTGTTAATTAGGCCACTGTTAGTCATGTGGTGCCGCGAGTTTTGTAGGGAAGCGGGTGCAGACAGAGCTCACGCTAGCCGGTCATGCCGCTATCACCCCCGTCGCGTCGGCATGCCGCCGGGAAAAGGAAATTTGCCGAGATGAAAGGAGCTTGGGCACGCAACGCGCGGCGACCGTCCACATCGCGCCTCGCGCCTCGCGGGCGATAGAGATACATGTAATTGGATGATACACTGATGTAGTCACCTGTTTAGCTTCGTCCGATCTCGATCAGTACATGACAGAGGCACTGAGCTCTCACGATCAGATTCTGGATTGCCATCACGACAATTTATGTCCAGCTTCTTTTTTGTTGTTGAATAATTAGCAGGAGCACTGCTATATCATATGAGAAGGAAGCAAAACCAGTTTACATTACTGTGACCACTCAAACACAAAAATGTCAAGGAAAATAAAAGAGACTCATGAAGGTAATGCTAGTTTTTCCCAGTTGCTCTTTCTTGATCTAAATCGGCTTATACCAGTTTGTGTTTGGACTGGTGATCGCGTTGACCCTTGAAGGTTTTCATATTCCGCTCTTTCTAGAAATTCCAAGCCAGTACATCAAGATGGCTGGAATTGTTTTTTTGCTAAGCTCCTGATCTCCTCTGCACTCTGCAGTGACTCCTCCCACCAGGTTTGCATAGTCTGCACACCCTCATCAATGATGTCCACAATGTATTCTCCAACCTAATTTAGCAGGCAGAGGCACCTAGACTTCTTTTGCAAAAGGACAGTGAAGACAATGATGAACATATGTTTCCGTTTCCTAGTCACAAAGCGAGCAGATTGGATTGCAAGGCCAATGCCCCACTGCAAGTTTATCGACTGTTAGAATTTTTTCCGGCACCAGTACTCCAGTAGGCTCTCTAGAGTTGCCATGCAATGCTCGACTGAACCTCCCCATGTCATGAATGCCAAGCCCACCAAGTATCTTTGGCCTTGTTGCTTTCGACCGTCGAAACTGACAATGGCCTCCATTTGCCGAAGCTGCCCCTTTCAGAGAAACGATCTTCTGATTCTATCGATCTTCCTTACTGCCCACTTCTTTAAGGCAAACACTGTCACTTTTTTTTTGACAGGGGTGCTTTTAGTAGGAGAGACGGTCACGACACAACCTCCTAGAGGCGACCGCACATGTACAATTCACTTAACTAGAGTGGAAGACTGGCAGGTTCAGTGCCAAGTTGAGATAGTTTGGCAATACTCCGGATGTCTCAGTAATTTAAGAATTTTGACGTAGTAGCTAGACTAGATTGGGAAGTGGAGACCATTCAGATTTGGCTTGTACTTTGGGACCATTGAGTAGAACCAATTTGATTCTCAACATGTGGATGTCGTTGGAGGTTTCATTGGTATCTACCAAGTTGATGCTGTTTCACTGTCTGGACTTGCTTCCAAAACCAGAAGGGGATGCAGGCATGTCAAAATCTTTACAACCACAGATGGAGATCTAAATGCTGAATTGGAAGAAAACGTCAGTGGTTGCCCACACAATGTTGGAACAGCCATCTTTACTACCAACCGTTTGCCTGTAAACTCTCCAAGAACTCAAGAAGGCTGAAGACCTTGCTGGCTTGAACAGCAGCTGCCCAAAAGTCTGTACAGAAGAGAACAACAACGCATCTAGACGCAAATGCAGCTCTGTACTTCCAATGTTACAGACACAGCGCTACGGTTCAGAGTTCAGACATTTTAACAGTATATTCGTTTGGTTAGATTCAGGTCTCCTTAGCACAAACAAATGATTCGCGCAGAGCAGGCACAAAACGACTTGGATGTTTCTCCTCTGCTTTCCGGCGTGATTCTGAACCGTCCATCGTTTTTCATGTGAAGAGATATAGAGTTAAAATTGTGACCTGTCATGGAGGTAAATAAAAACTGAAAAGTCACAACAACTAAACGTCCAAATTCTGCCATTTTCTATCGCGTACCCTGTGCTGTGAGGTTGCCATCCAAGGTCATTTTCAGGATTTTCCACACTAGGCACTAGCTGGAGCACAATCCTACAGGGTACTGTCATCACACCAACGCCTCAAAAAATTGAAACCGAGAAATACTTCGTATAGAATCATAGGAGGAAGAACCAAACAAGCATCGACGTCAACAAATGGAGAGAGCAAATCTAAGCGCCACACCGCGCGCCGCTCTGTAGATCGTCAGTGATGGCGATGCAAACTTGCACTCCCTAGCTCTGGCAGCTTGCCCCGGCCTGGCCGTGGCCAGGGGCTCCGGCACCCGCTGGACTCTTCACCTGTCGGCGTCCCGGGGTGGCCCAGGTGCCACCCGCTGCATCATCGATCGTTCATTGCAAGGACTTGTCTTCTCCTCCCCCCGTAGCGTCGCAGCCTCTTTCCCAGCCTAGAGCCCGTTTCGACCGTCGAATTCGCAGCGGAAAGAAAGCAGCTGATTAGGCGCGGGAGATCTTCGGGAGGGCGGAACCGGACGCCGGCGGATGGGAACGTTGCGCCCATCGGTGTCGGGCCCTCCTCGCCCCCTTTGCGTTGTGGCCGTCCGTCCGTTGTGGGATATTTCCTGTCGGACACGGTGGCAGCGATGCCTTTCGCGGAAGGAAATTCTCGAGGAATGTAGGCTGTCGTTTCAGGGTTATGCCTCAGAAAAATCCTTCTTTTCGAAAGATCATGCCTCAGGAAAATCAGCGCCGGTTTCTGTGTCTCTCACGCACGGACTACACACGATATTTCTCGCGTCTCGTCTCGTGGTCTCTTCAGTACTTGGTTGGTTTGGTTGGTGAAAGGTGAAATGCTATCTGAAGACGAGTACTACATTCAGGCAATTTATAGAGATCGCAACTTACAAGGGTTGTCCAGCTGCCACGCCTCTCTGTCGCACTCCAATCGGCAGTTCCCATCTACTGCCGCTAAACGCTCTCCTCTAATGACCAGCAGGGGATGCAGAGTTTAGACCTTTGACCTTTAAAGTTTGAACTGTGCTTACAGCTTCTGGCTTTCATATCTTTTAAATGGATGAAATAAGAGTTAGCTATTTTTTCGAAGAAGATAGAGCGTAGATCGCTCGTTTAAACTTATCGTTATGGAAAATACTCTTACAAAAAATCAGCATCAGGCTAGCTAAGCCATGGAAACCAGGTGTTACCAAAACTATACTATGTTATACTTGTGCCTTCCGGTACATTAACTCTAATTTTCCTGCCCTTCCACCTTTGCAATAGAAACACTTTCAGAATAACTTGCAGTAATGGTTCAATCTTGGGTAATCTTATGCCCACAGGAGAAGAAGGTGGAATACATGACAAGACTGGAAAAGCTCAAGACGGTGGCCAGGAGACCAGCAAGAATCTGTGGCTGAACCCAGACAAAACAAGCTAAAGTCTTTCATTTTCTAGAAAGTTATTCTGTGCAGAAGTGATGGTCCATCAGCTGTGAAAGAGATGAGCCGCCTTGACGCTGATAAGAAGACGAAGTCAATAGAAGAATTGGTATTTTGATATGATGGTTGATAGTAGCTGGAAAGCTTAGTAGTGATCTTCATCTACCTGGTGTTATATCTTTTGGTAGTGAGAGTTTATTTTGCTAGACGGGTGTAACCCACCTGAATGCTGTAATGAACTTATATTGTCCTTACAATGCAATGATAGGGGTGATCGTGCCCTAGAACTCTAAAAAAACACTTTCAGAAGCTAGCCAACACAACCTTATTTTGAAAAATGAGAATTGTTATCTTATAGTCTTCGCTTGAAATTTCGATTAGATAGCGTCGCTGCTGCTGGACTACCTGTCGCACAATTCATTTATTAGCTAGTACGATCTCCAAAGCTCCACCGTTCGAGCCGGTGACTCTTGTTGAGTGTCGCCTGTCTGCTCCTTGGCATCTCGCCGCTAGGACGATCAGGATGTGACAAGCATTTCTAACTTCTCTTAATAAAGTATATGCCCAGCATGTTTTCGAAAAAAAGAATTTCTATTTTGTTTAGGCGATGGGAGGGGCCGTCCGCTCACTCATGGAGACGCGCCTAGAGGACGTGTCACAGGAGAGAGGGGATGTAACCATCGCGTGGGAAGGAATCGCTTTCAAGCATCTGATGTTTAGAAAATATGAAAGAAAATTGATACAGGTATGTAAGGCATAACCATTTTTATAAAAACGAGAAGCTGTAAGAAACTTAAAGATAGACCCCCCGAATCTTGTCAAAAACAAAAAAAAAGATAGACCCCCCGAATGTGATCACCTGCGACACGCCGCCTTACCACACTGCCTGTTGTCTAGCCTCACTCGCCGACCTCATCATCAGCAAATCCATTGTCGATGAGCCTGTATCATTTGTGCTTGTCCACCTTGCTACCTCGCTCTCCACTGCTAAACTACCGTCGTGGATCCAGGGTTCAAAGGAAAACACATTTCCTAACCTTCTAGCAAAGGGTGACACGCGACACCGGCACAGGCGTAGATTAGATTGTAATTTATACCTTACTCGATTCCCTAGTACACACATGAACAGTATAATGTGCCCCCTCCTTCTAAAAGATGTCATTCTAAATGTTTAAGAATTCAAACGTTTTCAACTTAAACCAAATACATATGAGAAAATATTAACATTTAAAATGTATAATTAGTATCACTATTAGGTGTGGAATATATTTTACAAGAAATTTATTTAAAGATATAATGTTACTAATATTTGCTATTAATTTAGTTGATTATTTTAAAAAAAATTATCCGTACGAACTTGATAGGGACACTTTTTCTAGGAAGGAATACTAACTGCGAACGATACTGAGGCCTTGTTTAGATTGCGAAAAAAATAAACTGATGAATAGTATCATTTTCGTCTTATTTGATAAATATTATTCGATCGTGGACCAACTAGGCTCAAAAGATTCATCTCGTGATTTTTAACTTAGCTGTGTAATTAGTTATTTTTTTACCTATATTTAATACTCTATGCAAGCAGCTAAATATTAATGTGATGGAGAGAGTAAAAAAATTCTAACTTTTAAGGTGAACTAAAAAAGACCTGACTAAAGTGGTATCGCTGGCAGAAACTTTACGCCCTACTAAAAACGAAACCAGTGAATGGAACAAACAACACGTGATTCATTCCCGTGCTTGTCTACTGTGCTCACGTAAGCACTGAACCCGGCGGAGTCAAGCCCATGCAGCCCTGCCACTCCGTGGGGACAGCCGGACAGGTCCCATGCAGCGTTGATGACTTGTGTTGCACTGTCTGATCACCGGTTGCCACCTCGGCGCATAATGGCGGACGCGTGTGAGACGGTGAGACGGAGGCGGATCGGAGGCAGCTTCAGCGAAGGGAAAGCCTCGAGGCTTCGCATTTGCAGGCTTGCAGCACCATTGCCGCTGGTGATGGCACGTTGAACAGATGCTGACACGTCGAGACTACCATCTCGTCTCGTCTTAGTTATCTCGTCTCGTCCTAGTTGCCCTCTTGTCCCTCGTCTTTGTTGCCTCTTGTCCCTCGTTGAAATACAAGAATTTTCTTCTTTTATGTGTTTTTCTAAACAAATTCCTGCATTTTTATCAAAGCCTCAGGGATGGATTGAGGACAACAAGGGCATGCTTGAGCGTGCGGTAGATTTTTATAGGACCTTGTTTGGAAAAGAGGAGAGTAGCAGAGTTAGACTAGAAGATAATTTCTGGGAGGATGAAAAGGTTACTAATGAGGAAAATGAGCTGCTGGAAGCTCCATTGGAGGCGATCTTCGGCTCCTATGCCGAAGGAGCACCTGGCCCTGGTGGCTTCCCTTTTCTTTTCTGTCAAGTTTTCTGGGATCTAGTGAAACCTGAACTGGTTAACCTGGTCAGGGAGTTTGAGAAGGGTAATTTGAACTTAGATAGGCTGAACTATGCCTTGATCACCCTCATCCCTAAGGAACCAGAGGCCAAGGTGTTGAAGAAGTTCAGACCTATCGGTCTTATAAGCTGTAGCTTCAAAATATTTTCAAAAATACTGAATAATAGGCTAATTAAGGTTGGTAGCACACTGATTGCTTTTAACCAGAATGCTTTTATCAAAGGAAGATTTATCCTGAAAAGTGTAGTGGCGGCCCATAAGATTATTCATGAGGTGCATAGAAAAAAGGAGAAAGGAGTGATCCTAAAATTAGATTACGAAAAGCGTATGATAGGGTAAGTTGGGAGTTCCTTGAGGAAATGTTAGAATCAAGAGGTTTTGGGAGTATGTGGAGGAAGTGGATTACATAGACTGTGAGAGGGGGTTCAATTGGCATCAGGATAAATGATGAAAACATTGTGTTTTTCAAACCAGAAAAAGGTTTGAGACAAGGAGATCCTATGTCCCACATTCTTTTTAATCTAGTAGCGGATGTGTTCTCACGAATGCTGATGAAAGCAGCCAGACAGGGTCTAATTTTTGGCCTCCTTCCTCAAGTCACTGAGGGAGGTATAATTAGTTTACAATACGCGGACGATACTTTACTGTTTCTAAGCAATGATCTTGAGAAAGCTAGCAATTTAAAGTGGTTGCTGGTGTGCTTTGAATAGATGGCTGGTATGAAAATCAATTATGACAAGAGTGACTTACTAACAATTGGCTTAAGTGAAGATCAAACTAATGAGTTTGCTCGACTTTTCTACTATAAGAAATATGATTTCCCAATTAGGTACTTAGGGGTGCCTTTGCATTATAAAAAGTTGTCCAAAGACGATCTTCAACCTGTGATAGATAAAATCATTAAGAGAATAGTAGGCTGGAGAGGGAGATTACTCTCATATGTTGGAAGGCTTGTGCTGCGATGGGTATTAGATGGGTTGTGGGTAATGGTGAAAGAATAAGATTCTAGGAGGACCAATGGATTGGGAACACTAGTCTCTCTATCCTTTTCTGGCCTCTATATGTGATAAATGAACAGCAACATAAGTCAATTAGTTAAGTCTGGGATGGTCAAGAGCTTAAGCTCTCCTTTATAAGAAATGTGTCAGAAAGGTTGATGGAGATGTGGGATGAGTTGTGCAGTATGGTTGATGAGATATCCTTAACTAGAGAAGATGATCAGATCCTATGGGCTTACTCCTCTAAAGGAAACTACTCTGTACAATCTTTATATGCTATAGTGAACTATAGGGGAGTTAGTGACCCTTCTTGCCTGTTTTGTGTTGAGCTGGAGACAATTAATCACTTATATTTTGAATGTCTTGTTGTAAAGAATGTCTAGAATATTTGGTTTAAGAATTGGTGATGATTTTGAGTCTGTTGCCAGATTGAGGCTAGCTAACAAGAAGCACAGTGTTACTAATGCTATCACATCTGCAGTCTTATGGTCAATGTAGAAACTAAGGAATGAAATGTGCTTTGAGGAAAATGTTTGGACAGATATGAAGATGGTGCTGGGGAGGATAGCAAGAATGCTAAAGGGATGGTTGCCTCTGTTCATGAAGGAAGCTGGGGAGCGGCTGGAATGCATGATCAACATAATGGAGGACTTATCCAAGCAGCCACCGCAGATAGAATGGAGAAGGACAAGGGCGTCGTCATCACAGTTGGATCCATCGGATGCTTAGTCTTTGGATATCATCAGTAGAAGCGTGTGTGAGCAGGAGTCAGTTAATGACTTAGCTGCTGATGTCCAAGTTATTTCTGGTAGTTCTACTAGATATATGTGTGATGTCGCAGGTGGCTGTTAAGCGCGCGATGCGTGCAAACCCAGAACTCAAACTGCTGTAAAACGTTTGGCTTTTGAAATGCAAAAGCAGGGGAAACCTTTTCTCTAAAAAAATACAGAAATTCATGTCATATTACATTACAGCTTTTATAAAATTCCTGTATTTACATTGGGCCTACTAAAGCTTAACCCATGAAATAAAAAAAATATAGCTACTCAATCTTTCTAAACAGTAATTATCTATTTTAACCAGGTTTACATAAAAACACATCTTACAATGCCTAAGTTTCAAACATCCTACAATGCCGAGTTTAGTTTAATGATTAATTTTTCCACAAAAATGAACTCCACCGTTGAAATTATAAGATGTTTTGAATTTTCTAGATACATTATTTTTATTCTGCATCTACATAATGTAAATAATCACAAAACAAGAGTTAAAACATTCTATAACTTGAAACTGAGGGGGTATTACTTATATATTTATTTTAAGTTGTGTGTGTATTATACAAAATATGACATGCTAGAGAAATTTGACTTATGCACGATAAAATTAAACTGAACTCTAAATGGGAAAGCGGTACAATAGCACCAACCATGTAGTGTAAACATATTCGAAGATGCACTTTGATATATCCCTGGGATTAATTTGGGCGTAAGAAGTAAGATTTTTTGACAACTTTGTGAAAGTTATAAGCTCTCGTTCTTCTTCCACTAATAACCACACGTTCTCTCCAAGCCATATGTCGTTTTGACTTTTTTGTTATATAGATTTTGCTACGTTGTTCCAAACTATTCGCTTGAGCTGAATTTAAGCCATGGTTGCTATTTTCAGAAACTATTCGCTTGAGCTGAATTTAAGCCACGGTTGCTATTTTCAAAATGGATCACTGACAAGGACGTAGAAAGCTATGGCCTCATCAGTTGCTTCATTGGTACCGTACACACAGGGAAAGAAAGCTAAAATAGTGACGGACTTTTTTTTAAGCCTCTCATATGAGTATAGTTGTAGCATATGTTCATGGACGAACACAGGCCCACTTAACACACGCACGCACACCACACACCATTCGTGCAATAGAGACCTACAACTACAGACAGATCAGAAATCGCGTCTTTCTAAAGATCATTAGGACCAATTATGGGCTCCGTAGACGACGAACACGTCACACTCCCACTATGATTCCACGCGAGAGTATTACGGGGACACGGTGAAAACCCGCGCTAAGCAGCGCTGAAACGCGGGCGGTGGGCGCTCCACCGAGCGTGCCTCACCGACCGAGCTACGGCTTGTTCGCAAATAGTGACGGACTTGATAGAATGGTTCTACCGTAAGAACCGCTGATATTTATGGTTTAAACCTTTAAATCTTACTATTACTAATTAGAGGTTTCAACGAAGCCACCACGTTAGCTCTTATCAGATGCGCTAAGAAAAAAGATAAATCCAAAAAAATCTCACAATAATCAGAAACATCTGGCCTTTAATTTCCTAGACTCTAATCATCATACTCGATAATAGTCATTGGATCTATTGTAATTTATAAAAAAGTTACCCGCCTTTGCCATTATGAAAAATACATAAAGTAACCCCTAAATTTGCATATAAATTACTCACACGTGCCATTATACTAAATAAAGCCTATTTTCTAAAAAAAATAAAAATCATGACATTGCCTCATAGTTGGTAAATTACCCATCTTTGCCATTACGAAAAATACATAAAGTAACCCCTAAATTTGCATATAAATTACCCACACGTGCCATTATACTAAATAAAGTGTACTTTCTAAAAAAAGAAAAATTATGACGTTGCCTTATACGGAGTAGTTGGTGAAAATAAAATATTAGATTGATCTATCTATCACGTTGGCTTAGTAAATATATTTTAATAGTAATACAAATATTTTGTAGCCATCATGTTCATAAGTATTTTGCATATAAATTACTCCCTCTGTCTTAAATTTTAAGTCATTCTTGGATAATCAAAGTTTCTCACAATTGACCAAAATTATAGAGAACATTTTAAATATTTATAACATCAATTAGGTATAGTACGAAAACATAATTAACGAAGAATCCATTGATACTTAGTTGACATCCTAATTATTATTACATTATCATATAAATTTGGTCAAACTTAGATTACTTTGACTCTCCAAAATTCTTGGAATGACTTACAATTTGAGACGGAAGGAGTATCTATGTCGGGTGAATATAAAATATTAGATTGGTCTATCTATCATGTTGACTTAGTTAATATATTTTAATACTAATACAAATATTTGTAGCCATCATATTTATAACTATTTTGCATATAAATTATGTATGTTTGCTATTATACTAAATAAAAAATATTTTTTAAAACAAAATAAAAAATATGGCGTTGCCTTATAGTTGGTTAATATAAAATATTAGATTAGCTTATCTATCATGTTGACTTAGTTAATATATCTTAATATTAATACAACTATTTGTAGCTACCATGTTTGTAACTAGATTAGTAAACCTATTTTTGCTGCGCTTGGTCATACAGATAGGATAAAAAATCCGCCTTATATATAATTATTCATAGATAAGTTAATATAAAATATTAGATTGATAAACTAATCATGTCACTTGGTTAATGTATCAATACACTAGAAGTGTGTTACAAAAATAAACTACATAATCTCATATCAATCGTAAACATATTGGCATTAAATAGAAACTCTTAAAATAACCATTGGATTTATTTTATTTTGTAAAAATTACCCACCTATACTATTATACAAAATATTTATGAAAATAAAAAATTAAAAAAAATGAATAACATTACAAATATTCTTTCATAGTTGGTTAATACAAAGTATAAAATAAAAAATATTAGATTGTCATATCTACCATGTTTTGTTAATTATTGTATTTATTAATAAAATCTCAAAGGAAATATATATCAAAAACTAAGAGTTCCAACTTTTATTAACAACACACAAATAGAAATCTATTTTTATGGTCTACCATGATCGTGGTGTTTGTCATTTAATTTTTATGTAGTAATTCTATATAAAAAAGTAAATTAATGTCATCATCATTATAATATTTTAGTTTACTGTTGCGATGATCAGCAAACTTTAAGTGAGATTGATTAAGCCAATGAAGGAACTATGAAAAAATAAATTATCCAATGGATTCTAGAGCATGGGATGCAATCTAGCATGGTAGTGGCGAACAAATAAGTCTCATTATGATTTTTATTGTTTACTATGATATAATGTCGTTATATTATTTTTGATGTACATGCTAACAATGTTAAAAAAATAGGGGACTAAAATTGCACGATGTTATAAGTAAGGCCACCTATATGGATTTATTACTAATTTAATACATTCTACTAATTATCTACATCTTACAATTATTTTATTAGCTTATAGAAAATATCGAAAGCACAGTATGTTTCTCCATTGCTAATTTTATAAAAATAATACAATAAAATTATTTTAAGTAAACATACATATTGTGCCAACATGAAAATCTCTCTCACATACACACTTAAGACATATGTTTTTAAATTTTAATTAAAATGATTGACATATCTATATTGATAATATAACCACTACTACATAAAATTTTGTTGGTAAAAAATATCTTTAGAAATGAGGATATTATTACTCCCTTCATGAATTATAATTCATATTAATTTTTTTATTACATCTATTTTGTTATACATCTTAATATAATAATATTATCTAAATACATAGCAAAATATATGAATCAAGAAAGTCAAAACGACTTATCATTTAAACGAAGATGTCTATGTCTTCCCCGTTGTAATATCACACCAAACTCCATCACTAATCTTAAGGGACATGGTGTAGGGTTAAATTTTTGAAATGATATTTTTATATTTTATTAACTATCTGGACTTTTCTTTCAAAAAATATTTTCGACATTGCTAATACCACTGACATATTTAACTACCTATGTCATCATGATACCTAAAAGTAAATATTAATACAAATATTTACTCCTTAAGTTGTAACCCGTGCGAGAGCACGGGTTGATGGACTAGTTCATCTACCTGAAAGTTGGCGTGGTGTGCGTGTGTACACAAAAAAGGAAAACAAAAAAAAAATCTAGTAGACTCCTTGTACCTTGGTGCAGATACTTCTTGTGCATTTTGTTTTTTTAGCGTAGGACTACGTATCCCAGCAGAGCCATATCAAGGAAAAAAAATCTACATATATTTGTGAATTTTGTTTTTTTGCGTAGGACTATGTATGCCTATAGAAATACATACTCCTAGATTCGTGAGAAAATCAGATAAACTATCGACATTCACGATGGCCACACCCTGCACGCCCTGATGATTGAAGTGGGACTGTGGGAGCCCGCCCGTGCGGAACAGTGAGGCAGGCAGGCGGCGGTCTACAGATTCTTCGAACACACACAGCCCGCCATGCCGGGACCGGGAGGAGATAAATAGGCTCGCCTCTGCCTTCTGGCGCGAGGCAGGCTGTTCGTGCTACGTCGTCTTCTCCAACCACTATCATCATCTTTCGATTCACAGTCGTACTAGTATTTTCCTTTGATTTTTTTCATCCAGTACAGTTTCCATTTGTAGCGACCTGATAGTACAAATCAGAAATTACTGCCAAATTTGGCGTGGCCTGTTGTTTTACGGACGCAACAAATATCATTCATTTCTGCTTTAGGTGTCTATAAAGTTTGTCTAAAGGTGGTGGTGTCGCCATTGCAGCACTAGCACTGGTTCCAGCTACTGTCTCACGAGCTCCCGCTGCGTGGTGAGGAGGTTGACCAGGACTCCTTCCGGATCCTGAAATAAGGCCACCGCTCGTTTCCTCTCACCCCCCGTCCTCCTCCCTTCACTCCCTCCCTCCCTTCCCCTTCCCCTTCCCCTTCCCCTTGCATTTAGCCTCCCGCGCGGTTCTGGAGCCGCGGGCCATTCCCAACCATCGTTGCGGTGGTGGCCGGTATTGGCCGAGACCCATGGGCATCCAGGCCGCCGCGACCCCGCCGCCGTGCTCGTCCCCTTCATCCTCGTCCTCGTCCTCCTCCTGTCCGGCGTCGCCTTCGTCCTCCGCCATTGCCACGTCGCCGCGGCATGCCGTTCTTGGGGTCAGGCTGGCGAGGAGCCAGTCGTCGCTGGCCAGCTGGAACAACGCCGGTCTTATTGGCCGGCGGCGCGGCGGGCAGCACGCGATCAGGCGCGCTCTCAGCGCGAGCATCGACAGCGTCGGGAGCGGCGGCGGCGGGGACGGCGATGAGGAGTTCCTGAGGAGGATCCAGGAGCTCGCGGCGGGGCAGCACCCGGGCGCCGGCGGCGGCTGCGGGTGGCCGGCGAGCGTGGAGCGGAGCGCGAGCAGCGTCGAGCTGCCGCTGTCGCTGCGGATGCTCAAGCGGAGGAAGCAGCAGCAGCAGCTGGGGAAGGCGCGGTGGGACGAGCGGCTTATCGACTGCGCCGGCGAGTCCGCGCGCGCCGCGGTGGGGCGCGCCTTCTCCTCGATGGTGCTCATCATCCGGGAGCTCCAGAGCTTCACACTGCAGATGCGGGAGGCGCTCTTGTACGAGGACCTGCAGGGCGTCCTGGCGCGCGTCCACGCCGAGATGCACGCCTCCTTCGTCTGGCTCTTCCAGCACATCTTCGCCGGGACCCCGGCGCTCATGGTCTCCGTCATGCTGCTCCTTGCCAACTTCACCGTCTACTCCATGGGCGACAACGTCGCGGCGGCCGCCACCCTCCGCCCTCCCCACGCCGCCGTGGCGGCTGTGGAGATGGTGGACACTACCCAGCAGCAACCTGAGCAATCGTCCCATTACTCCCAGCAGCGGTTCGACACCCCCGCGCTCAAGACGACGTTCTCCGCCGGCCGCACGGCCTCGGTGGGCGGAAACGGCGACGGGGGCGGCAAGGTGCGGCCGGTTGCCGGCGCCACCGGGGACGGCCAGTCGGACGAGTCGTCGTCGTACCGACAGAGCGGAGCGGTGGTGCCGCAGGACGTGTCGCGGTCGCAGGCGACGCCACTGGGCGCGGGGGCGGGCTCGGAGGCGTCCGTGTCCGACGACTCAACACAGGCACAGAATGTACAGGACGAGCTGGTCATCTGGAAACGGATCGATGAAGCCACCAGGATGCAGGCGAGCGCGCGTGCGGAGGAGCTGATGGACCCGGAAATTCTAGAGCAGCTCGTCGCGCCGGTGGAGGCGCCCAAGCCAGCCGACGTGACCTACTCGCCGGAGCACGTTGCCACGGCGCAGAGATACGAGCAGGCCGTGTCCGAGGAGCCCAACAGCTCGCTGCTCCTGGCTAACTTTGCGCAGTTCCTGTACCAGGTGCAGGGCGACCTCGACAGGTGAGTCGATCGGCACCGACTGCAAGCAATGCTCTATGGTCGGTGCATGGAGTCAGTCGCTGACGGGTGTTCGCTTCGTTCAGGGCGGAGCACTTCTTCAAGCGGGCGGTGCGCGCGGAGCCGGCGGACGCGGAGGCGCTGGGGCGGTACGCGGCGTTCCTGTGGCAGGCGCGCAACGACCTCGCGGCCGCGGAGGAGACGTACCAGGAGGCCATCTCCGCCGACCCCGGCAACGCGCACCACGCGGCGGCCTACGCGCACTTCCTGTGGAACACGGGCGGTGAGGACACATGCTACCCGCTCGACTGATGCACCGCCGCGACCGTCCACTCCAGGTCCCGCATCGGTGCCTCCCATAAAAACTTTTTTGAAAACAATAAACAAAGAGAAAAACATCACTCCGCCGCTCCACTCCACTACCTCGGCAATATTGCGACGGCATGTGCTTCAGCGGCCACCCGGGCATCGCAGCAACACTAGACTACAAGTGATGCTGAAGCTGATACACTTCGCGTTACTGGAATCGTCCGTTTGCTTTAGCATCTAGGCATCATATTCTCGTCCTGTGGTTGCTCGTTTTGGGGTAAGTAGTGTCAGCAGCTGCGCGCTGCTGCTTCCCGATCTGGAAAACCCGGCGAATGCGAGTTGAGAGGCCCGGGAACGGCGGCAACGCCCGGGTGTCGGTTGGTCCGTCCACTTGGCGTCGCATGGATGTTTGTATACTGGCACTTTTTGCACGGTGTCGTCGAGATTTGCGAGATGCCTCCTCATTTGTTCAGTGGAGCCGGGAAGTATATATGTACTAGCAGCAATTTGCTTCTTGTAACTGTGCAGATCAATAAACTGTATAAGAAGCACTCCATTTTTCCACTCATCAAGTGGCAGTAGGACCAAATGTCCACTTCCTCTCATGTAAAAGATGAACAGTGAGGCACAGATAACAAGTGAGCATTCTGGAACTTGGGAGTCGTATCTGGACGTGAACCTGTGCTGTGTAGTAGACCGGAGAGATCTTTATTCAAGGGAAATCATGTGAACCGGAGGTTGCGGCAGTTGACCTTTAGTGGGCCGCGTTGATCATGCAGTACTGAATTAAGTACAATTTGCCCTGCCCTCGTGCTTTTCATGAGACTATATACTACGGTCACCGGATCCGTACCCCTGATCAAACTCCGATTCTATATTACACTATGCGGAGTAGTATTGAAGATAGTTTGCGACTTTCGGCTGCACTCAACAAACTCAAACAAATAAAAAATACAAATTTGCAGTACTGCATCAACGACTGTGAGACCAAATGCCTGAAGAAACTGAACACAGGTTTCCTAGAATATGCACGCACGACTTCAATAAGGAGAGAGATTCAACACCAATTAAGAGGACAAATAAGAAACCCACCAACAAGTGTTCTGTTCAGCTGGTCCTCAATTAGCTCTT
The DNA here is from genome assembly GCA_023333625.1 of Bothriochloa decipiens. Taxonomy (NCBI): domain Eukaryota; kingdom Viridiplantae; phylum Streptophyta; class Magnoliopsida; order Poales; family Poaceae; genus Bothriochloa; species Bothriochloa decipiens. The sequence goes on from CM041634.1 coordinate 52,285,503, forward strand.
TTAACCTAGGAAATTTGGAACTCTGAAGTTGAATGCTAAAACTGCAAATATGTGTCCACAAATTTCCTAGAATGTTAAAAAGGACTTTTAAATCAGTGAGTAAAAAATTGAAAAGTGATATCATCTCTTGAGAATTTGCATATCCGGTGAGGTACATCTGTGATTGATTAATTGGCCGTTGATGGAAACATTCATGTTCCTTAGAACCTAAGGCTAAGTAGTAATGTTGTACCCAATAACAATTTTTAACATCTCCCACAAATAAAAAGAACAAAGCGTGGACACTTTTTGGTGCGACATTGATTTTGAGGTCACTTTTCTCTTAACCTGCGATCCCACACTCCCTCTATCAATAGCCGCCAGGTGGGATCTACGACAGCCATACAAGGAAACCCCAATCACCTGCAATGAAAGTCCATTGATCACGCAAAAACCTAATCACGCACTGTCCTTCCTTCCATGGACCTTCCTCCTTTCTTTGCGATGCATTTGAAAAGCTACCAAAGGCTCCTAACTCCACCCTCACCGCGCCACCGCCGCCCGGCGCCCCATCCTCAACGTCCCGCTGCTGCCCTGCACCCCGCCCCTCGAAGCTCTACCGCCTCCGCCACTGGACGCGTCACGGGCTCCAGCGACGCCAAAGGAACCGCTGCCGCCTCCACGACGTCCGCTGCGCCGCCAGTGAGGCAGCTTCTTCGGCGTGAAACTGTGTCTTCTCGCCAGTGTTCATCACATCCCGCCCGCACCGGACTCGTCGTCCCCTTCCTGGCCGCGGCGACGGGCGCGTAGAGCAGGACGCAACATCCACTGGAGTACATTGAACCTGCGGCGGGGCTCCCTGAGGCAACGGCGAGCAAGACGGCGGACGCAGCGACTTGTGACGCGAAGGCCTCTGCGAGTACCAGAGCATGTTCAATGCAGCCACCACGCCGAGCAAGGTGAGGTTTCACAGTTGAGCCGGTCGTTAAACGTGTCGTTTCTAAACTTGGAGAACTGGCTGAGCTAAAATTTGGTTGAATCTGAAAGTTAGTGTCAGGTCACCAACTGCACCCACGTCGGATTCCCGATCTGAATGTTTTGGTTTGGGCTAGAAATTTAGATGCCTTTTGGTTTGGATTAAAAGTTTAGAATGTTGGCGTCTTGGGGCATCAGGGATTATTTTTGGGACTACTCTTTTGTTGGCCCGAAGGCATGAATCGAACAAGAAAAATTATACAGGATGCGCTTGGTTCATGCATCTCCTGAACTCAGGGGCCGGCGTCTGAGATGTGAAAAAAGGTTATGCCCATGCAAAGTATTCTTGTTTTTCTGATCAAACTCACATTGACTTTCAGTAATCGTGGCCAAAATTTATTTTGGAAGGTTCTCCGAATATTTAATTCGGGAGACAATTTGTTCTGGTCTGCATTGCCAAAATATAGATGGAACTGAAGTTTTGGTTATTTTCTGGTGCTGAACTACTGCTTTTGGTTTTGATCTCACAATGAAACTCGCATGCCATTTGTGTCTAATCGATAATCTTATTCTGCAAAATGAATTATTTGCAAGTAATCATACTGACATGTATATGTTGAAGCGTGATCTCTTGCTAACAATCCTCCAGGTCTTGGAGCATTGTGGAATACTGCGAAGGCTGAAGCTTGGCTCTGTTGTTGCTGTTTGTGAACTTGGCATGGTTGGACTTGCAGTAAGGCTCCCTTATTTGGTCATTCTAAAAAACTGATTGGTTTGGTTCATTCATGCAATTCTGTTCATCGAGTCGCTATTGATGTAACCAATACATTAAAAGTGACCAGTCTCTTGTGCACCTTGTGGAACCTATTTCTAATTTTATAGTACTAAATCCAGTATGACATTTCAGTCCATTTTGTATAGAGAAATATAATTTGATCAGATTTGTGTTTAATATAAAGAGCATGTGATCCGAAGTTTAACTTTTAGGATTTTTTTCTTATTTAGCAACTAAAATATTTGATATTTTCTTTGGTTTAAGTACTCTTTTGTGGAGTACTAAAATATTTGCTTCTTCCTTCATTGTGCTGGCTTGATTTGCCACTATTATGCATCATCGGAAGCAAACATTAGATATTGTTTTGAAAAGTGTGGTTACTCTTTCAGTATCTGAACCAAAATTAATTGAAAGGAATCATACCCGATCGGGGTTGGTGCCACTAGATGGGGATCCTAATGAGCATAAGAGGCAGAGGGAGAGAGACCAGGATGCAACATTGTGAGATTATTAAGATACGGGGTAAACTGGGATGGCATAATCATCTAAAACATTCATGTTATTTATCTTTACAACTAAAACAACAACAACATAATGGTTGATAGGCGCGCGATGAATAATTATGCTCCCTGTTACCCCCGGCGTGTGAGCGCCCTCTCTCTTCCGGTTCGATAATCACGCTCCCTCAATCTCGGCTCCCTACCATCCCGGCTCCCTCCTAGTCCATAAGATCACCACATCCTAACACGCCCTAGCCTCCTCGAGCCTCGCCGCCTAGACCGTTTGGTCCGCTCCATCTTCCCCATCCATCACTCGGAGACATCTTCCTGAAAATATAAAACACTATCTTAGGCAAATCATGGAAAAATCTATATCGTAGAGTTTGAGCCTACGACATCGCGATCTACGTGACCGTGTTAATTTTATAAACTTTGCTTGTTAAGATTAAATGTCACTTTAATGTGTTTTTAATTTTACAGTATGATTTTCTTATCGTGCGATCCATGTGCTTTTATATAAAAGTTTGCCAATCCATAGCAACACATGGGCATGAAGCTAGTTTTAAAAAGAAAAGCAAATAATATGTCTACATAATAACAATATATAAAGCAGAGTGGAGAGAGGAAGGACCCCCACCTTTCCATAGGGCACTGATTTTTATCATTTCGTATTTGTAAACCTTTTTTGTAAGCACAAGAGGCAAAGAAAGAGGCCAGCCGAGTTCCCTTCCCTTTCTTCTTCTTTTTATATTTTTTTTTATAAAAGTAACAATGTGCCGGAGATACAGGGCAGATTGATTTAATCAGAAATGGAGCACCTTGACACCTGTGGAAAAAAAATCATTGATTTCAAACTTCCACATACATCGTGCTTCAAGTAGGAACTGTTAGATTGATCTCCTACTCTCTAGCTGGCCCAATGGCTTGCTAGGCCTTGATCTCGCGCCCTGATCGGGGGCGCCCAACCGAACTTGGTTGGTAGGCCCCCGTCGCACAGCGCTATAAAGAAGAGGGGTGGGGGCCATGGCACGAATACCTAAGTTCATCGCGCCGCCAGTCTTCATCACCTACATCCCGAAACCCTAGCCGATCTAGGAGCGCTACCAGCGACGGGAAGACCACCGATGCCAGCACCGCCCCTCGACGTCCGCGCCGCCGCTAAGGACGTCGTCGTCTTCATCCTCTTCACCGACCGACGCTGCCTGTGCGCTGCCTCCATCAACGATCGTGACGGGATCCGCCGCACCGGCCAACCCTACTCCAACTGCACCACCCACCGAGGGATTCGGTATGCACCTCATCCCTCTCGCCCTACTCCTCTCTCTCCCTCTTCCAATCTCTCACGCATCCGGTAGACTATGACTAGGTTCTTGATTATCAACTACATCTTGATGAACCTAACCCGACTAGACTCCACTGCTAGATCGATCCTATGTTGAATATGAACTAACAATGGTATCAGTTTGAGCCTCTAGTACGTGGATCTAGTGCCTGGGGTATAAAAATGAAAGAAAATGAAAAGAAACTGACCGATCTGTTGTGGATCGGACATAATGAACCCTAACTCTAACAAGACAAGATCGGGGTTGGGGATAGAAGAAATGAATTAGGGTTCGGGACCGGCGGAGTGGGAGGGGGTTTTGTTCATCCGAAATCCACTCCTATCCGTTGGATGAAGATGCCCTCAGATCGGACGGCTGGCAGCGCACCCGAATGTCTTGATGGGTCATCGTGGGCCGACCGGCCGACCGCGCGGCGCACGCACGCGCGCTCTGGCCACTGGACCGTTTTGGCCATCTGGCCGAATGGATTGCTGCGGCCCGTGAAGTGCATAGTGAACTTTTTGAATTTCTGAAATATAAAAAAAAATGGGCCGCCATGCTGGGCCGCCGCGCTGGGCCACGCTCGCTGCGCGCGTGCGCGCGCGCGTGATGCAGGCCGATGGGCCATTTTGAACATTGGGCCGAATGGTTGGACTTCGGCCCGATATGAACAGTAAAATTTTTCTTTTTCTAGAAATTGAATTTGATGAATATTTGAATGAATTTGAATTAAATTTTGAAGCAAATTTTCTCTGCAATTTAATCCAACGATATTTTTCTCAGAAAATAGAATAAAATTGAAGATTTTCTGGAAATTGAATTATGATATTGTTTTATTTTTCTGCTGTGAATATTGAATCATTTCTCTCATATTAAATTTGAACCAACGGGATAATTTAATTTTTGAGAGAGAGAATATGAATTTCTGGTAATTTTATTGATAAATTATAGTGATGTTATTTTCTGACCAACGTTGTTAATAACAATATTATAATATTTTGATTCATGAGATTATGCATTATTTTACTTCTGCCCAACGGTGATGTAGAATTTTTTTTTGCATAGATGAATTTTGGTATATGTTTTAATTTGACCAACGTTAAGTTAAACATGCAATTTTATTTATGAATATATCTCACTCTCTTTGATATGAATTTCAGGAGAAAAATTCTTTTTGAACATCAACAACATCCCAAAGCTCGATGGGACCAACTATCGAGTTTGGCGGGAGAAGTTTGAAGTGGAGCTTGCCTTAGGTGAGGTTGATATAGCAATCCATCACTCGTGTCCTGTTGAACCAGTGGCACTGGTGAGGGGAACTGATGAAGCTAATGCTGCTTTCGCTACTCGTGAGCGTGAGCATGCAGATAATGTGATGAAATATCAACTTGAACATAGAAATTGGGTTGGCTCCAACCACAAGTGTCTCTTAGTGGCCAAGGCCACTATTGATGAAACCATCAGGGGATCAATCCCAGAATGTGCCACTGTTAAAGAATACCTTGAAAAGGTGAAGAATCAGTTTACTGGGTCTACCAAGGCCACAGCAAGTACACTGATCAAGAAACTCATCACTTCGAAATACAGTGGTCGTGGCATCAGGAAGCATATCTGTGAAATGCGTACTACGGCATCTAAGCTTCAACTAATGGATTTGGAACTCAAAATAACTGATAAGTTCCTGGTGCATCTGGTTTTTGCTTCCTTGCCCAAAGAATATGAAAACTTTGTTGTGAACTACAACATGCAGCCCGAAGATTGGGATTTCGAAAAGCTCATTGGCATGTGTGTTCAGGAGGAGGAAAGAATTAAAAACTTATAGGGTGACACTGCTAACCTTATGAGGGAGAACAAAAGAAAGCACTTTCAGAACAAGAATCCTAAACCACAGGAGAAACCCCAGTGGGATAATGCCTCCTCTTCTTCCAAGCCACAGGGAAAGGCCCCTATGAATCATCAAAATCACCCAAATGACCTTTTTGGTGGTGCTGAAAAAGATCAATGCAAGTACTGCATGAAGAGGGGACACTACAAGAGAGATTGCTTTCTCTACCTGAAGTCTCTGCTAAAGAGAGGTGAGGAAACTATTACATTTGTAGATAAATCCCTGTATTTGAATTATGCAGAAACCACTTGGTGGATTGATTCTGGTGCAACTACTCATGTTGCAAATTCTTTATAGGGATTAAATGGGAAGAGAATCCTGCAAAGAGGGGAAAGAACAATTAAAGTTGCGAATGGAGTGCAAGCCAACATTGAAGCCATTGGAGAACTCTCTTTAGAATTAAAGAATGGTTTTATACTTAGGCTTAAAGATGTACTCTATGTTCCTTCTTTGCGTAGAAATTTGATAAGTGTCTCGAAACTTGATGATGATTATTTTGATTGCCATTTTGGTAATGGCCAATGTAAGATACTTGTTAACAATGAATGTGTTGGTCTTACCTTCCGACAAGACAAACTTTATTTATTATCTCTTGCTGAGAATATGAACAATGTCTGTAATGAGAATATGGATGATTCCCTATCTATGAATGTAAGTAAGAAGCGAAAGAGAATTGATAATGTGTCTTCGAAATTATGGCATTATCGCTTGGGCCATATTTCGAGGGGGAGAATAGAACGATTAGTTAAAGAATCAATTCTCCCGCACTTAGAATTTTCTGATTTAGAACACTGTGTTGATTGTATCAAAGGAAAATATGTTAAGAAAATAAAGAAGAATGCCAAACGAAGTACAGGAATCTTGGAAATAATCCACACAGACATTTGTGGTTCTTTTCCTGTGAAAAGTGTGGATGGTTATGATTCGTTTATAACATTCACAGATGATTACTCTCGTTATGGCTACATTTATCCAATTAAAGAAAAATCAGAAGCATTGGATAAATTCAAGATATTTAAAGCTGAAGTTGAAAATCAACACAATAAGAAGATCAAGTTAGTACGATCAGACCGGGGTGGAGAGTACTATGAGCGACATACCCCATATGGCCAAGTCCTTGGGCCTTTTACAAAGTTCCTACAGAAAAGTGGCATAGTCGTCGAGTACTCCATGCCGGGGGAGCCTCAGCAGAATGGAATGGCTGAAAGAAGAAACCGTACCTTAATGGATATGGTAAGAAGTATGATAAGTTACTCCACATTATCGATTAGTTTATGGATGGAGGCGTTGAAAACCGCCATTCACATACTTAATCGAGTACCAAGCAAGCCGGTGTCAAAAACACCATATGAATTATGGACTGGAAGAGAACCCTCACTTAATCACTTACGTGTGTGGGGATGTCCAGCTGAGGCAAAGATTTTCAACCCAAATATTGGAAAGTTAGACCCCAAGACAGTCAGCTGCCATCTCATTGGCTACCCAGAAAGATCGAAAGGATATCGCTTCTATTGTCCTGATAGACATACGAAGTTTGTAGAAACAAGACATGTTGTGTTCTTGGAGGATGATATGATCAGGGGGAGCAAGGTAGCACGAGAAATTAATCTTGAGGAGAAACGGGTACATGTGCCCACTCCGATGGTTGAAGAACCATATTTTATACTACCTGCTGCTGTTGCACCAACAGTGCAAGACACTGTAGTAACAACACCTGTTGTTAGTTCTCCTGTGCCGACAATAAACGAACGTGAGGAACCTATTCTTCAGGAGCCTATAGAACCAAACGTCGCACATGAGGAAGAGCAGCAACAGCCCATTGTAGAACAAGTGCCAGAGGCCCCTAGGAGGTCTCAAAGAGAAAGAAAGCAAGCTATTCCTGATGACTATGAACTTTATAACACAGAAGAATTTCATATGGAGGGTGATCCCACTTCTTATGAAGAAGCCATGAGGAGTGCTCACTCATCAAAGTGGTTAGAAGCTATAAAGGATGAAATAAAATCGATGAGTGCCAATAAAGTTTGGGACTTAGAACCTATTCCTAAAGGAGCCAAAACGGTAGGCTGTAAATGGGTCTACAAAACAAAATGTGACTCCTAAGGGAATGTTGAAAGATATAAAGCACAACTTATGGCAAAAGGATTTACATAAAGAGAAGGGATTAATTACAATGAGACGTTTTCTCCAGTCTCTTGTAAGGATTCTTTCAGAATCATAATGGCACTTGTAGCTCACTATGATTTAGAATTGCACCAAATAGATGTGAAGATGGCATTCCTTAATGGGGATTTAGAAGAAAATGTTTATATGGCACAGCCGAAAGGTTCTGTCATAGAAGGAAAAGAAAAGATGGGATGTCGCCTGAAAAGATCGATTTATGGATTGAAACAAGCTTCCAGAAAATGGTACTTGAAGTTTGATAGAATAATTAAGAGTTTTGGGTTTAAAGAAAATGTTGAGGATAATTGCGTTTATGCAAAGTTCAGGAATAGAAAATACATATTTTTGATCCTATATGTAGATGATATCTTACTTGCTAGTAGCGATGTCAATCTACTAATGGAGACGAAGAAATTCTTGTCCTCAAATTTTGATATGAAAGATCTCGGTGAGGCCACATTTGTTTTAGGAATTGAAATTCACCGAGATAGAAGAAAAGGGGTTTTAGGATTATCACAGAAGGCATACATAGAGAAAGTTTTGAAGAAATTTTGTATGCATGCGTGTAGTCCCTCACCTGCTCCTATAGTCAAGGGCGATAGATATGGGGAACATCAGTGTCCCAAGAACCAATATGAAATTGATCAAATGAAAGCGGTACCGTATGCTTCAGCTGTTGGAAGTTTGCAATATGCTCAAACGTGTACTCGCCCTGACTTAGCTTTTGTTACCGGGTTACTTGGCAGATACCAAAAGAATCCAGGAATTGAACATTAGAAATTAGTGAAGAAAGTCTTGCGTTATTTGCAAGGAACGAAAAGCCTCATGTTGACATACAGAAAGTCTGATTCCCTGCAGATAGAGGGGTATTCAGATTCTGATTATGCGGGAGATGAAAGAAAGTCCACGTCAGGATATATATTTACTCTCGCAGAAGGAGCTATATCGTGGAAAAGCTGCAAACAAACAGTGACTACGAACTCGACAATGTATGCTGAATTTGTAGCATGCTATGAGGCCTCGGGGCAGGTGAATTGGCTAAAGAAATTTATACCCGGACTGAAAGTAATAGAAGATATACATAAACCAATGAGGTTGTATTGCAATAACAACCCAGCGGTAGAATATGCTCACAACAATAGGTCAAGTGGTGCTGCCAAACACATTGACATAAAGTACTATATTGTGAAAGATAAAATTCGGGATCATGCATTAAGTCTTGAGCATATAAGAACAAAGAGAATGCTAGCGGATCCGCTCACAAAAGGCTTACCACCCAATGTGTTCAGAGGACACTTAGCCGGCATGGGTTTAAGGGAAAGCCTATGATTCCCGAATAAGAAGGGCCCAGAAAAGAATTTCATTTCAAAATAGAGAAGTGTGTCGTGGCTATTAGTCTAATGGCATTAATTGCTGTGACGATGAAACACGCTCGATATGCAAATCTGTAATGGAATGGAACAGAATTAAGAAAGAAAAGAATTGAAAGACGAAGAAAGAAATTAAGAACTTTAAGATTGATGAGAGATCAAGGGGGAGAATGTTAGATTGATCTCCTACTATCTAGCTGGCCCAACGGCTTGCTGGGCCTTGATCTCGCGCCCTGATCGGGGGCGCCCAACCGGACTTGGTTGGTGGGCCCCCGTCGCACAGCGCTATAAAGAAGAGGGGTGGGGGCCACGGCACGAATACCTAAGTTCGTCGCGCCGCCAGTCTTCATCACCTACATCCCGAAACCCTAGCCGATCTAGGAGCGCTGCTAGCGACGGGAAGACCACCGACGCCAGCACCGCCCCTCGACGTCCGCGCCGCCGCCAAGGACGTCGTCGTCTTCATCCTCTTCACCGACCGACGCTGCCTGTGCGCTGCTTCCATCAACGATCGTGGTGGGATCCGCTGCACCGGCCAACCCTACTCCAACTGCACCACCCACCGAGGGATTCGGTATGCACCTCATCCCTCTCGCCCTACTCCTCTCTCTCCCTCTTCCAATCTCTCACGCATCCGGTAGATTATGACTAGGTTCTTGATTATCAACTACATCTTGATGAACCTAACCCGACTAGACTCCACTGCTAGATCGATCCTATGTTGAATATGAACTAACAGGAAGGTCCGCATCAGATCAGCCTGGCATTACAGGCAGGCCTTTTATTTGAAAACACAGAGATGGAATTTGCTGATATAGCGGCACTTCTTCCCTCGTTTGCATTTTCATCAGAATATATGCCCTATTGCCTTCTAAGCAATAATTCTTTCTCGCTTGCGCTGTATCCAATTATCCATGCAATGATGCAGCATTGTAGCTCTTCATCAACTCCGTACGAACCAACTGCGAAGTTCTTGAGTACCAACATTCGATGATGGCGCATTGTAGTTCTTCATCAATCCCGTACGGACGGACTAAAATTTGCCAAGTTCTTGAGTACGAACACCCTTCAGTAATCAGTAGCCATGGTTCAATCATGATCCATGGAACAAGCAAATACATAGTTCAAAGGGAACAGCGTGTACGGGCTGTCGGCATAGGTATCACGAATTCACGATCGCCAGCAAGAGCTTGTCGACTGGCATGAGGATTGACGAGATATCATGCTCTCGCAGTCTGAATCCAACCTGATCTGTCACTGCCTGACGAGCCGGTATGCTATCCCGTCTGCCAGTGTCCCCAGAGCACAACCGAAACTTCAGTGGTAACGTCCTTTTCTACGGACACATACTGCTGCCGGCGTCCTTCTGATGCGTGATGGTCTTCCTCACTTCAATCCTATCCAACGCCATGCTGGACAGAACCAACCAACTAATCTGCCAAAAACGAGCAGCCAAAGCCTGCAGGGCCATGCCCAGTTCGGACGAGAACTACAAGTCCTTTGAGTCGAACTCATGTCACTGTAGTGCTGAGAATTGATACGATTCCGATCAAGATGTGTCTGTGATGGATGCGACCAACGGGCCAATCACTCACCCAGTCGTCGTTGCGCACTGCGTTGGAGGCGACGGCCGGGGGCATGAATGATCGAGCTTGCATTGTGCCACATGCCCGGCCGGCTTGGCCACCTGTGATGTGGAAGGTTGTGCCTGAACTTATTCTGAACCAACTGTTCTTGATCGCGAGAGATCAAGCTGTGATGCGATCCTGTCTCTGTGGATTGTTCTATTGTGTTCCCTGACCGAACTAGGATCCGGAGTTTGCAATGGGCTCCAAAAGGAAAAATCCACGATCAAGTTTAGTTCGCAAGTTCAAACCACAGTCTTAGGCTTTGTTTCTCGAGATTTGAGGTACTAGTAACCAACAAGTCTTTTTTCTGTTTTGTCAGTTCGCATTCTGATACCTTTTCTGATGGTGATATGCAACACTCTCTTTTTACGCATACTCATCACTTGCACTATGTCCTCCAGCAAAACTTGCAATTATGATCACTGATCCCCGAATCTGAACGGAGTCTTTTTAAAGTACTACTCTAAGAACTAGCGCTGAGGCTACTGTGTATTTCCGTTATCAGCTAATGGAAATGGGGCTAGTCCTCTTGTGGAAAAAAAGAAGCGCTGAGGATTTGCTGCGCTGAAATAGTGGTTGTTTTAGCTGACAAGAGCATGGATTGAAATTTTGCTGATCTTAGCTTCTCCCGAGTCCCAACTTGCCATGTCTACGTTCAACGAATCCTGAGGTACTAGCAGCTAGCAGCATGTACTGAGGAATGGTGCGTCCTTGCTCCTTGGCTCCTTGCGCGAAATGAATCAAAGCCTATCGGATTATTGAAGTCAATATGTAGTCATACAGAGGCATGTGCTGCCGGCGTCCGGCATCTGGATCTGATCTTTTCCTTCGGTTCGGTTGAGGTCACTCTAGGTCTCCACAACAGGGCGCACGGTTTAAGAAGGTGACAGACTGAGCGTCTTTATAATGTAAGATACACGCTCAGATATACTGCGGAAGAAACTAAAATGGATAGTAAACACTGCAACAAACACTCCTACGTTTTCCTTGACAGGAAAAATACACTACTGGATCCAAATACTTTTCAGAGAACAGACTAAATAGCCGACATGACATGAGTATGATTTTTTTTTGGGGGAAATACTGAATAGGCGACAAATCCAACGGTTTTAGGCCATGAACATGATATTAGTTTGGGCCATACCTGGAGGCACAGCCCAATACAAAAGTCTAGCTACTGGGCCTGAGGTTGGCCTGCCTTTAAGCAAAGCACGTACGGTGTGGGCTGGGCTGGCGAGGCCAGCTCATGTGTATCGTGTATGGGCTTCAAATGAACCAGGACAGGTCCTGCGCAGACGTGACGTGGCACGGAAAGGAAGACTTTAAAACAGTTCCAGTACGGCTGTTTCTGGAGACTACCTGTTGACCCTTCCAAGAGCGAAAAATCGCGTCCCGGTTCGCTTTCTCCTGCCAGAGTCACGAGCTGATGCTGCGGTTGCTTCCTTTGTCGGAAGCGTCAATGCTCCGGCTCACGGCACATAACATCCGTGGAGACTGGAGAGGAAGACGAAAATAACCATTGACAAACGTGCGTTCAACAGCGAAACTTCTCATAGCCACAAGTTCGTCGCCATTTCTCGCGGCTCACGGCGCAACAGCGAAACTTCTCAACAGCGAAACGTCGCCTGTCCTCGTTCTGCTGGTCTCATATAAATATGACCACGCCCATCCATACACGGGCGGAGCCTTGTGGAGGCGAAACAGGGCTCCCGCCCCCCCTTTGTCTGAGAGAACTCTGTAGTACGCTTGATTGATGATGAGGCTAGTGAAACAATGGGACTGCGAGGCTGATGACTGGAAAGGAGCAGCATAGTGCTATAGGTCTCAGTCTGGACTTCATCTGCTGCTGCAGCTGTACTGCGGGACAGAGCAGCGACTTCTCACTCTACTGAATCCTCGTGTTGATGCTTAGTAGTAGAAAACTGAACCGATATGCATGATTGCATGACATGTCCAATTGTGCGATGAATTTTCTACTCAATAGCCTGCTACTTTAAATCTATAATGGCAATTTAGCCCCCCCTTGATTTGTGATCACGCTCCGCCACTGCATCCATATATCATATAATAATGTCAACGAAGAAAAACAAACATACACTGCACTTAGAACTGGCCCCAAGTTTCAGCCCATCGCACGCTCCACCATCACCGGGCCATGGAGGGATTCTACTACGTCGCCGCGGTCACCTCCGTGCTCCTCGTCCTGCTCCACCACCTCCTGATGAGGCGCGGCAAGAAGCAGTACCGGCTACCACCTGGCCCGCGGTTCGCGTTCCCGATCCTCGGCCACCTCCCCTTGCTCAAGAAGCCGCTCCAGACCTCGCTCGTGGGCCTCGTGTCGCGCCACGGCCCGGTCGTCCACCTGCGCCTCGGCGGCCGCCACGCCGTCGTCGTCGGCTCGGCCGAGCTGGCCAAGGAGTGCTTCTCCGGAGAGCTCGACGTCGCGATCGCCAACCGCCCGCACTTCCCGTCCACGCGTGAGGTCAGCTTCGACTACTCGGTGCTCACCGCCGCCAACTACGGCGCGTTGTGGCGCGCCATGCGCCGCGTCGCCACCGTGCACCTCCTCTCGGCGCACCGCGTCAACGTCATGTCCGACACCGTGATCGCCCTCGATCTCCGCGCCATGGTGCACCGCCTTGCCCGCGCCTCCGCATCGGGTGCCGCCGCCAGGGTCGAGCTGAAGCGGAGACTGTTTGATCTCTCCCACAGCGTCCTCATGGAGATCGTGGCGCAGACTAGGAACACCTACTCCGACGACGCGGGCGAGGACATGTCCAAGGAGGCGCGGGAAATGAAGGAGATCACCGAGGCGATCATCCCGCTCGTTGGTGTAGCAAACCTGTGGGACTACGTGCCCCTGCTCCGGTGGCTCGATGTGTACGGCGCCAAGAGGAAGCTCGCGGCGGTGGTGAAGCGAAGGAACTTGTTCTTCAGCAAGATGATCGATGCAGAGAGACAGAAGCTGGAGCATCTGGAACGCAAGAAAGGCGAGGCCGATGCCAACATCGACTCGGCGGAGGAGAAGATGGGCATGATCGGCGTCATGCTGAAACTGCAGAAAACAGAGCCTGATGTGTACACGGACACCTTTATCAGCGCTCTCGTGCCCGTGAGTAGCACAACGCATGTTTCCATGTCCTTAAGTCTGCTTCTGTGCAGCTAATTATCATGCTTTCTTTCACTAATTTAATATCCGTTTTCCTCGTATGGTATGAAGAATCTGCTTGGCACCGGCACAGAGACGACCTCAACGACTTTGGAATGGGCAATGTCGCTCCTGCTGAACCACCCAGATGTGCTGAAAAAGGTGCAGGAAGAAATCGACTCCAACGTCGGAGGGGGTCGTCTTCTCGACAAGAACGACCTTCCCCGTCTGCCGTACCTCCACTGCATCATCAGCGAGACGCTTCGCCTCTACCCGCCCGCGCCGATGCTACTGCCGCACGAGGCGTCCACCGACTGCAAGATCCACGGGTACGACGTCCCGGCAGGGTCGATGGTCCTTGTCAACGCGTACGCCATCCACAGGGACCCGGCGATCTGGGAGGACCCGGAGGAGTTCAGGCCGGAGAGGTTCGAGCACGGCAGAGCAGAGGGGAAGTTTATGATGCCGTTTGGGATGGGGAGGCGCAGGTGCTCCGGCGAGAATCTCGCAATGCGAACCATGGGGCTGGTCCTGGGAGTGCTGCTCCAATGCTTCGATTGGACCAGGGTTGGGGATGCAGAAGTTGACATGGCAACAGCCACTGGCACCGTCATGTCTAACGCTGTCCCACTCGAAGCTGTGTGCAAGCCACGAGCGAACATGTCTGCTGTTCTTCAGAAAATCTAGGATGAAATTGTAATTGTAGGTACAAATAAACGATACATACATAACTACTTAATGCTTAGATACTGTGTATAGCAGTTTCTTCATTTTAAAGTTGTACCACTGCACGTGAATTTATATATTACTCTGTATATTATACTCCCTCCTCTCATTCATCTTCGTAGTATTAGAGCAACTCGAGCAGGGCACCCTTATATATTACCAATCCTATATTTAGGTAGTTGGGGCGTAATTACTGCTCCAGCGGACTACCAATCAGCATACCAAAATGTATTGGCCCAACAGATTTTTCTTCCTCCTACGTATTCTTGTTGGGCCAATAGAGCCGGCAGCTAAAAATTTGTTCTCCCCACCGGCCCGATGCACGACTTCCTCCGCGCGTTCCCCCGCCGCCGCGACTCGTCCTCTGCGCCGCCGGCCGCCGTAGGCTTCCTCCAGCACGGGTAGGATGAGGACCGGAGCCGCCACTTGACGTCACCGGAGCACCCTCTGTCGGATTTGGAGGGGACGACCCTCCCCGAGGTCCACCGCCGCCCGTGCTCCCTCGCGCGCCGGGCTCCAGCTCCATCGGCGGCCCTCCTCCTCACCAGCCGCCCTCCTCCTCCCCAGCGGCCCTCCTCCGCCCAGCCGCCCTCCTCCTCACCGACCACCCTCCTCTGCCTGGACGCCCTCCTTAGCCCGGCGGCCCTCCTTCTCCCAGGCGCGTGACGAGCTCCCTGCAGCGCTGGCTCAATGGAGTGGCGCGAGCTCGCCGGTCGGCAGCCTGCTCCCCGCGGTGTTGCGCCCAGCGCCCACGCCTTGCTGCCCAGCCCGTTCTTCAGGATGGCTTGTTCCCAGCATGAGAGGATGACAAACAGGTCCCACTTGTCATTGTTTAGGAGAATGAGTTTGGGTGGCTGGTTTTTGGTAGTATTGCTGGAGATGAGAGCAACAAATAGCTATTTTCAGAATAGTTGTCTACCTAAATATAGAAATAGTTATTCACCTTTTGGTAGTACTGCTGGAGTTGCTCTTAGCCTTTAGCGCAGTGATAAAGGAGAATCTTAATTTCTAATTAATAGTCATGGGTGCAGCGGGTACGAAGAGTGAGCAGGGAATAAGCAATACACGCATGCAAGGAGTAATAAATGCTCGGCAAGTATTAGGGGACTTTCACAACCCATGGTCCCAATCTAATATAGACTCTTGAAGAATATTTTTTTCTTAGATGCAGAAGATTTATCAAAAGAGTGAGTATTTCTTCGGTATGTTTATCCACCGAATTGAGAGGAACTAGCCGTCAACTCGTGTTATATCAGGATCCAAAATCCTATACCCCATCTGTTTTATAAAATTGATGTTTTCACTTTTGTCCTAAAACAAATTATTCAAAGTTTGACAAAATTTATACACTAATGGCATATGTATATCTCTTGGAATTCTTTCGATTTGGTGCTAATGGTTCATCCGTCCATCACGAGCAACACACTTACATGTGATTTATGTACTATAAACTCCTTACGTGATGACCTTAGACTTGCCTCATATTTCCAACTCACGACAAGCCAATGCCCACCACGCTAACTCAACCCGTCTCTACAGCGCTGCCCAAATACAGAAAAAAAAAGCGCTACCCATACCAAAATTCACCGGCTCTGAGGCACGGAGTCTGTAGTGGGGCAGGGGGCACGAGCCCCCTAACACTACCCGGCGCCTTCTTTGGTGGTGACGTGGCCTGCCAAGCCATATCAACAGACGAGGACCATGCGAGATTACGAGAATTCCAATGCCACCGGACGACGAGACTACTACTGAGATAAAATGTACCGGTAAGAGAAGGCCATTGATGTGTGCTGGAGGGACCGGAGACGGAATAATGTCATGTGATCTGCCGTTATGCCTTTTGCTCTCACACATTTCTGTACTCTGGGCCGAAGTACCGAGTATTGGTCTTCTTGGGCCTGGCCGTCCGACCAATCTTTCAGTTACTTTTTTGTTGATCGATTTTTCCACTATGGGCCGAAGTAGGCATGATTTCTAGTTCCTGAATTTACTCCAGTCTTCATATTGGATCGATCAACAAAATTTAGTCAGTTAGTGTTTCTAAAAAAAAATCAGTACAATACATGAAACCATCTACACGTATTTACGAAAGTTCCATATATACACGGTGCCTAATTGAAATGCTTGCTCTGCCTGTAGTTTCAAATGGCATCTAACTGAATCAATCTCTCTATGTAGAACACAACACAACGCAGTGCACAATGATAGTAAGAGCATCTAGTGCTACTTAGTACATAATCGCTATAGAAATGAATCAATCTATAAGACTATCACCACAAGGCCACAACGAAATTTCGATGCAAAACTGCGCGATTCGGTAGCTTTCCAGCCGCGCCATTTCGCCGTTTCAGCTAGATTTGTCTTGACGGAGAGGGAGCAGAGGCCCCCGCCATCTGCTGAACCCAGTAATCCGCCAAGAACGTCTTGGCGGCGTCCAGGCTGGGGTAGTAGGGTGGCTCGAGGAACATCTGGGCGAGCGGATCCATCCCCTCGGCCGGCACGAACAGCGCCCGGTTGCCCGACGCCTCCGCGGTGCCCATCACCGCCGCCACGAGCTGCCGGTAAGCGAAGAAGAATCCTCTCACGGCCACCTCCACTGCTTGGAAGGCCTGGAGCAGCTCCACCTTGCCTGCCTCCTCGCCCTCGCCGCGCCTACGGCTGTGGTACAGCTTCATGGCCGCCTCCTGCACCCGTGGGCCGCCGTTGGGGTCGGCCTCGACACCGAGCACCCAGGGCACACGCTTCTTGAGGTCCCTAGTGGTGTTCGCGACGTGGAGGAGGGCCCTGGACCGGAAACAGAAGGACGAGTCGGACCCCGGAGCCGCCCGTACAGCGAGCTGGCTCTTGAGCCGCAGGAAGTCGTCCGGGTCCATGAGCAGGTGGAGGTCCTCGACGTCGGCGAGCAGCTTCCACACGCGCTCCAGGATCCAGCAGTCGCTGGCCGCCGCCTCCCAGCTCTTGGCTTCGATCCGTTCGTTGAGGCGGGTGAGGAGCTGCGACGCGGCGCGCAGCCATAACTCGAGTATCTGGTACATGGTGAACAGCGTCTCGAGCTCCCGGTTGCGGTACCCAGACCTGGGCTCCGGCGCCGGCCTGGGCTTGAGCGCGTGCAGCTCGTGCGGGCGCACGACGCGGTCGTACTGGAGCACGGGCTTGCCGGCGAGGTTGGGCTCACTGAGACCGAGCGTGAAGGCGCAGCCCTGCATCTGGCTCTCGATGGCGTACATGATCTTGGACGCCAGCGTCTTGGACTTGTCCCACGCGGCGAGGCGCGGGAGCAGGCTGGCCTCGCTGCCCTGGCACACCACTGCCGCGGCGCTCCCGGGCAGCTGCCACACCTCGGACGCGCTGCGCGCCCGGCGCGGGAGCACGCCCCCGGACGCGCTCAGCTCGGCGAGCGGCGCGGCCCGGTCGTCGTCGCCGCCCTCGCAGAGCGCGGCCACCAGCTCCACCTCCCGCGCCGCGAGGGACTCGAGCCGGCGCGCCAGCTCGCGGCGGCTGGCGTACCCGCGCGGGGCGGACAGCGCGAGCGACGCGAAGCGGAAGGTGATCTCGAGCGCCTGCAGCGCCGGCTTGACCAGGCCCTCGCTCGCCCACTCCGGGAAGCTCCCGGCCTTCCACAGGCTTGAAAGTTCCGGCAGGCGCAGGTACTGCTCGTACGCCTCGGCCGCGGACGCGTCCTGCACCCTCAGAACGGTTGACGAGGAGGAGGGTGGCGCGCACGGCTTGTCGTCCTGCCGCACCGGCGAGACCGGGGACAGCTTGGGCGTTGCCATTCCGGCTCCAGTTGAAGTTGAACTCTCAATCAGAGGTGTACGTTTGCTTTTCAAATTCCTTCTACGGGACTGAAGTTGATTGATGATCAGGTTCTTGTTTTGGGTTTGGATATACCTCGAGAACGAGGAGGTCCAGGCGTGTTTTATAGCAGCGTGCCAGCGTGCTCGGCTGGCTTCTGCTGGAGTTCGATGGCGGAGGCGAGTGGCCGTGGCCGAGTCGACGTGGAGGACAGGAGGAGCGTGGCCTGGCGTGTGGACCCGGGCAGCGGCGCGAGTTTGAAACGGCGGAGTCTGGGAAACCGCGGGGTGGGCGCGCATGCCAGCGTGGGCTGGAGTGGGGTACGCTGGAAGGCAATAAATTAGGGCGGAAAGGACCATGGAAAAAAAAAAAGGATTTTCGAGCTTATCCGCAGCTGATGATGCGCTTCTCTCTGCCGCCCGGGTAGCGAAGTTTTCTCGTGTTCGGCCCGCGCACGCCGCTGTATTTTACGGAAGAACGCGACAGTCTCCATCCGGCGTCCATGCTAGGACCGTAGGACGGCACGGCAGCACAAGGTTCTCCGAACACTCCAGCATTATCCTTTTTTTTTTCTAAGCTCTTTTTAATCCACGAACGGTATCGACATTCGAGTATAAACTTCCTTTACTCATCTTCAAATGTAGGCAATTTCTATATATATACTATGTTATTAGAAAGGCCGAATCAGTTTCTTCTGAATGACGTGATGCAGTGTACAGTGTATGCAACTTTGGTCGGCAATGCCGTGAGGCGTAAATTTGATGTGCGGATCGGGACTAGAATTAGCTGCACAGATGGAGTAAGTTTCATTCTTTTAGAGGTAACTTTCATAAAGAGGCAGGCACTGATTTGACTTTGTGTTTCGTCCTTGGTTCTTTAACCTATTTAGAAGCGTTTGACCTTTGACGTTGCTTATTAAGTAGTTTTCTTCTAAATACTCCTTCCATTCCATTAAAAAAATGGTGTTCATTTTGGTTTTGTTCTAACTAGAGAGTTAAACCTCTCTGAATTTTATCAAAATTATAAAAAGGAAGTTGTACTAACATTTTACAACGTCAAATTATTTTTATTAAGTCTACCATGAAATATGTCTTAATAGCGTGGTTGTTAAATAAGTTTAAGTTAAGACAAAACTAAAACACCTCTATTTTGAAGCTGGCCAATACCATTTTTTATAAGGAAGTTGCCAATCTTCTGAACAAATGTTTGAAATTGCTTGAGGAACATGAAAATAAAATGCTCAAAATTAGTACTACTAGCTACTAGCTGTTATTTAGAAGGGACAATCGATGGTTGTTATTACGGTAATGTAGATGGGAATGTGCTAACATTCTCGATTACTGCAATGCTGATACGGCATGTACCATGCAGGAGCAGGAGCAGCAGGACAGCCGAAGTGCAGAGGGATGTGCAAGTGCGGTACTCTTAAATGACTGTGGACCGTTCATTTATTTCGATTCAACGGTCACGATCATCTATTACCTCTTAGGAGGTAATACTATTTATTAAATTTTTATTTTACAAAATAGGGAAAATAAGTATAGTTTTAAATATAGAAATCTTTTTCTAGATTTGGTTGATGCATGCGCAATCTGTAAATGATATGGTAAATCTTTTTTATTGTATATTTTTGTACTAGCTTGATATATTCTCATAATTTTGTACGTGACATAATTAGTGTGTCAGCGTTTGTACGTGTGCATGTTAGCATGTGGGTGGTTAGGTGTACGTGGTGTACGTGTCCATGCATGTTAGCGTGTGTGTGGCTAGGTACGTGTACCTGGTGTGTCCGTGCATATCAGCGTGTGTGTGTGGTTAGGTGTACAAGTGGTCATCGTGTGGGCTGAGTTCGCGGCTAGTTAGTGTAGGTGCATGTAACGTTTTATTGTTTGTAACTTTTGGATCCAAGAAATTCTTTTGATGTATGTCATGAACACAGCAAGCCATAATTTAGTAACATGTACTCCTTCCGTTTTAAATTATAGTTTATTTGATTTTTTTGACTTTAAGTTTGACCACTCATTTTATTCAAAAAAATTTAAGCCAAACTAGTTAAATTTAGGTTATTCTCGAAGATCTTTTGTTAATAAAGCAAACCACAACAAAAAAATGATATTTTGAACAAATTTTTGAATAAGACGAGATGGTCAAACTTGAAAAAAAAAGTCAAACGAACTACAATTTGAGACAGACTAGTACAACTCAAGTCAAAGTTAATGTGACAAGCTTATTACACAAATTTTATGATTACAACGGACCTAAGTTAATTAACATGTCAAATTAAGAAAAAGGCCGATAAGTTTGGTCAACCTGTTGCCTGTTCGTTGTCTTCCCGTGACCCAAAGTTGCATCAATAGAAAAAAATTTCGACCCAAATAACCCTGCCGTGATTAGAGGAACAGGATCCTACGCGGCTCTCTTGATCAGGGGAATCGGCGGCATGCAGGATTTCCCCTCCCGTCATTAGCGGGATGCGGAGGGTATTTTTATTTTCTTAAGTTTATTAATTTTTATTTAGTAATTCATTAAATTATGAAAAATCAATGGACCAGATCAATTTTTACATGAGCATTCCTCCCCCCATCCCCCTCCAAAAAAAAAAACCATTCGTGCATTTGGCCACATTTCAGCTGCTGGGTCGAATTGCACTGTTCCAATCGGCCCTGCTCACGAGTTGACTTGGAATGTTCTCACTTGTCACCGAGTCAGTGGTCGCCAGGAAATCTCTTCTCGCCAACAGGGATTTGCTCGAAATCTTGGACCGGCGAAAGCTCCAATACTGGGCATCCACCCATCGCGCGCACCCCCGCGACGACGTCTGCGACTCTGCGCTGCCGAACTTTGACGGCGGCCGGCCGCGGCAGGTGAGTCTGCTCCCGACCTCGTTGTGGTCTGCGGAAGCAGCCTGGAAGGCTGTCGATGTTCAGGAGGAAAGCTGCAGTTACGCAGGCATTCGCGGTGCTTATCTCTCTCTCAGTCAATTCCGAACGTAATTTCGCTTGGTTCGTCAGATCGACAGATCTCCTCTTTGACCCAGTATATTCCCGGAGAATAGACTTGTGTGCTTAGCTGCTTGCTGCTTCAGACAAACGCTGGGAAAATCTCGGGTCGTTGCGATGACTGACTGTGAGGTGCATGAAATTGATTTGTTAATCTGATCTGCAACTGGCTTGCTAGTATATCCAGATTTTTTAATAGAAGAACAAGAGATGATAATACTATGCTCCTACAATGTCGGTCTCTTCGTGCATATCCATGAAGACTGAAGAGGTGGCACAGCAGGAAACAGTTAGGTGAAAATGACGTCGTTAAGGCGGCAGGCAAGGTGATGTAAGCGGATGCAGTGCAGGTCGGCAGATCACCTGTTTGATTAAATTAAGCTACCCCGGACGCCACGGGATATATATACGTTGCACCGACGAACCGACCGATCGAACAGTTGATCAGCTAGCACAGCAGCGGAGCGCTCAACGACGACGAGCTGGAATGATTGCTTTTATCGCTCGTACATATCCCTGTTTCAGATTAGCGAAAACAGCCAGAATTTCAGAAGGATGATGATTGCTTCTGACTCTCTCGGAATCGATTCATCCGAGAACACAAGGCATGCAAGCCACGGAATGTGATGTGACAGTGTATGTGATGTGACGGTGTATGTGATGTAACAGAAGGATAATACGCTACCACTAGTCGTGTGACGCTGTGGCCTGTGGACGCGTATGTGATGTGACACAGTTTGCTGGGAGCCCAGAATCGGATCCTTCTCTTTCGGTGTTCCCTATTACAGTATAATTATCAATCCATCATGCGAGCTTACCAGAGTCATATGCAATCAAACCTGGCGCTTAGTACGCCATCGTCAGGCTTCAGGCCCACTATAGACAGAGTCACAGAGATACACCGCACCGCGCGCTAGCTCCCGCCGAATTAGCAAGGTCAAGCACGTGCACATCAGCCTAACAATCGTCACCCTCGGTGGTGCTGCATCGATCCGGCAATCACGTCGCGAGCATTTCGGCACCGGCAGGGGCCATGGTTTGTGCACCAGTGGGCGGGCGCGCGCCGAAATGATGCGTGCGTGACGTCCCGGACACGCGCGTGCGGACGGGTCCACATCGGATGGATACGAAGCCAAGATTATGGCCTTCACGACGCCCCCATCGGCCATCTCATCTCATCATCCGAAGTTTCGGATAAGAGCGGCTAGTACGCTAGGCAAGCCGCTGACCATCCGAAAATCCGATCCACTCCCTGGTCCTCGCGCGCGACCACGCCCGATCGCGTGCCGAGACCGGTAAACCGTCGACCGTATCCGAACAGCCCTCGCCGGGACTTGTAATTTGTTTCTAGAAGAAACGAGGCCTCCACGCAAACGTCGTCGTCGCTGCAAAAGGAGAGAAGAAACGGATCGGACCGGTTCAATCTCCGACGAAGCTGAACTCTGTGCGCAGTCTCGAACGAAAAGGAGACATCAGACATCAGCATATGGTGCTCCGCCCGGCACAGTCGCGGAGACGGCGGCAACGCTGTGGCCGGACGGACGCAGCGGCTTTATGGGTTTATCCGCCGAGCCGGTGCATGTGCGATCGAGTTAGCGGCACGGCATCGGCAGCGCGTGGCCGGGCCGAGTGGTCGACGACGGCAGCTGGGTTTAGTTGGACGTCCGCTGCCCTGCCCCCTCCTCCGTTCTCGTTCCATTCCCCACCGGACGCGGCTTCACGTGCGCCGGGGACGCAGGGGTCGGCTGATCGCGAGACCGGATCGATCACCACCGGCACCGGGGAGGATGCCAAGGTGCCCACACGACCCAAGTGGACTACTGTGCGGAAAGCGGGAGGGTCCGACGGGCCGTCGGCCACATGGGCGCCACGCGGGCCGGCTCGGCAGTGGGGGCTGTACGCGGCCCAGGCTGTGAGCTGCCGTGACATGCTGGCAGCGACTCGTGTGAACACCTCCCTCCGTTCGAAACCATGCAATGTCTAATTTTGATCAAATTTATAAAAAATATTATTATTTATATTTTAAAATAAATTTATTAAAAACTAGACTTAAAGATTTTTTTGATTATATTAATTACTTAATATAGATATTTATATATTTTAATATATAATTATTGGTAATTTAAAAACATTGATATCTCGAAAAGTGAAAATTATACGTTTTTTGAGACGGAGGGAGTACTATGAACCATCCCAATGCTGACATGCACAGGTCCCCTGAGCTGTCTCTTAGCTACCGCTTCCTTTTGTTTTTCTTTTTCTTGAGGAAAATCTTAGATTTTTTTTTTTTTGAGGGGAATGAGGAAAATCTTAGATGCTGCTTCATGTTCTCGCGTATACTTCCCGTGAACTCCTCTGCTCCACTGCTTGGGCTGCAAGCCTTTCGGCCCATCCCCGTGCTCCTGCCCTGCCAGCCCTCTAGTGGTAGGGAGGCATCGTGAGCTAAATGTTGTGAGTTCAAGTCTTGAGAAACACCGTTTTTTTAATCTTCGAAACACATTTTTTTTGGTAATGTGTAAGACGCCAGAACCGTGAGATTGCAGGCTTGATTCTTACTCGCGCACAAATTTCCTAGATTTACACATCCATCTGATGGCTCCACGGTTGGCATGTCAGTCAGCATATCTCATTGGCACCAAAGCTAAATAGTGGGCCAAAAATTTTCACATAGTGTCACTACGACAACAAATCCTATTTACCACTATTGTGGATCATATGTCAAGTTATGACAGGTGTAAATTTTTTTGTCACGAAACATAGGCCCATTGTAGTAGTTCAAATTGGCCCATGACAAGTATATTGTGAAAAATTCTAAATATATGTCACCTAGAAACCGTTAGGGGTCGACACATTTATTGTAGTGGAACTAGGAATACCATGACACAACTTTTACGGAAAAAAACTTTGAATACCATGAAATGTTATGTATAGAATTCAATGTGAAGTACAACTTCTCCACCAATAACCATGCAGGATCAAGAATCACAACATGATCATGAGTAGAATTAAGAGTCCCATATAGAAGCATATACACTACTAGTCCATGACAAGTTCATGCTAACTTGAAAGTACATGTTTATATTAAAATGGTGGCATAGCAAGCCAATGTCAAAGTGTCAAACGATTAGAAGTTCATTACATAAAGATAGAATACTCGCCCCAAGACAACAACAAATGAGTCATTAGCTATCCAATCAACAAACTCACGACAAGAGGTTGACAAGGCTTCCTAAAAATATTCCTCCTATTCACATTCGCTGGACTATATATTAGTAGTCAATGATGATTGCAAATGGAGTGCCTTCTACCTCCCGGTCGCCGCTCAAGACCGTAATTGCATTTTCACTTGATACTTCATACCTATGGCATGGAAAACCTGAGTATGAGCCAAAAAAATGCGTTTTCACTAGGAACTTTGGTGGTCCAGGTTCGTTTTCAAGGCGGGAATCAATGCATAAATTGTTCCCCACGCTCTGCGCTCGCGGCTGCTGGAAGCGGTCCATGGCGAGGCCCGACGAGTGAGCGAGGCTTGGATGGCCGGGCACGCCGCTTTTATCGTGCAATTAGTTCTTAGTTAGTTCATCAGTATTTGCTCCATCATTCAAGCCGGTGATTCTTGTTTTGTGTGTTTGCTTGCGGTGATCTACGACATCTCGCCAACGATCACGACAAGCCATGTAAACAAACTCTAATTTCCCTTAAAGCAACACAAGCAAAATGCGCGTTTTCAAAAAAGAACTTCAATTGTGACACATGCTTGTTGCTTCAGTAGTTGGCACTTTTGAAGCCTTGGTGTTCTTCTTTCTCTTGCTCTTGGACTTGGGCAATGAAACAGAAGGGGCATACATATCGTAAATTAGTTTGTTACATGTTTTCTACAAAAGACTACAACCTCTGCATGTCTTTAAAGATTTCCATTTTCTTCTCTAATTCTTCATCTTCAATACCGATAGATTTCTTTGCCCTTGATCTTCCAACTGCCCCATCTAAAAAATGTTCTACTAGGATTCTTAGCATTATTTATGTGTTTAATCGAGTCTATTTGCTCACAATTGTAAATGAATTTTGATAAAACTTCACAAAACACTATGGCTAATGCTATGTACTTAAGGTACCTATATGTATTAGTCAATGACTAACTTTGCTATGAATTTTAGCTACAAGTTTCAATGAATATATTGTTGTTAAAAAATCATATGGTGAGTCACATATTTATGTGAGAGAGGAGCAATAGCTCACTTGGCTAGGTGATCAAATGTGGCACTACACCTAGCCATCCAGGTTCGAATCCCATCGGGAGCGAATATGGGTACCCATTTTATTCTTATTAAAAAGACACCTAGCTCCTCCTAGGTTGGTCAAATTTTTTTAGTCACATATTTATGTAAGAAGTTTATGTGTAAAGTTTGATATAAATCTGCGCATAGTTAGCTTTCTTTGCCATTTTTACAAAGAGGATGGAATTCATTTTCATCTTCTCCCTTGATCCCTCTCTATTTCTTTGTTTCATAAGTAAAAAATAATCTATCTTGTTGTTGGATAATCTCTAATAGCTTGGTAGACACTCTTAATTTTATTTTATTTTAATTTGCATGTTGAAAAAAAAACATTCCAATGACTTCTTATTTTGAAATTTTCGATCTCAGCGCTTGAAAAAACAAAGACATTAAAAAATCCATGTGTGTGGACAAACAATACTTCCTGTTGGTGTTGGCGCCATTTTTTCCTTGGCCCCATGTCTCCCTCAAGTGAGTCGCATGGAGGTTCGTCGAAATTAGATCTTCGAACAATGTTTTCACATATGCATGAGAACAATATGAAAACAAGAGATATGGAGATCTCGTTTTGGAGATTTTGCATGCAATTTATGGTGGCGGGATGGTTAGCTACGATTTGATTGTCCTCGCCGCAGGTCGAAGAGTAATAGAGGTAAGACATGCAATCAAAGTCCTGTTTCGAAGATAACGGCTATGAGCTAAGGTGTTGGGGGATGGCCGGCCACATGGCGAGTTGTTCATCAATGGCTTAGCATGTAGGAAGAAAGGCGCCGCACATGTTTCTTAGGAACAATAACAGATGCACATGAGGCGATAATAGTCAACAACGTGTATGTTTTTGGAGCGTATTTCGTTTTGTTGAAGATAGTAGTTTTTGGAAAGGTTTCAACTCGACTTAATTTTTTGAAATTGGGGTTTTATATTTTTTGAGTTTCTGATTTATGAAGCGGGGACGCGGTGCTGACGCATACACCCAGTGGCGGAGCCAGGAATTTGCGACTGGGTATGCCAAATATAGCGGAGGGCGCTACTTCTGCTGTAGCGGCGAGGGCACTGTCGGCCCGCTGCCGGTCGTCAGACCTTGGACGCCGGCCCCTTTGCGCTGGGAGCCTGGGATGAGGAGGAAAAGGGGCAGGGGAGGGAAAGGCGCCGCCGGGAGTGGTGGCGGCAGGCGGCTGTCCGCCGGCGACATCGCGACGGAGTGAGGGTCAGCCGTCGGGAGGCTGCGGTGGTGGCGTGCCACGTCCGCGCTGTATGCACGCGAGGGGAGACAGGAGACGGGGAGAGGAACGAGACCGAGAGGATTTTGGGACAGACGGAAACAACACAGAAACAATTTTAGGCCGTGGCGCCGTGCTGTGCTGCTTCGTGGGCTTCAAAATTGAGCCACGGCACCAGATCATATAAGATATGTATATGAATACGTATACTTATTAATTTTTTCCCAAATCTTAAGTATGCCATGGCATACAGGGGCATACCCCTGCCTCCGCCGCTGCATACACCGGTACGGTGGTAGCTGGCTATACATCACACATTCACACCGGCTAATATCACATGACATGCATGCACGCGCGCGCATACAATTTTTGAGCGCCACCGCCAGCTACACGTTCGTGCTCCCGCGTTCCCGCGCGAAGCCGAAAACCCTTTCGCGGTCTGCGCGCGATCGCGCTCGCGCCTCTCCCGCCCCCGCCCCGCCCCGACCCGCCCTTTTCTTCCCCACCCATCTCCCTCTCCCCGCCACTCACATCCACCATTCCTCGGTTCCTCCCCCCAAATTCTCTCCCATTACCCAGAGTAACCGCCAATTCCCCTCCCCGCGAGCCGCAATGCCGACTCTCCGCAGCGCGACGGCGGCGAACGCGTCCCCGGTGGGCACCCCATCCCCTGCGGCGGCGAGCACGCCGCGCAGCGTGAAGCGCCGGCTGACGCCAGGCCGCGCCGGCGAGTCGGCCGACGCGTCGCGGCACACCTCCCCTCACCGATCCCCGCACGCCTGCGCCGGAACCGTAAGATCCGCTGCTTACTGGACTCCGCTGCAGATCTGGACGGCTGTTGCTTGGTTTCGTCTGTTTCCCCCTTTGCAATGCACACCAACTGCTCGATCTCGTAGGTGTGCATGCCGAAGCTGCTCTCCGCGTCGCCGAAGTCCTCTAGGAAGCGCCTCTACGGCGACCTTGTCGCTGCCGAGAAGCCCAAGTGGAATCCCCGCGGTAAGCCCCTCAATTTCCATTTTTAGCCGGCCGATTTGTTTGCTTTGCTGACTTGTTTGGGGCCTGATGATGAGAGTTGGTCGTGCCACGCAGATGCCGCGCAGATGAGGGCTGTCAAGGAGGCGCTGCACGTGGCAACTGTGCCGTCGTCTGAATTGGTTTGCCGGGGGAACGAGCTCAGGCGCGTCCTTGAGTTCTGTAAGGCGTGCGTTGGGCAGGAGAAGGCTGGTAGCCTCTATGTATGTGGTTGCCCTGGCACAGGGAAGACATTGTCCATTAACAAGATCAAGGATAGCTTGGTGTGTTGGGCAGATGAGGTATGCTATAATAAATCCTCATGTTCCACTGCAGTTTCTGCTTTTGGAGTGTTTCTTTGTGGATTTGTTCTTAATTATGTGTGAATGCAGATGGGAATGGAGGCACCTGATTCCTTAGCAATCAATTGTACAAACCTAGCAAATACCTCTGACATTTTTGGCAAGGTAATAACTGTTACTCAGTTATATGGTCGATCTATTGATGATTATCCAACACGGCAAAAAAACATATATACCGATCGATTTTATAATGCAGATACTAGGAAAATTTCAGAACCGAAAGAAGGGAAGCAGCAAATTGTCGCCACTTCAGCAACTTCAAAGCATGTTTTCCAACAAGGATTCAGCTCCAAGAATGATGTAATGACTGCTTGTATCCATACTATGATTATTTGGATTTTCTTGCTGTTTTGATCATGTTGTCTGACTTGCGTGGTGCTGTTGTAGGCTGGTCATTGTGGATGAGATGGACTACTTAATAACAAGAGACCGTGCTGTGCTACATGATCTTTTCATGCTTACGACTTGTCCATTCTCTAGATGCATACTAATAGGTGAAGCTTTGAATAATACTTACATCTACACAGCTATTTATGTTAATGAACCAATCTACCATTTGTTGACTGACAGCACGTTTTTCAGGAATTGCAAATGCCATAGACTTAGCAGATCGGTTTCTTCCAAAACTTGAATCCTTAAACTGTAAGCACACTTTGTGTGTTAATCCTAAATTTGCTGATCAAATAACTTGACATGCCTTTGACTTTGCTATACTAATTGACAGGCAAGCCTCTTGTTGTGACTTTTCGAGCATATTCCAAGGATCAAATATCTGACATAGTTAAGCATAGGCTAAAGGTAACTATTGGTCTATTGCATTGTGTTGTCAATTCATGTTTCTATGCATTTATCTCCAGTTACTGCGTATTCATCTTCTTGTTCATAATTTCTTGCTATGACCCTTTGTACAGGATCTTGATTATGATGTTTTTGAACCACTAGCTCTGGAGTTTTGTGCTAGAGTAAGTGTACTCATCCTGCAAGGACTCAACAGTTTCATTTATAAAACCGTAATATTGTACTCGTTTCATCTGTGTTTGTTTACCTTGTAATGTTTTGTTGAATGTTCTTTTTATCAGAAAGTTGCAGCAGCCTCTGGTGACATGAGAAAAGCTCTAGGCGTTTGCAGGTACGGTACTCCTGTTTCTAGTGAAACAGTCATATTCTCTGCAATTAGCCTCCACTGCCAGATCTGATAAATGTACTAAACAACATTTTTCTGAAACCAAAGGATCTGTGAATAGTTCTGATGCGCATGCAAACGCAACTACAAATCTTTATATATATATATATATATATATATATATATATATATATATATATTGGATTGTATTGATGTTGGTTGTTCAAGAATCATGATCATTTGCATGCTTCAACAAAGTCAGCCATTACAATACAACATCCTTATTTTGTGAATTCCAGGAGTGCTGTGGAGGTTCTTGAAGCAAAACTACAAGATTCCCCTGATCAAGAATTAGGAATAGTAAGTTTTGCTTCTCACCTGACTTGTTTTAGCAAGTTTAAAAGGAGAAATGCTAATGGTTTCTAGGTGGAATACCACATATCAATCTAATCCGAGGTGTCAGTTTTTTTTCATAATTTGTAATCAGCCAACTGTTTGACCAATAGGATTAGATAAATCTGGTTGCGTTTTTGATTGACAGCAAATTGAATGACAGGCACCATTAAGCTTGAGTGTTGCTAATGATCTCTTTATCTTATGCTAAATAAAACTGTACACATTCTTCCCACGATGAATTTTTACTTTTTAACTGATCATATCCAGATTCTTTCAAATGATTTGTAATCGATTAATTTAGCGACTGAATCATCTTGAATTGGAGTCTAATATTTATATGTACAGGTGACATTTGACCATATGGACATAGCTTTGTCAAAAGCATTCAAATCACCAGTTGTAGATAGCATACTGTGTCTTCCCCAGCACCAACAGGTAAAATGTCATACACTTAGAATGTTGAACCTCCAGAGCTTTGTTACTCTTTATTTTCTGACCCCTTGTTCCATTAATTCTAGTATTCTGTCCACTACATTTCTTTCAGTCTCATTCTTATATATGAATTGTTGGCAGATGGTGCTGTGTGCGTTGGCAAATACTTTTCAGCATTACAAGAAAAAGGCAACTACTCTAGGCGAGGTAATGCTTATTCCATGCCATGTTGAAAGTAAGCGCTTGATCAGATAACCTCACTTTGTGTAATTCTGAACTGATCTGTACATGCCCTGTTTTCAGCTCAACAAATCATACATTGAGATTTGTAGATCAACCCAAGTTCCAGCGGTTGGAATGCTTGAATTTTCTAACATGTGTATGGTTTTAAGCGATCAGGTATGCAAATATGTTCTTTTATTTTTAAGTGCACTGGAAAAGAAGGGCAACCAAAGTGTTCAGTGTCTGATGGTGTTTGAATTGTAGGGGTTCATGAAGCTAGGCCAATCCAAGGAAGATAAGCTTAGGAGAGTAACGCTTCAGATTGACAGATCAGATATCACTTTTGCCTTTAAGGTGGGGACTATGGTTCTTAATCCTATATTATTGGGAATACAGACAATTGTTGTTTCCAGGTTTATTTACTAGTTCCATCCATGTTGCAGGGAAATCGTTTCTTTCAAAAATGCCTGGAGCAGCCAAGAAGCTAACTAGACTCACAGTAGATCAATACATGTAGTCAATTGTTGTTATACACTACAGTATTAGTTTATTGACATTATCAAGTACCAGCAGTTTCAACCCTGGATATGCTGCTCAGGTGACTCACTAATACAACAATCCCTTTATGATATCTCAGTTCTTATTTTGATCAAGTATGCAAGTGAGAATAAATCAGGCTGCATCGTCTGTGTGTGACCATGCATTCAGCTAGCTGCACTTTACTGCTTTCTCGAGATGGATTTCTTACAAGAAGTTTTTCTTTATTCAGGTGCTTTCATTCAACATGCTCAAACCTTGGTTACATCATGAAGCTCCTCTTTCTTGGAGTGCGGAGATAAGTGTACATGTGATGAGTTGTGATAGTTATGTGACTATTCTTCCAAAAGATAGCCCAGTTTAGTTATGGTTTCTCAATTTTTTGGTTCTTCCAGAAATGATTGATCATGTAGCTAACCATTTAGCATACCATGAAAAATGATCAGCACATATCTTGCTGATAGTTCAAATCAGTAATGTGAAAAATGCAACAATTTAATGTGTCTTTGTCAAATTGATTACATTCTTTGTTCTATACAGTCACATTGTTCAGAATGCTCTACTTTTTTTTGTTAATTCTACACACGCTTTGAAGAAGATTGGGCTAGTGCCTTGGCTGGGCTACAAATTGGGCCCATGACCATCACATCCGAAGCCCACTTTAGGGCGTCAGCACTGAATTCTGAGCGTCTCTGAAAAAAAAAAATCTGAATTCTGAGCCATGAAATGTCGGATTCCCCCTACGTTTAATTCGTTTTTTGTTTTGCAAAATAATAATTGTCACAAAACGGAATGCTTTTGTAAATATAATCGTTGCGAATCAAAATGGCGATATCTAATATTACAAAATCAGTTGGTGCTAAATTTTCCCTTTCCGTCAGTTAAATGGGTAGAAGTATGTACTAGCAAATATTCATGTGTAATGGGACGTATAATTTGTTTCATGATGCTTATGTCAATAATTAGAACCTAAGCTGTTTTTGTTGAATTAAGTTATGCTTGGACTAACCTTAATCAAATAAAATTCTAGAAAGATTAGCTAATTTAAATGTGTGACTATTGTGTGTAACTCCTGCTGAAAAGTGGAAGGAGAAGCACAAGCTGCAATGTGAAGCGGCTCAAACAAGTTTTCTCAGTATGATATGATACACGTTCTAAAAGAAGCACGGGGGAGACCATCCATCGTGAGACAAGAACAGTGTGTTAGGCGTGGGCGGGAGGGAATTGATGCTGCGTTGGTCCACGTCAGGACGCAGCATCGCAAGTTCCAACGAGGCCCACCGCCACCACCTCGCCGGGGGGCTGGAAATGGGATTGGCCGAGACTATCATCAGCATCACCATCGCCGTCATGATCACTCCTCACAGCTCAGATCCCTCTCCATCCCTTCATTCGATGCCGCCTAGTCGGGCTCAACGTGGTGTGGTACGACGCCTTCAATTGGAAATGACGGCCACTGTTATCCTGATCATATCCAGGTATCAGCTAGCTAGTACTACCACCTTCCACTGTGCCACCAGCAGACTTGAACCCCACTCCATGTCTCAAGAGTCAAGTTTCCTCAAAGAAATAGTGTCCATTACTGTACTACAGCAACAAAGCCCTAGCACACACCGAGGAAAGGAGGCGAAGGAATTGCGGCATGCAATCGAAAACTTCAACAAAGCGGATTCATGGCGGCGCTTTTCCAAAAGGACAAGGCCGTGCTTTTGAACCCCCCACTCTTCCAGGTTTTCCAAAACCTTAACGCTACTTGCTTTGCCAAAAGACGACGATGATAGATATATATCCTTCTCTCTCTTTTCCAACCGAAAGCCCCGGTGAAAACTCAATCGATCAAAAGCACACACACAAAAAAAAAAAAATCTGAATTTTGTTTTCGCCTCAACCCCACCATCCCAACAAGAAGATCGAGAGATCGGGCATGGCAAGCAACCGATCCAGACTGGGATGGCTCAGCGGCAGAATCCACGGCCATCATGGCCAAACTCGATCCTCCCCTTAATTATCAGCGCCATATGATTGCGGATCGCTTGGCTCACCCTCGCCTGCGTGCGTGCTGCTCGTACGCTCGCTTTCGCGCGCAATAGTGGTATGGATCCCAGGTTCCCCGTCGATGCAATGCAAACTGGGGTACTACTGTAGTCGGCACACACTGGCACCGCACGCGCCGTGGCGTCGCGGGCAGGGGGCCGCCGGGGCGACACGGGAGCCCATGCGGGATGCGGTGGCAAAGGCAGCGCCTCGGTTTCGGCGATCGGGACCAGGGCCGCGACGCCATCCATCTCACGGATCGGCACCAAATCCGAGCGCGACGCGATAGCATTTCCGGAATCGTGACGGGGAACCAGCCGGCCGACGATGGATGGGCTCGGGCAGATCGGGCGGCGCGACCATGTCGCTGCTGCATGGACTTGCGCGACGACGGCGAATGGGCGCCCGCACGTGACGCGTCCGCGCCACACGAATGTTTGTCCACACGCGCTTCGGCGCTTGGCCCCTGTCGAGAACCCTGTACCCTGAAAACAGACACATCCTAAATTCCAGCTCGTTCTTTAAGGAGGTTTCGGCGCTCATTTGATTTGATTTCCTTCACAGTTTGCAACTTGTCGTAGTAGCAGCATTTGTGAACGCATTGCACGCCATCACCCTGCAAATCCCGAGCTCCTTTCATCATCAGCAGTGCTTCTTGCGTCCTGGAGTCGTGGGCATCACACATGGACAGATAGACGGACGCACATCCGTTGCGCCCTGCACCTCCTGCCCCGTCTCCAGTTTCTCCACCGGCACAATTATTGGGTACATGGAAAAAGGACGCTGAAACCCTGGAGTCTGATGGAGCCCAAGCTCCAAACACCCAGAACCGCAAAAAATTCTTGCTTGGCGCTTGCTCTTGGTGGTAGTATAGTAGGTCTCTGTTGAGCTGCCAAACTGTTGGAGCCTCTGCAATTAGTGCTAACTCGTGCCCTGCGCACTTGGCAGGTCAAGTCAGTGAGTGTAGTCCACAGATGCGTCTGAGATAGCGTTCAAATCTGATTAGTGCCGGTGCTATATTACCTGAATAATGGTTAGCCAGAAGATTCCAGAGTGTGATTAACTATTAGTTGCTCTAACTAAACAAAGGAAAATTTCGTAGATTAGTTGGCGTTAGACGACAAAGCACCCGGATAGATTATACTGGTGGTGGTAGGGCAATCTAGCCCAATTCTTTGGGTTCAGAACATCCTTCCTTACCAAACTTTGACTGGAGCTGGCTGTTTAGATTTGTTTCATCGCTCGTCGTCTTCTTATGGACACATGACACGTCTACATAGACATTATTTCTTGACGAGAAGAAAAAGTCGGTAACATCCAATGTATCTTATTCGAGAAAAAACATCCAATGTATCTGGTGCCTGGTGGAGACATAGGAGTATTTCTCAAACGGGCATCATGAGTTCATGACCCCAGATGACTAGACAGACAGTGTGCTGTGTGCACTTTGAAGCTGGAGATTCGGACTCTATAACAGGGAAACTCGACACATCTTCAGCGCCAGAATCTTCCGCCGCGCCACTGAAACAGCATTGCGTTTCTCTCTTCTTGGTAGGCGATTAGACGGAGCACTGAAGCTGATTGATGTCTGAAGTGAAACAGATCAAACGGAACAAGCCATATGAGGTCACGCATGTGAATCATGTTACTGCACGCATGAATGAGCATGATCGGCACGGTGAGGTGTTGGAGCTATCACTCGAGCACTGCCCAATTATCCCCCAACACGGGAAATAGGCCACATTGTGAGTGAGATGGGACGGCCCAATCCAACTTGTCACCAGCTCACAGGTACGGACGAAAACAAGAGGCGCTCCACCACGCAAAAGAGCAGAAATGGGACCCTGCAAATAAGTCTCTTTTTTTTTTTTGCATCAAAGGCTCCAAACATTCCCCATTAGGGGCTGAAATGACATGAGCTGTTAAATACTACAGTTCTACTTCTACTGCTCTATCCAAAAACATATATATAATTCTTACTTTCTCCTTAATCAAGCTATCTAAAGCTTAACTTACTTGGTATTGCTTCCTACCGCCTCTCATTGCATCCATGTAATATTGCATTTGGCTAGTTTAATTGATTTAAGGGTAGTATGATAATTGAACCTATCTGCCCCAAACGTGTTGCGCTAAGGGGTCACGCGCCCCCTCCCCCCCACCCCACACCAAATCCCATGCCGATGCCACCTACTCCCTCCCCCTCTCCCTCGACCTCACGTGGATTTACGCTTGGCCTTCTCTTGGATGAGGGTGTTGATTAGTTGCAGAAGGTCGGTCCTCATGGCCTTAACACTCCGGGCGTCCACCTCCCTTCTCACTGCCTTGAGCCAATCCGCTCCCCATCGCCGATGATCCTGAACATCGAGGAGATGCCTACACTACCATCAGGGATGCGCCTGGGGACATCTGATGGAACCCCGCCGCCGCATCGATGGGTTGACCACCATGGCCGGAGGTGTGAGGGAAGATGCAACAGAGGGCTCGCCACCGGCCAAGAGTGCAAGACATAGCCGGAAGCCGAGGGAGAGGAGTTGCTCGGTGCTGCCACGCTCGTGGGTCCCATGGATTGTTGGGGGGGGGGGGGGCGGGGCCGGGGGAGGTGTCGGTAGAGGAGGTAGGGGATGGAGGGCGGAAGGTGGAGGGATGAGCCGGCGAGGAACGAACTTCGGCAACTCGCTATGAATGATGGCCAACGACGGGTGAAACCGTGAAAGACATGTTTTAATTGGAAATTACATATTCATCTAACTAATTATAGTATTTGAAACAGACACAGTAGCTATACTACTCAAAACATCAATTTTGTATTTATGGAGTTACCGTTTTACCCTTGATTAAAGAAACTACAAAAGCGGAATTACCACTCCTCTATTCGGAATCGTAGTCCCCTCCATTTTGGATGCGGTGGGAGGTGATTTGGCGCATATGGCCCACCGGCCATAGATACAACAATTGCCTCCTGTCGTCTCCCTCCCATTGCCTCCCATCGTCTTCTGCCTCTCTAGCCGTCGGATCGGTCACTGTGAGCCGTCGAAATTCTCCCCAAGCATTGTAAAAACTCTATAAATATTTAAAAATACAAAAGAGATCTATTATATTCACACATTCAATAAAAATCTCATTATATTTATTTTATATCACATAAAATGTGGTGTTTTCTATAAAATTGATTAAATTTAAGATATTTCGACTCTAAACTTATTATAACTGCATTTCTATTTTTGATGGACAACGTAGGATATGAAAATGATTCCTCTAACTTTAAGTCAGGTACAGTTAAGTCATTGTCAGGTGGGTCTAGGTGCAAACTTATCGGTCCCTCAGCCGCACTGCCTCAAATCAAACTAGGGCCTTGTTTAGATACCAAAGTTGGTCCACCAACTTTGCATAGTAAATTCTGTTAAACACTATGTAATTTTATTTTTATTTGGTAATAATTGTCCAAACATTGATTAATTAGGCTTAAAATATTCGTCTCACAAAGTATAAGAAAACCGTGTAATTAGTTTTTTATTTCATCTATATTTAGTATTCCATACATGTGCCGGCATTTTAATGTGACGAGGAATTTTCTTTTTACATAGTAAAATTTGAGGGTGAAATCTGGAATCTAAACAAGGCCTAGAGAAGACTTACTTCCTTTTGTCTTACAAAGAAATATTTTATAGTATTTATTTACAAATTGTTCTATAAAAGAAAGATGTTATAACATTGGATGTTTACCGTGTTGTGTTCAACTAGTATTTCAACTGAAATTTAATTGTGTGCTATAAATCTAAAAAAAGAAATGCCGAAATATCTTAAATTTAATCAGTTTTATAGAAAACACCACATTTTAAATTTAATCAATTGAACGCACGCATGACGCATCCCACATTCTGTTGTTGTCACAACGAAATCCAAGTCCCAAAGCCAATTTAGAAAACACGCCATCCAGTCAGTGTCACTTCACGGGCGTTAGCGTTTGCTTCCCGGGTTGTTTTCCATGGCAAGATTCTCACATCGCCTCAGTCAAATCCTGTTACCGCTTGCCTGTGCAGATGCCATCACCATGGCGTGCGCTCAGCCCTTTTTGACATCCGCGCACGCCGATCACAAGTGATGCAACCGCTGTCGTCTCAGTTTAGGCCACTAACCATATGCCTTTGTTTGTTTGCTTCAAACTTTTAAGTGGGCATAAATTTTCCTCACCATCAGCAGCTATCTAATCTAATAAGCCCTCCTCTCCAGCATCAGATACCTTGGAGGATTCGGGACGTTATATCATAAGCACTATTGTTAGCGCGGCGTACGTGGCTCAAGGCTAACAGACGTCCACAAGCTTTTTGCACAGGTTTTTATTTCGTACACGAACAGTATACTAGCTTTTCTTAGGGGACCGCCATGTTCTTCCACATCAAGCGAGTCATCGTAATCGGAGAAATTCCCTATTCCGAATATATGGAGATTTTTCACGATAATGACATACAAATATTCGGCACATTGTTATGTTATATAGTCGAAACAAATTCTTCTTAGAAATTAGTATAACTCTATTGTTAGTCAATATTTTTTTAAAAAAACTTTAACTAAATTTACAGAAAAAAATAACAGTACTCATAACACAGAATAGATACAATTCATTTCATAACAAATCTTATGATATTTATTTGGTATATAAATACTGATATTTTCATATTAACTCGTACTGTAACTCTCGAGTTGCAATATTTCGTAATAATGAGGCTTTCCCATCGATGCACCACTTGGTGGCAGCATTTCATCATGCAGCCACGGTAATCTCCCGCGGGGGTCGTTCCTCGACGGAAAAAGCAAGAGCCGAGCCGACACACACCGGCTGCGTGCCCCAGGCGCTGATGATGGCCGCCGGATTCTCGCCGGCGCAAGGAGCAAACACCGAATCACGCACTAAGCTGGCCGTGGCCTATCCTCCCCGTTTTGCTGCGCCAGTGCGCCCTGGCGTTGGTGCAGCCACCGGACTGATGCAACCTGGCTGGCCCGTCAACACCCCAACCCCCCAGCACTGTGGAGCCGCGAGAAGGATCTTCCGTGTTTGTATACTACAGCCACAACCACGCACACGTACCGATCCATGGCCGCGTCGCTTTGCTACTGCCGCTTTGGCCTTTGGCGACGCAGCGAACCCTACCACGCCGCACTACGGCACAGAGAACCAGACGGATGGATGGATAGTGGTGGCAAGCTGTGGGCAGCGCGGCCAGGCCAGTGGAGGTGACATGTTCTTGTCCGGTGAAGCTAGTGCAGGCAATGATCCGTGGTCTAAACCATGGAAGCATTGAGATCCCCCAGGGGCAGACAAGGGGGGGACAGACAGACGACGCTAGTGGAGCGTGGCGGTGGCGTATTGTGCGTTGTCCCTGTGGCTCGCCGTCCGTCGGCATTGGCATTGGCATTGCCGCCGGGAGCTCCCAAGTGGTCAGTGGAGTAGCGTCTCAGTCAGTCGTAGCTAGCTGCACCACCCTGCTGTGCTTGTGCTATGCGGATCATGAGGCCTCGCCTCCTTGTTTGAAGAATCGAGCACGGGCACGGGCACGGGCGGACATGCATGGCCATATATCGCCGTTGTTAACTGCGGTGGTGTCTTGTCAGTGCGCGCCACCCACCGGTGCACCGTGCCTACTGTTTGCTCCCGTGAAGTCTGCGCTGGATTTGGCCCAGGTGTGGCGGAAATCTAGGCGGCTCTCCTCTCCACAAGTCTCTCTTTCTTTGTGAGCGCATAGCGGAAAAGGGTCCGAGAAAAAAACAGAGCAAATCTCTTGCAGGATTCATAGGAGATTGGAGACAGGATCCCGGGAGCAAAGTGATCTTTGGTTGAGTATGTGGACAGTGGGCACCTGATGATCATGCAATAAAATGGTTAGCCACCGCGCCGTTGATAGATGGCTTAGTAGTACACCGCAATAATGCTTCGATTCATTCGTCGCGATCGGTCCATCTTTCACGTTTGTCAGATAGCATATGGTTTTTCCCCGGGTCATTGTTTGCCTGTCAGATCGTGTTTGCGCACGCACAAACACGTCGCGGTTTCGAAAGGAACCCCAAATGGTTTGGTCTGATGTTGGTTGGGATGAGCTTCAAGT
The DNA here is from genome assembly GCA_023333625.1 of Bothriochloa decipiens. Taxonomy (NCBI): domain Eukaryota; kingdom Viridiplantae; phylum Streptophyta; class Magnoliopsida; order Poales; family Poaceae; genus Bothriochloa; species Bothriochloa decipiens. Next base: position 52,324,483 of record CM041634.1, read on the forward strand.
CCAATCGGGTCGTCTCTCCTGAGGTTTGGTGTACCGTCCGTCCCCGTGGGAAGGAAAAAGGTCGAAAACCGCGGAGAAATATTTCCAAGCAAGTCCACGTCTGGAGAACACACATTCTCCTCTGATTCGTGGGAGGTTGTTGGTAGGTCCTAGCTGTAGCAGCCTGGTCTGGCTGCCTAGAAAAGGCAAAGCTAGCTCTGAGATACTACTGCCCTACCCAAACTCAGCAACCTGTGGGCCTTTTGTTTAGCTACGGTCTAGTCTACAGAAGTGGCGAGAGCAACTGGCTAGCGGGGTTCATTTCAGACCTCGATGGCCAAACATGCAGGCACCCATATAGCCCGTGCAGCAAACAAAGGCTACGGCATATTCTACTCCTAGTATAGTAGTACTCCAGCAAAGCTCGGGTTGGGATCATTGACTTTTGGAGCATGTATTTTTTATCTACGAATATGGACCTAACTATACTCCTACGTTTACTACGGAGTCTTCTCCAGCATTCACTGTCTTTTTTTGTAGTACAAGAGTTATCAACCGCGAACGCAACAAAGTTTAATCCAACGGTTAAGAAACCTTACTCGAAAAGGATGTACACTTACGTCTCGTGTCAGCGCGCGACATCCTGTACCGGAGCAATAACCCGACACTCCGGCCGACTGTCAGGCAACGGCGTAACATGGTGACGTGCGCAGTGTCACGTTCGGGTCGGTTTCTGTAGTGCCCCCCGTCCGTGAAGGCGAAGACTTCCCCGGGCACCGGCTGCGCGACGAGCCGACGACGACGCCCCGTCCAAGGTCGCCGCCACGCCGCGGCACGTGCCGTCGCTTCGACCGCGGGGTTCTGAGAAGATAGCCGGACACTAGCTGGGCCATCGGTCGACACGCCATACGATACGCCCCGGGCGGCGGTCGGCCGACGCGGAGGCGGAGCGAGCCGTCTTCAATTCCCTAGCTAACCGTATCCACCTCGCGTGGTGAATCGTGAGGACCAAGGCAGGGGGTGGCGCCGCCGGCCGGACGGGCGCCGCCGGCCGGACGCCGGACAGGGAGGTGGTTTGCCCCGTCCCACGTCGATCGGAAACCGATGCAGCTCGAGTCGCCGGTTTACCACGAGAAATCCAGATTGGCTTGCGTGCGTGACTGTAATGGCCTCGTTGTCTCGATTGCTCTTTGCTCGTCCTTCCGTAGTAAGAAGCTAGAGCCGTGAATGAAACTCAGACAAACAAGTCTAGTACGAGTCTAAAATTATCCCTGATTAAAATGCGAGTTAAGGCGCGGAAAAGAATGTAATGTAGAATTATTTGATTTGATTCCCTGGAACATCTCGGTCGCTCCATTCATTATGATTGATGCAAATATATATAGTGGTCAACTGATGTTCTAACGGCTAGTAAGCACGCAAGCTCGTGGGTAGGTCAACTCCTTGCTCAGTTGCTACATGCTCTGTACGATGTCGAGGAGCTAGCTCTCCATCGCACCTGAATAGTGAAATTGTGGTCAAGGAGGATTATTAGTCCCGCAACGCGGGATAATGGTCGATCTACATCTACCCAAGTACTGATGGATCTTCTCTCCTGGATTATAAATTTCGAAAAAAAAAAACATAGCCGCTGTCACGCAATATGAAAAAACTAGTACTACGTCAGTGGCAGTGCTGATCGTTCCATTAATTCTTCTGAAGAAGTTATTACTGTATTTAAATCAGAGGTATTACTGTATTTAAATCAGAGGGCTCACGTCCGGTGGTAATTCTCAAGTTGACTCTTGATTAAAATTTAATTCAAGTTGTTAGTGTTGCTGCTACTACAACGTTCATAAGCTGCAACGGTAACGGCTGATCTTTGTTTCTCTTGAGTTCTAGCTAGTCCTTTTTATTTTTATTTTTGACTAAGGTTCCTGAAAAGAACTCTAGAAATCCATGACCGGTGTTAAGAGAAAAAAAAAATCAGAGCATCCCCTCGAAAAAAATCAGAGCAAGGATTAATAGTACTTATACCTAGGTCAAATGGAACGGAGAACATGGCCACGTGCATCCTGGAATAGAAACAAATGAAACTTTTTTTTAAAAAAAAATTGTGTCAACTGTCTTAGCCGGTCGTTACTTCAACTACACTGCCTCAAATATTTCATCCTCTGCATCATGCGCAAACAAATTGAGTATAGGAAACCGGAAACTTAGCTCAATACTTTCTCCCCTCCTGTCCGTAGAAATCTCTTCCCTACAAATCCCTCCCTCCGTAGTCCCTCAAGTAGAAATAAGTACGAATTTAGAAACCGTGCCACGAATCGTGCGTTATTTGGAAACCAGGGAATTGTCATTAGCAGTTACTAATAACATGATTAATAAAAAATTGATCACTAATAATAGATTAATTCTAATTAATCTCAACACCCCCCTCGATCAATTGATCCCTCGTAGACACAGTTGTTGTTTGTTCATCAGTCATTGTCTTGATACAAGAGTTAATTGCTAGCTAGTTAAAATTAGTTTTGGTACTTCCAAACAAGATATTTGATAAGTGGACTAATTTTTTTAGCTATGTCTTCGACTAGTTAGGCAACTAGGTAGCTAACTTGAGTTAATAAGTCACCCATACCAGAAGTCAATAATACATAGTCCTATTGAAGGAGTTGGCTTTAAAGCAGACTACGGAGACGTATCTCTTGCTGTCTACTTATGTTATGTACGTACTACGTGGACGAGATCCACCAAAATCGTGAAGCAACTGCACGTGTGCGCGTACATTATGTTATCTGATCTGAAGGTCCGATTAAAATTTTGTCTCCCACCACCTAGTGCCGTGCAGTGCAACGCCCCTGAATCCAGGGAAACCGACCGCCCCAAATACTCTTGTTTATGCATGTGCCACATAATCTCTTCTCATCATGTAAACCCCCTTTGTTGCATTAAACGAATTCCTCACCTAACATCCTAACAAACTATTAGACAGTTTTCAAAGTGAAAAGCAGGCCGTTCGCATTGCTTCTTGTTCAATGCCTCGGGCAAGTGGCCTTTGTTTATTCTTCTTTTTCTTCAAGATATAGCTGCGGGGCACTGTGCAATCCAGACCCCATCGTACACGAGTTATTTCAATCACGGAAACTCACGGATCACAGTTTTTCTTTTTCAAACGGTCCCACTACCACTAGGAACCATGCATGGATAGTACTATTGTAATTAACGAACAAGTTAGTAATTAGTGAAACATACGGTTGAGTCAAATACTCGAACTGCTAGACCCTTTTACAAATAGGACCCTAAAGAAAAGAAAAATTACAAAAAGTTCAAAACTCATGTTCGTCTTCCTCGAAGCCTTCAGAGATTCGTTCGTCACCGCCGCCAAAGCCGCTTTCCAATCGTCGTCGGGCATCTGAGCCAAACTTCACAAGGTGGAGGCCGCAGAGGAGGACTTACTTCTAGGCGAATCAGCCGACACTGCCTCCCAGGCGCATCGGCCAACTCCCGTACCCACGACGCATTCTTCGATTCCATCGCCGGCAACCCGAGTAAAGCTCAGATTTTCACCAAAGAACATCTTTCTCGAGATTAACAGGGTCAACAACATCATCACCTGAAGAAGACAACGATGCGCCGGCCCTCGACTCCTGGACAGGTCTCCCCAGCCTCTCCGTTGACGTCGGAGTAGATCGCCATTGGAGGACGAAAGAGGCTGGAAGAAATTATTCCGTTGCGCCACCGCCGCTTCCGCATTGCCGGCGTCGCCAGGAAAAACAAGCCGCAAAGGAGCCACACTCCTCCGGCAAAACCTAACTCCGCCGCCGAACTTCGACGGCGAGCAAACCCTAGACCTAGGTGGACTCGACTCACACTCTACAAAGATCGACTAAAACGATGGACCCCCGTTTCTCCTCTCCACCGGCAGGAGGCCGGAGACGAGTGGAACGGGGGTCAGGCGGTGGCGGCGGAGGAGGCGAAGAAGCCCTGGCGGCTGCGGGTTGGAAGGCTCACGGTCATGTAACGCTGAAGTTTGGTAGCTTCAAGTTTGCCTGCTTCTAGTTACGTTGGACCCTGGGAAGAGCTAGTCACCGGCTCACCGCCAGCACCGTACCCACGTCTTCCAAGTCGGAGCAGGCATGGGGAGTCACGTACGGTACGAAGCAATCTTCCGAATGCGTGGTTCGAAATCGGATTCGGCGCACCACATTTTATCGGATCTCGGGCTGGGGTTCCCGGGGTCGCAAGGAAATCGGTGCCCCCGCCGCTCTCGTCGGCGTCGTCGCCGTCCGCCCAAGCATCCATCCATGCTGATCGGCGCGGCGCTTCCTTCCGCATGGGCATGGCACATGGAAGCCTCCCCTCGGCCGACGGAGCCAATGGCCGAGACGCGCTTGCACGCAGTGATTAATTAATGGAGCACGCACAGTGTCATGTACCGTGTGTGCAGGGAGCGGCCGGCCGGAAAGTCTTCTGCTAGGGACCGGCGCCGAATCTGCGAGGCTACCGCTGCAGCGTTGCATGTCCATGACTAGACAGTAACTTGTCTCTCGCTCAATAATTTCCGTTTCCTGCAGATCGATCGGCTTGCGGCCACGATTTCATACTCCGGTAAACAGTGCTAGTATTCATTAGTAAAGTACTGGTATAATCTGGTTAACCATCAGCTGGAAACGAACCCATGTATTTCTTGGATGTTTTCCTCGTTTATTATTTTCAAAAGAGGTTTCTTGCGGTTGTGATTCTCCTTTTTGGGTGGCGGCAACTGTTGCGCGACGGATCCGCATCCGCCTGCCTGCCGGAGCCAGCCGGAAGCCGGGCTGCCAAACAGAAAAGGACAGCGCAGGCCACCCGTGTGCACATGACATGATGATTGAGCGGAGCTGTGGCTTAGCATATCACAGTGTTGCTTAATCATGCAGCTTAAGGCGCCAAAAGTCCACCGCGTAATCATTCCACGCCGGATTAGGCTGCCGGCGGAAGCTGCTGCTGCTGGTGGTGGTGCATGACTGCATGGTGGCTCTTGGCGCCGATCGATCCGGGGAGGCGCGCGCTACGCCAGTGTCTAGTTTACTAGCCGCGCGCAGATCCAGTCCGCTAGCCCAAAGCGATTACTTTTTCTCCGTGTAGTTGGATCGATTTTTAGCTCGCTAGTGTACTTCATATCCCGTCTCTCCACTACGCCACCGGCCAGGTTATATATGGCCTATGCTAGCAAGAATTTGACGCTCGATAGGCAGGTAGGTAGGTTTATTGATATAATTTTCTTATCTCTCCACTTATATAAACAATCATGTTTACTAAAGCGGGTTTAGTTGCTAAATTGCATGCGCATGTGCTTTAGATAGGTAAACACTTGTATTTGACCCAGTTTTTAAGGACTAATTAACTGATGGTTGATTGTAATTTCGTACGTACCCCCGCGTTTAAGGTACAAAATGGGTCGCGGTTCAACTCATTAATCATGCCTACTAGGTGGGAGTCCATTGACAAAAGTACCACAGCATCTTCAAGGCATATGCTGGTACAGTGCTAGATCCTAAGCAGGATCGCAGGAACGTTTGACCAGAGTTCAAAAAGATTTCAGGGTCATTGTCAAAAAAAAAAAGATTTCAGGGTTTTGCACGATCTTTCTTAATATAAAATTTAAACAACGAATGTATACATAAATACAGGAGGGATACAGCTGGTTTGCGCCTACGCACGGGGCCCCTAAAAGAAGACGCTCCCAAGCGACAAATCCCCGTATGGGCGGGGGCAGATGCGTGCATGCCGTCGCGGCGCATGGCTTCACTTATCCGGGGCCGTCGGCAGTCCGCTCGCCGGCCACGGCCGGTCTCCCATGCCGGGACGGAGCAACCCCTCAAAAAGCAGCAACGCCCCCGTCCTAAAATTCCATTTGTTTCCGTGAGGTGTTTTTTGGACGTGGTTTTGTCCTGATTCCTACCAATCGTGCTCCAGATTAGGCTTCAAGTCTTGTGCTTATCTATCCCTCATGCATGGCCCTCCTAATCAAGCCAGTGTTGCTAATCAACGCCCCCCCCTCCTCCCTCCCTTTCCGGGAATATATATGTATATCTTGCAAGGAGAATTTTGAGGCCCATCTCGTCAACTAGATAGGTGGTAGCTGCATGTATCCCATAGCCAATACACTGTGATGCACGTCATTTTCCTAAGGTGGTAGCTGCATGGATCCATGGCCAATTACACTTTGATGCACGTCGTTGTCCATAGGGTGGTGACGGGTGAGGAGCACAACCTACGATAGATCTAGCTAGGAACCAGTTCCATGGAAAGGCTGGCCGAAGTAGCATGGAACTAGGAAGGATCTGATCAGCCCTGCGAACCATATCTCGAATCCACAAAGCAGCAGAGAAAATCCCAGCTTGGTTCTCTTCAATTCTCGTTCGATTGATCAGAGCCCTCTGTCCAGTGTCTTTCAGGAGATTATTATATTTCGAGTCTATGTTTAAATTTCATTTCATAGTCATATCTAGGCGTGGAAAACTGCGGGTGTGTGGACTCAATAATAGCACTACATGATAATTGATATGAAGCCACATGCGAATTCTCCAGAGAAGGGAATGTTGGGAATATTGCTCCACTTTTATCAGCTTGCGTATCATTGGGAAAAATCTTTGATTTGATACAAAAGGTTGATAGAGTGGGAAAGGTCAATTTAGGGTCTACAGTCTCCACCTATATGTATATAGGCCAGGTACTTGTAATGTTTCTTTAACGCAAAAAAGAAGAATGGCTTTAATTTGGATAATAATGCATATTGAAAACCGGTGGACGATGAGGCTTGCATGATAGAGGAATTTTCGTGTGCCAATACATACGTATTTTTAATGCTGGCATGGCAACAAAAGGAAGCATTAGAAAAGAAAAGGCACATGATTTGACATAAGCAACGATTTCATCTATCTGATGTCCTCATCCTTTAAGTAACTCTGTAAAGAAACGATGAAATTCATGTTATTTTCCTCTTCTAGTCGTACTAGGATCATGCCCGTGCGTTGCTATAGGAACAAAATAATACCACGATAACTTAAGTTTGAATGTGTGTTGTACTACTATTAAAAAGACTATTTCAAGTGTGATGTACGCAATATTCTGTTATGCAGCATATATTCTGAAAATTAATGGTCACAATGGTGTGTATTAGAGAATCTTAGTGACCTCAAAAGTAGGTGAATCTGACAAGACAATAACAACAACATAGCCTTTTGTTCCTAAAAAGTTGGGTAGGTGAATCTGACGAGACAAAAAAAAAAGGTGATCTGGAAAAAAAAAGGACAAATGACCACGACACAATCAAAAGGGTCAATAGTTCCACTACTCGAGGAAGCATGGCTTGTTAAGATCATGAAAAGCTTCAGTCCGTTGGTACTGCATATCTGACAGGCAAAATTGGTGATACAGGAACCATTTTGTTACCAAGATAAATCATGTATAGTTGAAGAGAGTTCAGTCACAGAGAACACGCGGTCATTTACTATCTGAAATATTATAAGGAATTCACAAATCGTCAGGTATCCAGTATATACCATATCAAAAGGAAATAACAAAAGGGGCCAATATCATGAAGACTTGCTTCTGCTCCACTATTCTTTTGGAAAGCACCTAACTCCTTACCATCCATGGTTTCAGAATTCAGAGTCCTGTTTTTCGTCTTTTGACAGAGTTGCCCCCAAACTCCATCTATGGTCTTCTGAACAGCAAGAGGAGATACTTTTGTGCTTAACTATCCTTTTGAAAGCACCCAGCAACATAAAACAGAGAACATTGTCTCAAACTCTGCTTTTCTTTCCCTTTTGAAAGCTATTGCCCACAAACACCATATCAACTCCATACTCAACTCAAGAGCAAAATATGCTTGAAGAGATTAGCAAAAGTAATATAATGAACCACTAATGAAGAGAAATTTGCAATACATGAGAAAGTTGTTATAGGTAATATCTATGATGCAAGGCCAGCAGGACAATCTTTCAGGGTATTCACCCAGAACAATATTCTTCAAGTACTCAGTTGCGAACTTGTTGCTCCCTCTGCTTCCAGACATCTTTCCGATACAAATATAGGGAACTTCTTTTGGTGATAGGCTTCACGGCGTCTCTTATTAAGAGCATCCTTTTGTTGTTGCCATTCAGTGTTAGTCTTGTCTCCCAATGGTGCACGATAATTATCCAATGTAGCAATCTATAATAAAAACGTGGGTCTGGCGACCGCGTGGCGATGGAGTCACGACGGAGTCGCGGCGGCGGTGGAGGCCCGGCGGCCTGGAGGCGACCACCGTGGAAGCCCGTCGCGTCGTGGCGGCGTGGACTGCGGTGGAGGACCGGCGGCGTCGCGTGGCGGCGGAGTCGCGGTTGCTATGGAGGTCCGGCGCCCTGGAGTCGACCGCGCGAGGGATGGGGAGAAGAAGAGGACGGGTCGCGGCATCGGAACAGGGGTTGCCACCGCTGCTGCCGATTGGGGACAAAGGTTGGGCAGGCCGGGCGCTGATTCGGGATGATGGAGCGCCATGGATCGATGACGTGGATTGCAGGCGATTGGCTGGGAGACGGGAAGACGTGGGAGCGATTGCGGTAGGGAGCGAGCGGCAGCCTGCAAGTCGGGCGGGGCGAGCGAGCGAGCGGCGGCCTGGATTCCCTGTCGACGATTCCTTTTGATTCTTGTTACGGGTAGAGAAGTGTGAAGTTTAGTCCTAAATCGCAAATTGTTGGTAAGAGCACATCCTATATAGAAGAATCCCTATTTGACATTAGATAGAATATAATAATGGCCTTTTTGCATGGCCCTAAAAATTAAAACGTTCTTATTTAACATCTGATCTTAATGCCATGTTTTAGCACCGTCCATCTTTTTTTTCTTATTAAGACTTGTCAAATTTGTTCGATTCTGAAGAAAATACCCCCTAAGCCACCTGTCTTATTCCGGACCGCATCCGAGAGATCCATAATATCTAGGGGGTCATATGTTTTTATCAAGGTTTTAAATATCGGCCTAAGAGATATTTAAAACCCATCAATTTTATTGTGAAAATTGTCATCAACATGGTAGATCTTGTCGTGCCAATGCTTGTGTCGCAATAACGGGTTTGTCATGTGCCATGCGCATTGACCCGATCAAATGATTAAAATGAAAGTAAGAAAACAAGTGAGACTAAAATTAAAGATGAACAGTTAATCTCTATATCACTCGGAGTGAAGGACGTCGTCCTCTCACTCAATTTTTTGTCCTCCTATTGTCTTCTTCCTCTCCTCTCCTCCTCCTCCAACTTCGGCGAGCTCATCTCTTTCTTATCCAACTCCGGTGGGATATAGATTGTCAAACCAACCGAAGAGAGGAAGGAAAGCCAGGCGATGGTAATGCATGCAGGCAGCTTAGGGTGCCCTGGTGGCGGGGGACGGCGTCCGAGCCAAGCTAAGGCGGGGGAGTCTTGTCGGAGATGAGAGAAGGGGCAGTGGGTGGCTGCTGCGGGGTCTAGGGGTCGCCGGCGGTGGTAACGGTGGGGGCAGAAGGTGGAAG
>CM041634.1:52333981-52345428 GCA_023333625.1 Bothriochloa decipiens
GTCTAGGGGTCGCCGGCGGTGGTAACGGTGGGGGCAGAAGGTGGAAGATGAATAGTATGACTGGTGCGAGAGCCAGAAATCGAGTGACGCTTCGTGCCTGGTCACTTGGCGAGGAGTAGACAGACCCAAGATGAATTATATAATTTAGATTATGTGGCTGGGTGTCCAGCGGGGCCCTTCCTTCATGTCAGTTAAATTCTCTAGCCGGTCTTTTTTTTTTTTAACAACCAGCCGGTCCTTCAGTTCAACTCCGGTGAACCGGTCAGGTCTTTTTAAGAGTTTGACCCCGGAGACGAAATTCTCCGAAGTACATACTCAAATGGCGTGGAGCCCAGCCAGCCGCTTAAGCACGAAAGTAAATTGCCGAGCGATCATACCCGCCCTAGCTACTTTCTTTTTTCTTTGAGAAAAGAAAGGATTAGCCGGCCTAAACGGACCAAGGCATTTGTTTATTCATCCATCCACCCCGCAAAGAAGGAATATAAACTGAGGCCGCACTCGATGATCCCTTGAACCACCCTCTTCATGATTAGCGTGCTAATGAAAACCCGCCCATCCCATCTCCGCCAAAAGCTTTTCTCCTCCTCACGGCCGGCGGCCGTCTCCCTGACTGGCCGTGCGCACGGCGGCCATTAAACAAGGACGGAGGGAGCTTTCGCTCCACCGATCGATCAAATCATGATTAGTGCAGTGCAAACTGCAATGCTCGCGCCGGTATCCGTCTAATCTTGCCGGCCCGCCCGTATCCCGTATGGCCGTTTGTATCTGAACCATTTTTCTGGAATTCGAATGAATCGAACGCCCTCAGCGGGCCCGCTCGATCGATCGGCGCCACCAACCTCGCACGCTTCGCTCTGCTGCTGCAGCTCGGCGCCTCGGCTATCTGCAGCTGCAGGCCACGCTTGCATCATAACGGGCAGCGCTGAGGTACGAAGGAAAAGAAGCGGGTGGAAAATTAGTGCGGCAGGACACGCTTTCTGCTACGGAATGGGCAGAGCAAGAGGGCAGCAGCTGGTTGATTGCAGCGAGCACAGATTGCACTTTTTTACGTGGCTTCTTTAGTTCGTCCAGAATTCAGAATTTAACGCTATAAAAAAATTCTCATCACGTTAAAATACCGACGCATATAAGAAATATTAAATATAGATAAATTTAAAAATTAATTAAATAGTTTAATTTAGCTGTATTTTATGACACGAATTAAAATACCAATACATGTATAAAATATTAAATATAGATAAATTTAAAAATTAATTAAATAGTTTAATTTAGCTGTACTTTACGACGCGAATTTTTTGAACGTAGTTTGTCAATATATGGCCAATAATTCGTAAATAAAACGAAATGCCCGCGCCTCCGGAGACAGAGATGGAGATGGGGGCAAAGCGCCGCCGTGCTCGCCCGGGAGCACCGCCGCGCTGGCCACGAGCGCCGCCGGGCGCGCCTCCCTCGTCTTTCTCCGTCTTCTCCGGCCGCTTGGGGCCAATCGCCTGGCCGCGCCGCATGGCCGCCTCGCCGCGACTGTCTAGCTCCAAGCCGCTGCACTACGCGCCGCAGCTCGTCCCGACGCTTGACAAAGGCCAGCCCCAGCAGGCTGACCACCGCGATCGGGCAGCACCCCAGCAGGCTGACCACCGCTCCCGGCCCCGCGGCGCTCGGCGGTGGCCCCGCCCCAATCCTCGACGACCGCGCCATATCTGCAGGAAGCAAGCACATCACCTTGCCCCCACCTCCCCCTTTCACCACCACCACCGCCACGCTGGAGCTCGACGACGAAGCCACGCGCGCCCGCACCTTGCCGCACGCGCGCCGCTGCACTGCTCTGCTCGTTGGCCTGGGCGCGGCTCGGGCACGCGTGGGGCAGGCGGCCGCGCGGGAGAGCCTCGCCACCGGGCGCAGCGCGGGCGAGCCCCGCCGGGCACGGGTGCGGGCGCGAGCGGGCTCCGGAAGCGCCGCCGGCCGGAGAGAGAGAGTGACGAGGAGCAGCGGCCGGGGTCGCGCGACGATGGAGCAGGGAAGGGGCCGCGCCCGCCGCCGGACCTCCATAGCGGTGAGGGTGGACCTCCATGGCGCCACCAGACCTCCATGGCGGAGGAAGCAGGGAGGGACGGTCAGGAGTAGCACGGTGAGGGAGATAGAGAATGGGGAGGGAGGAAGGTTGGTAGGGCGTTCGGGTGATTAAAAAAGAAAAAAAACTTACACGCGGGTCTCACGTCATACGGAGTAGGAATATAAAGGATGTAAAATGTAACGAAGTAAGGAATCTCGCTGATTAAGACGGAATATTTAGAGTTCTATGAGTCCGGATAGTCGACTACGATACATTTACATAAGATTAGTTTTAACACAGGCTTTATGAGAGTTTAATGAACATTAAGTAATGTAATGTTATTACTGGAGAGAGATATGAAAAAAAAAACACGAGGATTGTTTTATGGAGATAAAAGTTGTCTAAAATATTTCCAACACACTAGAGTGTTGCAAAACAGTAAGTTAATGTTTGATAGAGCTTCGACGTCTTCTAACAGGGCTCCGGCTGTCTTCTCGTGTGGAGTTGATTTTCTGGTGGAGTTAGCGCATTCTTCAAAAATGTTTGAGAAAACGGCTGCAGTGACATTTTTTCTGATAATTTGTACTATCTTTTTCTAAAAAAAATACAACTACGAGTTGCATGCCACAATAAGTATTTCATATTTGACCAAGTTTATATTAAATAATATTTGTGTTTATGTCTTTAAATTAATTTATTTTAAAAATACATTTCGTGATGAGTCTAACGGTAAATATTGATACTTTTTTAACCTATAATTGGCCTGTCGGTGTTTGGTTCCGCGGATCCTAAACCAACTAGTAAATAATGTTGCGTGCTTGTGTAGTATACAGAAAACCCTAGGTGTGATCCCTTGGTGGAGATGGCGTGGCCTGGTGACGCTGGGATGATAGCGGCGACGTGCTTCGGGCATGGCCTTCTATCCTTCGGGGGCGCCACGGTGATGTCGATGGTGGTCGGTCGAAAGACCCGTGCTCCTATAGCGGTCATGCGGATCCCTGTTGAAGACGTGTGGGTGCTATATACTTGTTGACTGGTGGCACTCGAGGCCCGATCGTGGTGTAGAGAAGGGGGTCGACGCGGAGTGGATAAGACCGAGCTCCAGAAACCTGGAATACAGTTGTTGTCACATGGCGTAACAGTGATAGGTAAATCACCATATGTTGAAGGATGGGCAGTAAAAGTGGGATTTGACTCCAGTACTTTACTTCTGTTGATGTCGTTGTAGCCATGGGGGCATGTAGGAGTTGGTAGGCGCATTAAATGCCTCTGAGCTTCGTCTGCGGGTGGGTGAATAAGAGGGGTTCGATCAGGTCGACCCGGGGTTGTACGAATTGGAGAGTTTCTCTGTCGTCGAGGCTATGCGTCGCGCAGGCCTCGTACGAGGCGGACTGTGGTCGAGGGGTACGTGAGGTGCCGTATGGCGCCGGCGTCCGCGATTTTTGTGGAGTTTTAGGTAGCGGATTTCGCGGGGGTTTGTTCTTTGATCCGCGGGTTCCGGATACCCCTAATTTTGGTACCCGACATGGTCAAACTTATAAGGTACTAAAACATGGCACTGTGTTGCATTCTTTCTACTACGGAGGTAGTAAGTTTGTAAGGAGGAGACACGAGAAGCCACGTTTTTCGGCTCAAGCTCCTCTATAAGAAACGACTCTAGCTCCTGCATGCTTGTTGGAGCGCTGCCTAACGGGGCATGTGACGAAACTCCCACTGAAACTGGTTTAATCAATCCAAATTGTTTTTCTCAAATAGTTAGTTAAATTAGTAAAGTTGGACCGTGGCTAGTGCAAACATTTAAATGTTTCCTAAGAGAGATTGTTCGTAAAAGAAAATTTTAATCAGATTTATAGTAAATGGTATTAGCATTTATGTTTGTAAATAATTTTATTACAAAAATATTTTTGTACGTTTTATAACTATAATTATTTTGTGTTTGTATTTTTATATAAATTTAGCTTATGACCGTTAGACTTCTCAAAATCTGATAATAGCATTATTTGTAGATTGAAGGAGTACATGCAATAGCACAGTAATTTAATCGAGGATGCTATTGAAATTAATTTCTTTGTTTGACCAGCATCTGGAACAATTATGCTTCAAGTATTTATAATCACAAGTACTCCATACAGTATAGTAAGCGGAGCCATGGTCCATTCATAACGTCCAAGAGTTTAAAGGGAGGAAAGCTCTTCAACTACCCCCTATGCAACCTTTGTGAGCAACCATATATGGGACCTAATATAGTAGTGCTGCATTACTAATCTAGTATAGCACATCACCCCTCTTGTATGTTGTTTTCTTGTTCAGTTGGCAACTGATCGTAATACGAAATTTTGTTCTCCGTTTAAATATAGGGGGGAGTATTTGTAGACCTGATACGATATGCTGAATATATGCTGACGACACCATCTATTTTCGAACCAGCTGATTTGCATTTTTTTTCTATATGTTTTTCTCCCCCTGAAAACCCCTCCACAGAATTTTATGCACGATTCCTTATGGACAGGTTGTACATAATCAAAGCTTTGCATGCTCAAAACATTTTGTGGGTATTTTTTTTGTGTTTTTTTCCCCTTTTTAGCAGGCAGGAAGCTACTGCATTTATACTGAATGACGATGTGATGATATCACTCCACTGTTGAACAGTGATAAGCATGATTGATGTAGTGCAGCAGAATTGGACCTTGCGAATAAATAATAGCTGTAGCGCCTGTATTTCTGCACAAATATACTACTAGTACTAGTATTGTACCACACCGGAGATGAAACAATTGATTTGACTATTTTACTCCAGAACTGTTAATGCCAAGAATTGTGGAAGAAAATGCGCTTTGCTATGTTTCTTTTCAAAAATCATATCTTATAATCGAAAAGGTGCCAAGTGACAATTTTTTTTGGAAAAATTAAAATCCTAACTGCACTGTGCCGTGAACGCAAAATACAGGAAAAAAAAAAAAGAATGAGGAGTCACAAAAGTGTTGCATTCCCGTGGAGTATTTCGGTACGTACAGACAACTCCTTTTTTGCTGGACTCTGGAAGCTCTGAAACGGAAAAGGTTATTGTACATGTCATCCACGAGCGTTGGCCGTTACATGGAACAGACCACCCATGGGAAAAAGAAGAATATGGAAAGCAAGCAGCAACAGCATGTGTGGCAACAACCGGCAGACGACGCACCGTAAACCAGACTGTAAAATGCAAGCGAGAATCATGAAGATTCGCTCGCGGTCACAATGCCTGCTGGTGATTTCTTTGCTTGGAAGGGGCTACCACCAGTGTGTTTGGCTGTGCCTTCCAAGCTCCGATCGAACGGCCGGGGTCTGGGACGCAATGGCAGATGATCCCCTCACCTCACCAACCCAAAGAATCGTTCAGTGTTGCATCAGCAGTTACTGTATTCAACACTGCGCACACACGTTTTCAGTCATATCTTCAGCTGTGCCAAGCAACCGCAACGTTGGATGGATTGGAAATGATAAACAAAAGGTGCCAACGGGCTCTGGGCCTCTGACCGTGTGGGCCTCTGACCGTGTGCGTTTGAGTATCCGTGTCTTGCGAGGAGCAAGCGGAGACTTGTGAGGATCCAGCGGCTAACAAACTACTCCCTCTGACATCGGGCGTTGCTTCCGTCAGTCGTTTTTTGCAGTCCAATCAAAGCCGTAAAGGGTTTCTCCGAGTTTACCGCTCTCAGCATAAAATAAAATAATGTTACGTACGTATTGTACGCCGTCAGTCATTTTTGCTGTCCAATCTTAAAACCACTTTGAATCCTCAAGAAGACCTCAAGAAGACCAATGGTACATGACAATTATGAATTTATCCTTATTACTCCGTGCAGCACGTAACGGTTGCATTTTGAAATAAAATCATCTGAGATGGACCATATTGTCGTGCTGCTTTTTTCAAGCTTTTGCCGGTATGTAGCGGTAGCCGGGGCTCGAGCCCATATTGTCCCTGTGCTAAATCAACCCCTCCTAGTTCTCCATCTCATCTTATTCCTCAAGAATGCCAACGACACATGTAAACGCAAATTTCCTGTGTGGCCTTTCTCTAAATTGTTCGTCCCACTGTGTAGGTAGTCTTTATAAAAATGATTACTAAGAGATACCCATAGTACGATGGACAATGCCATAAACAACAAACAAATACTTTCTCCCTCTTTGTGGACGTTAACTTTCCTTTAGTTATTGAGTAGCACAAAGAAAATTATCTAAAATATATATAACACATGCATGAATTGTGTATTGAATATTATTAGATTCATTATGCATTAAAAAATGTTAATAATTTACGATACCAAATACTGTAAGTGTTCTTAGATTCACTATGAAATATATATTTCAGATAACTATTTAAGATAATAACCATTTGATACTGTAAAAGAAACGTATATTAGATCTAGAGCACTATAAAAGAAATGTTCACAACATAATATTGATCATCACGTAGAGTACTTTGATAATATGATATGTCGTTTTTGTAAGCGAAGGGACCATATATACACCTGTTGTAAGTTTATCAGTGCTAAAATCTGCCACTATTTGTAATAACTGGGATTCACGTCCAAGAGCTTGGATTCATCCACCCTCTATTTTGATGCTATGGAAGGTAAAAATAGGTCAACGATAACAATATATTAATCCCCGGAATGTTTCTTTTTTTCGTGAACAGGTCAATTACCTTCTCTATCAGAAACAGTTGTTTTCATAGAATGGAATGTTCTAAATCTTACAGACTTTTTACCAAAATGATCAGTCCACAAATAAAGAGCATTTAACCTCTCTGATACTAATTTGTTTATCTTTTAAGAAGTACTTACCAGAGAGGAGAGAGAAACTAATTTATTATTAATTTAAAAATACAAAACGCAAGAGCGAAATGTGAAAAGGCCGGGAGAGATGGCTCTGCAAGCCGCTTGTTATAAAGCCACAAGTGGTATCGTTTCTCCCTCACCCTCTCTCTCGCTCGCTCCCGCTCTCTCTCTCTCCCCGTCCCCCGAATCACACACAGGCAGGCCGGGCTCTCCCTCTCTCTTCCCCGTCGCCTCACCTACGAGTGATAGGCGGGCGCTCCCTCTCTCTCAGTAGCCCCTTGCCATTACTCCCTCATAAAGGAAGAACAGAGCAAAGAGGAAGGGCGCCTGGTCCGGGCAAGAGGAGGCCCCCGTCCGTAGTCTCACAGCTCTGCTCTGCAAACTCCGGCTCGCCGCCTGCCTGCCTGCCAACCGCGCGTCGCGGCCACCACGCTCGCCCGTCGTGAACAGCAGAGCCTGCAGCACAGTAAATTCCGCGGCATTCCATTCCCTGCCCAGCCGTTTCGAAACGCACCCGGCATTTACTGCACGCCGGTCGCCTCGCCGTCCGGCCGGAGCACCCGCGATCTTCAAATCTTTCCTCCCTGTCAAAAGGTTCGTCTTGGCGTTGGTGGTGGTGGTGTTCGTGTTACTTTTTCGTTGGCTCGTCGTGTTCGCGCCTCTCGGCTGGTTCCTTCCTTCCTTCTTCTGTGTTCTGTTCCTGTACGGGCGGTGTGTTTTTTTTTTTTTTGTTTGGATCTTGATCTGGTCGGCTGAATACGTGCTTCTCTCAACGCAGCAGCGGCCAGAGACGGCAAGGCCGGGCGCTTCGTCATCAGGATGGCGCGCGAGCAGCTGGAGGAATCCATCGTGGCCGACGGCAACGGCAAGGAGGAAGAGGTCGGGGTCATGGGCATCGACGGCGCCGCGGACGACCAGCACGGCGGCGGCAAGCTCAGCATGAAGAGCCTGCTGTGGCACGGCGGCTCCGTCTGGGACGCATGGTTCAGCTGCGCCTCCAACCAGGTTTGGCCTCGCCTCACCTTCACACCTCACTCATGGCGGAGCGCCATGGACAGAGCACCGACTGACAGTGAATTTGCCTCTGGCTCGGTCGTGGTTGTGCAGGTGGCGCAGGTGCTCCTGACGCTACCGTACTCCTTCTCCCAGCTGGGGATGCTGTCCGGCATCATCCTGCAGATCTTCTACGGCTTCTTGGGCAGCTGGACCGCCTACCTCATCAGTGTCCTCTACGTCGAGTATCGCTCCCGCAAGGAGAAGGAAGGCGTCAGCTTCAAGAACCACGTCATCCAGGTATGGCTCCGGCCTCCTCCTTCCTTGCTTCGTCGTCGTCGTCGTCGTCTCGACTCCACTTTCTCCTCCCCGTCATAACATCTCTAACTGACTACAGTTTCGTCCCCTTTCCATCCGGGCTCCGGCTTTTTTGCCAGGTTTTTTTTTCTTTGCTTTTTTTGGGGTTCCGTTTGGTCGTTATCGATCCGCCGTGGCTGCGAAAATGCCGCCTTTTGTGTAAACCGCGAGAGAGGGTATTGATCCCCCGGCCCCTCCTCCTCAGGCGCCGATGATATACATGCTTCTGTTGTGCTGCGTGTGCCATTTTGCCGAACGGAAAAGTGAGCCATTCCATGATCCTTATCTCCCGCGAAATCGGAAGAAGCTCAGTTTGCGCAAATAACAATTCCGGATTTAATTTATGTATGATGGTTTATTTAAGCATTATTAAGAACTTGTTGGTAAGTAGTACCGTCACTGATGGAGTAATACTTATGTGAATGTGATGTTGACCAGTGGTTCGAAGTGCTGGACGGGCTGCTGGGCCCCTACTGGAAGGCGGCCGGCCTGGCCTTCAACTGCACGTTCCTGCTCTTCGGCTCCGTCATCCAGTTGATCGCCTGCGCGAGGTGGGTCGCCGGCGTTATCTGCCTGCTACTGCGCATCCATCCATAGCGCGTCATGGGAACTGAACCATGGTGACACTGATGGTATCTCTATCTCTGTGTGCAGCAACATCTACTACATCAACGACCGGCTGGACAAGCGGACATGGACGTACATCTTCGGCGCCTGCTGCGCCACCACGGTGTTCATCCCGTCCTTCCACAACTACCGGATCTGGTCCTTCCTGGGGCTCGGCATGACCACCTACACCGCGTGGTACCTCGCCATCGCCGCGCTCATCAACGGCCAGGTGAGCCCCCCAGCTAGCCACCGCCACCGCCACCGCCATCGATCCACGAGAGCGCCATCCCACCACACGACACGCGCACACGCACAAGCAGGCTATGTATGCTATGCTATCATCATCTACCAATGATTGACCGTCGCCGTCGTCGTCGTCCGTGCCGACGCTTACATGCAGGTCGAAGGCGTGGAGCACACCGGCCCGACCAAGCTCGTGCTCTACTTCACCGGCGCCACCAACATCCTCTACACCTTCGGCGGCCACGCCGTCACAGTGTAAGTCTTCTCTTCTCTTCTTTCCCAGATGAACTCAAATTAGTAGTACGTGCTAAACTTATGCTGCAGCTTTAGCAGAATGTTAGTTAACTAATACTACTACTAAGATCATTGTTTTGTTGTTAAAAAATACTCTGAATTAGTGCTGCGGTTAAGTTACTCCCCTGAAACAGAGTCTGCAGAGGTGAAGTTAGCTTTTCACCAGCTGCAGCTTTTTGCCTGGCGCCGGGGAGGACATCTCCGGATCGGAAACCTGCCGGGGGGCCTGGTTTCCATTCCAATGGTCCCCTCTCGCCTCCATCCATCCCTGGTGGGCGAGTACCAGACCAGCAGCAGTACCACACTGCAACAGTGTAGTTAATCCTAACTACATGCATGATTGTGGCTTTGCAACTAGCTTAGCTTAGCTTAGCTTGCTCCACGACGAGCAGATCCCCATGAACAGTCGGGGCCACTTATATACATTATACACATAATTTAAAAAAATAAGAACCTGTAGGCAGGCAGGCTGTGCTTGTGTTGTGCGTGGTGGGAAACCAGCTGCGGCCTGAGGGTTAGCCTGCAGGCATCCGGCGATGAAAAATGCAGTGATGCAGCCCCTCAGTGCGCTCATGTGCATCTGTGTGTGGACTGATGCATCCAAAAGGGTCCCCCTATGAGGGGCGGAGAGAAAAGAGATGCAGTGTTAGCCACTTTGCATTAGAATAGGCGGCTTCAGGATGATCCCTTTATTCCCATTAGCCGTTCGGTCGTTCATTGCTTGCCCGAGCTTCATCTATTCTATTGCTGACCTGCCTGGATTATTGTCATCGAGGATCGATGGCTGTGGTATGATTAGAGGCCACGCGAAGAATAATTAGCAGCAGCGGCGCAGTGCTACTGCGGTGTTCAAACGCCCCTGTCTTTAGTGGGCGCCGTTGGTTCGGGAGATCGATCTGGGAATTTTCTATCCCCAGCTCCCGCATGTTGGTGCTTGGTTCACTGCTTGTTCTAGTGCAGCAGGGAAATGGGAAAGGAAACCACGCTTCATTGAATTCAGCTAGCGCGGACCGTGGAGTTCACATCATGCCCTGCAGGCGCAATTCATTCCTTGTTGCCCTCATGCAAGGGGCGAAATGATGGTGATAAGCTTGCAACCATCCATGGATTGGGACATTTGGTATTTAGGGCTGTAGGCTAGGCATGGAAAGCCTTGCTTGGTGGAGCAGAGGCGACACGTGCCCACTTTGAGTAATGCATCCTCCTATCCTTAAAAAAGATGAAGGCGAGTGGTGTCTGTCCATCTTGACTCACAGTCACAGTGCTCTTCACCCCTTGTTGCTGGATTCAAGCAATTTGCTTGCTTCTGATCTTATGCCAGTTAGGCTGTTGTTGCTGCTCTGGCGACCATGACAGTGATGTGACAATTAGAGTAGCTTAACATAACATGCATCACGAGGTCAGGTCTTCCTAAGCTGGAGCTGAATGTGTTGGCATCCAGCAGCAGGTGATTAGTTTACTGGTAACGGCCTTATTTGGCCGCATTTGACGGGTACTCTCCATCATTTGACTCGACTGGAGGCGCTAGCTTGCATGTGTTGGCGGAGAGCTTGCAAGATTCCTCCTGCCGCCAAGATCTTTGCAAGTATCCATCCTGCCGTGTGCCGGTGCGTGACTGGGAGAAGCACTCGCCGCGCTGGATTCTCTTTTGCCGTCGTCGCGTATCGTTTCATCAACTACTAAAGTCAGTCGCGGCATCCTTGACTCGCATGTGCAAGGCCGTTTTGTCCGTTAATTCCTCCTACTAGTATTTGTTTCTCTATACATATTTATTTATACAAACTGATGATGAACAGCAACTCTACTGAATGAGCAGGTAGCCGAACTTTTGTCTGACGAATGTACGAAAACAAACTAATGCTACTTGTTCTGTTGTTTCACAGGGAGATCATGCACGCGATGTGGAAGCCGGCCAAGTTCAAGTACATCTACCTGCTGGCGACGCTGTACGTGTTCACGCTGACGCTGCCGTCGGCGGCGGCCATGTACTGGGCGTTCGGCGACGAGCTTCTGACGCACTCGAACGCGTTCGCGCTTCTGCCCAAGACCGGGTGGCGCGACGCGGCGGTGATCCTGATGCTGAT
>CM041634.1:52345828-52396570 GCA_023333625.1 Bothriochloa decipiens
TGCACGACACCAAGAGCATCTTCAAGCGCGCGCTGGCGCGGCTCCCCATCGTGGTGCCCATCTGGTTCCTCGCCATCATCTTCCCCTTCTTCGGCCCCATCAACTCCGCCGTCGGCGCCCTGCTCGTCAGCTTCACCGTCTACATCATCCCGGCGCTCGCGCACATCCTCACCTACCGCACAGCGTCCGCCCGCATGGTAAGTGCCCCTTGCATTCATTCGTTCATTTCGACCCGTGCATCTGCATCTGCATCCGTCGTTTCGCTTAGTTAAGTGATCTCATCCGTGATCGATCAAACGCATGTCGCATTGTGTGCCTTGGCCGTGCGTTGCATTGCCAACTGGTACGAATACGAGCAGCCGTGCATCTATCACCAACAGTGGCAGGACTGGAACACGCGCGCGCGCGCACAGAGACACGCAGCACAGGCCACGGAATAGACAGTGGAGATCCCTGCACAGTCAGGCAAGCCAGTTCATTCATGTTAAACGCACAGAAGCAGCGGGCCCCGGCGCCTACATGGGTAAGGGCAAATCCACAATCATTGAATCCAGCCAACAGCCACATTAATTCGAAGCCGGCCCCGCCCCCGCGGCGCCCGACAACGATATGGCCGATGGATCGATCGCGGTGATCGGATCACTACCCCGCCGCCCCACGCCCCCCCACGCCCCCCACCACCCACCCACCCCACCCCCCCCCCCCCCCCCCCCCCTCACGATCTGCCGGCCAGCTGCTTCAGTTCAGCCACCTTCCTTTCCCTGTGCCAGTTCCGGCAGCTGGCGGGTCGGTCGGTCCCGGCCGCGCGGGCCGGCGAGGCCCGGCCGGCCTTTCCTGCGTTGGACTGGAGCCGGAGGGAAATGCACGCACGGTCCACCGCCTGCGCTGCGACTTTTTGCGAGTAGGGCACGGCGGCGATGGCTGTACCCGCGTCCGCCGGCGTGGGTCAGTGGAAAGCAACCGCTGCCATATCTTTGATGACGTAGCGTCGATGCAGTGCTGATGTCCGGTGAGGTGCTGTTACGGAAGGAAGGCCCCTCCTAGATAGGGAGAAGCCGCGGCCGGGCGCGCGCCAGAGCATCGTGTGGGGGATGCCTGGAGCGCGAGAGATGGCTCCTCTGTCTCCGTAGATCACAGTAGATGGGATGGCGATGGAGATCTCCGTGTGCGCTGCTGGAGGGTTCCTTTCCTCGCTCTCCTTTTCCCCAGCTTTATTTCCGAAAGGAAATCGAGCAGTGACGGCCTTGAAAATGCCTCGAAAAAGATTGTACTAGGAACAAGAACAACTCAGAGCGGCACGCGCGATGCTTATCTTATTCCTGTCTTGCACTTGCACAGCCGTGTAATGTATGGAGTACGAGTGTATATTCTCTGCCTCATCATTTCAGATCTATCTAATTGTAACTTTGTGTTTCCCTGAATGGAAAAAAAAAAAAACAGAATGCCGCGGAGAAGCCACCGTTCTTCCTGCCGAGCTGGACGGGGATGTTCGTGCTCAACATATTCATCGTGGTGTGGGTGCTGGTGGTCGGCTTCGGGCTCGGCGGCTGGGCCAGCATGGTCAACTTCATCAGGCAGATCGACACGTTCGGGCTCTTCGCCAAGTGCTACCAGTGCCCCAAGCCGCCCGTCCCGGCGGCCGCCCAGTCACCTTCACCGTTGCCGCACCACTAGAGCGCCGCCGCCAACCGGAGGAACGGCAAGGAGCTAGCCACGGCCGGCGTGTCGCCGTCGCTTGCTTGCAGCCAGTGTTAATTGCTAGGTTTTGGTCGCCTTGTAATATACAAGCCTCCTCTCCTCCCCAACCCCTAGGGTAGTAGAACTCGATCGGCAGCAGAGTCACGCAAGCGGCTCGTGCCCCGTCGTCCTCCATGCCACAACCCATAAGAAGATCTCGCGCCGGGCGGGGGCCGTGCCGCTGCCGCGTTGCTTTCCCACCCCGTCCCCCGTCGCCATTGGTGTCGTTTTGTTTTTGTTTGGCTTGCCAACCAGTATTAAGTGTGAGTGATGGTCATGGCTCTCGCGCTGTCGGCTCGTGTGATGCGAGAGCGAGCGGGGGAGTGACCATTCCATAATCCATATGATATGACATACATATCCTATAGGCTTCATTAGTTATTTTTTCTCTTCTTGATTTCCATGTGTGTGGAGCGTGTGGGTAATTGTAATGGACTGGACGATTGATTCCTCATGCTAGCTAAAGGCAAAACACAGTGGCCTTTGTTTATTGCCCCTCACCTCCTCGCTTTGGACCTCATCTATCTATCCTCTTGGGTTGGGGCTGTAAAACGCTGCGATCCGTAGCAAGCTGCGACGCGCCCTTTTTGCTTGGGTCGTGCCGCTTTTGCCGGGCTTCTTCGAAAGGACCACAAAGCGATCATCCATGGGAGTGGAAGAAAGAAAAAAAAAGCGAGCAACAAAGAAAGTGTTGGAGCTAGAACTTAGCACCTATGAGGACGAGCAGCACCTGCTCGACCTCCTCTCGAGTTTCTTCCTGAGCTAAGGAAGAAGACGAGTCGAGCTCTTAACACACACACAGCACACCCTCTGCTCCTGCGTTGGCTGAAACAGAGCCTGAATATGGTGGCACAGAAGCTACCTTTTCTATTTACTTTGCATACATATATATATAACCTCCACCCACTACCGGGTACATGAGAGGCATGGCTACAGGACTACAACTACTCCTAGCACTATGCTAACATAACATCAGCCTAAGACGTGGCTGATGGTGCATCTACGGTTGCACGACCTAACGCCATGCTGCTACAGGACCAAGACATGGAGGGCCTTGATCTGACCTCCCGTGTCTTTGCCCATGCTCCTACAGTGCCAAGGCATGGAAGCTGTCCTTTCTGCCCCTCGACTGGCGGAGGAAAAACGTGAGGGAGCAGCAGATTATATCTAATAATCTTCCCTTAATCCTGCTGCTAACCCTTAATCTCAACCATGCCAATCCTTTGCCTCAGTTCCTGAGACGCCCGAGTAACTTGGCATGCCGCGGTGGCTGCCGTGATGTACTCCGCCTCGAAAGTCGACAACACTACCGCCTTCTGTTTCAGCGACTGCCAGGCGAATGGCGCCGCCGAGTACGCCCAAGGTACTCTACCTCCCATCCACGTCGCCCGCCTTGTCCGCGTCACTGAACGTCGTGAGCCCTTGCTCACCTTCACTGAACTTGAACGTCGCCTCACTGAACGCCGTCAGTCGCTGCCCATCGTGCTCGGGGAAGACGACTGCCTGATCAAGTGTCCCCTTGATGTAGTGCCGCAGCCTCTTCACCGCCATCCGGTGATCCTGCCACGGCTCCTCCGTGACCCGCTGTCCGATGGACAGCTTGATCCGCTCCTCCATCGTCATCGGCATGGTCTTACAGTCCGTCATGCCAGCCCGCTTGAGCAACCACTGCTGCCCCAGTGTGATGAAGTCCCTCCCCTGCTCCACCTCAATGCCAAGGTAGCAGGAGAGCGCGTCGAGATTGCATGTCTCGAGACGAGCTACCATCTCGCGCTTAAACGTAGCGATGTCCACCGTCCGCGCCCCCGTGGCGTTGTACACCCCGACGATGTCCGGTTCCTTCCCCCATCGTCGGGTGTACAAGGCGTGCTCCTCCAGCATCGCCTTCCGCCACTCCGCATCGTGTCCCGCAACTGCGATCGTGGCCATCTCCTCCGTCGGAGTTCCTCGCGGCAGAGTCGTTCGCTGCGGAAAAGTTCCGTCAGTCGAGGCCCTCTGTGTCGCGGTCGAGGTCCCTCCCGATGTCAAGGCCGCCCAACCCGCGGTCAAGGCCTCCCACCTCGCGGTCGAGGTCGAGCACCCCCGACCGGCCGTCGATCCCTCTAGACCCGCGAGCGACCTCCCCGGCCCTGCGTTCAAGTCCGCCTGCCCGAGATCGAGGCGGGTCGCGGCTCCACAGCCTTCAAACGAAGCCGTCGCTGCCCTGCGGGACTCCGTTGCGGTCGCGGCCCCATGACTCTCGAGGCCGCTCTTGCCTGCGGAAGGAGCCCCGCGTCCCTCAAGGCCACCCGCGTCGCAGTTGCGGTCGAGGCCGACCGCGCCTCCGCGGTCGAGGCAGCCCACGCCTCCACGGTTGAGGCCTCGCGCGTCGTGGTCGAGCCCTGTTGACCCGTCGGTCCCGAGGTCAGGGCTCCTCCAGCGGTCGAGGCCTGCTTGACCCGCGATCGAGGCTCCACGGTCGAGCTTGAGGCCCCCTCCGCCTGCTCGACGTCGCTCGTCTTGCGGTCGGCGCCCCTCCCGCGGTCGAGGCCTGCTTAACCCGCGGTCGAGCTCGAGGCCCCCTCCGCCTCGCTCGACGCCGCTCGTCCTGCGGTCGGCGCCCCTCCCGCGGTTGAGGCCTGCTTGACCCATAGTCGAGGCTTCGCGATCGAGCTCGAGGCCCCCTCCGCCTCGCTCGACGACGCCCGTCCTGCGGTTGGCGCCCCTCCCGCGGTCGAGGCTGTCCGGCGCGCGATTGGGGCTCCGCCTCCTGCGGTCGCGCCCCCCCCCCCGCCCTCGCAGTCGAGGCCACCAGCCCCGAACTCGAGGCCACCCACCCCGAACTCGAGGCCTGTCGCGCCCGCCGCCCTCGCAGTCGAGTCTGCTCGAGCCTCCGGTCGCGGTCGAGGCCCCCGGTGCCGCGCTCGTCGCCTCCCGACCCGGAGTCAGGATCGAGGCCCTTTGTATTCCGCTCGAACCCGCGTTTGCGGTCAAGGCGTTGTGGCCCTCTATCGGGCCTGCAGTCACGAGGTTGTGACTTCCTGTCCTAGGGTCGGGACCCCCGCAACCTACTGTTGGGCCCCCCGAACCTGCGGTCAAGGCCACACGACTCGAAGTCGAGGCCCACGCAATTGGGGTCGACCCTTCCCGTGCGATCGAGCTCCCTCGCTCCGCGGTCGAGGCTCCTGCGGTCGAGCCCTCTGGCCCCGCGGTCGAGCCTTGCGACGCGAGCCGAGGTGGCCCGCTACACTGTCGAGGCCGCCCGCTACGCGGCCGTGGCCACCCGATTCGCAGTCGAAACCCCTCGACTGAGATCGAGCATGGTCGGGTGCAGGAGCCTCTGCCTCGAGCGGTCTGGATGGCGCCTCCGCTTCAGCTGCCGCAGAGTCCTCTGCTTCCCCCGCTGCGAACTCCATCGCCTCGGCTTCCCCGGTCACCAGTGCTCCGCTGGCCTTGCCGCCACCGGAAACAGAGGAGTGAGCAGGCGAGCCTTCCGCAACTGGGCTCGGCGGCTTCTCCACCTCTGCAGCCGCAGGCTTGTCCCCCGTCACCAGCTCCTCCGTGGCCTCGCCGCCACTGAGAACAGAGGAGTGAGCAGGTGTGCCTTCCGCAGCTGGGCTCGGCGGCTCCTCCGTCTCTGCAGCTGCGGGCTCGTCCCCCGCACCTGGCCTGTCCCATGCCGCCTCGTTGGAGATGACTTCCCGGGACACCACCACCTGTTCCAGCACGTCAACTGCGCCAAGATGGGTCCGCACGTGGCTCGTCGAGATGGATAGCCTGCGGCGCAGTCCCCTGCTCCGCCCCTGCCTTCTCTGCTTCGCCGTCCTCCAGCGCACAGCACACCCCCATCAACAGTGCGTGCTCGTCGTCGCTGTCGTCCTGAGCTAGGTGGGCCTCCTCCTTCTCCGGCTTCTTCTTTGGGCACTCCCGCGCCCAGTGCCCCACCTTCCCGCAACGCCAGCACGCGTTCGGGTCGGTGTTGCGCTTCTTGCCTTGCGATGCCTTGCCGCGCCGCTTGTCCCCACGGTTACCACCGCGGCCAGAGGAGCCTACCCCGGACCACCGCTGCTTCATGCGCGCAGTCCACTCCTCGGTCAGCAGCAGCTTGCTGCTGTCTTCCCGCTCCACCGCCCGCGACCGCGACCCTCCACCGCCCGCCGCCGCCCCGCCACATCCTCGAGCGTCAGCGTGGACAAGTCCAGCATCGTCTTGATGGACAGGGCAAGCTGGGCGTGCTTGGGAGGCACCACGCACAGGAGCTTGCTGACGAGATCCTCGTCCTCCAGTGGCTTGCCGAAGGTGGCCAGCTGAGCGACGAGCGACTGGATCCGCAGGGCGAAGTCCTCTACCGACTCCTCGGACTTGAACCGGATGTCGTTGAACTCCCGGCGTAGCTGCTGAACCTTGGCCCGCTTGGCTGGATTCGAGCCGATGCGGAACGACTCCAGCATCTCCCACGCCTCCTTCGTCGTCTTATTGGCCCCGAGCGCCTTCATGACGCCCACCTCCGCATCCTCTCCGGCATCGCCAGTCTCGACGGCTGCCCACCAGTGTCGCGCGTGGAACTTTCACTTCATCTGGACAGCCCACTCGCCGTAGTTGGTGCGGGTGAGCATTGGCCAGGAGTTGCTCCCGCCATACTCCCTCACCACGTGCACCTCCACCGGCTGTGCCACGGGCTGGAGCTGCCTCTCCGCATCTCCGCCGCCGCCCTGCAGTGCACCGGTGCCTGTACCTGTCTCCGACATTGCCGGCGGTGAAGCCTAACGATGTGTACGGCTCTGATACCACGTGTTGGAGCTAGAACCTAGCACCTACGAGGGCAAGCAGCACCTGCTCGACCCCCCTCGAGTTCCTCCCTGAGCCAAGGAAGAAGACGAATCGAGCTCTCAACACACACAGCACACCCTCTGCTCCTGCGTTGGCTGAAACAAAGCCTGAATATGGTGACAAAGAAGCTACCTTTTCTATTTGCTTTGCATACATATATATATGACCTCCACCCACTACCGGGTACATGAGAGGCATGGCTACAGGACTACAACTACTCATAGCACTATGCTAATCTCAGCCCAAGACGTGGCTGATGATGCCTCTATTGTTACACGACCTAACGCCATGCTGTCATAGGACCAAGATATGGAGGGCCTCGATTTGACATCCCGTGTCCTTACCCATGCTCCTATAATGCCAAGGCATGAAAGCTGTCCTTCCTGCCCCTCGACCGGCGAAGAAATAACGTGGAGGAGCAGCAGATTATATCTAGCAGAAAAGGCGATGAATGGTGGCGACGGATGGATGCTGCGGCCGCGGCTTGGGTCGGCGCGGACCATAATTACACGCACTCTTGTGGCCTTTCTGGATCGTAAAAGGCCTTGGCTTTGCGCATAGTGACACCGTGTCAATGGTCGCTCACTCAGATGGCTGGCTCTGTGATTAGCCACAGCAGGTCTAATCATACCATACTCAGCTGGTACAAGCCGGGTGGGTAAGCCTCACTTTCAGGATTGGACTCCGGTACTGCTGCCACCACTAGCGTGCTGCGTACAATACATCGTACTGCATTATTGGCTTCCGGGTCACACACAGCAGCATCTATACTACACGGACCTTGGTTACCAAGATTGCGCCATTAATTCGCCCATGTGATCGATTGCAGCAGCAGCTGGGGAGGGAGGTGGAGAATGGGAGATGAGATGGATGGATTCCCTGACCTTCTTCCCTCCTCGGGCATCATCAGCCTCACATGGAGCCGGCATGTGCCTCCTTGACCGGTTTCTCTCCAGATTTCCTTTTGCTCCTTGCATAGTTGCATCTCTGTATCTATGTTCCAAATCCTCTCAACGCTTACCATCGGGCCACTGGGACACTGGCGGTGGCGGCACAGAGGGGGCCATGTGCCGCGTCGACTACTTCACAGGTGGTTTAATCTAGCATCAAGTAGCCGTTGATGACGGTTTTTGTTTTGATTTGATTCCGAGTTTTCCGCACATGGTTTGGTTTAATAACGCTCCTCCGCTCGAACCTCCACAGTTCACATGCAGCTCATCGCACTTGCCGTTGAAAGGAATCCCATGATGAGTTAATGAGCTGTGCCTAGTGCTTGCCGTTTGCAACGGATTTGCATTTGCTGATGAAGCTAGAAAGATATGCCCAGAAACAGGCAGTGCGTGTAGGTGTAACGTGCCAGAAACACTGTTTTGCGTAATTTGCCGGCCATGAAGCTAGCTTCTCGTTTCAGGTGAAGCGAGACGATAGCTCTCTATCAAGGGAGCTTATCCTGATTGTACGGAGCCGATCAAAACCACGCTAAGGAGCGTTAGCAAAGCCTGATAAGCTTAAAATGGAGAACAAAAGCATAGTCACATCGCTTTTTGTACAGAAAGGATGAAAGTGAGTTGAGATAGCAATATAGCATCTTTATTACAGAATGTTAGCGTGCTTTCGGGCACGAATGTTGTTGCGTAATGCAGAAGAGCTTGGAGTTTGATGGGCCTTATTAGAAGCGGAACAAGACCTACAAAGCCCATTAGTCCACATTTTATTGGATCGCCGCCTAGTGGAGCAAGCAATGCCAGCAGGGTGGACGACAGAGCGATGGCAAAGCGAGATGGAATAGAGTGAGGGAGGCAATGGTGGAGCAAGGTAGGCGACGCCGGGTGGAGCGAGCATTGACGGCTGGTGGATAACAGTCAGGGTAAGCGACGTCAGCGAGCCACGACAGTCAATGCAGAGAAGACGCGGGGCGACGATGGTTAGTATGGGCAGCCAGATGCAGAAAAGAGAGATGTACTCCAAAGTCTGACCAATGGGGCCACTACTGACAAGTGGAGCTGACAATGTTAACACACTATCACCCCGACAAGAAAAAAACATGCTTCTCAATCAAACAAAGACTAGGACGATCCTGTCCCCCAAAAAAATGGGCTCACTTCATCTCCAATCCAAACATATGTTTAGTTGGCCATATTTAGGGCTTTCCCAAAAACTAACCGTGACAATGATAAAACACCATCTGACTCGATCACCCCAACACAAAAAAAAAAACATCCCTCACCAATCCAAGCTTTTGTCCAGACACTGTTAAGGGCAGCTTTTGGGGGAGGCAAAGGCTCCCAGAAGCTCACCAAACATGGCTTTAGATACATTGGTGCTTACTGCTTAGTTGAGTTACATTTAAACCCATCAGTGCTGATAATTAAGTATCTCGCAATGCAAAGCTAGCTAATAGCTTTTTATTAGCAGGGCCACTAGCCAAGCTATTAGAGAAACTCCAGGAGCCTCTCCTAATTGATAGGAATATATATTTTGGTGAGAAATACCCTCCTGCAACAGCTGCTTTAATTCTAGGTCTCCAAATATAACAATCCTTAACCCTGTAAAGTGTGCACTAGATGTAGAGAAGTTGCTGAAGGGTGGAAATATATAGAGGTCATTTTTTAATCAAAGTTCTTCAAATAATGAATGAGATGGGAGTTTACGAGACTCTTGGAGATGCTCTTAAAGTTCTGTTTGAATCATGTCTAATAGTCATTGGTACCAACTTTTAATTAGATATTGACTACTAGATATAGGGCACCACTAGTGCTAATTTTAATTACTAAAACAATTATTAGCACCAAGAGATCCAAACATACTGTAATCCTGCTAGCGAGTCACGTCCAAGGTTAAACAAACAGAAGTTAGCACTATCAGTTCATGTCCAAGGTTAACAAACAGAAACTATGCTGAAAATGAATAACCAAACAGCATCAAGTGGCATTCAATAGTATCAATCCAGAGTGAACCAGCTAGAGCTACATGGCACCAGAGTACTTGAACGGGTTGAAAAAAACGCGAAACTTTGGCTGGTGGAGCAGCAGAATAACCATGCAAAGAATGCTTACTAAGCCTCGATCAAAGCAGCAAGCAAATGCCGCGAATTAATCAGCTTAACCAAAATCTGGGAATCCCGGAGTCACGTTCAGCTGAAGCGCTGTTGTTGGGCAGCCTCTGTATTCTACCAGAGAACTCATTAACCTAGGAAAAAAACATATATCAGTAATGGTTTCATGGCAGCAGATTGGACATATAATTCCACTGGATAGTCACTACTGCTGTTCCAAAATACATGCATTTCAGGCTATGTAGCTAGACAAATAGTGCTTGTCTTAGGTGCATTAAGAATCATGTGCATGAAACCAACAATACATCTAACATCATGCAACGAAAAAGCTGAAATAGATCGAGTTACTCTGGTTTTGATCAAAGGTAATCATTTGTGAAAAGGCAGAATTCAACAGAACAGTGTATAAAAGTATCGTCGGTAACACAGAATCTGAGAATAGCATTCCACTTCCTGCCAATATTATTGCTAAAATTTATATATACACTTGAAAAACTTAGGGTTTGTAAGAATGGCACAGGAATAAAATGGATAATAAAACAACGAAATAACTGTGCAGAAAGCAAGGTAACACCTTCAAGACTCGTCAGGAAACACGCTACAAAATTTTAGGCCCATAATTTAACAAGCATTTGTTAATCAATTTGTTTTTACAGAACAAGTGTCAGGTTCGAACATGGCAAACTGAAAGAAACAAAATTGAAGTAATTATAAGCAGTTAAACATCCTGACCTTCTCATCAATCCACATCAGGGAGCGCAGTTGATTATCCAGTATTCGGACAGCAACATCAAATGGTGTCATACTATCAGCGGTCTCAAGCTCACTACCCTGAATTAGCGAACAGGAATAAGAGATTGCCCGTAACTGAATAGCAAGTCTATTACTCTATCAGTACATGACCGGATTACCTGAGTAGCATTCATAGTCTGAATGATGGATTTTACTTGTTCTGTCATATGTTGCAGTTCATGCTCCACAACTTCTGCTTGTTCGTACCTTAGCATTGAAAAACAAGTTAGTTGCAGACACAATCACAAAAAACAACCTATGCATGAAAGATGGAAATCTTGATTTTCTATCACAAAATTAACAGTGTAGGCCAATTTAATGGAATAGGACAAGTTCTGTAAACTTTTGTGGTGATTACCTCTGTCCCAAAATCTGGACAACAATTTGTCCAAATTCATAGCGAAAGTGTCAACTATTATTGGGACAGGAGGAGCATATAACACCAGCGCAAACATGCCGTCAAACAAGTATAAACAGGTTGTCTGCTATTTATATACATAATATTCAACTCAGTTGTTAGGGGGGAGCAACCTCCGCCAGGAGTCCCCATGCAGCTCTGCGGCCCCCGGCCAGGGTCCAAGACGCACAACGAGCACCGGAGGCGAGGGTGACGACCTTCGCCGGTCACACCACCCCCGCCGACGGAACGTCAATCCTACTGACCCATGTTCGAGACCCTCGAACACCGATCCGTGATTTACAGGAAGCGGAGGTCCACGGCCTCGCACTCAGAGTCACAACCAGCGTTGCACCCTTCGGCAACGCCGCTGCCGACTGCGTCGACGTGGCGTCCCGACGAGCTGACACGTGGCGCCAGCAGATCCCAGGAGGGTAGTTAGCTAGTGCAGCCAATGTACGAAAATGGCCCTGCCTTGGGCCCACCAACAGTGTAATGTAAGGGGAAACCCTAGTGTAAAAGGCCCATGACCCTTGGTATACCCTACAAAAAGGGTGAGGCACCATGTAAAGGGAGCGCTATTCGGTTTTTGATGCCGTTTAATGCAATTTGCCCTTGCGGGCCCACTTATTCATATTTGTCCCCTAACCCTCCTGTGTGGTGAGATCCTCACCCTCCCTCCTCCGGTTCTGACCGACGAAGGTAGGGAGGCAGGTGCACATACCAACATCAGTTCCCTCAAAAATAATATCAACTATGGAGCTCATTTTGAGAGACCAAACTACTGATTTTCTTTCCAAAATGAGTTGAACTGTGTGTTTTTCTACTACATTCACCTAGATTGGAGTAAAACTAAAAAAAACTCGGACAGAATCAAGATAAGTTTATCGAACTAACATAGTATCTCTTGCTGAAGCAGCCTCATCTTCACGAAGTAACACTCGTTCATCCTGGAATATGCGTTCAGCTTCCTCCTCCATACTTTGTAGAGCCTTGTCTACCTGCAAGTATAAAACAAGTTCTTTGCAAATTAGAAGCTGGACAATTAAACCTCTCCAGAGTACATAGCTTTTAGCTAAGCAAGCACATCAAATGGTCAATTAGTACTAGTTAGTACAGAGTACAGACTGCTGACAACTGACATAATATGGACATATCCAGTTCAATTAGTAGATTAGAACAGTATTTCGATTCACACTTAATGGATCAGGGACTCAAGGTCAAACTGGATCAAGAAAGCAGCAATCGTACAGCCAGCTAGAACTAGTTAATACAGACTGCACAAATTCTATTGCCAGATGTGGTTCAGTTTGTAGATGAAGACTGTATTTCGATTTGTGGGTCAGGGACTCATGGCCAAAAATCCAAAATGTCATTAAAACAGCTAAATTGTGTATCATTGCCCATTTTTTCGTGATAGTAGGAACTATTCTCGACATAAAAAATTGCAAGGGCACTGATTCAAATATTTTGAATAGAACATGGTCACTAAGCAAGGTACACTGCCGATGCTATTGCAGGCCTTGAATTCATCTCAAAGCAATCTCTAGTCTAAAGCAAAATCAGCAAACCAAAAAGAAAAAAAAAAAGAACTCCCATACAAGGAATGCTTATAAATCTTAGAGACAAACTACCATGTTTGAGTTCAAGGACTTTATTAAGTGATTTGAAGTTGCACCATTAGTTTCAGCAGGGAGATGTCAAACAGACACCTCATGGCTATAAGCTATACTAGCCAAGTAAGGTGCAATGCCTATCAAATAGCCAGCAACGCGTTATACTGATTTTTTTTTAAATTGTATGCACTATTCAAATTTCCAATGCAATTTAAGTTCAGCATAAGTCAAGCTAGAACAAGTATTGTATTACTGTTAATTAGTACATATGCCAAGAAACCTTGCATTTGGAAGTTTTACTCAAAAGTCAAAACGGTTAAATTAGTACATATGCTAAGGGATCCAGCATTTGGAAGCTCATTCTGTTCACAACATTGCATAGCAGGGAAGCAATCTGAACTTCTCATCGGCAAATGTTTGGCCAACCACAACTAAGACAACAATAACCAAAAAAACAAAGTCATGGTACGTAAGTCAAACTACTTATGTGCAGGTAACAATGGGGGCATAGTTCAAAGAGCGAGGTCTTTGGCATAGTGTGTGAATACAGTACTGGTATGAGATTATATAATGTCAATCCGAGCAAAGGGAAAGAAACAAAAGCATAAAATGAAGGATAAAGTTACAAGTCAATCAGATCAAAGGAACATATAAAAACTTAGCAAAAACACAAACCTCTCG
The DNA here is from genome assembly GCA_023333625.1 of Bothriochloa decipiens. Lineage (NCBI taxonomy): Eukaryota > Viridiplantae > Streptophyta > Magnoliopsida > Poales > Poaceae > Bothriochloa > Bothriochloa decipiens. The sequence continues at coordinate 52,358,916 of CM041634.1, forward strand.
CTGATGAGTTTCTATCAACTCAAGTTGACGCTCCAAGCCTGTTTGTGTTTCAACAACTTTAGCCACCTCAGCCTGCAAAAACAAAATGTACATACGCAGTAGTACAAAATATCATCAGAACAAAATCGTGCATATGCATCTGCAGAAGGAAAAAAATACTAATCTGAATCAAATGATTTCACTGAGACAATTAGAATTCCTTGAGAAACCATCAATTTTCCTAGTGTATGGATTCCTTAAGTAATGATAGGTGTGAATACTTCTTGAGCTTTTCAGTCCTTCAGTGTTCAGACAAATCAATTGTCAATCAATCGATGACCTAAACTCCATATCACTTGCCAATAACTTCGGTGAAAGGAAATAGCAGATCTTCATTGACTTTCAAACTCCACATCACATAAATTTTGTCCCATCAAAATCGATGATTGTATAATAATAAATCTGGTGCTCATCAAGGAAAAAACAAATCGAAATAAAGAGTGGTGAATTTTTAAATGAATTTTTCTGTGCCAATTCTGTATTACCATTCCAAAACTAAGTCACACAAGCAAAAAAAAAATGCCTATTCAAATCTCTACGAGCTAACATAAAGCTCTTATCACATCAGTCAAGTTACAGCAAATACACAATACAGAACTGGGCAAACTGCAATTCAGGTCTTCGTGTTACCAATATTTGTGGAACTAGATGGAACTTACCCTTCTTGCCCACTATTATCTACTCGTAACAAAGCACACACTATCATTTATTGTAAACATTATTTTACAAAACGGTACTCAATAACAATCCATATAATATGCACAAGCATACATATTGCCTTGCTAATCTCCTAACTGCAAGAACTCGAATTTGTAAAGTTACCAAATAGTTTCAAACCCCTGGTAATAATACAATGTGGCAGGCTGCTCAAAAAAATGATAATAACTGAAAAAACAAACCTCAAGCCTAATAAGAACATTTCTGTTTTGCAGAATTCTCTTATCCCATTCAGCTATTGCGGTGGCATGTTTCCTGAATTTCGCAGTACGGTCTTGAAGCTCATTGTTCCAGTCCCTAATAATCTACAGCGCAGACAATTGCGTGAGGTATATCTCAAAATTGAAATAGTATCAAACTGGTTAATTACAGAAATGAAGTATTCAGAAAGCAACATTCTCTAGCCTCCAGCACATTGACGATAGAAAAAAGTGATTGCCAAAATGAAAATCAGCTAGCTGCGATTTAAATAGATAAGTGTAGTACCTGCTCAACGTTTTTGCCAACAATTTCTGATGGTAGCTTAGGTGCCTGGGACGCTGCTGGAGTGATAGATGTAGTAGTAGTCGGACTGCACAAAGACAATGAAAAATATCAGTTCAGAATCAAGAATTAGTGGTAGAAATAGACCAGGGGAACTTGTACAACCCTGTGCTGCTAGCTTGAACAGCTGAGGAAGTTGCCTGAGTTGTGGTGCTGGTGGCTGATGTGCTAGCAGCAGTAGTAGAAACACCTATAATATAAGAAAAACATACAAGCATAATGGTCAGTATAGTGCAGGTACAATAGATGCTGGGATCTGAACAACAATGTAGATTCATTTGAGATGTTATTATGCTCTATAAACTGTATTCTGTAACTTTGTGTGTGATGCTGTGACAATGATGATATTGGCACCAATTCCAGAAGCATAATAATTAGTTCAAACCAGAAACATAGGCATGGTAAAAATACCGCTGAAGAACAGTTGCAGATGAAGAATAACCATGTAAGCTCACCAAATGCCAGTGTGGGAGATGAGGTAGAAGCTGGTGTAGTTGTTTGCAGATTAAAACTTGGAAACCCCGTTGTTCCAGTCAAAGGAGTCGTGGTTGTCATGCCTGCAGATGTTGATGCACTTGTGACAGTGGTGGTAGTGGCAGTAGCTGCCGCTGCTGATGACGATGATGCCGCAACTGCAAAACTGAAACTACTGGTCGAAGCAGCTGGGAACAATGACCCAGATGTTGCAGAAGCTGCTGCAGTTGATGGCACAGTGGAGGCACCAGTTGCAGACACGGAAGCTAAAGTTGGCGTAGAAGCTGCCGAAGATGAACCAAAGGAGAATCCAGGCGTAGTGGCAGACGAGCTACCTGTTGCACTGGTATTAGAGAACAATGAGGGAGCAGGTGCAGCCTGCGAAGTGGCCAATGAGAAGCCAGTGGACGGCGAGGACACCGGTGTGGTTGCTGTGGTGGTGGGTGTGCTCTTGGCGAAACCGAAGGCAGGGCTAGAGGAAGCAGATGAGAACAAGGAAGGAGCCGTGTTCGCCGTAGTCGCGCTTCCTGTTGACGGTGTAAAGCCAAACGATGGGGCGGAAGTGGTTACTGCTGGCGAGGAAGAGAAGCCAAAGGATGGCGTGGTGGTTGCAGCAGGCGCTGGAGAAGAGGCGGTGGTGGTGCTGAAGAGGGGCGCAGAGGTCGTGGATCCGAACAGCGACGAGCCAGTGGCGCCGCCAAACCCTAAAGCCGGTGCTGATGTCGCGGTGGTGGCAGTGCTTGACGCGGCCGCCCCCGAGTTGAATGAGAAGCCGAATGATGGTGCCGGGGCGGCGGCCGTGGTAGTGGCGGAACCGGACGCCGACGAGCCAAAGCTAAAGCCCGTGGAGGCTCCAGAGAAGAGGCTCGGGGTGGACGCAGCAGAAGAGGCGGCGCCGAACGGACTAGGTGTCGCCGCCGCGGAGGAGGTGGCCCCGAATGGGCTCGGGGTGGTCGCTGCGGAGGAGGTGGCCCCAAATAGGCCTGGGGTGGTCGGCGCGGAGGCGGTACCACCGAACAGACCCGAGGAGATCGCTGCAGAGCCGGTGGCGGACGCCCCGAATAGGCCGGGGCTGCTTGCAGCAGCGGAGGCGGCGCCGAAGAGGCCAGGGCTGCTTGCGGCGGAGGTAGCAGCGCCGAATAAGCTAGTGGTTGTTGCGGCGGAGGATGCGGGCGTTCCGCCGAAGAGGGATGGTGCGGGCGCCGGCGATGAGGCGGCCGCTGAGGACTGACCAAATGAGAAGGGGGCGGATCCGAATCCGAAAGAGGGGGAGGAGGCGGGCGCGGCGGCGGACGAGGCCCCGAACAGGGAGGACCCGAAAGTGGGGGCAGAGGAAGCGGCGGCGGAGGATGAGGAGAAGAGGGAGGAGCCGAAGGTGGGGGCAGGGGAGGAGGCAGCCGCCGGCTGGGAGAAGGAGAAGGTGGATGGGGTGGAGGAGAAGGAGAAGGGGGAGGAGGCCGTGGAGCCCGCGGCCGCGGAGCCGCCGCCGAAACCGAAGGAGGTCGCCATGGCTGGGGGCTGGGCGCTGGGGGCGGTGTGATTTGGGCGAGATTTTAGCGTGGTTTTGCCGCTGCTGCTCCACGGCCGAGCGGCTTTGCTGTGGCTTGGGCCGCCTTGCAAGGGCAGGGCTCCGGCCGGTTTTGGTTGGGCTTTTCCTTTTGTGGCGCCTTCTGGGGGTCCAGAATTTAGAATTGGCACTATGCAGAATTTCTATTCTCCGTTACATCTAAATATCGACACATGTATGGAGTATTAAATATAGATAAAATCAAAAACTAGTTGCACAGTTTTATTATACTTTGCGAGACGAACATTTTGAGCCTAATTAGTCAAAGTTTGGATATTTTTTACTAAATATAAACAAAATGCTACAGTACGTTGATGTGACACGGTATTATACAGAATGCCAATTTGACAAGGAACTAAACAAGGCCGAAATAGGGTTACGACTTTAGCAGAGAGGGAAAAGAGGATATGACATATGAGGGCAAATGTTAGGATTATGCTCATAGTAATTCAAGTTTGAACTTGTGTGATACAAAAAAAAAATTGTAAACGTGATGTTTGAAACATTCTTTGTTAGTCAATCATCACTTTTACCGAGAAAGGAGTAACCACATAGAAAACAACTGACTAATTTTCTTAGCACTAACATTTTCGTATTGAAATATCAAACCAATGAGATAAATGGGATATATTACCTCTTTATTATCAAGTTATCATATTTTCATATATGGCATTTCTTGTGTATTTAAAAGTTAATGTCGAGGTCTTCTTTTTCTTCTCTTGATCATGCTCATTTCAATAGCCAGCATGGCTCTTATTTACATTCCATATTTGTACTTCTATTTGTGTCAGTTGGACACAGATCCCGTGCAGTGGCTATTCACACTGTAAGATATGCAGTGGTGATATCTGAGCCTTTCATCTCATAGGGAACAGTTGTGATCAGGGATTTGGCATATTCTTTTCCATCCTTTCTTTATCTCCCCTTTATCTCGTCGGCGGTCCCTGGCATCCGGCTCGCCGACGCTGCAGCGAGTTCATGGGCGACGTGCTCAGGGCCACTGGACGCATCAGGATGTCGATGACAAGGTTCTCCTTCCTGCGCCTGGAGCCCGAGAAGCGAGGAGCTCACGGGGGCAGCGACGTCGACAGCAGCAGCAGGCGGACGGCGGGCACTAGGGTGTTTCTGATGAACGGCGAGGAGACTGGAAAAACTTTGCAAAGGTCATCTAGGGGGCGTTAGGACGATGCTAAAACACGTCTTGGATGGAACATAGAGGAAAAGGATTGGTGCCACATCAGAGCTTTAGCTCCGGCGGCCATGGTGGTTGATTCCACGAGATTTCAAAATTCATCATTTACCGAAGATGGTTTGCAACGAGGTCTAGTTCAGGGGCTAGCTAACAACTAGGCGCACTCATGGCTACGAGGAATTGAAATTGGAGGCACTGGTGTGGACGAATTTTGAAAGGGCGCAAGGTGGTCGTGGTTCGCGCATGCTCTGCTTACGTAGCCGGCCATGGCAATCTCGGCTAAGGCACAGATGGGACTCAGGCTGGCTCCTAAGCCACGGAGAGGGTGCCCAGTTGCTTGGGGTGATGATGGCGCACGGTCTTGGGACGAGGCAAGGCAGGGCGGGCAGCAGCTCGTGCGTGTGACCATGGCCGAGGCGGGATGAAGCACTGCTGGAGCGCCATGGGTTGAGGACATTGGAGGATGGCAGCTACGGCGGGCGCATGGGGATCAACATCGCCTCCGGTACCTGCGAGGAGGAGTCCTGGGCATTTCATGGCATGGCAGCTCGCCGGCCTCCCTGGGCTCATCCGCCGCCGAACGCCCTCGCCGCCTCGCTCTTAATATGTCACCAAAGCTGTGGAGTTCTCCTACAAGAACGCCAGAGAAAGCTAAAAATAACATCCACCCATCCAACCATTTTTTATGAGATGAATGGTTCAGATATGCCCACTGCATATCTTGCAGTGTGAATAGGCACTGCACGCGATCCGTGTTCTGTTCAGTTATGCGTTTTGTGATTGTAGAGACTATGTGAATCAATTAAGGAACTCGTCAAAAAGACACACACCAAGTTATGATTGATCTAGAAAAGATGAGAGGTTGGTCACTCAATGCAGGTTTTCTAGGGGTTAGATGATTTTGTAAATTGTCCCTAGCTAGTTTTGAAAGTCGCCATAGTTGGTTTCGAAAAACAAAGTTTGTGCATCTTTTATGGTTTTAATCTATTTTTGTGCACGATTTCTATGTAGAATGTATTCACCTCTCTCTAGGCCTTCACTCGGTCCTTTCACCTATTGTTTAGAAATATGGGTGTAAATAAATATTGTTTCTTCTCGTTTTCTTATAAATAGAAGCGGCAAATTTTTCCAAGAATAAATAATAACTAATGAATATAATATTATGGATGATTGAACTATTATTCTTGCCTAATACACATGTATAAAAGGGAGAAAGAAATTCATGCCGCTCGTGGAAACTCACCCCGGGACTCGGATTCATCCTCCACATGTCAATAAACCTAATACAAATACCATGCCTTTACACCATATGGGTTCCATAGGTGACCCCATATAGAGCATGGTTTACAAGTGCTTAGCTAAAAGTTAAGTAATAAGAGCTAAGCTAATACAATAATTAGTTTTTTACAAAAAGTCTTTATTATTTATGTATTTCTATTCTGTCTCCTATTCCTTCTTATATTCATCTCTGTTAGAACCCCTAATGCATATGCTCTGTGTCCATTTTAGTGTTTGTATAGCCGAGCTCTCTTCCTCTCTTTCCTTTTTTTTCCTCTGCATCATCAAAAAATATTATTTAGTTTGGCTATAAGCCTTATTATGACTAATGCATATGCTCTGTATCCACTTTAGTGTTAGTATAGCCATGTTTTCTTCTCTCCTTTCTTTTTTTTTCACTTCATAAACATGTTTTAGTTTGGTAAACTCATTATTGTGTCTGCTCTTATGATCCGTGGTCATGTGGGTTAGATAAGAACAGCTCGTTTTCTAGTGGTACCAAGTACGATTCAGGTATCAGGTTCGAAGTACAGTTCCAAGAGGTATCAGGTTCGGTTAAGGTACGGGCAAACTTATCTCGGGTCAGATCACTAATCGTGATCGCTCAGTAGCATCTTGCAACTAATCGCCTCGTGCCGCTCCCGGGCTCCCGCCTCTTGTCCACCCGATCCGACAAAAACCAACCCCCTGATTTTCGCCAAAAAAAAAGAAGGTAGTCGCCCTCCCGATCCGATCCCCAAAATTCTCCACAACCCCATGGCGGCGAGCTTGTGGCGGGCGGTGATGGGCACCGACGCGGCGTCCGCGGATACCACCGAATCCGCGGGCGGCGGCGTCGAGTTCTGGCGTGCCCCGGAGCGCGTGGGTTGGCTGACCAAGCAGGGCGAGTACATCAAGACGTGGCGGCGGCGGTGGTTCGTGCTCAAGCAGGGGCGGCTCTTCTGGTTCAAGGAATCGACCGTCACGCGCGCCTCCGTGCCCCGCGGCGTCATCCCCGTCGCCTCTTGCCTCACCGTCAAGGGCGCCGAGGACGTGCTCAACCGACCCTTCGCCTTCGAGCTCTCCACCCCGCGCGAGACCATGTACTTCATCGCTGACACCGAGAAGGAGAAGGAGGAGTGGATCAACTCCATCGGCCGCTCCATCGTCCAGCACTCCCGCTCCGTCACCGACGCAGAGGTCGTCGACTACGACAGCCGCACTGGCGACAAATGATTGATTTGTGAGCAAAAGGACCGGTCACACCTGTAACTCTGCAGCATCTCTATGCTACTTTAACTCTGCAGCGTTTCTATGCAACTCTATATAGTTTCGCACTTGTTATTGTTGTTTTGTGGATATGATCTGTGCATTTGTATAATATTTTGGTCATTGGGGAATAAGTTCGGGATCATGTATAGCATACAGTACTGCAGATCGGTTCTCTAGGTTCAAATCTGTGCACTGCCGTTTGATTTGTTTGGTCAATTATTTATAGTATTTGGTCAATTACAGCAATCCAACAAGAAATTTTTCTTGCTGCTTTCAATTTGCTTCTTTTGAGTGTCATATTAGCTTAGACTCATGAAATTACTTGATTGCTCCTATTGGCTTTGAACCATACTTGAACTGTATCTCATTTAGTTGATGAAATCTTGGTTTGCCTATTCTAGCAACTATGTTTCCTTGACCATGATGATCTCTGAGCAATTATCTGCTTATTCAGGAAAGACCTCTAAGATTCTGTTGTCTTCTGCTCGAGCATATGAAATGCACTAGGCATTGGCTCCTATACTGAAGGTCTGGATTTCAGTTTTAGTTGTGAGCTCATATCCTCTATTTGTATTTTGAAAGCCATGCTGATGAAAACGGATTAAACTTGGTGGTTATCTGTTCATCAAAACAGCTAGAAATATCGATCTTATAGTTTATTTGCAGATGATTTGCTAAAGGGGATGTCTGCCTCATCTTTAGGGTGTAATAATGTGCTAATGACCTCAGCATTATTATGCAAAGGTGGATGCTACCATGAATCCAGTGATCAACAACCCACACTAATTTGCATGGTTGTGCTTAATTCACATTTAACTTATGGATCAAATATGTTCGCAACGAATCTTGCAATTCTTGATCTTAGTGAGTTAGTGTAGCAGTTATTATTATCTCTGTTTATTTTGTTCAGAAATGTTGTTATATTCTTCTGTATGACTCACCGATACCTTTTGCATTGCATGTCTGTAAGACCATTGTCTTACCTGTGACTGTAACATTGAATTCAAAGCGTCGAATATTAAGACACATTCATCCTCATTTTTGCAACAGTTTAGAATGAGGACCAAAGATGATAATAGATACTCTCTCCATGAGTCTAAGTGAAAAAATACTTGTCATTTTGGGCACGGCACTATAAGTCCTATAACCTTTGACTATTGTTTTCTACTAAAATATATTTTGCAATCTAACTAACATATGAAATTATAATAGTAAGTATCAATGAAAACCTGTATATAGGACCTATGTTTCCAAGCTCATTATTTTAAAGGTTATTGATAGTCAAAGTTTCATATATTTGACCGGATCTTGTGCAAAAGGCCAAGTATTTGTGACGGAAAAGGAGTATTATTTGACATTAAAACATGTAAAGAAAGTTGTCAGCAAACCAAATGGTTTGCATCCAGTTGGAGAATGCAAAGACAAGTATAATAGCTAGGTCATTATCTTATTGCAATTTTTCGCTGAGTTACACTAGTTAGACCTCTGAAGTCTGGTGGCAATGAGCCAATGAGACTCATGTTTGGTGTCTGGCACAGTCTTCTTAAGAAACAAAATCGGGTCGATGTCTCTCCTGGTTAAGTTTTTAGGCTATTATCCAATTATGGTGCTTGTATCATGTGAATGTCTTAACATGAGTTTGTAACATTCGGTCAAAAAAAAACATGAGCTTGTAACTCTTATATGCAAGCATACTTGTGGTTGCCCCTTTTTGTGAATTCTGTCAAATATAAGTTTTTTCTTCATTTCCTTGTGGAGATTTGTGTCCTCCTCTATCTGTTTCTTCATACAAATTAAAATCCAGCGTTGCTTCTGCTGTATACCATGTTACGAGTTAGCTGCCACATGTATCCAGCAATACATTTGCCTCCAGAATCTCAAGGTTTTTGGGCTGGTACTTGAGCTTTAGTTAGCTGTGCTGTCGCATGTCTCGTTTTATAATATTTGTCCCGAATCATACTGTCCTTATTAAAAGTTAAGTCTTGAAGCTTGTGAGAAACATATGGAAATCTGGTGCTGATGCTGTCTTAATTCCTCAGAGCTGGTCGTTCTCCGTTTCAGACCCCCCAAATTCTAAGTGAACTCCTGCCAGTAAGCACAGGACCAACATCATGTCTTATTAGCCTACCTCTTCACTGTGTCTTGCATCATCCTAGTCAGATTGCAGCCGCTCATGGATACAGCATTTGCACTTGTTCATTTGTTTTGGTTTCTTGTCCTCCATCCTGCCTGTATTGAATTGCAAGCATGCCTAGGTATCCTTGTGCGCACGGATGGCCTTTTGGATGGCTAAAAACCACGTACGCCCATCGTTAAGCCATAATGCCTACGGGGTACCTAACATATCGTTAAAGGCTTAAAGTCATCATGCGTACTAGGTAACGATCATATAGGATTTAGAACGCCTCACAATAGCTCTTTGCTTGTCCTCAAGTAAAAATAAGCATAATTATGAACCAAGACTTCAAGGAGTAAGTACAATGATACTATAAAGTTTTTCTGGGTTAGGTTCTAAAGCCACTAGCTAATTTGATTTTTATAATTTTTGTATAATTATATTCTTTATGAACGGAGAGATCTGTTCTAATCTATATACTATTTTAATATTTCTAGTCTAGATACATAATTTTATGTATAGGTCCATATACTATAAAAGAGCGAAGAAATTATAAAATAGTTGTTACCTAAAATTTTACACCCACTTTTTCTTAGAACCGTTAGATGATTGATTGTCTTAAAATTCAATGACTTATATTAGTTTGATGGTGGGCCACCTCTAGTCTTACATCTTACATTTGTAATCTTACCTATTTCTGCCGTTGTGAGGTGCTTCCGCATCCTATCTTTTTTCAGCCACGTCAATCTACCCACCTGGCCTGTACCCGCAACAATCGCCTCTCTTCTATGTCGTTCGTAGTCGAGGACCAGGACGGAGAAGAGAGAAAACCGCACGTAAAGTCCAATCCCAAACCTACAGTGAGGACGGCACCCTGGCGACACGCGACGGCGGATGCCGGAGGCTCGCCGCCCTCCTCCTCTCCTCCTGCTGCAGTGCTGCCTGTGCCTGCGCCCAAGGAACAACAAGAAGCCACCAGCGCGCGGTGCAGCACACGCAAGGAAGGCAGGCAGGCAATCGAGAGACCTCACATCCACCCCGATGGTTAGTATGCTTGCACATTACTGTAGGATTTAAGCACTGCCAATTCGTTTCATAGCATAGGAATTAGTAGTAGATTTGAAAACGTCGGATATTGCCATTATGTGCATTAAAGCAGATGTGATTGAAGAACAACTTATGCTGCGTGAAATTGAATCGATGCACATGGTATATATAAATTGATTCAGAAGTATAAAATTATTTTTTCTATGTAGTTCTTTTTTCACTAAATCAATTTTGTGTGTATATGGAAAAGAATAGAGTTTTGGTGGCCTGTACTTGCAAAGTGTAATTTCCCTAGCTCCCTTGATGCAAGTTTCTATGCTTCACAACCCAAAATAACACCAGAATATTGGTTAAGCGCCTTCCCTTGTACTGGTGCTTGTAATTATCTTGCCTTCTACTGGTGTCCGCTTTAGCTTGTAGGGTTTCAACTTCAGAATGTGGACTTTTAATTTCTGTGTATAGTGTATGGTTGATTCATACTAGACTCTGATGACGGTAAGAGGGTAAGGCAAGCCGCATTATCAAGTGTCAGCATATTTAAAACATAAACTCTGCAAAGTGGTTTGATATGCTCATAACCGATCAAATGTTTATGTACTTCATGCATCGGGAGTTTGAATTTTAATGTCAATAATTGTGATTTCTCCTTTAGGTGGAGACGTGGAGCCACGAATGAAGGCATAATTCATGCTTTGTGTTGCTGACGCACCAGGCTAGTTTGGCGTACCATAATGACATCAAACTTCAAAGGTTCGTTGTGTTCTTTCAATCCTGTACTTTTGTTTGATCTTTATTTTTTCTTCTCAGAGGCAGTGAATTTCAATGAAGATGAACATAAAACCTTGAATCGGTGCTTGGTGTTCGCAGATCCATAATCACCCTTGCCACCACTACGGGTAGTTTTGTTATATGGGCTTTGTGCATTGAGTTGTTATTACTAATCATAGTATTGATATTGACCATAAAAAAGCTGATTGCCTCTACACAAAATTGGTATAGAGTGAAGGAGGGACTTGAGTGACTTTGTTTTAATTTTATCGTGTGACAAAAAAAATATATAATGATTATTAATCTTGCAGCTACCCTGGTTAGAAAACCAGACAACAGGTTTCAGTCTATGGGCATGATGATATATTAAGGTCAAATGCACATCAGTTCCTTGTTTTTTCACGCTGACTTTCTCCTATCCTACTGTGCTTAAATGTACAAATTTGTTGATTAAAACGAAGTGGCTCTTCACAATAAACAAACTGTTTAAAAGCTTTTCTGATGAGATATGGCGACCTGGTCCGTGAAAGCAAGTTAGACTGGAAAGAGCTCTTGGTCTGTGTGTGTGTGTGTGATGTCAGTCAGATAAACTACTTCTTTGTACCGATGATTGTTGATTGATGGTTTCACAGGCCGGGTGGTGGCAATGTGTGCCTAAGTGTGTTGTCTGTCCAGTGCGAGGCTCGCTGGTCAGAAGCGTGAAAAGTATGTAGATCTTTTCCCAAGTTTGAATACGTTATCAAGCGGAACTTAGATTTTATTAAAAGTTGTTTCTTAAACTGTGTTGGTTTTTTTGACAAACTTAAATTGTGGTGGTTGATTTTCTTTTGCCATTCTAATCATCTATATTACAAGATGATGATGATGATGATGATGATGATGATAATAATAATAATGAATTACAATAAAATGTTATATTATGTGGTTGCTGCAGCAAATAATTAGCCTTGCTACATCGTCATGTCTATGTTGACCATATTCCTGCATGGATTTGCTATGCGACGCTGTTGATGCCTCTAAACTTGGAGCTCCTTACAATGGTGTTCATTGGGATCCTCCTGCTTTTAAAAAGTCTATTTCTAATGCCATGAACCACATTGTAAATTACTGAAGGGCCTTGTTTAGTTCCTAAAGTTAGGAGGTGCCAGAATTTCAATAGGGCACTGTAGCATTTCGTTTCTATTTATAAATTATTGTCTAACAATTGACTAATTAAGCTCAAAATATTCACCTCGCAAAGTCAAAGCAGATTGTGCAATTAGTTTTTGATTTTGTCTAAATTTAGTACTCCATGCATGTACCCTAAGTTTAATGTGATAGGGATTTTTTTTACATAGAATATTTTTCAAGAGTTGAGAGGAACTAAACATGGCGAAGGTCTATTTCAACTGCGTGATCTTATAATGTATCGTTAAATAGTTTTTTAAAGCACGTGCCTGGGGCACGTGCATGTACACTAGTGTATCTATAAAAACTAAAACAACCTACATAATTTAAAGGTAATGACTCTAAAACGGTCAACCGTTTTGAACCCTGTTTGCATGACAACTGCAGGCCTATCTCCCCATCTTCCTTCCTAGCGCGCCGCACGAGGTCCCACTAACCTCTCTCTCTTCCATTTGGGAGCTATCGTTGTTGTTGTCTTCTCTAACTCCGACGGCCATGCGCCATGCCTACCCTACCCTTCCCTTCTCCAACTCCGTCGGGCTTAGAAAAAAAAGGTAGGTAGGCCAGTCAGGTGGCAGGGACAACGAGAGGGCGCTTTATGGTTCTGGCGGCGGTGGGAGCGCGTGCCTTGGTTATGGCAGAGGCGGCGGGAAGGTGCGGAAGGGAAGAATGAGATCGCGCACTAGGGTCCGCCAGAAAGGTGTTGGCGCGAGGAAAAAGATAGCCATGCATCAGTAGTAAATCAGTTAAAAATTACAATACAAGCAACTAATCAACACGTGTATTAGTAAATCCTAATTCAAAACACAATGCAAGCAACTAATCAACCCATCTCAGGGTCTTTTCTTTTCCTTCTCACCAGTCACACGAGGCCAGGCGGACTCAAGCCGGACTTCAAAACCACGTTGGATATAGCCTCCGAAACCGCGGCTTGACATGACTTGCGTGGTTTGGTGAAAAGCTGCAACGCGCAATCCTCTCTCCCTTCCCCACCTCACCGTACCCCAACCCCGCCAAACCCTAGGCACGCAGCGCCGCCGCCGCCGCCGCCGCCGCACCACCACCACCACCCTCAGCAAGATGAGGCCGCGCGGCAGGGGCGACGACGTCGAAGACGACGACGATGAGGACGAGTACGAGGACATCACGCCGCCTCGAAGAACGCCAGAGCCCAAGGTCGACGCCGCCCCCGCCCCATCGCCCCCGCCCAAGCCCTCGCCCTCGCCCACGCCACCTCCCGCCCCCGCCCCGGCCCCGCCGCAGCCTGCGCGTGCCCCGCTCAGCAGCCTCGTAGTCAGGCCGCTGCCGCCGCAGGAGAACGGCGGCGGATCCTCCCCGCTCTCACCCTCCGCGCGCTCGCCCTCTCCCATCGCCGGCGGACACCGAGGCCGCGGGGCCTCGCCCCCGCGGCGACGGCGGGACTTCTCACCGCCGCCTCCCCGCGGTTGGGAGAGGCGCCGGTCTCCTCCTCCGCTGCAGCCGCCGGAGAGGCGGCGTCCTGCGAGCCCGCCGCCCCAGCGCCGACGCTTCACTCCACCGCCGCGGTTCCAGCCACCGCGGCATCCCCGCTTCTACAATGAGCAGCAAGGTTTGTTGGAAACCCTCCAATCTTTCTATTTTCTTGTAATAATGTCTCTTTATATAAATTATTCGTAGTCTATTTGTACTTTTCCTTTTGTACTATAATTGCTGGATTTGCACACCAGTATTTACTCTACTTTTTTTTATTTGATATGCATTTCTTACCTTGAAGGATATACATCTATTTTTTTATTCGTTTTTGAAGGTTGGATCTTCTTTATTACAACTAAATGTATGAGTGTATTTCCTTCTCGTGATATTGATTGGAAATTATGTGATTAGGCATACTGAGTTACTGACATAGTTGTGTGGCAATATATTATATGTGTTACTTGTTTTAGGCTATGCAACACGCGTATTTAAATTGCTATATCTACTTATTCCATATCTGTTTCAATAGCAGCACCTTTTTTATTCTTTTAGGACTTCTGTATTATGTTCATATTTCATAAGTGAAAGTTGTGCAATAGTGGTGTCGAGGATTAAAGTTATGTAGTTGCTCACCTATATGTTGTGTTCAGAGATGATTTTGGTTTGAGTATGTCAAGTGTCATTTTGATTGCAAAGTTTACAAACAACACTTGCTGTTACTTGTTCTTGCTATTACATATTGGAAATCTAATGACATGAAAAATGTTTGTCTGTCGGAGTGTGCTAATATTGTATGGGATGGATACAAATACTTTTGTGTGCATTAGTATTTAGTAACTGAAGTTTGAAAAGATCAACTATTTGGGACCTGGAGTAAAAGAGAACAGATATAACATAGTTTCGCTGAGCAATTTTTATACATGTGAGGTTGTCAAGTGGTTCTGTTGCTTCTAATGGGTTGAAGCAGTTAGCAAATGCTATCTGAGTAATCTTTTATATTGCTATCTGAGTAATCTTTTATATTGGTCCAAAACTCAGAATGATATTTGTGGTTCATGTTGCTTGCTAGATGTAATGTGAAATTACGATGACTCTTAGATGCGTTTTCCCTTTTATGGATTGATGGATGCTTCATTTGCCGTCCATAGAAGACATGTATCATGTAGCATATTTCGTATTAATGCCATCAAGCTCATTTCAACAAGCTTTGCATGATATGTTGTTGTCCTTGTATTATGCATGATTCCTCATATCTTAGGTGTTAATGTGTTGTGCAATTTGCATCACTCAAGCAGTGAACCCACGAGTAAACTGTTTTACCTGTTCCTCTCTTATGTAGTTATGTTTGATTTTATTTTATTGTAAATTTAGAACTGTGTTTTTTTGAACTGTTCATTAAACAGAATGCTCATCATCTTTGAATTATAGTATCAGTGAATAGTCTGCTCATTATATTGGAAGTAGGTACGCAAGATCTAGCATTTGAGGAACTGTGGAGTACAGTTAAGACCTTTTTAATTTAATAGTATTATAGTATTGTGTTATCATTATGATAATTTCATGGATAGTTTGCAACAATATTATATTACTCCCTCTGTTCCAAATTATAAGGTGCTTTGACTTTTTTGGTACATCCATTTTGCTATGCATCGAGATATCTAGATATAAAAGTATGTCTAGATACACAGTAAAATAGATGAACCAAAAAAAGTCAAAGTGACTTGTAATTTGGAATGGAGGTTGTACTAATTGCTAGTTCAGTTCATCCTTAACTTTTCAGCTTCCTTTGTTTACCAAATATAAATACAAGATGCCTTGTACCGTGATTTCATCATGTTACACATTATTTCTCTCGAGTTCTAGCAGTATCCTGCCAGCTATATAACTGCTAAATGGTTTATTTCATATAAGCTAATATATTATTGTTAAAAAACCATAATTCTAGGAAAATGTTTCACACAGCGTGAATGTCTGAAACCACCTGATATGCTTGAAAAATTGTAAATATCTTCTAATACTTTGCTGGCTTGGATGTCCAGTGTAATGGCCAAGCACTGCAAGCTCCATAAAATATCAAATGAAGTATGGAGTTTGCTGTTCTACTGGAACACTTTCCAACTTGAGTTGCTTGGATGCCATTCCTTTTCAAGATGGACATTATTGTTGATACTTTGGTTTGCCAGCATAGTGATGTGGAACTATTCTGTCTCGCTGACACAAATTTTGTGAAAAGGCAGACACATTTTCATGTGCAGTATGTTGTGCTCTGAAAAGGTTTGCAGTTTTGAGAATTGAGATAACATGGGATGAAGGAATGGGATGGACAAGGTCATAGTATGAACACAACTTGGGTGTGTTAGCGTTCAGGCAATGGCTAGCAACATAATGAGTGGTATGAACACAACTTGGGTGTGTTAGTGTTCACGCAATGGCTAGCAACATAATGAGTGGAATTAGCTTTGAGCATGGATATGCATAAACTTGAGGAGAACATCATCAGTTGATCCTTACTGTCATCTATATTTCAACTGTTGAGTTTTGGAGGTCAGGGAAGAATTCAGGAAGCCATGGTTCAAGTGCTTATCTAAACTATGAACAGTGAGTTTGATGACATTAATATGGAACTTGGATAATAGACATTTATATAATATGAATTTGATAATGAACCCACCCTTTTTAGTTCTTTTTGGCAATTTGTGTTTTCTGCACAATTAGCCAAGTCAGGTACATTTTAGACATAGGATTATGCCATTTTGTTTGCTGGTCTTTTGAACAACTTGTTAGAGGCTTCAGAGACTGGGACAATGATGTTGGGAGAAGAAAGTAACTTGCTGCTCTAGAGGCTTGTTTGCAATTGAATTGCTGGGCACATTCACATCTTCATGTTTCAAGCCTCAAGGGATGCTCATATAGCGTCGATACTGGAGCTGTCTCCTGTGCATTGCAGGACATTCCACCAACTACTTGGTATGCTTGTAAGCTGAAGTTGCTTTTATGGTTGAGAAACAGAACCAAGGTGATTGGTATGGAACACCCCCTTTGTAGCATTCACAGTGACAGCTTGCCTGGTGCTTGACCTTTTCTCTGGTCAAGTTGGAATTTTTCGAGTAGGTCCCAGTGTGGACTAGCTTCGTGATACTTGATGCTTGCTTAATCTTGTGCAATTATGTGGAGGGAGAAGTATTTGGTCATTGGAGCGACCAGCTTGATTCTAGGTTGAGAAACAGAACCAAGGTGATTGGTATGGAACACCACCTTGTAGCATTCACAGTGACATAGCATGCCTGGTGCTTGATCTTTTCCCTGTTCAAGTTGGAATTCTTTGAGTAGGTACCAGTGGGGATTAGCTTCGTGATACCTGATGCTTGCTTAATCTCGTGCAATCTGGGGAGGGAGAAGTATTTGGTCATTGGAGCGACCTTCTTGATTCTAATATTTGAGATGCCATCAATAAACTGTTGCAGTGGTCTATATGTCACGTAGTTATTGACCTGTCAAATATTTGTTTGAGTTAACCTACAAATGGAAATGGGATCCTATTATTGGCTAAAAAGGAACTAAGATTTTCTTAGCAACATCAACTGCATTCTTTGGACACGTAGCTACTAACTACATTGTGAACCACCAGAAGGCTGCTAGTTTCATTCAGTTGAGCTGCAGTGACAATGGTATTTCCTTCTCAGAAATGTGGCCCTTTGCAATTATAACTTCGTTCAGCATATGAAGAGTAGCCCTTTTGAAAGTAGTTCTCATGAAGTGGTTGCCTGTTTCAGTTCCATGTGGCTGGTGTAAGCATTTCTGGCTAAACGTTACTTGGCTTTATCTTTTAGTGCTTATTTGGATTGTTTTTATATTTGCTTTTCAGGATATGGAATGCATGCAGGCCCTTCGCCACCACGCCCACGCAGAGCAGAAGCCAGCAAGTTTGATGATGATGATGTTGGTCCACATTACACCCATGGATATCAAGGGGGTGGTAGAGGAGGTGCAAGGTTCCGAGAGGGTTCACCACCATATGGAAGAGGAGGCAGATCATATGGGAGAAGCTATGATGCTCCACAAAGGAATGATTTGATCAATATTGATGGACAATATGTTCACCGAAATGACCCAAATCTGTCGCCAAGAGAAGGTGACTGGATATGCCAGAACCCTAAGTAAGTTGCTTTTAGCCTGTCATGTATGCTTTAATACTTATGAATCTTGTTGGTTTTCTGATTTTCTTCTTGCATTGTGTCAGTTGTGGAAATCTCAATTTTGCTCGGCGTACTCACTGTAACAACTGCAATAAGTTCCGCTATTCAGCACGTGAAGCATATGAGCCCAGGCGCAGCCCTCCTTTCAGGAGTTACCCCACCTCTCCGCGAGGGGCTCCAAGGATGGTTGGTCCACCTGGTGATCGTGCCCCTGCTAGAGAGATGACCAGGTACATATCCCCACCTCATGGTTGGGGCCCAAGTGATCCTAGGGCATATGCAGCTCGATCCCCTCCAGAACGCGCAGGACGGTTTACAGATCCATCGCCTAAGGAAAGAATGGGCTTCCGTGGTGAGCGTGACCCAAGGGACCGTGTGAAATTTGAGTGGTCTGCAGCTGATGACTACATTCAGAGGGAGCGCCCACATGATGGCTATCTTGACAGGAGTCGGCGTCACTCGGGATCGCCTCGTGGTAACTGGGGAAATGATCTGCGTGACAGAAGCCGCTCTCCTGCACGGAACAGGCCTATGAAGAGTTCCTTCACTGGCAGAGGTCGACCTGACGACTACGCTGATGATCTATATGCCAGCCGAGGAAGACCCAATGGTATGGAGGCTGGCCGTGGGCGTGGGCATGTTTACAGACCAGGCAGTGGCCCGTACCCTGGTGAGGGTCGAGGTGACCGACGTGGTGGTCCACGTCCTAGGAACGAAGATGGGTATTAGATAATCTTCATTAAGTTGTTGAGTGACGTCATTTATTCTTAGTTGGTCAGGAAAGGAAAACCTTAGTCAAGCTGGAGCTTGAGAATATCTGCAGCTTGTAATGTTATGTTAAAGATCGTGCACTGTTTCCTAAACCATGGTAACTGTGTTCCTGCATGCTATGAAGTTATAATTGGCTTCTGTCATCCTCGGGTGGATCTAGTAAAGGGTCATGAGTGTACACATGTACACCCAATAATTTCTGCAAAAAGTTACCATTTTATTGGGTGTACACGTGTTTACAGATCCATTTCTGCAAAAAGTTATAAATATGCAGAGTCCATCGAAAAGCGATATTTTGACAGCCGAACAATCAACAGCACTTTGTAGTTTATACAAATATTTATAACACAGGCACTATTCTCGCTAATAACGTAAGCGACGGGTTAATGGGCCTGTTTGGTTCATGTCAAAACTTTGCAACGTCAGGTTAGTCATGCCACATTTTTTTCGAAAATTGTTTTGTTCACTGACACAATTATGGTACGCCACTAATTCTTGGCATTCTATCCCTGTTAGACATGACAAACTAAGGCACCGACCAAAGAGGCCGCCTGCGAAAGCCAGGCCAGGACCGTCCGTAGCTGGTGGTCTGGTGGGCACCGCCGTGTTGCGGAGCGAATGATTCCGGGGCGAATGAATCACACGCAACGAACGGCGGGAGCAGACGGACACGAAACGAAAACCCCGCGCGCGCCGGATCCTGACGCGCGAGACCAGGAGCTGCAGGAGGGCAGGGACCCCGGCGAGCTAACTGCCACGGTCACCACGACCACACAGCCACACAGCGTCCGCGATCGTCGCGCCACACACGTAAAAGCCACTCCAGAAGTGGCCAAAGCGCAGTGGCCGCCCGCAGCTGACGCACTACTGTCACTGCGCAGCTGACGCCGACCCGGCACGGCACGGCACGCCGCCTCTTACCTTGTAGGCTGGCCGCCAACGCCGCCGCCACCACCACCACGACGATGCATCCGCCGAGCTCGAAACCGATGGACGTCGCGGCCGTGGCGTGCCGCGCCGGGCTGCTCGCGCGGGCCCGTCGTCCAGGCAGCAGGGCGCCGCGCGCGCGGGCGTGGGAGCACGGCGTCGCCGCCCCGTCGGCGGCCGCGGCTCGAAGAAGGCTGCTCGTCGCGTCGCTCGGGGTCGGGGAGCCACTCCCGGCGCAATCATCCCTACTGTGCGAGGATCAGGCCGTGGCGCTGGAAGTTGGGGTCGGGGAGCCGCTCCCGGCGCAATCCCTGGGCGACGACGCCGTGGCGCTCGAGGTAATAATCCGATGTCGTCTTGCCATAGGAGGTTCATTACCACCAGCTTCGATCGCGAACGAATTCGTGATCACACATTCACAGAACTATATGGATTGAAGTCCATTGATTTGTTGGTGCAGGTGGGTGAGGATGATGACGATCTGGACTCCCTTATTTCTGCCGAAAACCTCCTGCCAGCCGCCGCCGCTGCTGCTGACGGTATGAGCTCTACTCCCAGTCGTCGTGCGAATAGCCGTCTAAGAACAAGAGATTCATGTCAGTGGTGTGGTGTATACCGACCACAAAAATGCTAAACTAACGTTGGCACGTCTCTTGAATCTGACTGTGCCAGTTCCTGAGGCCAGGACAGTGCGCGTCAAGTTCGTGCTGAGGAAGCAGTGCGCCTTTGGCCAGCAGTTCCTCGTCGTCGGCGATGACGCGGCGCTCGGACTTTGGGATCCGGCTAAGGCGACCGCCTTGAATTGGTCAGAAGGCCATGTCTGGACGGCGACGACGGTGAGCTCTCCGGTCATGTCGTGTGTAAGTGCGTTCCTTCAGCGACCCTGGCCATGCGAGTTCTGTCTGAGTCGATCGTTTATGTCTGGCCAGGATTTGCCGGCGAACAGGTCGATCGAGTTCAAGTTCCTGCTGCGAGATGCCTCCGGACATGTCCGTTGGCAGCATGGTGCTAACCGAACTCTGCAAATTACTGAAACATCAAAAACCATGGTTGTCCACGAAGACTGGGATCACGGCAACAAACAGAGAGTATCAGAGGAGGAAGAGCCCTCCATCGGGGAAGATGTGGTGTTTTCAGATGATCTTGCAGGAACAAATGGCACAATGCCGGTAGATACGGCCGATAATCCCACAAAGCATCAGAATCTGGAGACCGACAGGTCGGCTGCGGTGGTTGCAGATGCTCCTCTGCAGTGGGATACGGTAGCAGCAAATGGAACGGACCAACCACAGGTAACCACAACCACGGCGTCACATCTTGTTTCGTATAGAAGCATATACCTGACAATTCGTCTCTTTACTGAATCAGCTGATGGTGGACAAACACCAGACGATTCTTGAAGAGGTCCCCGGAGAACAAAACGGCACCCCTTCTGCCGATGATTATGCTGGCAATGGCAACGGCAACGCCGACGACAACACTACCTTGTATCAGGGAGGTGATCTGCTGCCGAATAGGCCGACAAGTATATTTGAGAACGACTTGGCCTGGGCCGGGAAAGCCATGCAGCAGCTGCTCCGGATCCTCGGTTTCCAGATCGGCACAACAAGTACATGATATTCAGCTTCAGCTGCAGTTGTGTATATGTTGCAAACCTGCTTGTTTTGAAGGATCACCTATGCGGCTATGCCTTCAACTC
Organism: Bothriochloa decipiens; assembly: GCA_023333625.1. Taxonomy (NCBI): domain Eukaryota; kingdom Viridiplantae; phylum Streptophyta; class Magnoliopsida; order Poales; family Poaceae; genus Bothriochloa; species Bothriochloa decipiens. Next base: position 52,380,120 of record CM041634.1, read on the forward strand.
ACTTTTCTACGCTGAAAGAAACGTCAGCGCTGAAGATTGTAACTGAAACTCAGTAACAGCAGCAAACATCTACTGTCCTCCCCTGCACTGTGTTGCATATAGCAATTACTAGGATATATAAGTAACCAGTACTGCAAAGTATGTTCAGTTTAGAAACAGTGATAAATAAGGTTAGAATCATCAATTTCTTATCCGCTTGCAGACTTGTTGTGAACACAGACTCCATCTGTACAATATGGCAAATCTCAGTTCCGTGTGAAGTCGAATCTGCAGAGGTAACTCAAAAAGAGGAATAGATGTGAGTGTATAACTCAACAAATCTGAGCACCTGAATGTAAGTTTGTAAAGGATTTAGCACCATTTATAATAGACATGTAAACATGGCAACTGGTACAAGCATTCCATTTTTAACGATCCGTAACTGTTAATGAGTCACCACACCCTTCAGAACAGTTTAGAATTTTAGATCCACATCTACTATCCTACTTGTTTACAGCCAACTATGCACTATCCTAGACAAGACAGAAAATGGTCAAAAGAATCCATAAAGCACCATCTCTGCTCTCTATGTTACCACCCTCAAAGCCAGGCTTTCCAGAACAAGACGTGCTTACAGTTTGGCACACATCATGTGCTCGAGGTGAGATGCCAACCATACTGAGAAAGGGTGATGCACTTCTGTGAAATCAATGACATCTGTAACAGTGAAATGAGCTGTTGCCCTCACATTCCATCCTTCTTGAATGTTAAGCTCATTTGGTTGTGGAGCTCCAAGCGTGGGAGGAAATCAGCCATTGCATCTGAAAGAAAGGACAAAAGGGAACTGTAAGACTGACAACACGACAAACATTTAATATTCCATTCCACCCAAAATATCCAAAGATGACGATTTACTAGGAAGGATACAAAATACACAAAAAATGTAAACAAATTCAAGCTATTCTGTACTCCACAGAAGTTACAAAATTAACCGAAGAGCGAAAACATCCTAATAAAATCAAAAAGAGAGGGAACAGTCGAACTATTACCTTACAGGTCTCAGATACTTCCTAATTTGTGGGTCAGTGGTTGATTGTAAGGTTTTCAGTGCCTCTTCTGCAGCCTGAAACCAAAAGAGGTGGGACAAGAATAACTGAGTACAAAAGTAAAATATAGTGCTTGATACACATCAGCCTTCCGCAACAATTACTAGCAAAAGTGAAATATCACCATGTAATTATGCTAACCAATTATTTGTATATTTGAGGGCAATTACATTTGTCACGATCCTAGCTACATAGTAAATTAATGAATACTATATAGCATATAGCATGCATCATCGTTTGAAGCCCGCAAAACTACATTCCACTATGGGTCAAGTAGCCAATTTGACTGGTAACTGGCATGGCATAAACCCCCAAACAAACTTCTCAAATGAGGTTTCTTATTTTGATTAAATTCTCATTTGAAACAATTACTTTTTAAACCATGCTGCAGTAATTTGTTTCCAAAGATACAAGCGTGGATGAAAGTAATCTTTCCATTGCTGTCTGCACGTATAGTTAGTTTTCTTTGTAAATCATATGCATAGTTTGTTCCCATTTTCCAAATCTGAAGTTTTGGTTTGGGCACCCAAGAACAGACCTAGTCCAGAGAAATTTTCAAGCCTAATTGTTTTGACATGTAAAGGCACAACCAACTCTCAATAGAAACATGAAAGTAACTTTCAGAACTTGTAATGACTCTATATCAAATTTGAGATCTCGAGTCCTGTAAAATTGGACCATGCTTAGCTTTTACCAGAACAAAATAACACATTTGGATGTAGCAAGTTAGACAGTCTACTCAATTTTTTTTTTGCTTTTCCAGTTAGTAATGATTGTGCAAACCTGCTGAAGTGCATGTAGAGTATCGAAACAATTTGAAATTCATTACTACTTAGGTGAAAATGGATTTCAATTCTAAAAAAAGGTACACAATATGTTCACAATTCTATCTAACTTTGTTTCCTCATTTTGATAACGGTTTACATACAGTAACAGAAGACTACTTTCACCTAAACCTGTGTACTAATCTCCTCTAAACCGGATAGTTATTGGTTGGTTACCAATGCAATTCTGAACTGTGATCCCATCTGCATAAAATTTAGTGCATTCGTGATGCAAAAAAAATGTGGCAATGAATGCAAATATACAAGATTTCAATAAGGGAAGCACTAGAAAACAGAAAACACAGTACCAGAAGCTTCGCAGCTTCTCTGTCCGAACCAACGCCCCTCCCAAGAATCAATCCTGCTAGTTCAACCTTCAAAAAAAGAATATAGCGGCTGATTAACAAGCCAGCAAAAGGTGCTGGGGCCAAGCCATCCAACTCAGATCAGTTTCTTAAAAGCTGCAGGCAAGTTAAATTTGAATGCAAATATTAAATTCTGAACAGCCGTCAATAATAAAGAAAACAGGTGGTAGCCAGCCAGCTCCCAATAATGGTCAGGTTGTTTCATTTTTTTTTGAAGAAAAACAGAACAACTGTTTTTAATCAGCAAAACTTGGCTGCTCTTATATTTTTCTGTAAACTTATGACCAGTAGAGACAAAAGCCAGTAACAGTCAGGTGCGACTCAGATCTGTGCTTTCAAAGTTTAGTTTGATGCATTACAATATATAAGGTGACCACAAGGCCCAGAACTATCAGGTTTAAGAAAAAAGTAAGTGTGAAAAAACTAACCTGGAAATGAAATTCATCATTTTTGGCTTGGCTAGAATTCTGGACTTGATCTCGAAATACTACATGTTGGTCCTCCAAGCACTACAATATTAGATGCAAATTAGCATTTAATGAAGGAAACGAAATTTGAGAAAAAAAGGTACAGTGCATCAAAATAGTTTATGGACAAAAATAATGGCAAGTGCAACATAGTCTCTTACATGTTCTCTAATAAGACTCATAATAGACGACAACTTATCCATATTATTTGAATCATCCAGTTTCAATGTACTTCCAGAAGGTTCTTGCATAACGATATCATTGTCCGAACAAGGAGCATCCTCCAGAAAGCCATTACCACTTCCCCGGGACTTCATTGAATCTTTCTTAGGAACTCTGGCAACTGGAGCAACATATGACAAATAATTGCCTGCAATTCAATCCATTAAATTATTAGTATACTTAACTAGCCGCCAAGTGCTCTCAAACAAGAAAAATTTGGAAAGGAGTTCACAAAGGTAAGTATGCTTATTATTATTTACAAATTTCTACGTAGCTCACCTAATATTTAGCTACTATTCAGGCTAAACGATCAATTAACAGGCAAAACGGCTGTTTAAACAGGATAACGGTCAATTAAACAGAAATGGTGGACAGCCGTATAGCATTTAAAATGGGTTTAAACAGGCTAAACAACAGTTTAGGTGAACAGTGAAGAAAACGTACCCACAAGTTAGTTTACTTTTCAAATAAAATTTCTTAAGAGGATATTGAATAAAGTGCTGTTTCCAGATTCCTACTAGTAACATCTATTACCGGAACATCCACCAAGAGTGGTATTGAGAAGTCTGCAAATTAGTGAATGAGTTATTTCAAATATACTGTGTTATTAAGCACTCCCAGTCAGCTGCTATTCTTGTTGATACTAACTGCCACCAGAAATTTCACATTGCAATGGGGACCCAGTTGTAATATTTGGTTTGCATTTCCGTGAGGTGATCTGTATGCCCATTAATCAGATATGGTATAACCAGGTTATGTTATGTGCCTACAGCTTATCTGACAAACAGTACCAGTTGACAATCTAAAAACCCAATAGATAAGCCAAGATGAAAACTGATCCATCGCATGAAAAATCATAGGATGCAAAAAACATAAAACACAATGATAGTAAAGCATTTACAGATCACCTTCAGATAGTTTACCAACACTTAAAAAGGACGTTTTCTACAGAACTACATGAAAGCATTTTAGAGCTTCCAGGTTGCTCAGGTGTATATATTACAAGTAATTTTTGAAGTACATGGCAAATTCAGGTGTACACGAGATGTAGAGGATATATACTCACTCTCCAAATTTTGGAGAGCTTTTTCAGCAGCTTGAACTTGAGCTTCATCTCTTGTTTTTCCAATCCCTATTCCAAATTTTTCATTACTAAACAGAACCTGGAACACAAAATAGATAAGGTGAATGTGAAATGATTAAGCAAAAAGCCTTGTTACATCTAGAGCAGCTGTAGATACTGAGGCTACATGCTTTTTGTGAAGTGTGAAATATTTTATCAATCACCACAAAACAAAACTTCTAGAATGAAGATGTTGTTGATGTGCATTCAGGCGGTATGGTAACATAGCTCTTTCAACTCAAAATGGATACAATTGTTGAAAAGAGAATATATATTATAAATAGTTAAATACTGATAAGTCACAAATTCAAAATACTTACCTCTACAGAAAATAGCATACTTTTGCCATTGCTTACAGTAGATCTGAATTCCACCTGTACAAGAAAGGCTTTGGGATTACTTCAAAGCCAAATAGGAAAACAAATATAAGCTACAACAATAACATGCCAGAATACCTTGGAGTCACATAGCCGCCCGATTTCTTGCAACACTGTAACATATACCGAGGGGGTTATTGTTAGCGATCCCCCATTTGGCTGGATAGTCCTAACTCCTCCAGTACCCCGGATAGGCATTCCTTCATCATCTAGACCGAAGATTTCAGTTAGTTACTTTAACCACCAGGTGTTGATTCTTATACAGCATATGAAAAGTTGTTACTAAGAATCCTAGGCAGGAATGCATTCAGGATGGCATTATTAAGATGATCATATGATAACTGACCTCAAACGAGAAAGGCCATATAGTTCAGCAAGTCAGGGCTGGAGAATCTAGTATCTCCTATCCCTAATATTAAAGAGGAAAATGTTTCTTCATCGTTTATCGCTCACAGCTGTCTGATGGAGATCAGATCAACTAAATCTCTTCCGTGCATGTACAAGTTAGAGTAGTAGTGTCCAAGCACGGTATGGGGTCCAATACTTGGAATACGAAATGTTTCCATGGTCGGCTACTCTCTCCATACCCGTATGAGTTAAGTGTTTGGCATGATGCAAAGTCCAATGCAAAAAACAAATTGGAACTTGAAACGCATGACACGACATTGATAAATCTCTAAACATCGCGTACCCATAAGAGTTAGATCCACATGGGTCCAGGCATTGTACAGAGTTCGATTCCCAGACAAATTGAAATGCATGGCATGATATAGCTAAATAAATCTCCAACCCGCAAGTCATCGAGATAACCACGCAACAAGCTGAATGTCCATTGCAAAGTATGGGCATGTTTGCTAGTGAGATAATAAAAATAGGGTCTGATATCCAGACAACCTTGGATAAAAGTCTTAGTACTGATTTAAAAAATGAATAACAAATCATGGGTCATAGGGATTGTAAATGAAAGAGTAGCACAATTCCTTCATATGCACAAAGCATGGCCAAGTGACAAAAGAGAATAGATCATTAATAATATTAAGTAAATACGAACCAAGTGCAATGTTCTATCAAGCATCAAACAAGAAAATTTCTTCTCATTCCAAATGGTTCAAAATAAAGTTCACCATGAATAACACAGTAACACTTCTTTGATGAAGGAAAATAGCAGAAAAAGGCCAGATCCTCTTAGCAATTAAACACAAGAATCCAATCAATGGAATTTTTTGAGCTGATAGACAAAATAAATATATCTGGAGATGCCTAATATACTCTAACATAAAAGGTAACAGGAACTGCCAGAAGAGAAACCAAAAGATAGCTAACCAAATTTCTGAAATTGAGAAGTACCTGGTCGGGTTGAGGATGACATTTGCTGTCCTTCCCTTTGCTCCCACCGATATGACTGATAAGGAAAATAATTGAACACTCATCCTCTTGAAGTTTATTTTGAATGTTACGAGACTAATAACAACCATTAAGTCAAGTGAATGGACTAGAGTGCTTGGGGCTCTAAACTTTGTAGAGGTGCAGATCCATTCCCAAGAAGAGCAATGCAGTAAATAAAAAAGGCATATAATTATAAATGGCTAAAAACAGACTGCATGAACTATATGTTGCCATTTAAACAGTGCTTGCTACTACATTCCAAAGGAAATAGGGCACTATTATTCTGCATCCTCTAGTTAGATCCAAGTAACACAGAGATATAAAAATTCACCTGCCCATTTAATCTCTTCTCTACTTCAGTTCCCCTCATACCCTCAGGTATAGGAGCCTGATCTTTGTTGCCTGGTACAAAATTGGTATCCTGTAGAGAAATTAAAAGGTAGCATAAAGTTTCAGAAAAAATAAACTGCAGGGAGAACATATCCAGAACATTAATACCTCGCAGACTAAATAGTCACCAATATCTGGAGCATATGGAAGATCCAGTAACCCATTTTCATAGAATAGTTCAAACACTTTCCTCAGTAGATTCTCATCAAACTCTCTGCACGAAAAAGAAAAACAGGCCCAATACTGAAGAAGTAAGAAATATTATAAGAAATATATAATTAAAATACAGAAATTCCATAACACACATTTTCCAACCTGAAAAATCCACCACGAACATTGCAAGCAACATTCCTTGCAACACATAGAACTGGAACAGCATTGGCCATCTAAAATTTATAGAAAACACACATATCATTCCATAATGAGTATATGTTCAACACAAAATACAGTAATAAAATAATTAGTACCTCTGCTTGTGGAGCATAGTATGGAGTATATGCAGGGACAACATGAACTCTGTGTTGATCTTTATCATCCCAAACATTAAGTCGGTCATCAATTACCATGGCCATTTTTGGATGGCATCCTCTGTCTCGGAAAACATTCTGCAGGGACTTTTTGGAACCTGCCAGGCAATAAAGAGAAAGGATGCAATATATGATTAACCCAGAAAAATTCTGGAGGAAGATCAAACCAGAGTGATAGGAAGGTTCCAAATGCACTGTTACATCCAACTACACTGTACACTATTTTATTTACTCCTATATATTACTACATATATTGTACAAAGGATGCTGTATAGATAAATTCGAGCTAAATACCTTACAAATAAGTGTAAGCATAATGCCAATATGTTCCAGTAAAAGAAAGGCATCATAATATTAGGAAAGAAAAAAAAAAGAACATTTGGAATATAAAGTGTATTGCAAAAAGCTGTTGTTGGTGAGTTTGTCATGAATGAAACAAAATAGATACAGGAAATCATTGCACAATAGTTGAAACAAGTTCACTTGCCTGACTTTACACAATTTACGCGTTCTGAGAGCTGCTGTGGACTTATCAAGTTGCCTTCTGGATCAAGAAGTCTCCACATTTCAAGAGCATAATCTCTCTCAGCCATTGTACATACAAAAACCTCGAATCTTTTTCGGCCTTTTGCAGTTAGGTAACTCCTCAATTCTTCCCAAGCAGGCCTTAGCTTTACGAAAACACTGGTATCACGATTCTGAAAAGAATATACAATGTAAATAGGTAAGATGATACTAAGCATGAAAAAGGTAGAGTAATCACAGAACAGTAAGTTGAATGAAAGAATTAAATCTCTAGAAACCCAACATTCTGTCACCTTCCAAATATAAAAGAATTTATGCTGAGTGCCTCAGTCCAATAGTTTTGTATTAAATATCGAAAAGCTTAGTAGGGTCTATAAATCATGTCCCCAAAGTAGACAAGGATCTATTGCAGCCCACGTCAAACAACGATATCATGGAATTACTTCTTCTAATTTTGAAACATACCTCTGGATTGATGCGAGTCAAAATTGCATTCCTGTCAGGCAGTCTGATAACTGGACGAAGAACACGCTCCTGACCACCAGACATAGGTTGAACCTCCTCTTTCTGGGTACCAACTATTTTGCCATTGTCCGTAACTGTATCCGTGTCAATGAATTCTTTGAGGAGCTCTTTGTCCTCAATATACCGTTTGATTTCTGCAGACATCCCTGCTATTCTGATAGGATCATCTTCGACATCCATTCTGCGGGAAATCATCTCAATCCGATCCTCGAAGGACTTCATTGTGTTAGCAACAATAAGGGTCTCATCTAGATCAAACACAATGGCAAGACAGCGCAAGTTGAGCATGCCAACAGACGCTGCATAGAGCCCAGCACGTGCTGAGCAGCACCAAAAGCATGGCACCTTCCCTGTTTTGGTCAGCATTGCCACCAGGTGCAGCTCCTCATCCCCAACCACTACGACAGCACTCTACACAGACAAATGAGAGAACGTGTTATACAAATCTTAATGTCCTGCAAGCTCTACCAAGAGAAACAATCCCTGAATCTAACTACATGGAACTCACAACCCATGAAAGACCCGAAATGAAATGTGTAAAACGCTTCAGTCTATGAAACTTGTTCACGAAGTAAAGTAACACCTCAGTAAGTTACGTTTACCGCTTCAATTTCAAACTAACATGGCAATGGTATTACTCACATCAAGCCAAAACACCTATGATAGACCAGACTGAAATGTGCAAAATGCTAACTCATGATACTTGTTCGACGAATTACAAATACAGTGCATAGAAATTCCTAAGAGGTCACGCTCACATTAAAATATATATATTCCTTCGATTTCAAATGAGCATAGAAACTGCAGTCACATGAAGACAAAACCACATAATCGCGGTTGTCCAGAATAAATTGGGGGACAAACCTTGAACTCGTTGAAACAAGTGAGATACAAGCGCTGGAGGCTCGGGTTGGGAGGCGTCCGCTTGGTCTGCAGCTTGCATCGCACGGAGAAGGGCGCGATGGTCTGCAGGATGGCGAGGGGCGGGGACCTCTCGCTGGCCGGCGACAGGTGGCTGACGCGGATCTCGTTGCTCGGGAACGGGAGGCCCCCCTCGGCCCCTGGCTTCATCGGGAACACCTCCATCTCGCCGAGGTACACTTCGCCGTGGAACATCCGCATGCTGACTCCAGCGGGCGCCCCAGCGGCGGGGGCGGCGCCACCACTGCCACCGACCCCGCCTCCCAGGGCCCCCAGAGGCGGGGGTCGAGGCGCGGCCATCGCGAGTGGGGAATCGGAGCGAGGAAACAGAGGGAGGGGGGAGTGTAATTCCACGCAGCGGGAGCAGGTGCTTGCCCCACGCCTGCCGCCTCCCCGCTTCGGCGGAGACGCGGAGCCGCGGGTTCTGGAAGTTTGGGGAATGAGGGGGCGGAGAAGGGGGCTTGCGGGAGGGGGGCTCGGCTGCGCATATATAGAACTTTGGGGCCGGGCGACGGGGTGGATGGTTCCGATTGTTCGGTCCGGTCACCGGTCTGGGTCTGCCTGCGCTGCGGACGCGCGGACCAGCCGACCAAGTCGAGTCCCGAACCGGGGCCGGGGCCGAGGCCGGGGCCGGCGTGTCAGTGAGACGGTGGCTGTGACTATCTTCGCGTCTGGCTCGGTGCGCCGCGTGGGTGGGCACCGGGAGTCCGGGACGATTCCGTTTCCTGCCGATTTGGCACGTCTGGCGGGGCAAGGGCAACTGGTTGTTTGTGCGTGTCGCTTGTGGTTCGTGAGTGAAAGCCGGTTCAACCGTTCAAAGATGGTCATTTCGTGTTGTCAAAAAAAAAAAGATGGTCATTTCGGAATTCGGACAAGACTCGTTTAAAAAAAACATTAGCCATCAGCACAACAGCACAAACAGTAATGCCGCAAGGCCCTGAATTGTCCTGCGGGCTACAGGGTCAACTGGTCAAATACTCTGGTTTGATGCTAAAAATGACGTCAGGGTGAAGACTGATGAGGACATCAAAGATTTTAAGACTGCTGGTGTAAAAAAAAAGATTTAAAGTTGCAATCGAAGGGATATAAGCCTATAACGTCGATGACGGAATATGTTATCCATAGCCTAGCAGCAAAGCACTAAAGTCAACGGTGGACTTTATTCCCATTCCTCGTGTTCTTCTGCCCACCGCTGCAATGGTCATCCCCAGTTCCCCATATGATTAGCTGGTTTTCATTCTATACAAAAGACTCCATGTGAGAATTCGCTCAGCTAATACTTATTTTTTTACTTGGGTGGCAAGTGAAACACTAGTTGATCTATTAGCTGAGGATCTAAATAGAGCCTTTGCTAATTTTAGCAATTAAAGCTGAGCGCATTGTATCAAGCCACATTAAGCTATGCCTTGTAGAATTTATGGATCCATTCGGCGGCCATTAACAGTCCGTCAACGGCTGCATGTTCTTGTAGCTGATAGGGTTCTACAATAATCCGTAACTCGTGAGTAACATTTCAGCAAAACCCATATACCACGGGCTGTCAGGTTATCTCAGCCCCTGGCTCACCATGGTTGCATTGCATGAATCAAATAATAAATAAACATATATACAGGACACTTTTTATTGCCGCTGCTCCTCCAGCAGCTGTCTGATTGAACCGTATCTTTTCAATCAAGATGAATCTGATTGAATCATATATTTTCAATAAAGATGAAAGATGCAGCTTGATCTCTAGTACCATCTTGAGTTTATTTCCTACTCTCACAAGAATTAATTGACTGCATACCACCACTAAGAAACGGCATACTCCATCTACGCATCTTGGTCTCCAGGAGGAGCCCCAAGCACCATTTGTGAGTTGTAACAAACACAGCCGCGTCATGAGAATACCATGGGCCGGCCCCAAAGTAATCACATCATCATCCACTGACCAACGCTTACCTTCTATTGACAGTTCAAGCACGCCGTTCACATGGTGCCGGCTCTGCGCTGCGCTACAATTTCCTTACCCCGAACCGCCTGTCTCTACTCTGGAAGGAGACCAGTGCCTCGAGGTACTCGGCCTCTCCGAAGTCGGGCCACAGCGTGTCCGTGAAGAAGAGCTCCGCGTACGCCGACTGCCACAGCAGGAAGTTGCTCAGCCGCAGCTCGCCGCTGGTTCTGATGAGCAGGTCGGGGTAATCAAGGAGCTCGTCGTTGGCATGACTCGCCTCGAGCTCATCGGCGAACAGCGACTCGTCGATGTCCTCCGGCCTGAGCAACTTGTCGTGCACCTTCTGAGCCAGGTTCCGGCATGCTTGGACTATGTCCCTCCGCCCGCTGTAGCTGATTGCCAGTGTCAGGTCGAGCTGCGAGTTGTCCCGTGTGGCCTCCTCGGCTTCTCTTGCTGTCTTCTGAAGAGAAACCGGCAGTCTTGAGGAGTCGCCGATTACACGTAGCCGAATTCCTTCCCTGTAAAATGTAAAGAGCAAAAGCTAATGACATATCATCACGGGGTAGCAATCCAGAATATATCGAGGACAACAAAGATTAGTTGTGAGGTTTAGTGCCAGCTCCATAGAGTGTTCAGATGCATCTGTATCTTATCAGGAATGCCAGTAGAGACCCAAGTGTGAGGCTATTAACGGACGGCACAAGCACAAATGCATACCTCAGAAATTCAGCTACGCTTTCGCGTATCGCTCGCTCAAACTGCCACATCAATAATTCCACTTCCACCTGCGAATTGGCAAAAGGAGCCGTGAAGCTCGTCGGAGGCAAAGAAAGCGACGGCACACGGCCGGGGCGGGAAGTATTACCTTAGGCCGGCTCCAGTTCTCATGGGAGAAGGCGAAGGCGGTGAGCGCGCGGACGCCCCAGGCGCGGGACAGCCGCACCACCTCCTCCAGAGCGCGGCGCCCGGCCTCGTGTCCGGCCGCGGACGGCAGCCCGCGCGCGCGTGCCCACCGCGAGTTCCCGTCCATCACCACAGCCACGTGCCGCGGCAGCGACTCCGCTCGCAGCCCGCCAGGTAGGAGCGCAGCTTCGGCCGCCGGTACCGCAGCCGGGGTCGCGCCGGCTCGCGGGCATGGCAATGGCAATAGTAGCTGGCTTGTAGCAGCTGGTGAGTGGTGGGAGAACAGCATGGGAGCTCTTGTTTTGGACCTCCTGGTGGTGTCGGGTTGGGTCTTCTTGGCTCAAACTTCTCCAGCACCACAGCTCAAAAATCAACCGCTGCAGAGCTGCTATACCTCGCCCAGTGCGCGGAGCGACTTCGAGACTTCAGAATACGAGAATAATACAATACAATAAACAAAGATTAAGAACCTAATAAAACAAGCAGCGCTCTACCTAATAGGGAAGCGAGCTGCTTCCAAGAAGGCCATGCGTCAATACCTATTTTTTAAAGACCTCTATGCCCCCTTCCAAGAAAAAGAAGACATCCATGCCAGTACTCCACAGCCAAAAAAACAAAAAAATCAGCCTGATCGGAACAGCTTGCTGCAGCAACACTGCCAGCCTCAAGTCCTCTACCGGCGCAGCCATTTGAAAAGGGCAGCCGAGCAGGAGGACACAGACAATGCCACGTACTCGCTGTTCAAAGATATTTACCGCACCGCACGTAAAGAAGGTACAAACAAAATAGTCACGACTTCACACGCATAACAGCAAACATAGGATTTGGTATATATTTAGTTAAATTAAATTTCAGATCAATTGACTCCTCATCAAATGCATTTCTTTTGGTACACAAAGGGAGTACTTCTCTACCAAGTGTGCACTGTTGAACGAGGTGGGGAAGAAAGAAGAGCTACCTGACTACCTCATGTCTATTTGCAAATTGCAGTCCAAACTATGGCATATACATTCTTTGAGTCCTTTTCTCATTCCCCCTTTCCTTTCCCCAAAACTGTACTTTGCCAAGATAGAAAAGGGCATCAGTCACACATATCACGCCTGAAAAGCCATATGCATTGAACAGTTCACATCTAACACTAAAATTGACATGGTCCTTGAAATTCCTGGAACCTTGAACACTGCGAATGATCATCTGCAGGCTGGCGGAATGACAAAATATATATCACATCCCTCGGCTTCTGACAGCTTGCCCTGGGTGTCAACTGGAGTGGAGCAGGGCTTGCAGTTAGTCATCCCAGCTCGCTCTAGGATATCAAGAGTGTGCTGCCGCTGGTGAAGAAGAAGGCCTTTAGGACGAGGCTCAACAGTCACCCCAAGGAAATGGTGGAGCACACCAAGATCCTTCACAGGAAACTCCTGCTGAAGAGAGCCGATGATGCGGCTGATTAGTGACGAACTGGAGGCTGTGAGGACAATGTCATCAACGTAGAGCAGCAGGGAGGCAGTCTCAGCTCCACGGTGATATATAAACAAAGACGTATCTGACTTGGCCTCCACAAAACCCATTGTCACCAGGAAGGCAGCAAACCGGGAGTGCCACGCCCGAGGGGCCTGCTTGAGGCCGTAGAGAGACCTGTTGAGCCGACAGACCATGTCTGGACGTGAAGAGTCAACAAACCCCGCTGGCTGGCTGCAGTAAACTGTCTCAGTGAGAGTCCCGTGCAGAAACGCATTCTTGACATCCAGCTGATGCACTGGCCAGGAGCGAGCAAGGGCCAGTGAGAGTACCGTACGGACGGTGGCCGGCTTCACCACCAGGCTGAAAGTCTCATCGTAGTGACTCCAGGGTGCTGAGTGAAGCCACGAAGAACCCAGCGAGCCTTGTACCGCTCCAGGGTACCATCGGCCCGCCGCTTGTGCGTCCAGATCCACTTGCCGGTGACAACATTGGAGCCGGACGGACAGGGCACCAGATCCCATGTCTGGTTGGCGAGGAGAGCCGCGTACTCCTCTTCCATCGCGTGGCGCCAGTGAGGGTCCGACAAGGCGTCGCGAACGGAAGAGGGTACAGGAGAGACCTGCGTGTCACCGGGCATCGCCGCAAGAGCCCGGGACCGCAGGGTACCCGCCGCATGCCGCGTCACCATAGGGTGAACATGCCGCGGGTGGCGGTGAAGGAGCAGTGGGTGGTACACCGGCGGCAGGACACGGGCTGCCGGAGGCGGCAGCGGTGGTGTAGGCGTCGTCGGTGGTGAAGAGGCCGGCGGAGAAGATGCCCCCGGTGGCGACGGAGGCGTCGGGTCCGCCCGCGCACGGTGCTGGTAGACAAGCACCGGCTGAGCGAACCGCGCCGGGGGTGCAGGAACTGGCGTCCCCGGCCCCGTGTCAGGTGGAGGAGCCGGGGCCGCACCGGAGGGCGACGCTACCAGACCCGTGCAGGGCACAGGGCCAGGCGCAGCAGGCGCCAGATCCGCCCACACACGGCGCTGGTAGACAAGCGCCGGCTGGGCGAACCGCGCCGGGGGCGTAGGAACCGGCGTCCCCGGCCCCGTGTCAGGCGGAGGAGCCGGGGCCGCACCGGAGGGTGATGCTACCGGACCCGTGCAGGGCACAGGGTCAGGAGCAGCACTGGTGTGCGACAGAGGAGCATACCTGCAGGAGAAAACGGCAAAAGTGGCTGGACCACCGTGTCAGTGGGAAACAGAGAGGCGAGGTCAGGGTCAGGGGTGGAGGGTGGTGTGGTGGTGGTGGAGTAGGGGAAGACAGACTCATCAAACACCACATGGCGAGAGATGAGGACCCGACGAGAAGTAAAGTCAAAACACCGGTAACCCTTGTGATTTGGGGAATACCCAAGGAACACACACAGAGTCGAATGGGGGGGGGGGGCAGCTTATGGGGAGTGGTGGCAGTGGTGTTAGGGTAACACGCACACCCGAAGACACGAAGGTGGTCATACCGAGGAGAGGTACCGAAGAGAGCATGGTGCGGTGTAGGAGCTGGGCAGGCAGCGGAAGGAAGACGGTTAAGGAGATAGGTGGAGGTGTGCAGACTCTCTGCCTAGAAACGAGCAGGAAGCGACGCCTGGAGTAGAAGGGTGCGCATGGTGTCATTCGTGGTCCGAATCACGCGCTCCGCCTTGCCGTTTTGGGAGGAGGTTTACGGACAAGACATGCGCAACTGGACACCGTGAGAGAGGAAGAAGGCGCGGGAGGTGGAGTTATCAAACTCACGGCCATTATCACACTGTATGGCCTTGATGGTAAGGCCGAGCTGAGTGGACACCCAAGCGAAAAAGTGAAGAATAGTGGGGAAAGCCTCGGATTTTGCACGCAAGGGAAAAGTCCACGAATAATGAGAGAAATCATCAACCACCACCAAATAGTATTTATACCCAGAAATACTCATGACAGGAGATGTCCATAGGTCGCAATGTACAAGGTCAAAAATATGAGCCGTATGTGAAGAAGAAGTGTAAAAAGGAAGGCGAACATGGCGGCCCAGCTGGCACGCATGACACAAGTGCTCATCGTGAGCTCGAGTACAACGAATGTCGGAGCTACGACTAAGCTGCATCAAGGCATCACGTCCAGGATGTCCGAGACGGCGGTGCCAAGTAGTGGAGGAAGGCGTGGCGGCGAAAGCAGCTGACAAAGGAGCCGGCGAAGAAGAGGAAGAAGACGCCGAAAACCGAAGGGTGTAAAGGGGCCCCGAGCTGTCACATCGGAGGAGCGGACCCCGGGAAGCCAAATCCTTCACAGTAAGACCAGAAGAGTCAAATTCAACAGAATAGGAATTGTCAGCTGTAAAAACGACGAATAGAAAGAAGGTTGTGAACCATAGAAGGTGCAACAAGAACATCAGGAAGACGAAAAGAGTCAGGAGCGCCGGCGACACCCACGGATGTGACAGGAAGACACGACCCATTTGCGACCATGATGGACGAAGGATGAGAAGGAGAAGGAGGGTGCACCGAGGAGAGTATACCCGAGTCGGAAGTAGTGTGGTAGGTAGCACTCGAGTCAGCAACCTAAGTTGGGCCAGCAGGAGGAGTCAGGGCCATGGTGCTGAACGTGGACGCCAAGGCCGCTCGGTCCCAACCGACGGCCCCAGGCGAGGCACCGGAAGGTGTCAGCGACGGTCCGGGCGAAGTGCCGAGAAGTGGGGCCCACAGAGCTGCTGAGTGAAACCCTGGAGGAGCACCAGTGAGCATGGCCGCCGGCGGGCGAGACTCACCGCCGGGAGCCTGGAAGGGCCACATGGAGATGCGCCCTGCCCATGGGTTGTTGAAGGAGGGCCAGGGTGTACCCCGTGGAGGCGCGGGCGCCGGGTTGCTCCCACGGCCGGCACCCGCACCACGCCCCCCCGCGCGACGACGGCAGCCACCACGCCCCCCCCACCCCCGCTCGGCCCGGGGGAGGAGGACCAAGGCGAGACGACTGCGGCGGAGCAGACGGGCTCGGCGGAGGAGTGGCCGCAAAAGCAGCCGAGGACCCCGGCGCAGAGGCGGACCCGGGCTGGATGCCCTGAGTGAGCTCCTCCATGACAAGGTCGTCACGGACCTGCAGGAAGGTGGGGAAGGGCCGCTGCCGGGTGATCCACGTGCGGAGGTGGGCGTAGCGGTCGCTGAGCCCGCGGAGGACGTTGAGGACCAGGATGCGGTCCTCCACGGGCCAGCCAAGGTCCCCGAGGGAGTCGGCCATCCCCTTCATCCGGCGGCAGAACTCGCTGACGGAGAGGTCGCCTTGGACGAAGGTACGGAAGCTCGCATCGAGACGCAGAGCCCGTGCCTCGGCGTTGCCCAGAAACTGGCCCTCGAGGGCGAGCCAGGCCCGGCGAGCGTCGACGGAGTTGCGGACGAGGTCGTGTAGGTCGA
>CM041634.1:52396970-52428013 GCA_023333625.1 Bothriochloa decipiens
AAAAACAAGACATCCATGCCAGTACTCCACAGCCAAAAGGAACAGCTTGCTGCAGCAACACTGCCAGCCTCGGCACAGCAAACATAGGATTTGGTATATATTTAGTCAAATTTCAGATCAATTGACTCCTCATCAAATACAATTCTTTTGGTACACAAAGGGAGTACTCTTCTACCAAGTGTGCACTGTTGAACGAGGTGGGGAAGAAAGAAGAGGTACCTGACTACCTAATGTCTACTTGCAAATTGCAGTCCAACCTATGGCATATACATTCTTTGAGTCCTTTTCTCATCCCCCTTTCCTTTCCCCAAAACTGTACTTTGCCAAGATAGAAAAGGGCATCAATCACACATATCACGCCTGAAAAATCATATGCATTTAACAGTGTCACATCTAACACAAAAATTGACATGGTCCTTGAAATTCTTGGAACCTTGAACACTGCAAATGATCATCTGCTGGCTGGCGGAATGACAAAATATATATCACATCCATGCCTGATAGACATCCAAGAGGATTTTTTATGGATATATTTAAATTTCTGATAGGAGCAAGTCTAGCAGATGACACAGATACACATTCTTTCATGTGAGCTTAGTGTCCTTTAATTTGAGATTTCTGTCCTTCGTCATCACTCACCAGGTCGCCAGCATGCCACAAGCACCAGTGTCGGTCTTCCTGTGCATTTCCACTCCTCCAACAGTCCCTGCACTAAATCAGCAGCTGTTAATGTGCTGTCAAAGCTTATTATCAGATTATCAGGGAAATTTTGGTTTCATGAGCATACCACGGACACAGAGATTACAAGAGGCCTCCACTAAGTCAACTGTTCCACTTATCTGGTTGGAAGTCAATGGCGAACCTGCTGACTAAATTCCATACACGGTTCACAACTCCATCTGACATAATGGAAAATGCATTTTTTGCAGCTCTTTGACGAGCTCCCAGAGTGCTAGCATCACCAAGCAGTTCTTTTAGTGTTTGCAGAAGTTCGAATTCTCCTGACACCTGAATGGAAAAAAAAAAGAACACTCTGTGAAAGAAGTTTGAGGCCCAATTCCCTCTGTTAAACATGAATTTTTATCATGCCCAGCTAATTTCAGTAAGCAGGAGGAAAAGAGGCAAGTCTAGATCCAAGAAAAAATATATCATTCATCATACGACTGACCTTGACTGATTACTTTTATAGAGGAGCAACTGAGCTAGTGACCAAATTTACTACGCAATGGTGTGCTAGTCACATAATAGTGTTTAGTTTAGGTAGCAAAACAACAGAAAAATAATTTTGTGACTTTTTCACCTGCTTGATAGATAAAGGATTTATTTGCCACATTTCAACCAGCATATGGTAGAAGTGTCCAACATGGGGTCCTGCATACCAGAGTTCATTTTGTGAACAACAAATGTTGTGACTTTTCACAAAGAAATGCAAAACATAAGTATGTTGATACTTTTGACTCACCAGTCATAACAGCACAACCAGCTGCAGCAGCCTCAGAAATATTATGGCCAGCTAAGCCAGATAGAAACGAACCGCCAATAACTGCAACTGGGGTGACCCTATAAAGCATTCTTAATTCCCCTGTTTTTCATGGTATTTTACGCCGTTAGCTGCCTAATACTCCCTCCGTCTTCGAATGATAAGTGTATTTTATACAAGGTGTCATATGCATGGCTGCATGCAGATAGGGGTGCTCCCAAGGCAGCGCATGGCCTGGCACAGCCCGAGGAGGCTGGTGGCTAAAAGGGCCAATGTCATTAAGGCTATTAATAGCAATTAAGGAGCAGCTGAAGGGGCCTCAAGTATGAAAGGGCCAGAGTCTGTGCGCCTAGCAAGGAGCTCAGCTCCTATATATTGTAACCAGCATCAATGGACTGAATTAAGCAATGAAGAAGAATCAGTTATCTCTAAGTCTCACCTATCCTCTCTAAGTCTCACCTATGCTTGGGCAGTCAGGCAACAACCCTGGCGCCATTATCCTCCCTATCTCCCATATGAACTAAGGTGGTATCAGATAGCTTTGGTTCCGATCCATCTCCATGGCTTCTGCTGCCAACGATGCCCTAAGCGCCCTTGCTGAGGAGCTCCAGCAGGCGTCCACAAAGCTGCAGCGCATCCTTGCGCTGCTCGAGGCGAAAGCAGCACGTGAAGACCAGGCGGCAACACGCCTACAGGCAGCAGCGCGTGGACTCCTGGCACGCCGGTGGGTGCGATCTCTCTGTGAGGAGGCTGCAGTCCGCCTACAAGCGGTGGCGCGAGGATTCATGGTGAGGCTCACCATAAGGAAGATGCGGGCAGCGATCAAACCTGCATTTTCAATAGGGTGTCCCTCCTCTGTTCATACGCCACCACCTACCACCATCACACCTCCCACCGCTGTCCCATCCTCGCCACCACTCTTTGCTGCCTCCATCTCGTCACCCTTGCTGCTCCCAATCTCATCACCAAGGGCAAAATCCACCACAGCTGATTTGGCCAAGCTCATCCACTTCCTCATCGCCTCCTCCAGTGTCTTGCGAGGGCGGGTCGCTGCCCTGCAGCAAGAGCATCCAGCGGCGGCATCCTTCTCTGGTTCACGGGGATCAGGCCAGGGTGAACTCGAGGGCGACCGGCCTCCCCATTTCCAGAAGCTAGTTGCTGGGCTCCTTCCATGGGATCCAGGGGGACGCCACCGGCTTCGACGACTGCTCTCCACGATTCCAGCTCGAGGACGAGCTGGTCTTCAAGGGCGGGGAAGATGTCATGTGCATGGCTGCATGCAGATAGGGGTGCTCCCAAGGCAGCGCATGGCCTGGCACAGCCAGAGGAGGCTGGTGGCTAAAAGGGCCAATGTCATTAAGGCTATTAATAGCAATTAAGGAGCAGCTGAAGGGGCCTCAAGTATGAAAGGGCCAGAGTCTGTGCGCCTAGCAAGGAGCTCAGCTCCTATATATTGTAACCAGCATCAATGGAATGAATTAAGCAATGAAGAAGAATCAGTTATCTCTAAGTCTCACCTATCCTCTCTAAGTCTCACCTATGCTTGGGCAGTCAGGCAACAACCCTGGCGCCATTATCCTCCCTATCTACCATATGAACTAAGGTTCACTACACAAGGAAAGGCCAATTTTACAAATTTTGACCAACAGTTATTCAAAATAGTTGCAACTTTAGGACATAAAACTTGCATTGCGTCAATAGATTTGTATTCAGAGTGCCTTTGAGATGGTGGTGGTTCTTTCGCAAATGACAACATGACTTTTCCTTGATCAAAATATGCTTATTATTTTGGAATGGAGGGAGGAGTTGAAACTTGAAAGGCATACACAATTTGTGCAGCAATAAATCAACTTTCAGAAGGAGATGATCACAAACCTAAAGTATCGATCATGTATACCCTAGTGCTTGAAGCCACCACTTCCCTAGTTGACCTCAGCACAAAATTGACATTTTGTTTCTTTAGTGCCTACAACAACATACACTTTGAGATGTGTTCAGATACTATAATAACAAATAGCATCTCATACCAGAACAAAGTTGGAATCCTAAATTCAAATGATAATCTCTTCATGCTAAAGAAATTCAAATTTTAAACAGTGAAGTCAGTCAACCAGTAAATTACCTTTGTGTGTTTAATTATTTTGACTTATCAAACAAGATATGATACTATAAAATACTTGTGACAAACAAGTAATCAAATGACTTGACAGGGGTAAGAATGGCACCATTATCGTACCAGGGAAATATTCTTGCAGTCTTCAGGATGTCTTGGCACAAGAATTAGTAGTAGAGTGGGATACATCTTGACTAACTCATCATGAACGCGGAGGATGACTGAAAAATAAAGGAAATCGAGATGGCTGGTGAAAAACTGAAAACCATTTCCTTCATGTAGAGAACATGAAAACAGTAAGTCAAGAATGTAATTCCTCCATGTCACTCCATATTGAAAAATGTAAAAATGTGAATAAATAACTGAGATATAATTTCACAAAAGCTACTCCATTTTTCCTGATCTGAGTACGAGCAGAAATACAAAAAATGAGGCAGAATAATGATATGACAGATTATTCATAAGAAACTACATGGATATTATTCAGGAGAAAAAAATTAAAACTACATCACTGAAACTACAGCAGAGGTGATTCTCTAAAACAAAGACAATTTTATTATTAAGTTGTTAAGCTTGACGATATAGTCCACTAACACAATACTCCTGTATATCTTGAACAAATAGTCCATCTGTATGACAATTTACAATATACGACATTTAACCGCCTTAAGTAAATGTAAGTCAAACTTTCAATCTTGGTCAGTATGTAACAACATTATATATATGTCATTGAACGTATTTTTCTTGGTATAAGACTGTAACAGCATTTTGAGCAATTAATTGTTGCAGTAGGTGGAAATTGAAGTTGTTCTAGGAGAAATCAAAGAAGCCAACAAAGTTGGGGATAGGAGTAACCATTATTATGAAAATGTGAAATGCTAGCAGTTTTTTGTACAGCTTACTGGAAGTGAAATGATAAAATACATTTATTAGCCAGGAATCAGCAAAAGGTTCAGCTCCTGAGTTCTTACCTTCTTCTTCACCTCTGTGAATAGAAGCAGCCATCCAGAGGGGCCTATTGCTAAACTGCTGTTGCAGATCTCTTATTTCATTGACCTGATTCTCCCCGGCATTAAAATCTCCGACGGCTATGTGAATTACAAGAATCCTCTAATAAATCATTTGACTTGTAAACCTGGTTATCTTTCAAGATACCAAGATAACCTTTGAAACTAAACCACTCATAGAATCACTTAAAATCTATTCTCAGGTAGGACTAGACAAAACTTGAGTATACCATATTTTAAATCTCCAGCAAAATGTATGATCCCGGGTGGTGTATGTAGAAGCTGAAAACAAACAGCCTGAATAGTACTCTGCAACAATAAGAAATGAATGATAGCAGAAGTAATAGATATACATAAAAATAGGTCAGCATTACCATGGGTACTTACCAATGGGACAACAAGTGATAGTTTAGAGAGCATCAGAGCAATTAATGGGAAACCTAGAGGCATCGACCAGTGTTTGAACGATTTCAATGATATGCGAGCATATAAAAGAGCCACTGCAATCTGCAGATAAGTAGGCAATTCATAAAAAATAAGTAACTACAGCCTACAGCATGAATGTGTGATGCAGAAACTACGAATAGTCCAGATAAAAGTTCTGCTCTTGCAGTATGAAAAACTAGAGAGAAGGATGAGCACTAGGAACTAGAAAATGAAGGATGAACACTATGAAATGGAAAATAAGCATGATCATGAACAGTGATCTGGTCATGCTCCAGAATTATCAGAAAGCCACTTACCCCTTTTGCTGCTGCAGACATGATGAGGTTTGAAGTACCAAACTTGGCTTCCAGTATCCAATAAAACTGTCTATTGCATCAGGACAGTCAAGAGGAGCAAACTACACGCATAAAAAATTGACGTTGGAAAGGAGAAATAAACATATCATGCAAACATTGCACATGAAGCTGCTTCCAATGTAGATTTCTGATATCCTTAAGGCAGCTAGTCCCAGCATCTGAACAAACTACACTTTCCCTCCCAATTTTCACTCGAAGTTTACTATTACATCCTAATAGCTGCAGTTAGGTAAATACCCTGGAACCTTTTTAGAGCAATAGTCCTGTGAAGTTAAAGTGATAGTATAACTGAAATGTATCAATGTATTGTTATCTCATTAAACAGTAGTAATCAGGCATTGAGAAGCATCAACAGGTGACCAAACCCAAACCAATTTGAAATTATTCAATAAACTTAAGAAGAAAGCACACTGTCCATCCTCACTAAACTAAATCCAGCACAGCCATAGGGTCTGAAGCTAGGCGAGCAATCAGCAAACGCACCTGATATATGACACCATCAGGGAGTAGATCCTTGATAACTTCGCTGCATAAAAGACGAATAGAAATATTTAGGGGACGATAACGCAATATGTGAATTTTGAAAATGGCACTCTCGGTTGAGAGACGGGAGCTTACAACGAGAGAGTGGTGGTGGTGAGTAGCACGGGGAGGCCGGGATGGAGGCGGACGCAGTGGCGGACAACGGGGAGCGCGGCCATTCCCACCCCGAGGGACACGGAGTGAAACCACACGAGCGGAGAGCCCGGCCGAGGCCGCGCCGCAGACGGCCGGCCTAGCCGCTCCGGCCACCGCGTCGGGTGCTCCAGCCCTTGCAGTCGCCGCCACAATAGCACCGCCGGCGCCGCCGCGCGGCTCGCTGCCCTGTACAGCTCGTATAACGCCCATCCCCCGAGCGACGCTGGCGACGCCGCGCGGGCCGGCCGCATTGAGAGTTCGAGACTGATCGAACGATGCGTTTTTTTTTTCTTTTTTGACAAACGTTGCTTTGGCGTCGGAGATGATGACGGAGGCCACTTCCGAGCAGACGACCGAAGTAGAAAAGGCGTAGAAAGAGAACAATGCGCGTACTCGAGGACGGGAAACTACGGTAGTAAAATACTGGCAGTATGTTATCCGTATCAATGACTATTGGGCCCGAGCCGCCTGTGGATGTAAGGTGGATGCTTCATGAGACCAAGAGGGGCATCTCCCATCCAAAGTCCGTGTCTTCTTGGTGGCGCCTTGTAAAGCACTCATTATCTTTAGGAGATGTACGACACCGAAGGAATATGGCGCAAACCAACAATTATTCTTTCTGTGACCGTAAGATTCTTGGCGTCATTCTTTGCTGGAATGCAATATGGCCAAGTGTGTTTGGACATTATAAGACAAAGAGATCTTGGAGTTTATCAGTTACGCTGAGCATAGTGATGCTCGTGGTTGGCTGCACGAGGCAGTCGTAGCTCTCCGGCATGAGGATCTTGTGCGGGTGATAGTCACGATTTGGTATGCGAGACGAAAAGTTGTACATGAAAATATTTTTCAAGGCCCGTTGGCAACTCATAATTTTATAGAACGCTTCATTGTAGATTTAGAATCAGCTACACCAACTGTGCACAACAAGACAGGGATGCTGGCTCAAAACCCTCGCTGGATCCCGCCCCCTCTAGGTGTGACCAAGATAAATGTGGATGCTGCAATATCTAAAAATTCTTGCATCGCGACGGTGGCAACGATTGCAAGGGATGAGACAGGCACCTTTTTAGGAGCGTCTGCAATTGTGATGGAAGGAATTTCTGATCCAAAGGCGACAGGAGCATTGGCCTGCAGAGAAGGTCTAGCTCTTGCGAGTGACCTTATGCTTCCAAAGATCAGGATTGTTATTGATTGCGCAAACATAGTGAAGAATATGTGTGGCCCAGGGATAAGCGCTTGCGGCCACATCATCCGAGAGATTAAGACAGGTATGGCAAGCTTCGCGTCGGTGGAGGTCGTCTATGAAAGTAGAAACTCGAATGGTGATGCTCATATGTTAGCTAGAAACTCAATTTATAAATACGTAGGACGGTATGTTTGGCTGCTTTTTCCTCCAAATGCAGTTTCGATTACTCCAACGTATGAATAAAGCGGTACTATTTCTAAAAAAATTCTCCCAACCAAGTTATCACGCCCTGGGTCACTCGGTGATGGCAAGGCTTGTGCCTAAGAAGGCTGGATTGAAGAGGCAGAAAATAAAACGAGAGCCCCCAAGCTCTCTCGACAAGTATCAGAAAACCGTTTTAGTATTTATTACTATACTGCTACTTACCTCGTCTTCAACATACATATTGTTACATTGACTTCGTAAAATAAATAATAATAATAATAATAATAATGATAATGATAATAATAATAATAATATAAAAGACTGGCTTTTTAATATCAAATGTGTAGTTGCCACAAGAACTATCTGATGACTATACAGAGGACCTAATAGAAGAGGAGCTAGATACCTGACAGTTGTACAAATAACCTTAAGATGTAGATATTAGCTTCCGAGAATACTTCAATGATCTATACAATACAATAATCTATACAATACGCTCAAAGTTCCGTCCGCACTCACAGATCACTGTTCTGGGAACAGTGAACGTGAAAAACCCTACCGCTTGCTCTCTGTGCCACGTCCAGCGTTTCCAGAAACACCCAATCCACCCACGCAAGCCTTCTAGAAAAAAAAAAAAAGAAAAAAAGAAAGAAGAAGCCCAATGAACTTCGGCCTCCTCTCCGCAAGATATCGCTGCAGCCGCCGTCGCTCGAACCCCTCCCTGCTCTCCAAGCACATCCACTCGACATACGCGGCCGGCACATCCACGAGCTCCGTCGCTACTTCATCCCCCACCTCCGCGCCCCTGTCCCCAAACCACCATGCAGTCGCAGGTTGCCACACGCGTATCCTGCGTGCCGCCACCGCTGCTGAAAGCGGCCTCCACTACGACCACAGAGCCCAGGTAACCGTCGCCAGTGCTTTAGAATTCCAGGATAACAGCTGAATAGTTTGTTCACCATAGTATATGCGTGCAACTATTCTCCTGCAGGCATATAGTTGTTGGACAAATTATGTGCTTCACTACAGCAGCAGCTAGCCTATACAATTTGGCTTTCGTCAGTTTAATAGTCGGATGTACTGAAACTAAAAAACACATGTTTTGGCTCATACTGACACAGAGGAGCGCAACAATGGTTCTCCTGATGCTATAAACGCTATAAAGCTGAGCTCATGTACACAAAGCAACACAAAGCTATGACTCTCCAGTGTGACGAATAGTTTATAACCTATAAATGTGGTACTCCATCTAATCATTCCGTTTCCACTTGACACATGTTAGTAGGCTACAGAAGCACACATTCAGCTGCATGCTTATATAGGTGACCATCGAAAGAGCAGCTTGTACTATAAAAAAAACATAGGCCTACAGACACTTTGTGGGGCATCATGTCATATTTTCTGAAGCACTGTTTGGATACAATGCAATCATATTTTCTGAAGCACTGTTTGGATACAATACAAATGTACAACTGCCTAACACAATGTGGATACAATACATGTGGATACAATACAAATGTGTAACACAATGGTCATCCACTGATACAGTGGTAGGCTCCAAAGAGGGCACAGCAAAGCCGCACCGGTAGTCATGAAAAGGTCACAAGCGTATTGGTACAAGCAAAGCATAGAGCAAAGAGATCAAGAATCAGATTCATTGCAAGACAGCAAGAGCACGAAATATATATAGAAAATCGACGGATAATATGCCAAAATGATTTAACCAGCACAGTTGAAATAGTTGTTATCCATGCAAAGGAGTTTACACAGGAGCGAGCCAGCAGTCCAGCCCTCCCGTGCAGCAACAGGGGTCTCCACACCCAACCAGCGGATATCACCATCAAATCTACTACAACTAACAGCTGGTCATCATTCAGACAAGTGCAGCACTCAACAACCAAAACAACCCCGTACAGCAACAGGGTTCCCCACACCCAACTCATCAGAGGCTACAGAGTTATCTATCACCATAATCTCCACTACAGCTAACAGCCGATCATCATGTGTCAACATCCCACCAACCCCACAAACCATACCAGTCCGTTTGGTTAAACATCCCACCAGCCCCAAAAGCCATACCAGTCCTTGACTGACGACCTCCGCTCCTTCACTATGATAGGGTATAGGCCACATACCTGTACATGCCACCCACTCCATCCTTGTCCCCTGAACCCCGGCGCAAATAAGCATAACCACGCTTTCCCCAGCGAGGTCCATAGGTATTTTTTATCTTCCAGAACAAGTTCCCCTTAGAATCCTTGCCATAGCCAACCACTAGTACTGTATGGCGATGCATGTCCTTCAACTCTTTTGCAGGCGGCCACTAGGAGACGTCGATTATGAAGCCATCATAAGCACCACTATTTGGGAAGTGGTCAACGCAGATTGCAATCGGTTGCCTCGCAACATGTTGCATTAATTTTGTTTCAGTGACTTGAAAGGAGCCGTATCCTGATATGTAGCTGGCCACTGGAAGTCCTTCAGATTCACATTTACCATGGCCCCACAAAACTCGCTGAGGGTAATCACTGGCAAGATTAAGCCCATGCTCCATAGCATACTCAAAGACATCTTCAACAAATCCACCGCAACAACCGCATCCTTTGACCTTTCCCAGCTCAATGTTTCTCTCGCAGCAGTCAACAACACATTGCACAGAGTTTTTGGACAGCCCCACCAAAGGTGATCTGGTCAATGCTTTCGATAGCACTGACACCGGTGTGAGCCCAACAGCTCCCACAGTTCATCTGATCTGTAGGAGTGCTCACAGCTCCATTGGATTCCCAGTCCACTGACTCCGGAAGCTGATCAACTGGAATAAGATATTCTTCTGCAAAAATAAATAACAACCAAAGCGAGAAGTGAGGAGTAGGAAGAATTAAAGTTAGTGTTCAAGTTTTATTCACAAAAAGAGAACAGGAGGTGAGCAACTAATGTCTCGTCGACACACAACGGACTTTGGAAACTAAGGTACTGATGCAATTAATTACAGATTTTGGAAACTATTACAGTAACAGGAGCACATTAACAGGAGCACATTAGACAGTTTCTGAACTAGTAGCTCAAAGAGTATCAGAGTTAAGTTTCTGAGCTCAAATTATTACAGTAACAGGAGCACATTAGACAGTTTCTGAACTAGTAGCTCAAAGAGTATTAGAGATAAGTTTCTGAACCGAAGTTATGGAAAAAAAAAATTGCAGGGGTTGGTATAAATGAAAGGAAAGCAAGATATAAGTGATGTACACCTAGCAACAAACAAATAAGTAGTGACTGACAGTTGTATAAGGAAGTGTAGCACAGATAGGACATAACTAAGATAGTCTCAAATGTAACCAACCTAAAAATAGGATAGTTACTTAGGTAAAGATACTTTGCAAGTTACCAGTAGACCAGATATAAATACAGTTTCTTACAAAAGTGCATTTGTCAGTGTAAAGTTTCATTTTATTAGAAGATTAGTTTGGCAAGACATGGTTCATACCAGAATCCACTTTAGGCCTTGTTTGGATGTTGTCGGATTCACCTCAATCCACATGAGTTGGGGTGGATTGGAGTGGAATTTCCAATATATCCCAACACATGTGAATTGATGCAAACCCAACTTACATCCAAACAAGGCTTTACTGTGTAAGCCTTTGGACCCAAACAAACAGTGACAATGGCTACGTACCATCTTCTGTTAGGAACAGGCCCAGCAATGCAACAAGTGTGACCCAGCCAACTGATGACATAAATCCTCCTCGAGCTAGAGCAGCTCGGAAGCTTTGTCCAGCACCACCACCGACGCCCTGTGCGGCACCACCTCCAATGGTCCTGGCGACAGCTTGGGCAGTGCCATGGCTGTTGGTACCACAAACAGCTGGCACGCCTTGGGAAGCGCCACCACCTTGGGCAAGGAACCTCTGTGAGGCCAAAACGACCAAGTTAGTGATCATTCTAGTAACTGAAACTGAGGTTGTTCAGAGTAATTTTCAAGATACACAGCCATGACATGTTACCAGTAGTATAATAAAACAGCAATGACTGAAAGCTCCATACAGGATCAATTTCACAATAACAGAATCTTTGATTCAACTGTATAACATAGCCAAATTCCTACAGCATACCTTCGAGTTCAAGCTCAGTTTCAATTAATAGTCTTCAATTCAGAAAAGAAAAAGCTCTTATCAATGAGAATGAAGAAACTGAAAGTTTCTGACGTTAGCCTGCACAAATAGATACAAAGATAAATAATGCACATGTGGCTCTGAGCATACCGCAGCTAAGATGTCAGTCAAGTATACATACTGACTGACTCTAGATCATTCATAATACAGCAAGTAGTAAGAACGTATTTTACTGTAAAGAAGAATAAGACGACAACAGCCAGCTACATGCCTGCATCCCACCATGCCGTTCATGACGACGGATGGAAGTGAAACCCGAAAGGGGAAGAGGAATACGGCTGAGCTGTTGCTGCCAATACAGCTGCGCCAGATGTCATAGTGGAAGCCAATGCCGCCCAGTGGCAGATCTAGCAGGGGGGCTGGAGGGGCTAGAGCGCCCCCTTCCGCCGCAGCTCCATTGAACTTGCCCTTCCGCCCCGATGCCACACCCGCGCGCGCCATCAACTTCCTCCGTGCGCGCACTCGCACCGGATCCGCACACTCGACTCGAATCGCCAGCCCGTACAGCGCGTCTCCAGCCGGCGAGGAAACCTTGGAGCACGAGCGCACCCTCGTCGCCTCGCGAGACGACGGGGAGAGCTTCTCTCTTCAACCCCATTGTATACGGTAGACTAGGGTTGTTGTTTTGCAAAAATCGCGAAAATTGAGAACTGAGACGAGAAGTTATGAAAAAAATTACCAGTGAGATCAAACTTGACGGAGGTAGGCCCTTCGCCGGCGAGACCTTGCCAGAAAGGGCCAACGCCGGCGAGACCTTGCCAGAAAGGGCCAACGCCGGCGAGACCTTGCCAGAAAGGGCCAACGCCGGGAGCTTCGACCTCAAGAGCCGAATCGCCGCCATCTGAGCTCCGGCCCTGACCTTGATCCGCCGCTCTCTAGCCCCCCGCCCACGCCGACCAGCCTCGGCTCCCTCCCCTCAAAACCGCCGCCGCCGCCCCAGCTGCCGTGAAATATTTTAGGGTTTGACAATGACTTCGCACGCTGACCGAGTGACCGCTGCCCTATCTTTATTATTAGTAGTAGTACAAGATTTATTTACAAGATGACCTGGTAGCTGTGCGAAAGTGCAGGCCAAATTGTTGCGAATGCATTATTCGGGCTGGACCGTCTATGTTCTAGAGGGCAGATTAGGCCCATAAATCCCAAGTTGATCCGTTATAGGCCCATGTACAGATAACATTGACGACAACAATTCAATTTAGGATCCTTCAATTTATTACTAGTATAATTATGAAAAATTTAAGCTTCGGTACACACTGTCTATAAAAAAGAGAAACCAGGATATGAACTGTTGCGGTACAGTTATCCATGTATAAATCTGAAGTCCCTTGTATTCTTTTGTTCTTTTTACTAAATTTTTTTGTTCAAGTTCAAATTTTTGACGTGCACTAAATAAAATTGCACTATCTGTCCATTCATGATTTTTGCTGGATTTCCCGTGTTACCATGCCTTGGTTAGGTCCTAGCATATTTAGGTTTTGTTTTTTTATTTTTGTGGTAAATACTCCTAGAAGAATACCCGGCAAGTTACCACAATTTTTTTAGAAAATAGATATGGTGTGTATATCTATATCTATCTATATTTATCTACTAGCAAATATGCCCGTGTGTTGCAATAGGAATTATAACTTGTGTCATTTGTTCTAGTACACTTTAGAATCATACAGCGTACGTTGGTTAGACATATGCTATCTAACTCGCATGAATATAAATCATGAGTATAGACGGCTATGTCTATGGCTAGCGGCGTCACATATTCATTTTACAGTGTGCAGTGACAGCAGCTGCCCTCAACAGCGACGCTAAGGCCAGTGGCGGCTCCCGTTCATTTGTCTTTGTGTACCTCGCTACCGCCATCATGGCCTTCCACATCCAGTCTAGTCTAACGCGGACGAGGTCCTCGTAGCGTCAGCTAGTCAAGCTCGCTGCTTCCCCTAGACAAGTGGACCTGGTTGGCAATGCAGACTGCGAAAGCCGGGACGCGGAGTCTTGATCTGATTTTTACTTAGATCAATTCGTGCTAGCCAAGCTCGCCGCCTTGCCTGCACAAGCGGACCTTGATGGCGGCGCTGAGGCACGTCGCGGACACTTTGGGCGACCTGGAGGCTTGATCTGATTTTCAAATCGATCGATTTGTGTATGGGTGGATTGGTTTAATTTTATAAGCTATTTGTGTTTCCGGAGCTATTTTTATTTGAGTTTAGATTTAGATGGGAGACCATTCATAATGATAAGTGTCAAAGTTGAACGACAAAAACACAGGCAATTCTCATTCATGTCAAGTTTTTTTTGACTATTTTTTTCATCTTTGCTGTTACGTACTATTCTTGTTGGATTTGGATTTACCTTTTACCCGATCTTCACCGTCCGAATAAAAGTTAGGATGCCATAATTAAATAATTCTAGTTCTAAACAGACTCTGAACGCAAACGGGAGGAGAGACAGAAAATTAAATATAATCCTAATTCTGTACAGACTGGACGTAGAGGAGAGGAACCTACCGTCACCGATCCAAGCACGGAGGTGAAAAAAATTCGGTGGAGAAATTTTCGCTTTTTATAGATAGGTATAGAGTATAGAGGTACAGATACTATAAAAGAGCGAAGAAATTAAAAAATACACGTTACCTAAAAAGTTCTATCCATCCTATGTTTTAACCGTTAGATATAACTTAAGATCTTGATCTAAGAGATATTAGACGTCCTTGCCTCGTAATAGGTGGGTCAACCTGTAAGATGTAAGATTTATTTGCGTTTTTTAAGTTCAATTGCACCGCCTATGATTTTTTTTTTCACCCAAAATCAACGAACCCACCTCTACATACATACATTGTGGGCCCGGCTAAAACTCTTCGTGTACAGATATAGAAATCACGGCGACTTGGAACTCTTTCGTCCTTCCGTATTGAGGTTCGATTGGTTTTACTTGCCTCATAACGCACGTGGGTCTGCCCTAAACCGGCTAGATTGGTGGACGATGCGCTCAAGCACGGCGACGTCGACGTCGACACGGCGACGTGTCGTCCACACGTCGACGTCGACTCGGTGGACCACCTGCGACGATGGCTTCCGGCCAGGAGCGCAGCACCCCGTGTCGGTCGTGACCAACCATGACCAGGAGCTCTAGGGATTCCACAACTCGCCAGCAACCTCCAGTCCATCAGGCTTGCACAACTGCACATTCGCATGCGCGCATGTGCTTGCGTTTTCATCTGAAGAAAAGCATTGTGATTCGACCAGGTTCTTTCGAAAAAATAGTATAATTAATACCATGATGAATTGTCATCTTGCAGCCTTCACCTATTATTAAATTTTTGCCAAGTATAATCCCTCTTTATTATTAACTGTATATATGTATGTGTTAATGACTGGCCAGTCGCCGCCTAGCTCGTCGAGAAGTCGGAGTACATGCTAACCGTGCCTGATCGATGCTACGTGGTATGTTCTTGCATTGCTATACGCATGTTGTCATGCGAGATGTTTGCTGACCAGGAAAAGCCGCAAATTGAAGTCATCAAGTTCTATTTCCGGACTCCAGGTCGTGGCATTCGTGATGGACTGATGGTGCCCTAAACCTATAGGTAATTTATTTATCCCTTTGGGTGTTCCTTTATTTAGCTAATGCCATGCTTCGTTGTGCAACATTACGTCTCAAAGTGCTTGTATGGCCATTGATCGGTCTCCTTGGCAAGGTTGGTGAAATTGAGATAGGTATTTAGAATTCTCACCCTATTTGTTTAATCTTTTAAGATCAAATTTTCGATGTGGTGACTAGATTGGGGATATGATGATGAATTCAGTCGAGTTGATGTGGTGAGTGGTGGATCAGGGATAATGATTTGAGTGGAGTCCGATCTAATCCTTTATCTAGGCAGAATGTTGTGTCCTACGCCAATTTGGTTCAAAACGTAGGACATCTTTTCTCTTGAATTATTTATCCACGGTTTAATACTTTGTTTTCTTATAAATTTATGTTTCGCTTGTGCAAAGAGTTCCATCTTGCAAATTTAAGAAAACAATTAGTTCTTGTTAGTGAGGTTTGAACAACATAATTTTGAGCTTTTGATTCAATCATGATCAAGTCAATGGTTTCTCAATAATTTAGTTTCAACATTGTGAGCATGAGATCAAAACGATCTTGTATTTGAGGTCGTATCAGTTCAATTATCGATGCGGGCTCATATTTGAAATGATTGATAGTTTGTTTTTCCATTGCTCTTTATATAATAGAAGATAGATACATATAGTGTTGCACATTAACTTTTAGACAATTATTTATGGTTTTCATATATGGTATAATTAAGAGAATTTATGTGTGTTCCCTGTACCAGTGGATCTAGCTAGGTGAGACAAATACATATTTGTTATTGAATGGTATGTGATTTGTGATGATAATCGGCATGGTTGTTAGTGAAGAACCTTGACATGAAATGGTTAGACATTCATAGGCTTGTGCATGTATATTTTGTCACTTTCTCTAAATACCATCTTAATTTATTTCCTAATCTTATTCTCCCTGGCTTGAGATCAAATTTGGTGAGTATATATGATGTTTACTTTAATTCTCCATAGTTTTTAACAGTGTCTTACTAGCCAGCTTAAATTCTTATTTATTTTGGCCATAAAAAGCCAATATATATAATATATATATCTCTCTCTCTCTCTCAATGTTGGTCTGGCGACCGGTGTGTAGATAGATTCAGTGAAAGATTGTTGAGATGGAGATGGAACAGGCCAAGGGTAGGAGGAGGGTATCCATGGGATATTTTCCTCGTGCATGGTAGCTCAAAATTCTCCTTCTGGGCATCACAAATATTAATATCGTACATATATAGTTTAATTTAAAGTTTATATCAAGATTTACTTGTGGTCACAATGTGAAAATGAAATATTTCAGGTGGCTAAATTTAAGATGGTTTTAACAAAAAATAATCTTGTACCAACTTAAAAAAGTTGGTTTCAAATTAAATAAACATGAAAAATACTAGGATAAGATGAAAATTATAATCAAGATGTTGAAAGGTCAGCTGCTCAAAGAAAAAATTTTAAAACACATCTTGGCACATGAATTTAGGTACCAAGGAGTCATTTAGGTGGCGAAATAGTTTTAAGTCTCATGTTTTGAATTTTTAACACCATGTAAATTATATTCAAAATGATGATAAAATCAACTTTTCCAAAAAATAATCAAACATGATTTTTAAAAAAAGCACGTGCGTGTCGCACGTGCATATTTACTAGTAGTATATGAATGGCTTGTATGTTATTGTATTCCATTGAATTTGATAAAAATCGGTAAAATATGGAAGGAGAGCAAATTGAACATTATACAAGGACGGGGGTCATTGAACAAAAAAAATATATGTAAATGACTAGATTAAAGATTAAAAATATTGCATATAGTAGAGATGATGTGGAATCTTTGTAATTAATAAGAGATCACACATGGATAGCTTGCTTGAAAGATTATTACTCCAAGTTATTGAGACACTTAGTTGCAGAATAATGTGAACATCTTACTTTTTTTAGATTATGTGAACATCTTACTTGATAGAACATCGTAGGAATTAGCTTTGTTAGAGTATGTAGATCTATAACTTCGCCTATGTTGATTGGAAGACTTTCTTGAGTCGTTTCAACATAGCCTGTCCCAAGCCCGGATAAAGGAGGAGGGTGTGTTAGGTCTGACTAGCCAACATGTCAAAACCAGCCACTCTCATGAATATGAAACCCACAAGAGATTCGTTAGGGCGTAACCCTCTTAGCGACGCGCTACATCGGAACCCGGGTGTAGTGTCAAATGGGCAAGGGCCGGGTCGTCATCCCCTTAGTGGCGCGTCGTATCGTGATCCGGGTACGATGATAAATGAGCAAGGGTCGGGTCGTTGCAACCTTTGTGACGCGCTATATCTGCGCCCTGGTGTAGTGAAAAATGAGCAAGGGTCTTCGCACTTCCCTCGATGGGTGCGAAGGGTAAGGAAGCTAGCCAAGCCAACTAGGATTTGTTTAGGTAGCTGGAATGTAGGGTCCCTAACGGGTAAGTTAAGAGAGCTAGTCGATACAGTAATTAGGAGGCGTGTAAATATCCTATGCATTCAGGAGACTAAATGGAAGGGCGAGAAGGCGAAGGAGGTGAAGGATACTGGCTACAAACTTTGGTACACGGGGACAACATCGGGTAGAAACCTTAAGGATGGAGTAGTTGATGTGCGGAGGCAAGGCGACCGGATTATCCTAGTCCGGTTGGTAGTAGGAGATTCGGCTCTAAATGTGATCAGTGTCTATGCCCCACAGGTAAGTCTTTGTGAGAGCACCAAGAGACAGTTTTGGGAAGATCTTGATAGCATGGTTAGTACTGTGCCTATCAGCGAGAAACTCTTCATAGATGGAGACCTCAACGGCCATGTGGGTGCGACTAATGTAGGTTTCGAGCGGGTGCATGGGGGTTTCGTGTATGGTAGTAGAAATCAAGAGGGGGAGGATGTTTTGAACTTTGCGTTGGCCTATGATTTGTTGATAGCGAACACCGTCTTTAAGAAGAGGGAATCTCATCTAGTGACATTTCGTAGTGGACAACACCTGAGCCAGATCGACTTTATCCTTACAAGGAGGGGAGATAGACGTGCTTGCTTAGATTGTAAGGTATTACCTGGGGAGTGTGTTGTCCCTCAACACAAACTTGTAGTGGCGGATTTTCGCTTTCGAGTACGTGGCCACCGGGATAATCGGCCCAAGATTGCGAGAAAAAAGTGGTGGAAGCTTAGAGGGGAAGCAGCACAAACATTTAAGGAGAGGATGCTAGATGAGGGGCCGTGGGAAGAAGGAGAAGATGCTGACGACATGTGGCTAAAGATGGCCACATGTATTCGGAAGGTGGCTTCGGATGTGTTTTGCGTGAGTAGGGGAGGCAAACGGGAAGCGAAAGACACCTGGTGGTGGAATGACGAGGTGCAAAGGGATATTAGGGAGAAGAAGGAGTGGTTCAAGTGCCTCTATCATGACAAGAGTGCAACCAACATTGAGGGCTATAAAATAGCGAAGAGGGCTGCAAAACGAGCGGTGAGTGTAGCAAAAGGTCAGGCGTATGATGACCTTTATCAGCGGCTAGGCACGAAGGAAGGGGAGAAGGACATTTATAGGATGGCTAGGATCCGCGAGAGGAAGACGAGGGACATTAACCAAATCAAATGCATCAAGGATGGGACGGATTGACTTTTAGTGAGGGATGAGGAGATCAAGGACAGGTGGAGAGAGTAATTTGATAAGTTTTTTAATAGGGAGAATGAGGGTCCTACCTTAGAGTTGGATGACTCATTTGACAATACCAACAGACGCTTCGTGAGGAGAATTCAGGAGGTAGAGATCAGGGAAGCTTTGAAGAGGATGAAGGGAGGTAAAGCGATGGGCCCTGATGGTATCCCCATTGAGGTGTGGAGATGCCTAGGTGCCAAAACGATAGTATGGTTAACTAAGCTTTTTAACCTCATTTTTTAGTCAAACAAGATGCCTGAAGAATAGAGGAGAAGTATATTAGTACCGATCTTCAAGAACAAGAGAGATGTTCAAAGTTGTACTAATTACCGTGGGATTAAGTTGATGAGCCATACGATAAAGCTCTGAGAGAGCGTTTTCGAGCATCGTCTAAGAAGAGTGACAAGTGTGACCCAAAACCAATTTGGGTTTATGCCTGGTAGGTCGATCATAGAGGCGATTTTCTTATTACGACAGTTGATGGAGAGATATAGGGAGCAGAAGAAGGACTTGCACATGGTCTTTATTGACCTCGAGAAGGCATATGACAAAGTACCGAGAAATATCATGTGGTGGGCCTTGGAAAAGCACAAAGTCCCAACTAAGTACATCACCCTCATCAAAGATATGTACAGGGATGTGGTGACGTGTGTCCGAACATGTGATGGCGATACCAGTGACTTTCTAATTAAAATAGGACTACATCAAGGGTCAGCATTGAGCCCTTATTTATTTGCTTTGGTGATGGATGAGGTCACAAGGGACATACAAGGTGATATCCCTTGGTGTATGCTCTTTGCTGATGATGTGGTGCTAGTGGATGAGACTAGGGCAGGGGTTAATAGAAAGTTAGAACTATGGAGGCACACGTTAGAGTCGAAAGGATTTAGACTTAGTAGGAGCAAGACCGAGTACATGAGGTGCGATTTCAGCGCGACTGGGAATGAGAAGGGAGACGTTAGCCTCGATGGGCAAGTGGTGGCTAAGAAGGATATTTTTCGGTATTTAGGATCGATGCTACAAAAGGATGGAGACATTGATGAAGATGTTAGGCATATAGTTTCAGTCGGTTGGTTGAAATGGCGTTAGGCTTCAGGCGTCTTCTATGACAAAAGGGTGCCTCAGAAGTTAAAAGGTAAGTTTTATAGGACAGCGATTCGTCCGGCGATGTTATACGGTGCTGAATGTTGGCCTATAAAAAGGCGACATATCCAGCAATTGAGTGTAGCAGAGATGCGTATGTTACGATGATGTTGTGGGCACATAAAAAGGGATAGAGTCCAGAACAATGATATTCGGGATAGGGTTGGGGTGGCACCAATTGAGGAGAAATTGATTCAACACCGGTTGAGATGGTTCGGCCATGTCCAACGGAGGCCTCCTGAGGCGCCGGTGCGTAGTGGGATTCTAAAGCGGGTCGATGAGGCGACGCATAGAGGAGAGAGGATATGAGAATTAGGTTATTTCTTGCTTGATTACAATGAGTACATGTTGCTTGTGTTTATAGCCCTAGCGAGAGTTAACCCTTAAGCAACCTAGGAGATCTTGCAGATTCTCCTTTTTTGAGAAATCGAGAAATGTATTACATAAACTTGTTAATGTTTACAGCAAATCTTACAAAGACCCTCTCGAAGAAAATGAAATACAACCATGTCCTTGCAAGATTATAGTCCTCCCGATTGACCTTGCCAACGGTGATCGGAGTAATCAACAACTTGAAGTCGATCCCCTTCCGGACGATAGCTCTTCATAATTTTTTGATGCCACCATGAGTCGCATGTCAAGAGCATTGACATGTTGTACGCTCGTTGAACGTCCTTGCTAAAGAAGATGGTCGTCGACCATCACATCGCTGGAAAAACAAAGAATCTGGAGCCGCAAAGGTCACCAGCAGCCCTGACTCACTGGAGAAAGATACAACCTGAAGGGAAACAAAACCACCAAAGAAGCTAGGATCCAAACCCAACCCAGTTTCTCTACAAGTTGGTAGACATACCTTCCAAAGTTTCTCCACACATCCATTTGTCGTATTCTGGATAACAAGTCTAGCACTATCATTGACATCATGGGCACCAACGGCACAAAGAAAAACATAGGGAACACAAACACCAATGCATAAGATAAAATCGATGATATACCCATCGATGTTGAGACCCTCGCAAAAAATATCACCATCAATCACCACATACATCTCAGATAGCACCATGACTTGCTCACCATAAACACAGACAATAGCAGAGAAACTTTGGAAGGGACAAAAACTTACTAATAAGAAATATAACCTTATTCTAGATAGAACTACACCATTAGAAGAGGATATGTACACCACGACATGCAAGATTCGAAGTTTAGATTGGACAGTCTCTCCATTTATGTCACCCTTGTACCTTCGTTCTAACACTTCGTCTGTTGAGGAGATGCCCTTCGAGCCGTACCTCGACCTGACGCAGTGGCCCTCTTACTATGGTGAGGACTACGTGCCGCATCCGGAGCTGAAGAAGGTAGGGAAGGTTAGGAGGAAGAAGAAGCGACTCAAGGGTGACATGGACTCTATGAGAGGATACGACAGAGACAAGTGCGGAGGCGGATTGTTTGATGAGACCCGTAGCAGGAATCTTTGCTTGATTTGCAAAAACTGGGTCATAATGCTAGTAGGCATAGAAGACAAGACCAGCAGGTTGCTTGTACTATTATTTTTTTGGTAGTAATTTTTTTTGCAAATTCTGTTAAAGTTATTTCCATTCATCATGTGTTCGACATATTTTTTTTCTTGTACCACATCATTTAAATTTCACTTTAGAATTATTGTTACCATGCGCACTAACACTTTGTTTTCGTACTTGAAACAGGATGGCTCCTCGGGAGGCCCGTCACACGCAACACCCACAGTACAACATCCTTGAGGTGGATTATGACGAGAAGCACCGAGGTCAACAGACAGCTACAATGGGACGAGCGGTCTGCGTGCCGGCTTCCTAGAGCTTGTGCGGGTTATGAACAAGGGTCTTCCGTCCCTAAACCCCTCACTCCTCGGGGCAACCGTTGATCGGTCAAATACGTTGCTTTCTCGTTAAACTTGTTATTTTCATACTAACATTTTCATAGCCGACACTTGTTCTTTTCTTGGAGTTGAACAATATAGGTGGAGGCCTGAGACGCACACGTTTCACCTGTCTTGTGGCGAGATGACCCTCACCTCGGGCAACACCATCAGCTAGATTTTTCTTGAGATACTTAGCCAGCCATGGGAGAACACAACAGGGTACAGCTGGGGCAGCGTAGTTTTGGCATGGATGTACAGACAGTTATGTGGTGCGCCGTTATGTGACGCTTCCTGGCGCACCACATCATGCGAGTTCTGGTGGTTGTGCCTACCTATTGCAAATTTGGTGTTAGGAAAGATGGCCCATTGAGTGGCCATTTCGCCCTCTAGTTGACCCTAATGACCTAGAAAGTTATCATTTGCCTATAAGTACAATTGTTTGATTCATAGTTTAAAGGAATTGTACAAGATAAATTGTTTGATTCATTGTTTAAAGGACTTATACAAGGTTATAGCACTATATATAAATTGGTGTCTTTTGTAATGCAGAGTGGGATGGTGAAGATACAAGGCCTACTGGTTTGTTCCTCTAGAGCAAAGTGCCACAAAAATAAAGGGGTTACTCGAATGCCTTAGAGCTCCTGTCACAGTTCCAGGTGATTTTTTAGTGAGAATCTAAATGGTGATTAAGTCAAATTTTTTAGTGAGAATCTAACTCAATCATGAAACTTTCAGGTGATTTGGTACCCTTGGGAGTATCCAGAGCTTGAGGGGTACCTTAGTCCAAGTTGTTAGGAGGAGTCCGACGAGTACCGCTGTGATGTGCCCCTAATTTTCTATCACGTGGTCGAAATGCACTACCCAATGAGGGTTCGCAGGCAATTTGGACTAGGAATAAGATGCACAATGCCGGCGCTTTACTCCATCAACCCCACCTTACATAGGTGAATTTCTATTTCATATGTTGTCATATGTTTTGTCTGTTCAATGAAACTGATTATGACTTTGTTGCAGCTATGACCGTAAGAAGAGGTATGCACAGAAGAACTGGACCGAGACGCGACAAAGCATAAATTAGTTTTCTTAACAATGAAACTGAACTGAATCTTAGCTTAAGAAAAGAATATGAGGATTTCTAATTTCCATCTACGAAGTGCTAAAAGCAACCTTGCCTGATTTCCACCTAAACTTCCAATATTCTGCAAATTGCATGATCTAATCTTCGTCTTGCCTTAATTGTTACTCACCCTCTTTCCTTTCGTCTCGGCCATGCAGTGGGACAAACTATGATGATGTCTATCAAATTAAATTCATTAAATTTGCTTTATCTTAGAATTTGGATCCAGTGGCATCATTCTAACTTGCATGTCAACACTTTGTATAATAGATATTATGTAGGTAGTCCGACCAGTGATGATCTTATGCTTGGTAGCACTCCTGATAATGATCTTATTTGATCCAATGACTATTGTAGGATGTAGTTATTTTGACATTAATCTTGTAACAAAAGCAAAATTACAAGCCTTTTTCTGTTCAGAGCAAGACCAATGTCAAAACTCAAAATTGTGATAAGTTTCCTTTCTGTTCATCTACTGTAGACTAAAATTCTATCCTTTTCAACCAATGAAGCTAGATATGTCTACTGGTGTCGGCAGATGAATGAGATGAAGTCCCTAGGTGGACGGCTGATCCGCTGACTGCTATCATGGTTACCTCATGCAGCAGCTCTGTGGCAAGTGCAATCCTGCAAGGTGAGGTCGCCCCACATTATGGTCTGCCTTTTTCTATTTCCTTTTGAGCCGATGAGTTCACACATGTTGGGCACCTTTAGTTGATGGCTCGTGACAGCCCATTCGAAGTTATGAAGAATTTTTCTTGCTATCTACCGCTAGTACGTCTTGTAATGATGAAATTTTTGTTTTAAATTTCTTTACTTATGTGAACCACCTTTGCTAGTTCTGATTGACCATGCATTAAGCTTGTTTTTTTGGTTTTGAACTCGTCCTTGTCAAAAATTAATTTCACAATCATCATCTTGATGATCGAGTCCAAACATACTAGAATTTGTAGTTCTTTTAAATTTATCTAACAACTAACAACCATCTTGTGAATCAGATGCAGACATATGCTAGTTCTTTTAAATTTGTCTAACAACTAACAACAATCATGGGATTGTGATATTCATGTATGCAAAACCTTCTCCATGCTCCTCTCAAGCTCATGTAGTTTTTACTGATTATACAGGGGAACTTTTTTTTTTATTATCTCTATCCTTTTAAGTTGACAGTGTCAAGAATGATGTTCCTGATTCAGTTCAGATCTTCCTAGATAGGAACAGAAGTTGATATTGATATTGTATTTTTGTAACTCCTTGATATTTTTCTTTGATTATATACCATATTGCTTTGATGCATGCTTCTGTTTGTGAGTGCTGGTTTTAACTAATTCTGCTGGCAACTAGCTTTTTCCCCAATGGCTTGTTTGGTCATGCAACCTATAGCTGATAATACAATTCATATATGGCATGTGGTGGAAAATAGTTATATGCCTTGATGCCAATTCAGCTTCCTTCATACTGGCATCATTAATCTGGAGTGTTTGCATGTTTTTTTTAAATCACAATGCCATTATTTGGGACTAGGAAACTATATGATAGACTCCACAAAATTAAGTTTTTCTGTGCAAACATGGGTGGCTGTAACCATTTACACATTATGATAAAATGCCTTTTTTTGAGTCGCATTGAACACACCATATTTTGAAGATAGCTCCATTTTACATGTACATTTGATATTATTTGCCAATAGGAATGGGAGAGACCAAAGCCTGGGAGAAGACCTGATATCTTCCCTAAGTTCAGCCTAATGAAGACACCATTACCACATCCATTACCAGCTGATGATCCTCTGGATGATGATGATGATGATGAAGAGAAATAGGAAGAACAACCACCACCTCAGGAGGAGCCACAAGAGGATGATCCAGACAAGGAAGAACCTGAGGAAGATGACCTGGACATGCCAACTGAGTAATTTTCGAATGATTTGAACTGTGGTAGACGATATAGATAGGTGGCAAAAATGTGCTACATCTTTGGAGCACGCAAGAGATCTTGATAGGTGGCAAAAATGTGCTACATCTTTGGAGCACGCAAGAGATCTCAGTTCTGTAACTTCTGTTTGAACTGTTTGTTCTGCCGGCTTATATAGGCTCTGGATGCATGAGTTTGTAATGACCTCCTTTGAGCTTTTATAAACCTATGAAAGTTTCGTTTTATGGATTACAGATTACAGTGCAATATCTGTGATGACATGTATTCTCACTTTTTTATCTTAAGTAGTGCATACATTGCAAGAAGATTGCAGGCATCAATTATGTTATTCCAAACTCTTTATTCAGTGAATCAGTGTATTTGTCTATTTGACATGGTTCTTGAAGTGAGCTTGTTTGGTTGCATCGATGATTTGTGTTGAGTATGCATAAAATGAGTGATGTACCATTTTGTTACCATTTGGTGCCTCTGAACTTTTCCTGAATCAACATTTCAATTTGGACAGTACATGTTTCACGTTTAAGCCCAAAGACTGGAAGTACAGTAATCAGTTTGTAACAGTGCATTGTCATATTTGAGAGCCTGAAGATTGGATGTGGAGTAAATGATTTTTGATCATGCGCCTTTTATATAAATTCCTCATTGCATTCTGCGTGATTATTCAAGTTTCTATGTGCCTTTTACATAAGTTATTCATTGTATTTTGAACGTTTATTTGAGTTTAAAAGAGAGACGATCGTAAAGTAACTGCAAAAACTCGGTATACTCTATTTCCTTGTCAGTTTTGTAGTGTTCATGAGGGCTGAAGTTTAATACATAAAGGAAACCTACAAAATTTCTCTCGTATGTAGGAGCATACATCATAAATAATTCTACTTTTGTTAGGCACCTTGGCCCCTGAATGAAACACCAAGTCACACCCAACGTCTACTCCAAGTTGATCCCACCAGACATCAGCATCTAATTTCCTTTGATCTTGCAGTAGGCATACAATCCAGAGCCTAGAAAGCCTAGTCCCTGTCCAATAACATTAAGCTGCATACGAAAACTTGGGTTCAATATTCACTGGGAGATTATACAAAGACAAGTATAGTGCCCGTTGTAACATCTCGGCTTCATTTCAAAGATACACACGAAATCAAAGAATGATATTTTTTCCATGCTAACGCTATGGCAAACTGTTGTAATACAAATCAAACATTTAAAAGATAATACATTCATCGGTATTTTTGAGATTCACTAAAAAACGATAACTAGAGATACATTAGCACTGATCTCATTTGAAATGCATTGATATCTTTACAGCACAGCACAAAGGGTTAGAACTACAATAAGTATATTTTTTGCCAATCGTCTTACGTACCCCAGATACAAAGGGCAAATAAGTATGTCTTGGTGGCAGTGATGGCCATGGCAAATGTTCACCAAAGTGTGTGCGAAGCACCTTTCTACTAAAATCTTATCTGCCAATTGCTGTGGCAAATGTTGTATCGAGGTATATTTTGCAACAAAGCTGAGTCGTTCAACACAGGCACTTCAGTGAGTCCCTCAAAACAACAAATCTGCACATACATTTCACAAATAAATTGATCAAGAAACAATTAATTTGTTTTGAGATTTTACCACATAGCAGCCATGGAAAATGAAGCATACAAAATTAGCAACCAAAAAAAAGTTTCATCTAACTTGATTGTGTAATTGCCCATTGATTCAATTGGACTTTGGATCAAACCTATGCTGCCTGATGATCAATCCTAATGTACCTAGATGTCCACTGATTTTTTGCTGACAAAAATCAAGTATTTATATTAAAATAGAGAAAAGAGATAATGTGCCTTTAATACCAAAAGGGATAATGTACAGCACCTCAGAGCCATTTTATATGGGTTATCACATCCTGACATAACTGTGAATTTGACAACCCAAGAGAAACAGGAAAGTAAGACGAATCCCATGCGATATTATCCCAAGCAAAGAATGTTGGTTCAGTTTTGCT
The DNA here is from genome assembly GCA_023333625.1 of Bothriochloa decipiens. Lineage (NCBI taxonomy): Eukaryota > Viridiplantae > Streptophyta > Magnoliopsida > Poales > Poaceae > Bothriochloa > Bothriochloa decipiens. Next base: position 52,423,949 of record CM041634.1, read on the forward strand.
CTAAGACACGACGTGCTCCTAGCAATATATCTAATACTGGTGAGTGCAAAAATATGGGAACATTATTCTAACGAGTAAAGGGCGTACCCTTTACTCGTTAGAATAATGTTCCCATATTTTTACACTCACCGGTATTAGATATATTGCCAAAATTCAACCCAGCAGCAAAGCTAGTTCAGTTGTATTAAAACCTGAAAAGCATGGTACATCCAAATTCATGTCAGAGAGATTTCCAAATCCTAAAAAAAAAGAATCATACAAACATCTATCATTCATCACACACAGTTAAGAAACTGTAGAAGAAATGTTTTCTCAACTGAGAGTGATTCCAAGGCCAAATCCTGCAATCCAAAAGCCCACAATGAATTTGGCAACAAAAGCAGTAGGTTTTTCCAATTCCAAAATAATTAAAACATCATCATCAAGTCAATTCCTAACAGCTAACATGCAAAGTTGAGAAAAATCATAGATGGCAAGTGCCCCTAATTGTGTTCCTGAGTAATTCCAAAGTTGTGGTGGTGCCAGCAAACAACTATATTATATTCCAAAGTTGTGGTGGTGCAAGTGAGGTTACATCTATTCTAGAAGGGATCCTTTCATTCCACCACAAAATGTCAATTTCAATTACTGCACCAAAATCATTTTGTTAACAAAAAACATCGCAACATGACAAAACATGTCAAAATTTGGTGTGTTCCTCTGCCTGCTTATCCATAGTCTTCCTACTGTATTTACTGTTATGGATCGATCCATTTGCTTCAACTTCTTCCTAACATTCTAGGTTGCTTGTGTGCATCATTTCATGGCTAATGTTACAAAAAAAATATAGTAGTAATTTATCCACTGTGCGGAATGCTTAAAAGAAGAATAAACATACATACCTGAAAAAACCTCTGTCATATATAGACTCTTGCCTAGTGAAAGCAAGGCAAATTGATTTCTTGTAGAGCCATCCAGTAAATTTCCTTCTCCCAACGCTCCCAATTCCACCAAGCAAAAGAATCTAAAGGACAGAAAAATAATTTTAATTTTAAACAAAGAAATATGTTTTAGGTTCAATTTACATGAGAAAAATTGATGCCATCAAATTCTAGATTAAACAGCCAAAATTTCAAAATAAGTAAGCTATCAGCTTACAAGTTACAACTGGATGTAACTGCGTTCTGCTAGTAGCTCCGATCAATGGGTGTTTGAATCAGTACACCACCATCAGGAACACGAGGTGGTGACCCAGGAAGGCTAGGATGCAGAATGTATGATAGCTGTGCATCATTGGTTTTATACAAAGATATATCTATTGCACAATAGTGTTTCAAGTACCAATGAAAGCTAACAGAAATTTCCACCCCACTTACTCCAAGTATTATGTGGCACAGGTGTAGATGGGGAGGGCGACCATCCAAGCCAGGGATGCAGGGACACCATCAGGTGTGGTGTGGCACCACGACTATCCTCTGCTTCCGATCTCGCTGCCATCTGCTTTTCTATCATCGGTGTCCATCGTGAGCAACTGGGGAGGCTAGCACACGGTCAAGTGATGATGAAAGAGGCCAGGAGGGTAGCATAGAGGAAGAGCAAGATCGTGCGATCGTGCCTCACCTGGTTGAAGCTGAAGCCTGAAGGAAGCTGGCGCCCGTCGAGCAGGAGCGGACTTACGATGCCACGGGAAACTGTACGCCCGCCACCCCCCCCCCTCCCCCACACCGGTACTCAGCTGGAGGCTGCTCCGCCGGCCGCCCGTGGGGCGCTGTCTGGCCGAAGCCGAGGCAGAGGGAGGTGGACGGGGACGTCGTGGGTGCAGCAGTGGCCGCAGCCGCAGCCGTCAGAGCCGGCATCATCGAAGACGGAGGCCGTGGGCGTCGGGTGGTGTGTGTGGCAGCGGGGAACTTCAGGATGGGCACCGGCAGCGGCGGATCTAGGGCGGCGATTCTTCTTCCTCGACGGCAGAGCTCCTATGATATTGTGGCGGCACTCCTGGCCGGGGGCGCGACGCGAGGCCGCGCCGGCGGATTAGCGCCGGGGGGGGTGGGGGGATTGGGGATTCGCGCCGGTGGCCTTCCTCAGGGCGGCGTTGCTGGTTCCACGCGGCGAGAACGGCTCCGCCGCGAGTTGCGCCACCGGTCCTTGCTCGCCGTCTCGCTGTCGCCCCCGGCCGTGGCGCAAGGCTGCGCCAGCACAGCCATGCGTAGGGAAGGAAGAAGACCGAGCGGATGGGGCGGAGGTCGGCGGTGAGGCACGGCGGCGAGCAGGGGGCGGCGAGGGCGGCGGTGAGGCTCGGCGACGTCTGGATTCTAGAAATTGGAACCGCAAAACAAATCGTGAGTGGGTGGGGGAGCTGTACGGAACTTCCACGCTCGGCGCTCGACCTCCTGGGTGGGGAATGGGCCGGGCCTGTGATCCTCATGCCGGACGAATGCCGGGCCTGTTCGCCTGCCTTCTCGCGGGCGGACGGGGGAGGGTCGGGGACCGATTAATAACCAGCGGGTAGCCCCGCGCAACGCGCGGGTGGAAGTATGAAGCGAAAAAAAAAGAGAAAAGGAAAAAGTTTTTATAACGGATATTATTGTTTATCCTTTAACAGGTTATACACGGTAGATGAGCCGGATCCGTTACTGTTTATTAACGGGTTGACTGTAGCTGGCCCGACCCGTACTATTTTTTAACGGGTTATTCTGTAGATGGACCGGACCCAGAACTGTTCCTCGACAGGTTCCACTGTAGACAAACGGTAATTCAAGACACAGAATCGGAACGGTGAACAGTGCTTAACTACAGTAGACCGGTTCACCGGAAACAAAGAATTCTACAATCAGTGCATCCCTATATATAGAGCCACGTCGCAGCGCCGCCCACTCCGGCGTGGATTCCCTACACGCAGCTAACAGTAAATCACCGGCATGCAAGAGTAATAGGAGTACACGCAGCTAACGATAAATCACCGGCATGCAAGAGTAATAGGAGTACACGCAGCTAACAATAAATCACCGGTATGCAAGAGTAATAGGAGTAACAGGTAATCCCGCAAGTGTTGCATGCATTTACTCCCCGAGCCTTTTACCTGTGTGCCATTAAGGAAGTTAGACCAGACCTGTATATCACTGGAAAATTGGTTTGGACCTGTGTGCCATCGCCCAACTTTGTTTTTACCTACAAGAAATTCCATCCATGTTGTGTCAAATATGGTCTGTTTGGGTGCCCTGACGTGTGGGACCCTACTAGAAAATTGTCCAAAGTACCTTTCTGAAATCTTCCCCATCCCCTCCCGTATCCAAAGCCCACCCGCATGGTCGCCGTCCGTGCCTTCGGGGAGGGGCCGACTTGGAGGAGGTGCGCGCAGACGGGGACGGTGACGGCGGGTGTGCGGCGGGCTGCTGCGAGTAGGCCGCGTGGCCGGAGGCGAGCCAGCGTTCGTGGCGACGCGCAGGCGTCGGTGGTGAAGGCAGCGTATGCGCAGCTACAGCTGGCGCAGCACCACTACGACGCCGGCGGTCCCCCGCGCCACGTGGCTGGGCGAGTTCGCGGAGATGGCGCGTGGCTGCTGCACTGCCTAAGTGGCTATTTTTGGCGACGACGAGCGTGGCGTGCCAAGCACCGCACGACATGCGGGAACCAGGTGCCTATTCTTGGCGACGACGAGCGCGCCAAGCACTGCACGGCATGCGACTAGGCGCGAGCGCGGCATGCGGGAACCAGGCGCGGGCGCGGCACGTGGCCATGCGGGCGGTTTCCTCTGCTTGTCTTGCGGATAAGGAAAGAAGTGGGAAGAAGGGATGAGGAAGAGACGAAGGTGTGGGTGAATGACAACTGGGCCCCATCAAAGGGCAAAATGATCCTATTTGACGCCGTGAGAGGCCACAACAGACGGAATGGCTTGTAGGTAAAAGTAAAGTTGGGCGATGGCACACAGGTCCGAATTAACTTTCCAGTGGCACACAGGTCTGGTATAACTTTCTTAATGGCACACATGTAAAAGGCTCTCACTCCCTGCCCAATCTATACCAGCATTCAATCATCGTCCTATTATATTATATTATATTATATTATATTATATTATATTATATTATA